>JAWMRA010000042.1:1370079-1439718 GCA_035584735.1 Pseudotriccus pelzelni
CACTTCCAGGGATGGGGCAGCCACAGCTACTCTGGGCAACCTGTGCCAGGGCCTCCCCACCCTCACAGGGAAGAATTTTTTCCTAATATCTAATCTAACCCTCCTCTCTGACAGTTTGAAGCCCCTGGTGCAGGGTGTGTGAGACCCTCATCCTGGGCTTCCCATGGCTCGTGGCTTCTCCTGCAGCTCTTGCTTCAGAGGGCTGAGTCCCGCTCTGACTGCTCTGCTGCATCCCAGCCCTTGCTCTCCACCACTTGTGCCTTCCCCCAGCAGGTGAAAATGGTGGGGGGCCTTCTCCACCTGCCTGTCCTGGCCCCCCAGGTGGCTCAGAGCATCTCAGCTGCAGCACAGCCTGCTCCTCAGGGCTGCCTTTGAGTCCAAGTGCCCGGGGCAGGCAGGGAGGGGAAGCATCTCCCGTGTCCCGCTGCAGAAACGTTCCCAAACACTCCATGCCGTGTACAGGGAGCGCTCCGAGTGTTCCTGCAGTGCCAGGGCTGGGCCTGCAGTGCTGCTTGTGGAGGGGATGGTGCTGGGTGCCTGCATGCCTCTGGCACTTGTGGAGCAGGTCGGCTGTGTTTATCCTGGGGCCTGGCCCTGGGTGCTGTCAGCTGGGGCTGAGCCAGCCCCGCAGCCAGGCTGGGGTGTGTGTTATCCAAGGATTGTTGAGAGGCCAAGCCCGCTCCTTGTGCTGGTGAAAAACGTGGCTTCGAGCAGTTTTGCCTGATCTGAGCTGGTGGAGCTGTGCCAGTGGGCAGGTGGGAGCTGGGGGGTGCCCCCCTTCCTCCGTGGGGTGTGACGTGGGTCCAGCACCACCACCTTCAGGGAGAGGCTTTAAGGAGCCTCAGATGGCTGGAGCTGGGAGGTCTCCCCCTGGGCAGAGGGTGGGGGTAGATGTCCAATCTTCCCCTCTTATTTTTGGTGCTTGAAGTATCTGTCTGGTTTTAGCATGCAGCCCAGCACGTGGGATGGATCAGCTGGCTCGCACATGGATCTCCATCAGGAAGGGATGTGTTTTCACCTGGCCACGTGTCCAAAGGTCTCCAGCTCCTCCGAGCACCCTCCTGGATGTTGGGCCAACCTCCCCTCCAGCTTCTGCGTCCAGCCTGGGAGGGAAAACCCAGCGGGCTCAGGGCTTGGTGGCTGGTCAGCTCTGCTCCTGCAGCCCTTGGCTGGAGTCCTCCCAGTTAATCTAAAGGGCAGAATTTAATTAAATGAGATGTAGATCTCATCTGCTGGGAGTTCTCCTTGTGGGCACCGTGCCCTGGATCGTGGCCAGGGCAACAAAGGGAGCTGGGGCAGGAGGAGGGAGGAGGAAGGCTGGGCAGTGCCTTCCTTTCACTTTCCTCCAGCACTGGCCAGGTTTTCCCCTCACCTGCCCTAAGGATGGGGCTGGGATGAAGCTGTTCAGCCCTTCCCGAACCCCACCGTGGTGGCTTCAACCATAAAACCTCAGCCAGGAGCACAGGAGTGGGCGTAGCTTGGAAAAAATCAGATTTTGTGCCTGCCATCCTTTTATTATCCCATGAAAATGTCTTTCTTGGAAGCTTTCTCTGCTGCAGGTTTGCTTTTGCTGTCTGGAGTGCTGGGAACTGGGAGCAGAGAGCTGGAAGGTGTCAGGAAGGGGGACAGGCAGGGCTGGACTGGGACATACTGGGGATCGAGGATGGATGCAGGGATGGATGCAGCTACACCCAACCTTCTTCCTCCTCAGATCAAAGTGATGATGTTGGGGACCGAGACTCATTTTTGGGAGCAGGAGAGGCCCTATCCTGAGCTGGACATGGCAGGACCCCGTTGAGCTGCAGCATGAGCAGCCCTCCCTCAGGAAACACCCCGGCTCCAGCAGGGAGAGCCCATTAAAAGGGAATAGGGCAATCAATAAATCAAGGCACCTGAAAAATGAAACCGGGGGGTTGGGAAAAGAGGTTTTCTGCTTGCTTTTTTTTTTTTTCCCTTTTTCCCTCAATTAAAGCAAACAATCCCCCCCCCCCCCTCTGCAGGCAGGGCGGGCGCTGCGCAGGGCCCAGCTCAGGGTGCTGCTTAAATGAGCTCTGTAAATCACAGCTCTGATACCTGGAGGCGTTGAAAGGGGAGCAGCTATTCCCCAGCTCGGGAAGGGAGAGGGCTGGGAGGGCCCATTCCTTCTGGAAGGTGGATTTTTTCCAAAAAATCCATCTCTGCGTGGATCTAATGTTGACATCAGTGAGGGGAAGAAGATGCTTGTGAGGGTGGGTAGATTGAGCCAAAGGGATTTATCCCAGAGGTTTTGGGTAAAAAAACTGGCTGTATCCCTGCTCTAAGCAAACCTGTTTGGCTCTGGAGTGTTTTCAGGCTCTTTAATGGGACCTTTGAAAGTCCCTGGCTTTATATCCCAGCTGGCAGATTTCTGGGATCGAACACTGGGACACTCTTGGAGGGGTGGTGGCGCTGCCCTGGGTGTGTTTGCTGTTGCTGGGGACGTGGTTCAGTGGTGGCCTTGGGTGGCTGGACTTGATGAACTTAGAGGTCCTTTCCAACCTCAATGATCCTGTGACCGCGTGGGGAAATCGCTGCCTTTTGGCTTTCCCCTCCCCGTGTCCCAGGGACAGGAACACGACGACTTGGTCCCGATGATGGGAGCGGGAATTTATGGCTCTGCTGCACTCGGTGCTTCAAACTGAACGGCGGAACACCTGGAGTGAGTGGGAATAAGGCAGGACCGGTGCCCAGTCCGTGTGTGCCCCGTGGCTGAGGGCAGGCCGGGGCGGGCTGAGCGTGCCCTGGCAGCACCGCCGGCGTCCTCCGGCCGCAGGCACCGCAGGCACGGCTGCTTTGCCCCGTAAAAGCCCTGAGGTCTGAGCCCTTTTCCAGGTGCGCATCCCTCGGAGCCTCTTCCCAAGCCTCCTGCCCAGGGATGGCACCGCGGGGCCGCTCGGGCGAGGCGTCGCGCCGAGGGAACAAGGAGCTTTTCACTGGGGCGCTTTTTTGCCTGACCTACATTTTTATATTCCTGCATCGAGTTTTAAGTTTCAACCCCACTGGCGTTTCTCAGCCAGTAAGAGTTTCGAAAAAATTCCTGATTAATTCTAGGAAACGCTGGGGGCTGGAGGTACGTTTCTTCCGTGCCCTCCGCTGAGGTCGCGGCGTGGCTGGTGCTGTGCCCCGCCCCCCCCCCTCCTGCTGGGAACGGTCCTGGGGGCCTTTTGGGGGTCACCAAACCCCTCACCTCGACCCTTCCCCATCCCAGGGTGGAGCTTTTGAGGCCAGAAATCCCGTGTTGTCTCTGCTGAGGGCCAGTGGGAGGATGCTGGGATGACCCACGAGGACCGTGACCTGGGGCGATGCCAGCCCAAGCGTGGCCACGCGTGGAGGAGTTTCACTCCCCGAGTGATCAGCAGCGGGTCTGTGGCAGTGGGTGTGTAAGGAAACTGCTTTTTTTTTTTTTGAAGTCGATTATTTTGGAAAAATTGCTTTTCCCCACTTTCAGCGAATTTTTATTAAGACCGAGACCTTTTTCTTGTGCCTTCTCCCTTTCACTTGACACCCTGCAGGGCAGGGGGTGGGGGATCCATGTCTTTGGTCACTGTGAGTTAAAACTGAGATCAGGAGGGAATGAGGAGAGCCTGGAGTAGGGCTCCAAGTGGGATGAAGGCTCTGCCCTGATTCTTCTCCGAGGATGGATTTGGGTTGTGTGTTTGTTTGAGGGAGGGTTATTTTGGTCTTGGGTTGGACTGGACCAACTGCAAGACTTGGATGCTTTATCCATGTTTTCTGTTCCGCTTGAAGGGAAGTTATTTAAATCAGTAATTTTTTTAAATCCCTATTTTTTTATGCCTCCCCATTTTTATGCCTTACCATTTGCAAACAAAGGACCAGTGGGTCTGTGGTGCAAACTTCTGCCATGATTTATGCACAGAAAAGATTTTTGTTGTTGCTCTCTGGTTTCAAGGACCCAGAAGGGGCAAAGAGCCCAAATTTGCTCCCCTCTGAACACCACATTTCGGGTGAGGGCAGTCGCTGAAGGTTCCCACCCTTCCTCAGCACTGAGCCCTAATCCTGGCCCGAGGGCCCATCTCACTGCAGGTGAGAGGTAATTTTACCTCCTGATCCGGTGCTGAGGTGCATTGTGAGAATTAAACAGTGTTTTGCTGTGCTAATTTCCCGCCGTGGATTGTATAATTATCTTTTTAT
Source organism: Pseudotriccus pelzelni (assembly GCA_035584735.1). Classification (NCBI taxonomy): domain Eukaryota; kingdom Metazoa; phylum Chordata; class Aves; order Passeriformes; family Tyrannidae; genus Pseudotriccus; species Pseudotriccus pelzelni. The sequence goes on from JAWMRA010000042.1 coordinate 1,374,250, forward strand.
AGGGATGGGTGTGTTCCCGGCTTTCCTGCCCCACGGAGCAGTGGCTGTGCCTGTGCCTGGGTGGGACAGGTTCTGGCACACCTGGCTCTGTGCTGGCTTTGCTCTGGGATTTTGGGAAGTTAACTGGGGACTGAGGGACGGAGATGCCCCGGAGACTCCCCAGGAGTTGGACTTTTTGCACCCCCCCAATCCTGAGCGTCCCCAGTTCCTCTCTTCAGGAGCAGCAAACCTCGGTGTGTCGTGGGACCAGTGGTGTGCTGGGCTGCTCTGAGTGATGGCACTTGGAAAAGCCGGCTCCTGCGCTCAGCAAGCGCCGCTGGATCGTGCCAGGGCAAGTTGTGCTGCTCTTGGATGAGTCCCACCAGCATCTCTGGTACCAGCAGTTTGCAGTGCACTGGGAGAGCGATGCTGGTGTGATGGGCCTCACCCTGACCAGCTGGGGAGGTTCCTCCCCTCCCTCAGGAGTATCAGTTCCTTCTGGATAAGAAGATAAAGATCTTAAAGCTGTGGTTTAAAGCTCCATAGGTGAGGCAGGATCCATCCTGTGGGGCTGGCTGAGCATCTCCCTCTGCTCCGCTCGCGCTGGCCGGCTGGGTCAGCTCTGCCTTGGCACTTCACCGGAATTCCATAGCCTCATTTTTCATGGAAAAGAAGGAAGGGAGAGAGGGGAGAAGGGGGGCACAGAGAACTAATCAGCTTAGGGTCAGAACAGGAAAAAACACTGCTTAAATTGGTAATCCCCTGGGATAGAAATCAGCTCAGAGCTGCAAAATAAATGTGCAGCCAGATGGTTTTTCCTCCTTCCCTTCCTCCCATCCTCAGGGGGACTGGTCTCAGAGGGCAGGGTGGGGGTGGCAGGGCAGGCCTCCAGTGTGGCTTTTGCATCCTTGTTTGGGATCACTCCCTGGTTCAAAGCTTTCCAGAAAACACCTTGACCCAGATGTGAGGACTTTGGGCATCCCCAGGCCGTGGGGAGCAGAGCTCATCCCTGGGATGGGACCGTGTGGGATGCACAGCCAAACCCGTCACCTCCCTGGTGATGTTTTGCAGTGCTTTTCCCATCCTGTGAGCCAGTGCCTTGCTGCACTAGGATGGGTGTGGAGAGAGGTATGGGAATGAGCACAGTACACCCTGTAATCCATTTTATCCTGGGGGTCCATCCCTGCTGAGCTTTTCTGGAATGCAGGAGGTGCTGCGGAAAATCCCTCCTCTATGTCTGCTGGAGCAGCAAGCAGGTGGAGTTCTGTTGGTGAGAAGAGGAGGGGAAAGAGCCCTCCAGCTCGTTTGGAAAAGCCCAGGGATCAAATGGATCATCAGGGCTCCTGCTGATGACAGAAAGCAAGGGGAGCTGCTCGTCTGCCCACAGCAGGGGCTGCTGCAGTTCCAGCAGGAGAGGCAAAAACGCTGGGAGATAAACGAAGTTCCTGCTCAGGGAACATCGTTCTGCTGCTCAGGCCCATCCATCAGCCTGTCAGAGGGTTATCACTGTGGGGATGCTTTTAATAAAGGAGCAGAACTGTCATTGGGTGCCAGAGCCTTCCCGAAACCTGCGGCAGCCACTCCCGGAGTCCGTGCTGGCTCAGCCTGACATCACTCCCTGCTTATCACGGGGCTGCAAAAATGAGGGAGAATGGGACTTTCTTCATTCTTTCCCCTGCCTGTCAGTCTCCAAGTGACACATGGCTTTCAAGAAAGAGCGTGGCCTTTTCCTGCGGGGAAGGAGGGGGCAAATTGCTCGAAAGAGCCGGAGAGGGAGGCGGCACACGCAGAACAGGTTGGAGCGTGGGAGCGGGAAAGTCCTCGGGGGTGTTTCTGTTGGGGGCTTAGAAGTGCTATTTTTAGTCCTCCCGAGGGTGAGCACCTGTGCTCAGGTCTGGGTGGGTTGGTCAGGGCTGGTATTTGAGGAGGGAACTGCAGCTGGTGCTGGGGGTGACGCTTTGGGAGCAGCGGATGCCGTGCTCCGAGCGCATCCCGGCGGGACTGAGCTGCTGCCAGTGCTCACCTGCATCCCTGGCACCTCTCCCTGGCCCCCATCCTCTGGGATTGCGTTGGCCATCACAGCCATTGCCTCCCGTATCTCTGGAGAGCAGGATGCTGCTGTGGTGGCCGGGGGGGGCCCTTCCTGCACCTCAGCCCTGCGAGTTTTTTCCAGCCGTCGATTCTTAGCGGGAGCTCTCAAATACCCTGTGCTATTTTTGGGGTCTGACCCCCAGATTGCCCAGCCCTGAGCATCCCCTCTCCCCCCATGGGGCACAGGGTGGGTGTTTGGTGGAAGGGACGTGTGCTGGTGACTCAGAAGGGGCAGGTCAGTGACTCAGAGCTGACAGCACCTGTCTGGGCCACGGTTATTTATTAACACCTTACCAGAAAGGGCGGCCTGGGAACAAAGCACTTGCTTCGCTTCCTCTGGCTGAGGAGGTTTAATGACACCTCTCCTGAGGCTGTCTGGGGTTTTGGCAGGGCTCTTGTGTCTCATGCTTAGGTTGGTAAATGGAGATAATCGCTTTGGACTGAAACTCCGGGAATTGGGTTGGCTCTGGCAGCAGAGCCTGGTGGTTTAAGGAGAAGGCTCTGTGGTGTTGCAGTGGTGTCAAAAGCCTGCACCCAGACTGGGGGCTCCTTCATGGTCAGTGTAAAGGCTCCTGGAGTGAGACACCTGCTCCAATCCTGACACACCACTACAGATCAGGCAGCAAAGCTCAGGACCCCCTGACCTTGCCCAGGGAAGCTGTGGCTGCCCCATCCCTGGAAGTGTTTAAGGCCAGGTTGGACAGTCCATGGAGCAACCTGGGCTAGTGGAAGGTGTCCCTGCCCATGGCAGGGGGGTGGAATGAGATGATCTCTAAGGTTCCTTCCAACCCAAACCATTCCATGACTCTGTGATGCAGCACATCTCGCGGTGCTGGTGACGGAACGGGCCGCGTGGCAAGATTTTCCCCAAGGATCCCAGATTCCTACCCCTGGTCACCTCCTGTTTGGGCTGTGGATGTGAGCTGGCCCACTGTGTGGGGTTCTGCCTGTGGTGGAGCAGCTGGGCAGGGGAGGAGGAGGGGAGGAAGGAGTTGTGAGGAGCCCCTCGTGAGGTGGGACACATGTGAACAAGCAGAGAGTGATGGGAACAAGCAGAGAGTGATGGATGGGTCCCCTCGGCAGCACAAGGGTCACACCCTGCCCTGACCTGCCCCGGTTGCTGCTCACACGGGGGGACAGTGGTGGCAGGGGACTCTCTGCAGGGGCTCGGGAGGACACCGGCTGTTGGCAGGCACAGGCTGTGACTCAACGGGGCCGTTTCATCTCTCTCAGATCTTTTGCTTTTTTACTTCTCTTTAATCCACTTGCCTCATTGACTTTGTTTTAGTGGCTGGGTTCACCGAGGAGCGCTTTGGTCATTAAGCACGTCGGGGCATGTGGATAAACCCGCGCCTCTGAACGTGAATCGCTTTAAGGCCGGGATCAAATCCCTGGCTGGGTGTGACGGGCACAGCACGATCCCAGAGTCCCTCCTGCTGCCCCTCGCCTCCATCCTGCCCTGCTCCGTGTTTGGAAGGGTTAAGGCCAACCAGGGTGTGCAGGTTGGAAGTCCCATCCCTTTGCAGGTACCTCAGTGTGTCCAGGTCCCAGTTTCCCTCCACAGATGGGGATTTGTCAGGGCTTCCCTTCCCCTTTCCCGGGGTTGGGGCCAGGCTGAGCCCTGCGTGGGATGTGTGTGCAGGGGCAGTGCCACGAGGGGCTCAGGCAGCTGTGCTGGGACCGGTTCCTGCAGACAGGCTGTAGCTCCCTGGCTGCATTTTTCTGAATCCAGCCCTTTGGATGGGAAGCGTTTTGACAGTAAAAGTGGAATTGAGGCATGTCTGAGCAGGGCGAGGGGTCTGAGGGAGGGACACGCAGAGAGGGAGCAGCAGGGAGGTGTGTGAGCCGTAACGGGAGCGCTGCCAGGATCGTTTCCCTGCCTCTTGGTTTCCTTTCCTGTTTGCCTTTGCTGCCCACACCGTTTGTGCTCACGCTGTCTGTAGGTGCTGTAGATCCTCTCGTCCTCCGCAGCCAAAGGTCCCGTTCCTATTCCTGCGCTCTGTTCTGCTCCTGGAAAACGCGCGTTTGGGGGGGACGGGGCAGGAGGCAGATCCCCATCTCGAAATGCGCGGACCATCATCCCTCCCGCTGCACACTCAGCAGCTCCTCCTGTGTGTGCTCTGGATGGACGCACTCCCTTTCCCGGGATGCTGCTGAGTGCGGAGGCAGCTCATGCCCCTGTTCCAGCTCCTGCCGCCTCCCCCCTGCTCTCCCGGCGTGTTGTGGTGGGCTCACGGAGGGAACAGCAGCGCGGGGGCCGCTGCCCAGGAGACACCGGGGGCTCGCAGTGTGTGGCCTGGCTGTGCTGCTGCTCCCAGGGCACAGGGAAGCAGATGATGCCTCACCGGGGAGTGTGGGGAACGTGGGAGGCAAAGGGAAAAAACCCACATTGCCCCTGAGATGGTGCCGTGTGTGGAGGTTTAGTGCTGGGGGATGTTCAGTGGTGGGAAAGGAGGAGTGTTTGTCCTGAGTGGGGTTTGTTCAGGTCGGTGGGGTCTGGGCAGGGTGGTCCTTCGCTAGGGAAACAATGTGCTGTGTCCTACAGTGTGGGGCTGAACTGGGGCGCCCACATGCGATTGAACCTGCCTGGGCTCCTTTCCCCGCTGAAGGGTGACCGTGTCCCTAATCCACGCAGTAAGGACGCCGCCAGTGTGGGCAGGGGGCCATCCTGCAGCAGCCACCGGGCTGGGCACATCTCCTGTTCCCGGTGCCCCCATCCCCGCGGCCGTGGCGGTTCCCGCACCATCACTCGCTCCCGCGGGGCCGCGGCCGCATCCCGAGGAGGGGACCGCGCCGGCTTCGCGGGGTGGAGGCATCAGGAAGCGCCTTTGATCTGCGGGCACCCAGAGGCTTTGAAATGAGCCGCAGAGCTGCCTGCCCCGCCGGGGAGGGGAGATAACACATCAGAGCCTGCGCCCAGGGCTGCGGTATCGCGCCTTTATGGAGCGCCGATTGCTGCCGGCCGCGCTGCTCGCCCCGGGGGAACTTCAAAAGCAGCGCTGGACCTGCAACAACGCCCTGTGCAAAGAGTCCCGGGCCGGGCTGTGCACACACACGGTCGGGTGTGCGGCTACGCCCAGGCTGACAAGGCTCGGGGCCCTTCACGTCCTCCTGCCTCCGTTTTTTGGTAGATCTTTGTGGCCCGCTGAGGTGGGTGTGAAGTGGATGAGCTGGGGTCGGACCCTCTGGACCTTCTGGGTGGGCACTGGGTGCCTCTGGGATGCCACTAGCAATAGTTTAGCTCCCTGCCTGTCCCAGATCCCGCTGTGCAGTGATCCCCAGAACCTGGGAATTTGGGATTAGCACCTTGCAAACCCCAGTGGTTCTCGTGAGGTCCCTCTGGACCATCTTGGTGGGCACTGGGTGCCTCTGGAGTGCCACCACCAGTGTCTTAGCTCCTTTCCTGTCCCAGGCCCTGCTGTGTGGTGGTCCCCAGAACCTGGGAATTTGTGGTTAGTGCCTCGCAGCCCTCGGTGATGCTCCCGAGGCAGGGAGATGCTCAGAGCAAGGAGCAGGATTTGCAGCTGCTCCCAGCATGTTTTCCCAGCAGCACGGGAGTTAACAGGAGAAGTTGGGGGAAAGAGGAGGAAAAAGGATTGGATCTCCTTCACCACCCCCCCTGCCTTCCCCTGGCTGCTGCCATTTCATCAGGCTGCGTATTGGCCTCCCGAGGATGGAGCTGGGTAACACCACAACATAAACAGAACATCTGGAAGCTCTTAAAGGGTTTTATTTTTTAACACATTTACAAGAGCCGGGGACACTTGTGCAGAGCGTTCTGCGAGCTGGGAGACGCTGTGCTCGCTGCTTCCCCAAAAGGCCAAGGCTGGTGGTCAGGCTTTTCCCTGGAGGAGCTTGAGGGGCCGGTTTGTGCCTCCACACGGGATTGCTGAGGGGGTGGTGTCTGGGCCTGGAGGTGCCAATCTTGCTTGCATATCCCTTGTGAGGTCCAAGGCAAACAGATGATAAGTGTGGCACGAAAAATGAGTATAAACCTCTGCCCTTCTTTCCCTGTGCCCCCGGTTGATGCTGGAGCAGGGTGGGGAGTCAGGAAGGGTTTGCTGGGGAGAAAAGCTGTTTAATGATCTTACGGAGTGAACAGGGTGAGAATCAAAGAGCAGAGTAAATGATTTAATTCCCCACAAGGGCCGAGAGCTTGTCTGAGCCAAATGGGAGCTGCTTGTGCCACACTTAACAGTGGGATTTGGATCCTCCAGTTGATTTGAGAGCTTATGGGTGGAGATCCTATGGATAGAGGGATAAATGAGATTCATTCTCATGCTGCTCTCTTGACTGTGTTTTCCTCTCCCTATCTCCTTCCAAATCTCTGTGGCTGTGGGAAGAGGAGCCCCTTCTGCCCAGGGCAGCAGTGAGGGCCCAGGGGTGGGCACTCCTCCTGTGGAGTCCTTGGCTCTCTCATGGTGGTCCCTGTGTCCCAGCTCTGTGCTGGGATGTTTAATCCATGACTTTCCCATCCCTTGGACTGGGTAAGGCAGCCCACGTGCACACAGGCAGCATGAGCTGCTTTCCCTTCCTCTGCATTCCCAGATGTTCTGGGAATTGTTTTGCCTGTGCACAGGAATGGCCATTTGAGTTTCTTCCATCAGCCCCCGGCTCTGCCTCTTATCCACCCTCGTGCTGTCCTGCACCCTCATCAGCTGTCTCCTGGTCCCACAGGAGCCCAGCCTTGGGGCTGGTGCTGCATCTCCTCTTTTACACAGTGCTCCAAACACTTTTAACTGGTGACAAAGAAGAACCATGATTTGCTGCACCACAGCCAGCTGCCTACGAGCCTGGAGCTTCCGTTAACGGCGTGTTTTTCCTCCGCAGGGTCCGTGGTGAAGGCTCGGGGTGCAGGGACCTGCCAGGGGACAGCCAAGGTGCTGCAGCTCTGACCAGAACACCCAGGAGCACCTCCCGAGGATGGGCACTTCGTCTGGAGCTCGGGGAGAGGGACACGGGGACCAGCAGCTCGCCCTGAGCTCGCCGGGGAGCGATGGAGCATCACGGGCTGTCTGAGGTCCTTCCCTCATCCTGAAAGCAGCCCCTGCCTGCTGAGGGGGGTTTCCTCCCAGTGCTGACCTCGCTCCCAGCTCCCACACAGATCCGAAGGTCTTTGATTAGCTGCTCTGTGCTGGGCTTTGGAAATTCCCCCTGTGGGCAGTGCTGGTGACGGATGGATGGCCAAGCGCTCTGGGGCCGAAGCACAGCTGGGTTCTTTTCTCTCTGAAGGACCAAGCGGTTGCCTGGTTGTGAGGAACCAGGGGTGGTGTTTTTGTCTTTTTTTTTTTTTTTTTTAACCTTTCTGTTCTTCTTTCTGATGCGTTTTGGGTGTTTTATGAGGACGGCTGGACCTGCGCTGGATCCCGCTGGTGCCCGCGGTGGGAACTGGAGGCCTTTGGAAGAGCCCCAGGGCAGAAGCTGAGTTGGTGGTCGTGGTGCCCTGGGGTTTAAAACTGCCTGGCAGAGGCTCGTCCTGTGCTCTGGGTGCTGGGTGCCCTCAGGAGGGTCTTTGAGCACTCACTCACGTGGAGCCCAGCCCAGGTGGGATTGGGAAGCAGGAGTGGGGGATTCCAAACCGCAGCGAGGGGATCGTCTCCGTGCGGGGAAATGTCACCCTGAGAAACAATTAAACTTCTTAATAAAACCCGTTGCCTCTGTGAGTGCTGGATGTTGTTCTCCGTTTGCCTTGGCTCAGCCACACTTACATCAGGGCCCTGTCCCGGGGCTGCTGGGGAGATGCCTTGGATTGTACAGGAAACCAGTGCCTTGGGAAAGCTCTGCCCTAACAAAGCCAGACCAAGAGTTTAATGCCTTTGCTTTGCAGAAAAGTTCTCCCCTGTCCTTTCCCTCTCCCCTTTCTGCAGCCCTTACCCGCAACTGCCTGATGGTGTGGCCTGGTGAGCCACCCCTAACACACCTCCTGCTCCAAAAGCCACTGAAATGCAAAATTATTTCCCCTTAAATCCCGTTGTTTCATGTCCCTGGACTGCGTGTTCCCTCCCACCCTGTGCAGCTGATGCACAGCACCGGAAAGGGGCAGATCCAGGGAGAGATCCAGGGATGGAGCAGGGAATCTCAGAGCCCGAATGTGGACTTTTTGGGGTTCATAATTAGTACTTTCCTCAAAGGCCTCGTGCCTTTCGTGTGGGTCAGTCCCTCAGTCCCGGCTGGAGCAGAGCAAACACGGAGCCGGGCCGTTAAACGGGAAGGGCGTGGGGCTGCACTGCTATTTACCCGTGGAACCCGCAGGAAAACCTGCCTGTCACTCTTCCTAGTAAATACAAACTGGAAGCACGGACCAACTCGTGGGGATTTATTAGTTTGCTTTACCAAATGCAAATATTAAGACTAGTCAGGCCGGCCCAGGGGCTGCCTTTTGCCTTTTGTGTGCTGTGCGGCCGCTGGCGCCTCTGGGTGCTGATAAGCTCTCCGCGCTCGGCCAGTTGTGCTCAGGGAGTTTCTTTTGCGCCACTTCTGTGTCCCTTTTGCTCAGGGTTGGTCCTGCCAGGGGCTGAGCACCCGGGGCTGTCGTGCTCCAGCCTCCCCAGCCCCGACCTGGGGATCTCCGTGCTGGGGTGAGCTCCCCTCTGGCGTGTCCTGCCCCACCACGTGCCCTTGGCGCGGTTTGCAGCTGGTGTTTGGGTTTGTGGGGCCAACCTGGAGCAGGTGAGAGCTCCCTGTGCTTGTTTGCGCTGCAAAGGCTAACACGTGATCCTGCTGTCATTGAATCCCAGAATGGTTTGGATTGGAAGGGAGACCTTAAAGCTCATCTCGTTCCACCCCCTGCCATAGGCAGGGACACCTTCCACGAGACCAGGTTGCTCCAGCCTGCCCTTGGACACTTCCAGGGATGGGGCATCCACAGTTTCCCCGGCTAACCTGTGCCAGGGTGTCCCCACCCTCACAGGGAAGAATTTCTTTCCCGATATCCAATCTAAACCTTCCCTCCTTCACCCTATAGCCATTCGCCTGCAGTTCAGTAATTCCCTGCAGGGTAATCCCTGAGTCTGCTCCAGCTCCAGCTCCAGGGAATACCATCCAGGACCACACCAGGCGTGGCTGGAGGTGCAGGTGGTGCTGGGAGCAGGGATGGCTCGAGGCAGGGATGTGTCCCAGGGCTCAGGGTATGGAGGCTGGAGACAAACAGATGGGAGTGATGGCCTGGAGAAACCGGATTTGGTTTTCCTCACCTTGTTAATGTGAAGATCCTGTTCCACAGAAGGCTCAGTGGGCAGAAGGCCCTTCCTTGCTTTCATCCTAGTGCTTGGGAAAAAGGGGGAGTAGAGTCCAGCTGAGATGGGGAGGGTTTGGGAGGAGGAGGAGGCCAGGTGAGCAGCTGGGGGGAGCACAGACCGAACCCAGCCATCCCCCCCCGCCACTTCCAGTGTTCCATTCTCATCCCGTTTCTGCCCCATTTCATCTGTCCCTGCATCATCTGGTGTGTATTTACAGGCAGTTAGGGGATGCTTGTCTGGATGTTATTTTCCCTCCGGGGCTCGTAAAACGCATCTGCTGGAGCTGCCGACCAGCTCGGGGGGGAGTTTGCGGGCCCTGCCTGTCCTGAGCCCGTGGCTGTGGGTTAGGAGGCTGCTGTGCCTCGTTCCCCTGTTTGTTTTGACAGCTTAGCAGCGTCAGGCCGTGGGGTGCAGGTGTGTGCAGGATGAATCCTGCCGGGATGCTGCAGGGCCACACGGACAGGGATGCTTGGAAGCTTCTGGCAAACGCCCTCCTGGATGGGCTGGGAGTGGTTGGAAACACTCCGAGTGGGAAAGATCATCAAGCCCAACGTTCACCCAGCACTGCCAGGGCCACCACGAAACCAACCCAACGTCTTGTGCCTTCAGCTAAAGCCCCAAGAGCTTTTTGAGGAAGGGTGGGTGTGTTGGTTCTCAGTCACTTTCCCATCATTCACCATCTCTAAAACTGCCTCTTTTTTTAATTTTTAAGAGTTTTTGGGTGTCACCTCCCAATCACAGAACGATTTGGGACAGAAGGAACCTCAAAGGTCTTGTTCTGAGCCCCTGCCAGATGCACTTTTGGGTTGGACGCAGCGTTAGTCACTTGTTTAATTCCTGCTTAGGGCTGAGCACCTGGGGGCAATTACTGACCCCCAGATCTCCTGGGAGCTCCCAGACCCCCTCCAGGTGTCCCCAGTCCTGGTGTCAGTTAAGAGCTCCCCACAGAGGTGGAGCCCCAGTGATGTGAGGGTGCTTTGCAGGAGAAGCAGCCACTGGATCCTGGGAACACGAGCAGTTTTGGAGGAGGCAGGTGAGGCTGAACCTCTTCTGCTCTCTCCGTGTTGGACTGGACTGTGTAATCTGGAGCTAAAGGGGGTGGGGGGTTATGCGCCTCGGTGTGATGTTGCCAAGGGATTTGGTGCGTGAAGAGGGTTGAACCAGGAATGAAATGGCTGATTATTGTTTTTTCATTTGTCAGACAACACAGCTGAGAAAATCCCAGCCTGCTGTCTGTTCATTAAGGGGCTAATCCTTTGTCTTTTCCTGGAAAAATCTTTTCCAGGAACCCCCAAGGTTTTCTAAGTAGGGCCAAGCTTAGAGGATATAATGGGAAAGGGGTATATTTCCCTCTCTCAGGTATTTCTTAACTATTTCTTCAGTCACTTCCACCTCTTGCTTCTCCACATGTGCTTCCCTCCTGTTTTCCACCCTCTGCCCAGGAACTCTCCTTTGGGGAGCTCTGGTGTCCTGCCAGGAGTGACCTGACTCTTCCTCCCCTGGCACCCAGCAGGGTGGGTGTTTTGGGGCCACGTGTTGCCCCAGCAGGGCTGAGAGTGCTGTGGATGGTGCTAAACCCCCTCGAGGAAGGGCTGCGGGGCCGGGGGAGCCCCCAGCCCCAATCCCCAGGAATGCTGATCAGCCCCAAAGCCGCTTGGAGCCGAGCTAAGCCCGTTTTCCCTCTAAGCCTCCGTGGTTTGGTTGCCTTCAAGGAGAGGAAATTCTCCTGCTGGGAGAGAGATCTCTCCTCCCTTCCAACAGGGTGATTTTTTCCTTTTTGGTGCAGGGAGTTCAGCCTTCTGGATGAGCTCTCCCCAGTTCCCCCAGTTGCTGCTCCCTGGGAGGACTGGCCCCGCTCCCCAGGGCTCGGGTGGTCTTTTCTGGGTGCTTGGAACGGCACAGCCTTCCCAGAACACGGTCTGACGTTCTTCTCCCCCTCCTGCTTAAATTAACGTGCCAGCCGTGCCTCGCCCTAATTAAAACCAGCAAAGAGGACTGGTCCAGGCTGTAAAATTCTAGGACAGTTTTATGTAGAGCAATTAAAAGGAAGGTAAAAAAAAAATTGTTAAGAAATTAAACACTAATTACTTTTTTTTTTTTTTTTTTTTTTTTGCCGGCTGAGCTGTTCTGGCAGTGGGGGCTGTGAGTGGGATGCAAAGACCTGGGATGGTTGGTTCCCTGCTGCCATAAATCAACTGGATCAAATGTTCCTTCACTCTTTAGCCGTGTAACTCATCTGCTGTCAATTAGCCTAAATCACATTTTTTCAATTAAACAGGCTTAGAGGCCTGATAGCAAAGCCTGGTGGGGAGGGGGAGGGAGAGGCAGAGCCTGGTTGTGGGCAGCGAGGTGGAAATATCTTTTTAAAAGGTGTGATCCCATTTTAGTGTTTTCCATATAAAATATGATCTAAATGTCTGTGCTCTGGGGAGCAGTAAGAGCTGGGAGCCCAGCTGAGGAAGGAGCCTGTGGAACAGGGGGGGACTGGCCCGAGGGATTAAAGGGGAATCCCAGCTGGGATGCTGGAAGGAGTGACAGCGGCTCACTGACTGCAAGGAAACTCCTTTGGGATGGATTTTAGTCGTTCCCTTAAACTCCTGCCCTAATTCCCCTCAGGTTTTCAGGCTTGCAGAGAGGCTGCCCGTGGTGTGAGGGCTCCTTTGTGCTCCAGGGAAGGTGAAATTACCCCGTTGTTTGCAGTGGGAATGGGTGGCTTGCATAATAGCTGGAATGATTTGCGTTGGATGGTGAAGCAAACCGCTGTTTCCTCTCTCTGTGTCTAGTCTTGCTCACTGAGTGTTTTCTTTCTTGATTGGAAAAGGAAAACAGGCTGTGAAGTACTTGGAAGGGGGTGAGGAAGGGCAGGGCTTGGAGTAAACGGCTCCTCTTATACCTGAATCTCCCCTGTGCCTTAAAAAAAAGGTAGATAAAACCTTCCCCGACTGGAAAGAAAGAACCATCTGGAGTGGGATGAGGAGCTGCTCCTGGCCCCAGGAGGAGGGAGAGGCACGTGTGGCCTGGTTAGGGGTCTAGTTACTGCATGTGTTACCTGTCTCCCTCCCTTCCCACTGGAGTTTGGTCCCTGCTGGAGCCAGACTGTGCTGGGACAGTGTGGGTTGGCCCCTGGTTGGGGCGGGGAGTGCTGAGGATGTGCAAATGTGGGGCTTCAAAAGACCCTGCAGGTCCCTGGGTGCTGGAAACGGAGCTTCATCTCCCTGGTTCAGGGCTCTGCAGGAGCTGATGCCTCCTGGATACGCTGGGATGGGGAGGGCAGCTGTGGTTCCCCCAGTCTCATCCTGCAATGCCGGAGGTTCCCCCATCAGCTGCAAAAAAGGGCTCAGGCCTCCCCGGTTCCGCCAACAAGCCCTTGCAGGTTGTCCTGTTAGGAAAACCAGACTCATTTATTAATAAACATAACGTTAATTGCTGTAATTGGAAGGCTGGCTTCCCGCTGCGGGGCCGTGGGTGTGTGCTGCCAGTGTTGGAAATGCAGCAGGAATGTCATCCTGCCCAGCCCCTGCGGTGAGGGGAGGATGCTCCTGTGGTGATTGTGGGCTTGGGTTTGGGTGCTAAAAGAACAAGGAGAAAACCGAATGTGTGTCCTTGGGGTAGGCCAAGAACACAGAAAGCGCAGCCCAGGGGGTTTTTAGGTGTTAAGTGGTGTCATTCCCCAGCGCTGCCCCAGGCAAGCCTGGTGTGATGCAGATCACCCTTCCTCCTTGCTTCCTGACCTGGTAACTGCCCTCAGCCTCCGGAAAGCTTTGCTGGTCACTTGGACGAGCTGAACTGGGGTAATCCAGGCTGAGAAACGTCCCCAAACCTGCAGGAAGGTGGTGATGCCACCCCACCAGCAGTGCCAAGGGAGCTGGAGATGTGGGGCCGAGGTGGCCCCTGGGGCTCAGTCTGCTTTGCCTTGGGCTTTGCCAACATGGCTGTGCTGGTGAGGGGCAGAGGGAAGCAGATTTGACTCTTAGATCTCAGCAGAGATGGGTTTTTCTGCCCTGACCCTGAGGTTATGGGATGGGGTGGGACTGCTCCGGCTGTGCTGGTGGCTCTGGTCTCCCTCTTGCAGCAGCTGCCGGCCCAGCTCTGTCCACGTTCAGGGACTTGTAGCAAAAGCAGATCCAGAGCTTTGCTGGAGATAAATCAGGCAGCAGGACCTTGGCTCTCAGAGGTCCTGGAGAACTCCTGGCTTTGTGCTTTTTTCCTCCTGGGAAAGAAAGAAAGAAAGAAACCCACCGTCTTTGTGGTGCTTTGGTGCTGCCAGCAGCAAGGCTGGCTCAGGGCCTCTGTTCCCACAAAAGCACCGCAGTCAGGTCCCTCCACCCCCGGGGTGTTTTGGGCTGCACTTGGGAAATGGCTCCTGTGCCAGGAGCCCGTGTGTCCTCATGGATCCGCAGCTCCAGCTCTCCTGCCCTGTCCCGGGGTTTGCTTTGGAAAAGCAGCGCTGGTGGTTTCTGGAACGTGCTCCATCTAACCCGCCATCAGAAAACAACAAACCCAAACCTGTAATTGCCTTTGGTCTTGAGCAATTTGAGCTGGGTGTGAATTGGCCACGAGGGCTCCAAAAGCGCTGGGAGCTCCAGGAGCGCCGCTGGCAGAGGCAGGAGGGAGGGGATGGGGTGTGGGAACCAGGAGCACCCCCCTTTGGCCTTGACCCTCCTTCACCGTCACCCTGCACCCCAGGGAGACCCCACTGGTGCTCTGGGCTCTGCTGGCATCAAATGCAGTGTGAAAGCCCAGCCTGGCAAAGCCCCCACTGCCAGCATCGGTGGGTGAGCGGCGCCACGAGCGCTGGACGCGGCTGGGGGGGTTTGGCTCGGGTGGAGGATTATGAGAGGTGGAGAATTAAGCCCTGCATTTCCTGATCTCCCTCCTTTCAGTGGGGCTGGTGCGAGGAGAACAGCCCTGCCCCCTGCCCTGCCTCGCAGCAGTCACTGGAATTCCATTTGGGGAAGGGGAGAGGGCGAAGTGGGGAGTAAATCTGATTTAATTACAGTGACACAACCTGCATGGCCTCAGCGGCTCCGGGGAGGGTGTGGGGGTGTTTAATCTGATTTGGAGGGGGGAGGAGGTGCAGCGGCTGCCCTGGCACGAGCGCCCGCCGCACATGACGGGCTTAGGGCAGCGCCAGGCACGGGCAGCTCCAGCCTGGGGGCAGGGGGGGACTTGGGTGTGGGACAGGGTTGGGGTCCTCGGCCCTTGGGAGGGCTCTGCTTTCCACCACATGCTGTTCTGGGATCCAGGCGAAGAGGTGGTTTGGTTGGAAGTGGTGATGCCCCATCCCTGGGAGTGTCCAAGGCCGGGTTGGATGGGGTTTGGAGCAACCTGGGATAGTGGAAGGTGTCCCTGCTCATGGCAGAGGGTTGGAAGTGGATGATCTTTAATGTCCCTTTCAACCCAAACCATTCTGTGATCTCCTGTCTCTCCTGATGGAGAAGCCTCTTTCCTCCTCCTCTCCTCAGACACATCCACCTCTTGCATCCCAGTTCCTCCACAGTGTGTGGCCTTGCTTTGAGCTCTTCCCTCTGTGCTCTCCCTGTGCTGCTGTGACTTCCCACTATGGGCTGTCACCTCTGGGGACAGGCTGGAGTGTGCAAGTGAGAAGGATTTGTGGGCAGCCCTGGAGCTGCATCCCCACGTGCCTGAGGGGTCTCCCCGCAGAGCCAGGGGAGCTGTGCCAGGCTCAGGGATGTGCAAATCCCGCACCAGGAGCTCCAAACCACAGGGTTGTAAAAGAAAAAAACCCAAATGACCCAATAATGTGTTTTGAGGTTCTTTTTGTTTAGCTTCTGGCTTTTAGGCTTAAAGTGGAGCTGCTTTGTTTTCTGTGCAGTTGGGAGGTCTGGGAGCCTTCCTGCAGGAGGAAAAAGTGAAATACCCGCTGACTTGTGGGACTCCTGTAGTGGTGGTTGGAGCAGCGCTGGGGTGAGGCCCTGGACAGTGACTTTGGAGCATCCCTGGGGTGCAGGTTGTGCCTGGAAAGCTGCTCCGTGCTGGGGAGATGTCTGTGGGACCTCACCCAGCTCCAAGCAAGGAGTTTCTGCTGACACAGCCACCACGTGCTTTAATTGTGGATTATTAAGAACTGCTTTTATTTTAAGAAACTGGCCCCTGGTCACAGTGTGAGTCCCCCAGCCCTTTTCCCCACAAAAGGGGTGTTGTGCCTCTTACCTTTCAGGTTCCATTTCGGCTCCCAGCCCTCGCTGGGTAACCCAGAGCAGGGGGAGCTTTCAGAGAGCTCTCACCCCATAACTCAGCCCAGGCTCCAGCGCTAGTGAGGTATTTTACACCTGCCAAGGCAGATAATTAATCATTCCTGAAGAATGAAGAAATGGTTCTGTGCCTTTTTCCCCCCTCCTTTTTAAATTAAAAACAGGGATTTTGATGCCCCTCTGATAGGGGTTTGGGGTGAGGAGTGTGAAGGCTTTGGGAAAGCCAAGTGGGATGTGACTGGCCAGGCTGGGGGTGGTTTGGTGTCCATCTCATGGATTTAGGGATGTTGTGGGTCAGGACCTTCCAGTGGCCTTTTTATCTTGTATGTGTTGTCGTCTGTACCTGGGAATGTCTCTTGGAGAGAGGTGATGCTGGTGGACCCCATTGAATGGGTTGGTCTCAGCTTCCCAAGGCTGATGTGGAGGAGTTTTCAGGCTGGAGTATGTGGGAAATAAGGAAAAGCCCCCTTGGAAAAGTCTGACAAGTCACGGGTTCCCAGTGACCTGTCTCTGGCATCACCATCCAACTGGAGCTGGAAACACACATCAGCTGTTCTGAGAGCCAGCCAGCCCTTTGTTCCTGTGTCTCCTTGAAGTGATATTGTGGTTGCCTTAATCAACAACACAGCATTATTGTGGGAATGACAAGGAATTAAAAAGATTAAATCTGGGAAAAGGGCTATCTGGCCATCTAATCCAGCCCTACTCTGCTGCTCTCTGAGCTATCCTGGGCAGTTTGAGGTGCCTCAGGTGATGTGTTTGCTCCCTGTTCCCTGGGGAAATCTTCCCATGGCCCGTCAGGGAAATATCTTTTTAAAAGGTGTGTTTTGTAGGGATGAGCTGGCTGGTTTCATCTGCATCCTGCTGCTTCCCTGTTTCCCCCAGCTGTTTCCACCAGCACTGGCTTTACCAACAAGCCCGGCCAGCCCTGGCAGAGAGGGCTCAGCTTCTCCTTGCTCAGGCCTTGCTGCAGAGTGGATGTGCCCAAGGAAAGTAGCCTTGGATAATCAGAAATTGAGGTCCTTCCTCCTCCCTTCACAGCTGCTTTTTGAGGCTTCATCCCAACTGGAGTGTGTTTGCATTTTGGGGCATCCTGTGTTGACTTTTTGGCTGTTGGTGGTTGTCCACTGCAGTCCGGAGGTTCTGGAGCAGAAAAAGTGACTTTAGGCTTGGGGGCGTTCTGGTGGAACGCCTGGAAAATGAGAAAATGCTTCAAGGAGCCTTTTCCTTCTATGCCTGAGATACAGATCCGTGTTGGAAGCTCTAAACTGGGTTGATCTGTGTTCTTTTCATGGCTGTCACTGTGGGCTCCCTTCTCCTCCTTGCTCCCGTTGTGATCCCTGTGCCAACAGCTCCGTCCCTCTGTTGTGCTGCAGGGGGCTGGGCCAGGCCTTGTGGAGTTGTGCTCCCAGCATTTTCCACTCTGTTTTTGGAGGGAATGTCAGTCTCTTCACTCTTTTGGGTTGACTGGGGTGCTTTTGGGGAAAGCCTGCCTCTTGCCCCCCCCATGTCAGTATGGAAAAGTGAACTTCCAAGTGCTGAGGGTGTGTGGGGATTTTGGAGAGTGAAAAAGCGATTCATCTCCACCTCCTGGGTCAGAGTGGTGGACCAGGCAATGCACTGTGGTAACAGTGGTGGGAAGGGTCCCACCGGTCCCCCTCAAAGCCCCAGACCTGCCGCAGGGATTTGCCCACAGCTGGGGATGTGCAGGTTCCTGCAGCAGCTGCTGAGGGAGGTCCCGTGGTTCAGAGCCGGGACAAAGGACAAGCATTTCCACTGCCCCAGGCTCCTGTTTGACCTTGTGTTGTCTCCCTGGCCGCATCCTGGAAGGCTGTGTGTGGAGCTGGGTCCTGCCAGGATGTCTGGGTGTGGGAAAGCTGCCTCCCTGCCCTCCACACGCTGCCACCTGCTAATGCCTGGTTAAACATGGGCTGCTGGCTGCACCTTGGCCCCAGGGGCTGTGGCAGAGGGAGGCTGGTCAAAAATTAGGATTTCCCTCCCCTTTGGAAGAGCCTTTTTCCCTGCCTGGGTCTCTTCAGGGGGTGTCTGTGTGTTGCTCCGTGTCGGGATCTGCCAAAACACAAATCGCTCCCTGGGTTATGAACTGAGGTTGGCACTTGGAAGCCTCACCTGGTGAGTGACACAAATCCCAGGGAGACTTTCTGAGCACCGGGGAGTGAACATTTGCTCTGATGCAGGAAATCAAAACCTCCAAGGCTTCTTACTGGAAAGGAGCCCTGTGCAAATACTGCTGTTGCTTGTGCTTGGTGGGTGCAGGAGCAAACACGGCTTCCCCACGCGGTTCTCCCACTCCACGTGCTTTAGGATGTGTACAATGGGCATATAAAAATGATGCATTTGCTTTTAAAAGTGATTTTATGGCGCTTTTTTGGATTTATCATTAATTATCAGCCCTTTTGATGGGGGTGTTCCAATAATCATGAAAAAAACCCCATCCTGGCAGGCTGTGGCTGCAGAAGTGTCACGTTTCTTTTAAAAACCAAATCCTGAAGTTGGGATTCTAGTTTATTCCCATGGCTCCAGGAGCTGGGGCTTTAAGGAGAGCTGCTAGTTTTCAACAGCCTTCTATTAGTCATGGGAACTGGCAGTCCTGAAATTAATATTTGCAGACCCCCCCCTCTCCACTCCTGCTCCCTCCTTAATGCAAAGAAAACTCTCACCTCCAGCCTGGCTTCCAAGTACGTGATTGAGAACATGTGAATCCACAAGGATTGAACTGGGAGTGACCTCTGGGGAGTAAGAGGGTTAATCAAAGCTGGGCTCTTCCCCACACTTCACTCCTAAAGCTCCTGCATTTCCTCCTGATGGCTGATAAGGAGGGATTGAGTTTATGGGGGAGATGAAGATGTTTGGATAAGCTGCAGTACCAAAGCAATCCTGCCGGACCAGTCGGGGCCTGAAGGAAGCCCCTGCAGCTTGGGGGGGGTTGTTGGTTTGGAGTTTTTCTTCCCGGGGGTTGTGTCTGTGAGGATCCCTCTGGAGATGTGGTGGCAGCTCTGTGACCTCAAACCCTGGGTACCCTGGCAGGAGGGATGCGCTCCCAGTCCGGGAGCTGTGCTGGTGTGATGGGCACTCAGTCCGTGGCCCCCAGGGGTTTTTGGGGACCCTGGCACACTGAGACCTCATAAACGTGTCCTAGTTCTTTGTCACCTCCGTCTCTGAGAGATGCGGGGCTTTGAGGTGGCCTTGGCCAGCTTGGTACTATCCTCTTGGCTATTTGGTACTGTCCTGCTCTTCCCTGAAGGCACCCCCAGGCAGAGGGCACTGCTGTGTCCCTGCACTCCACAGCCAAAAATATGGGCTCGTGTTATTGAGCACAACATTTGGTTATTTCCCTGTTCTTTTGCCGTGCCAGGAAGGCCAACACCTGTGTCTGAGCTCATGATCTGTGTCTGAGATCAGTATCTGTGTCTATTTTTAGACACACCTGATCGATGCCGAAAGAAGGTGAATCATGTTTGGGAAAGGAGCTGCTTCTCTTCCAGATGTGTTTTGGAAAACAGGGCTGAGCTCCGAGGGGAGGAGGGGAAGGGAGGCAGCAGTGGGATTGACCCGTCGGGGGGATGAGGCATCTCCAGCTGCCTGTGGGTGTTGGGAGGGCAGCCTGACCCCCTTGGATCAGAGTCTCTTTGCTGGAAAGTGGTGGCTTCTCCTGGGGCACTGAGCAGCCTGACTTGTGCAGGTGAGAGCTCCCAGGGTTTTCCCAAAGCTAAAACCTGTGATTCCCTAGACCAGCAGTCACATCCTGGTGGATTCAGAGGCTGGGCAGGGTCTGCTGAGCCTCCCCCTGCAGCCTTGCTCCTGATCACAGTGGTTGTTCCCCCTGGAGCCTTCCCAGGAGTTCTCCACTTGGAATCAAAGCCATGGAGTGCTGAAGACACAATTTGCCCTCCCTGGGAGGACTCACTTTGCCCTCCTTCCTCCCCTGCTGAAGCTGGACCCCCTGTACTCTGCTCCTGTGACCTCCCATCAGCTCTGAGGGGGCCACAAAGCCTCTTTGCCTCCAGGAGGGGTTGCAGGTGAGGTGGGGAAGGTTAAACTTTTGGCCCTGTGGTATCCCCCCAGCTGGGCAGGAGCGGCGAGTAACTCGGTGGTTGGGGCTGATGTCTCCGTTAAAGGGCTGCGGCAGCGGAGCGGTTGTTTGTGCCGAGAGGGGAATGCCCACGGGTAATTTATCTTGACGTTTATAGAAAGCATAAGGGTTTACTCATTCATAAAATGAAGGGACGGGGTGTTTTGCTGCACGGGCTGAGCTCTGGAGCTGCTCGAACATTATTGTAGCTGATCGTAATCGTTTCCGGCCGTGCCCCGATGTGCCCAGGGGGGGTTGCATGGGAACAGTAACAATGTGGGACAGGGGAGAGAACCTGTTGGACAGGAATGGGCCGACTGGAGCGAACAAATCCTCTTCCTCCCAGGCCTTTTCTGAATGACAGCACAGGGCGAGAGCCAAGGGGAGGATCTGCTGGTGGTTGGCACCCTGAGCTGGCAGGCCCTGGGCTCTCGGCTTGTGTGAGCTGGAGGGAGTCCTGCTGCTGGGGCTCTGCAGCTCGGGGGGATGGCAAGGAAGGCTTTGCTTTTTAGGACAGACTGCTCGGAAAATGGGTTTTGTTGATCAAACACAGAGGGAAGCTGCTCTGTGCAGGACGGAATAGCTCGATTCCTGTGCTGATCCTTGTCTCCCTGGGGAAGGTCTGCAGATTCCCTTGAGCTTGGACCTGCCTGCCGTGTGGACCGTGTGGCTGGATAGCTTGGGGAGTACCCAGGGTGGGCTCTGTCAGCTGATGGTGAGCAGGGATGATTGACTCCCAGGCACCTCCTGGTGTTCCCCAAGGCTCTGGAATGTTAAGCACCAAGCTGCAGTGACAGTGACTTGTGTCTTGACTGACAGGGGGAGCCCAGTGTGGTGTTGGAAGCAGGACATGACCTGACCCGTGCTGCTGCAGAACAGATGCTGAGGACTGTGCAGCATTGGGGCATTTGTCTGCCTGACTCCTCAAACTCTTTGTTCTGAATGGGCTTTCCCCTCTCTGTTTGCTGCCAAAAAATAAGTGCCCAAACTGGGAGATGCTGGGAATCTGGGGCTCATTGATCCGTGGTTGTCACCAGACTGGAAGTTGTAGGGTTTGGGAAAATGTATTAATGCTCTCCTGGAAGGAGAGGCTGAGGAGAGGCAGCTTTGGCTCCAGGACAGGACAGTCCAAACTGATCACCCAAGTCCACTTCCATTAATTGGAGGAGGGAGAGGACTTGCCTGTGCTCTGCTGGCCAGGCTGGGGTGTTTGATAAACAGTGGGACTGACAAGGAGAAACCTGCCTGGAACTGTCTCCAGGTGATAAAATTCCTATGCTGCTGATGCACTGATTAGTGTGGCTTTGTGTGAGGTGACTCTGGGTTTGGCTCCAGGTCTCTCCCTCCCCTCAGCCTCTCCTCTGAGCACCTTCCTGGCCGTGCCCTCCTGCCTTCATTGGAATGCCAGGTGGGAGGTGGCTCCAATTGCCACCTTTCTGTCCCCCTGGGTGGGTGAAGAGGGGGATTGAAGGGTCTGGGTGGGCTGAGCGGGGCTTGGCCCCCCTGCAACCATCCCCTGTGCCCGGCCAGGTTTTCCTCCTGTCTCTTGGGAGTGGCTGAGACACAGTTTTGGCAACAGCGTCTGGGGGGAATGACCTGTGGGAGTGTTTTGAGCAGGTGAGCTGAGCGAGGACAGCCCTGAGTGAGGTGCACCGAGTGCCGCCTGCACTGGGCTGGGGCCACCAGGGCTTGCAGGGGACTGTCCTGGCTGAGGGGATGGGAGGGGATCCAGAGCCTGGAGCACGGGATGGTGCCTCTCCCTGTATCAGCTTTTAGGAGCTTGGGTTAATCTAAATCTTGATTGAACCGAGTGCTTCATCACTGGCTGGGTTGGAGGTGGGTGAGTCACCCGTTGAGTCACCCTGTTCCCCTGCCAGGGGGGACCAGAGAGGGGACAGTGCTCCGAGGGGACTGAGCTGCACGGTCCAGAGCCCTCCTGATCTCCTCGCTGTGCTCCCGGTGCTGCCTGGAAATGTCTCTGCTCCCCCTGCTCCTTCCCCCCCACCCCTTTATCTACTGTTTCAGCAGTGACTTGGCTAGAGATGACTGAGCTGCAAAGCCCCGGGGCAGGCCCTGCCTGCAGCTGCCCTGGCTGCCCTCCCCGTGTCGCGGGGCCTTTCCTGTTCCCTGCCTGCACAGAGAGGCAGCCGCGGTGCCCAAGAGCATCGCCTTGTGCCGGGGTCCAGCCTGGGGTCATGCCGGGCTGCCCAGGGGGACTCGCAGGCTCCCGCCCACGGGAAAAATAAAAATTCGGCCATAATCCTCCAAATCTCCAGGTGCTGAAGCCCCTTGGCTGCGGAGCCACGGTGGGATCCTGTCGATTGGGACACAGCAGAGGGATGGGGTGGGTTCGCCCCCCGGGTGCCGCTGCTGGGGGGGGGTTGCAGGGACGGGACACCCCAGACCCCGTGCAGGAGGTGCCCCCGATGGTGCCCCCGATGGTGCCCCCGCGCCGGTGGCCCCGGGGGTCGCTCCCGGCGGGGTCCGTGGGGCCGGGGGCGAGCCCATGACATCACCTCGGCGGCCGCCCATTGGCTGCCCCGCCGATGACGTCACCCCGCCCACCCTTTCCCAGCGCGGTCCCGCCGGGATGCGGCGTTGCCGTGGAAACGGGATGCGCGCTCCCCGCCCACGGCCGCGCGCGACCGGGGAGCGTGGGATCGGCGCGGACTTCGCCTCTGACACAGGGGGTGGAATCGCTTGTCTGCGATGAATCGCGACAATTAAGAGTTTATTTTAATTGAGTCGGGTTGTGTTGCCGCAGGGGGGGGGATGCTCCGTCTGGAGATGAAACCTCTCAGCCAACACCTTAAGCAGCCTCTGGTCGGGTCGGTGGGAGCCTTTCCCATGCTCGGTGTCCTTAGGGAGTCAAACAATTGCGTTCATCCCACGTAGCAACGCTTAATCTTTCATCAGCCTCGAAACAATGCTCGTTAAAGACCTGGCGGCGGTCTCTCTCCTGGACGGAGAAAGTTAAACCCGAACTTTTTAAAACATTACAAAAGAAACATTTTAGCAAAAAAAAAAAAAAAAAATCCAAACCAGCAGTTTCAAGGGTGAGGTGGCTGGGAATGTCCGTGGGAGCGGGCAGTTGAAGGCAGCTGGGCTGCCGGGAGCGGGGGCTGCGGTCCCGCCCTCCGCCAGCCCACGGTCCCCGTCCCGCTCCCGCTGCCGGTCGCACGCTATTCCCAAGGACAAAACAAAGCCCTTTACCCCAGGCTTCAACTCTGACCTTGCCGTGGCAGGATTAAAATCTCATGGAGATGGACAACTCGATTGCAAAGAGTTAATTCCCCCCTTCCCTCCCCTCCCTTCTGTTTTTTACTCATATTCTTTCCGACTGGCCTGGTTTGCTGTGGAGAAATTGGGAAAACAACCAGAAAACGGTCGGCCTGTGGGTGCTGGTGGTTGGAGGATGCTGCAGGTGCCCCAGTGGAGCTGCAGCCTGGGGCAGGATGGACAATTGGGGCTTTATCTTCTTCCTCCCACATCTGGGGCTCTGCACTTGGTTGTCAGGGTTCATTCCTCGTTTTTGGAGCAGGAGAGGTTAGGGGGGGAGCTTTGCACCCCACGAGCCCTGGCTGAGGGCAGTGCCCTCTTTGCCAGCCCGGCAAAGGCATTTCTCATTTATTATATAATGGCTGAGTGTGACTGACATGGCCAGTCAGAGCTGGAACAAACCTTTCACCAAGAGGCTCCTCTGAGCTCCCGGGGACGGGGCTGAGCAACTTCCCATTGCTTTGCCAAGGCAGGGACGGTCCCTGCCAGGAGGCAGCGATGTGGGGGCTCGGGAGAGCCGGCTGTGGGTGCCTGGGATGCCGCTCCCAGGGCTGGGGTGTGAGGGAGGGAGATGTGGGATGTCCAGGAGCGGCTCCGCCGGGGCGTCTCGGAGGGGCTGTGAAGTTGGGGCCAACTGTGCTCAGGCGCCCAGTGCTATTGAAGTCAGTGGGATCTGGGCTTTGGAAGCAGAGGCTGTGCCAGAGCCTGGACTGAAAGGCTCCTGACCCGTTTGAGGCTGAGCTGAGGGTTATTGTTCGCTCCACACAGGCTGCCAGGAGCCGTTGGGGCTGCGGTGCCTGTGCCCTCTCCTCGTGGGCACCGCCAGGAGCCTGTGGCACGGAGGGGCCTCACTCGTGGTGCCTGGGCAAGAGCATCCCTGTGTCCCTTGTGAGGGCTGCTGAGCCCATCCTGAGGCTTAAGTAGGGCAGGCAGAGGGAGTGTTTAGCTCGCTGTTTGTAGCTGCAAGGCTTGTGCAAACCTTGCAGTGCCCTCGGTGACCTTCTCACCTGGGGGGCTTCACTTGAAGGATGCTCAGGGACGTGGGGATGGCTCCAACATGTCCATCCTGAGTGCTTCCTTCATCTCCCACCCTGCCTGGAGTCCCAGCTCATCCTCCTTGCTGCAATGTGGAGGATGCTTGGAGGAGGAGCTGCTTCATGGGAAGGGGAAGAGTTGAGCTGTGTTGTTGTTTCACGGCTGGCACGGCTTGGAGCACGTGGCTTGGAGGGGAAGGGTAATTGCTGGGCGCCAGTGTGGGTGTGGAGGGTGTTGAGATGGTGCAACTGACCCTGGGGAAAGCAAAGTCATGGAAATACAGGCAGTGAGGGCAGCGAGAGCCGAGGGACGTTATGCAGGAATCGCTCCCGCAACTGGGCAGGGAGGTGGCACAAGGACGAGGGGGAGCAGACCCATGGGTTGGGTCTGAGGAGGTGCCCTGGGGCAGCCCCTGCCTTGGGGAGGGATATGGATCCTGGGTTTTGGGTGCTCAGCATCACGAGCTTTCAGGAGCATCCCGAAAAGCAAGGGGAGATGGGCAGGGATGGGAAGAGCATCTTCCCTTCCACACATCCAAATCATCAGGAGAAAACTCTGCTTTGGGCAGGAGTACCAGTGGTGCGAATCAGCTCTGACCTGCCTTGAGATTCCAACAGTCTTTTAATTTCTTTAATAAACCCTGTGCCATCCTCTGTGGACTGGGGAGGGCATAGGGGCAGGACAAACCTCCTGGTTTTCAGCCTGGCATTACTAAGCAACCATGTCCTAAAATTCACAGCCCAATGGAGAGAACTTTGTTTACCAGGAAGAAAACACTTGAAAAGGGGAATCTTTGGCGGAAGCATGACGGGATTAATGCTGGGGTTTCTTTAGGCAGTTCTGTTGTTTTGCAGGGCCTGACCTTAGTGCTCTGATTCGCTTCTGCCAAGAGACTCTCTCCCTGCCTAATTTAGAGCAGGGCATTGTGCTGGGCTGGGAAGGGGGAGGCGGCAGAGCCAGGTTTGGCAGCGCAAGTGGGAGCCTGAGATTATCTGGTTTGGAGCGCAGGGAGTCAGTCATTAGATGCTGTGCTGCTGAAAATCCCGCTGTAATTAATTTTCTCCTGAATTAATTAGAGGAACTGTGAAGGGAGGCTGGGCCGGGAAGGTGCAGGGGAAGTTTTTCAGGGGGGATATGCAGGTTGTTGGCAGAGCAGGAATTGAATCACCTTCCTCCCCCTTCCCAGGCTGTTCGCTCGAGCTGCTCTTGGCCACGGTCGGTGCGTGGGCAAGGGTGAAGGTCCTGGGCACGGCATGTCCCTGGTGAAACCGTCCCAGATGCCAGCTCAGAGCATTTTCCCTTTTTTTTTTGGGGGTGTTTCTTTTTGTGTGCTGCTGGCACAGGCAGCACTGACGTGCAGCAGGTGGGATGCAGAGCTCTGTGAGGCTGAGCAGTGCCGGGCTGTGTGAGGGTCTGTCACCTCCGGGGCTGCTCACACAGGGGCCAAACGTGGAGGAGGAAATTCAGCCTCGATGTCTGGCTCCAGCAGAGGGGAGGGTTTGGGAGATGTTGGTTTGTTCTGGGCTCTGTTGTGTAACGTGGGTGGAATTGCTGCCCGAGCTCTGCTCGGGACCAGGGGAGCAGCGATGCCCCGAGCCGTGCACGTGAGGGGATGTAGGGATGGGGGGCCGTGTTCTGGGGTCCCTGTGCTCGGCAGGAAGGTCTCCACGCCATCCCCAGCTTGGCTCCCTGGTTCTCTGGTGTCAGGCAGCAGAAATCCCCATGCTGGTGGGTGTGCGCTGAAGGACACACTGCCTGCTGTCTGTAGGTTCAAGAAGGTGAAATCCCCTGGGCAGGGCAGACCTTCCCTTTGTGCCGGTGGTGTCTCCGTGAGCCGTTGGGCAGGTGGGGAAACAAACGTGCTCTGGGAGGAGAGAGGATGGGGAAAATTCCTGCTGGCTTTGCCAGGGTTGTGCCTGCAGCGTCCCTGTGGGATCTGGGATGGCTCAGCGTCCCTGTGGGGTCTGGGCTGGCTCAGCGTCCCTCCGGAGCTCACCTGCTGCAGGTGAGCTGGGCAAGGTCCTGCCTGCCCATGGCCCCGGCTCGGCTGCTCCGTGGGCAGCGGTGCCTAATCCTTCCTTCCCACTCCGGGAGGCGCTGGGAAGGGAGGGCAGGCTGACGAGCATGGGAATCTGGAAGGCTATTCAGCGGTAATTATCGGCCTCAATACGGAGCGAGGGGGAGAAAGGGGGGCAGCTGCCAGAGAGGGGAAGACCCACGGGGAGAGCAGATTTCTCCCCCTCCTCGCCACGGAGGTGGGAGCGAGGGGAAGGATGGAAGGGGGGGCATCTTCAGGCAAACCCCCTCTCCCCGTGCCGAGGAGGAGGTGGGTGCTGTGGCTGTGCCATCTCCTGCGAGTTCTGTTCCACCAGCTCGTCCCGGCGGGTCCGAGTGCCGAGCTTGTGCCTTGGATCAGGGTCCTCCAGCTGGTCCTGACAAGCTGCTGGTTGTGGAATGGTGCAATGTGCTGCTGCACCTGCTTAATTAACCCCAATTAGTCCAAGTGCTGCTGTCTCTTCAGGCAGTGGTGCCTCCTGGGGGCACAGCCCTCACCAGCAGCTGGTGGGACCTGGACAAGGAGCTCCCAAAGGCTCCTGTGGTGACACATTCAACGTGCCCGATCCCAGAACGGGTTTGGCACATCCCAACCTCCAGCTGGCAGTGGGATTGGGGTGTCGGTGTCACAAGCTGCACACAGACCTCGGGGTCCTGTGACACAGGAACAGAAGAAATCAGACTGATCTGCAGGTCCTTCAGGCCGTTTGGGAACCCCTGCCCTGGGGGGGTTTGTTTAACGCTGTTCTTCCCAGTTTAGGATATTTCTGAAGTAGGCACTGAGGATACTGGATCCAGTGTCCTGTGCAGGAATGGTCTGGAATTGGACACAGCACTGCTGTTTCCTCCAGGTGCTCTCTGCTTATCACCTGGCAAGGCTGCTCTCCCAGCCTAGTTCCACCTTCCCAGCTGACTGTTGAGTGTGTCTTCCCCTTAAATTCCGGCAGAGCTCTTATTTATCAGGGATTTGGTTATCCTTCCTCCCAGATTCCCATGGGAGGTGTGCTTCCAGCTTTAACCCCCCTTTTAACAAGCTGTGGCACATCCTTTGGCTCTGGCATTGTCCTTCACAGCACCCACCTTACCTGGTTTTGCCACAGTGTGAGGACCAGAGCTGCCTTCCCCGGCAGTTTGCACCCTGTGCAATGGGGTCTGACAGCTCAGGGCTCCCTGTTCCCGTCCTCTTTTGCCCTAAATCGGGGAGATTTGTAAGGCTGAGTCGAGCAGGGGGGCTCAGGTTGCACTTGAAGGGGTTGGGCTGCCCCGGATCCTCGCGGGCCGGCGGCCTCCTTGTTCCGTGCTGTCCCGCTGCAGGTGCAGGACCCATTTCCCTCCCTGCCTCTGCCTCTTCGGGACTGCAGGGCTGAGGGTAATAAAACCCCCGAGGTCCCTCTGCCCCTCTGAATGGGAGCTTTGTCTCTGCAAAAAATGACTTGAAACTGAGCTGGGGAAAGGCGATTGTTATCTGCAGGCTCCTGAACTGTTTGGATCCTGACTTTGTTAGAGATCTTGTAATTTAAACTTCAACCTGCTTATTAGAAATTTGAGAGAATAGTTTAATAATAAAAAGCAGATTTTTTTTTTTCCTCTTCTTTGTTCCTGTGTTCTTGCCCTCCTCTTTCTCTGGGCTGCTGTGGATATTTAATCGTCTGATACAACTCCCCCCCCTTCCACCTCCCTCTTTGCTTTTATTTTTTTTAAATAGTGGGATAAAATGGTGAAATGTTTCTTTTTGAGGGCTGCCAAGGAGAGATCGCACAGGCCTGTCCCTGCAGTCCCTGAGTGTGCATTTTGGAGCAGGGAGAGCTGAAAGGAGCTGGAGGCAATGCCAGCTTCTGAGTTATCCCTGATTCCTGTGGGTCCCCTTCCCCTGTGAGGGTCTGGAAATCCATCCAGGTGAAGGGGGGGTGTCTGCTCTGAGCATGGTCCTCTCTGCCTGTGCTCAGCCCCCTGCCCTGTCCCACTGCCAGCAGCCCCGTGGGGGCAGTTGGGGTGGCATTTGGGAGCTCTTCCCAAGAACGATCCTCATCCAAGTTCCTCCAGCTGGGCAGCGGCTCCCTGGCCCCGACAGCGCCCGGAGGAGACGTGTCTGGACACGTGCGGGGTGTATCAGCATTCCTGCTGCTGTCCCCCCTTCCCCACTTGCCACGGGGCTGGAGGTGTCGGTGCTGAGCCCCTGCCTGGTCCAGGGTGCGGCTGGGGGGGCTCCCCCGGGGTCTGCGTGACGTGGGTGGGCAGCAGCCCCTGTGGTTCTGCTCTGTCCCCGTTCCTGCCGCTCGCCCTGATTAACAGATTCCGTGGCACAGGCTGTGGGAGGGCAGTGCCAGAGCCTGTGTCCAGGGAACCTCCCAGGGAGCAGGAATGCAGAGGGAAGGGTGGGAACCCACGGGGGTGACCCCGGTGGGGGTGGGACCGGCCATGGCAGAGCCACCCCAGTGAACCCACAGTGCTCCCAGGGCCCGGGTGCCTTTGGCTCATCCCCTTGGATGCTCCGAGGGAGGAGCCTGGGATTTGATTTCTGTGCCTGCGTTGCAAGGGAGTAAAAACTGAGCTGAGTGGCCCTGGGAGAGATGCTGTGGCCCTGCCATGGCTTGGAGGTGGCCACTGGGCAGTTGTGCAAGTGCAGGGAAGATGCCAGGGCAGATGGGCAGGGCCTGACAGTCCCACCTGGAGCAAAAGGCTGGGATTCAGGCAGGAGGAGTCTGGCCATTTTAGCATTTATGGAGGCTGTCACTGGTGGAGAAGAATTAAAGGGAGACAGCGCTATGCTCAGGTTGCAGATTTGGCAGACTCGCTGTTTAATGCCCACAGTTGGGCTCATTTGAAGGCAAAGGAACAAAGTCATGGAATTATCTGTGTTTAGTGGTGTTTGTGAGCTCTGGGCTTGCTCAGACACTTGTATGGAGGCGCTTCATCCCCGGGGATGCTTTCCAGGCTGGGGTGGGCGAGGGGATGTGCTCCCCCTCTGTGCTGGAGGTGGGCAGCCCTGGGGACGAGGGGAGCTGATCCCATGAGATGGGCAGCCCTGGGAAGAAGGGGAGCTGATCCCATGCATATGTAGAGGCTGCTGAGCGATTTCCTGCTGGGCCTGGGTTATGTTGGTTCATATTGGCTCCTGCTCTGGATGCCACTTCCATGACATCATTTGGCTCTTGAGGAGTGGAGGAGGTGAGACACTTCGGAGCGATTATCTAGAGCAAATAGCCCTTGGTAAATAGACTCAGTGAGTATTGACACTGAGACTGTTTCTCTTCCTAATTTCCTGCTCTGGGTGAGTTTGCCAAGTAGCCAAAAATAAAGGGGGTGGCAGGGGGGGGGAACCCAAACCCTGCAAACCCAACCTCAAACCAAGACTTCAGATTTCAAGTCAGGGCATAGAGCTACTGTCATCCAGGTAATTGAATTAGCAGTTAATGACATAACTTCCACGTGGGATCTTGGCCTAGGACTAATTTTAGGAAATGAGTCTATTTACCCTGTTTGTATTAGCTGGGGATCTTCCTGCTGGACTGGTGCTGTGATGTTCTCACCGTTGCACTGTCAGACTGGTGGTCCCTGCCCTGCATGGAGCTGACTCTCCTGGGATAAATTCTCCTGGAGACACATTCAAACCAGTGCTTGTTGACACGTCCTGTGGTTGCCTCTTGCCCAAACGGCACCAGGATGGATGAATTTCCACAGTGAGGAGGGATGGACACGATCCCTTAGGACTGATGCACCTGGGCTGGGAAAACCAGGAGGTTTCCCGTCTGAGGAGCACTTGCTGTGCCCCCTGTCCCCTTCCCAGTGCCACCAGCAGCTTTCCTTTGCTCCGTGTGAGGCCAAGCTCCAACACCTTGGCTCCAGCCACGTCCCAGGCTGAGCAGATGCTCTGCTCTCTGGGGCTGGCAAACTTTAACTAAGAGAGCCCGTTTTTTATTAACCTGAATTTCCTTCTGGCTCCACCATTACCTCTGCACAAAAGAATCTGACCCCTCACTCTCACCATCGCCTTCACTTTTAATTTTTTTTTTTCCTTCCCCCTTTCCCGCTGTTGCTTTGTGGTTTGGGTGGGACTCTGCAGAACCTTCCCGTGGCCAAGCTGTCCCTTGGCCGTGTCCCTGCTCCCTCCTGCCCTTGTCAGGACTCCTGAGGGAGCTTTTGGGCTGGCACAGGCGGCGTTAAGCCCGTCAGAGGTCCCTCTTAATTAAATTTGAAAACTGCTTGGATAAGAGGGTTTTCTGAGCCAGTCAGGTGCTGGGCCATGGGCCTGAATGACTGCCACAGACTAGCACTACCACCCACAGTCCTGATCCCCATGACATGTGGGCAGATTATGGAGAAATCCCCCGGCAACGAGGCGGCTTTAACTCCTTCGTGCTCTGGGGCCTTTGCAGGGATGCCCTGGGATCCCTGTGCTGCCTTCCCGGGGCTGCAGCAGCTGAGGGTGGCGGGGACACCCTCCATCCCCCCGTGGTGCCAGCTGTGCTGTGCCTTGGAGGGTACGTGCAGCCCGGGGGAAGTGCCATCTCCAGTGTTTTCTTTGGCTGTGGCGGGGAACAAAAGGAGGAACATCTCCCAGGCTGGGGCTGCAACAGGAGAGGGAGGTCTGGGGTCACTGTTCTGCCAAGGAGGGATGAGTGAAGGGGTGGAACAGTGTCCCCTGGGGAAAGCTCAGTGCAGTGTGAGGGGATGACTTGCTTTCTTGTTGCTTCATCCCAGCCCATCCGTGTCCAGCTTCCCAGGGAGCTGTGCCCACTGAACCTGCAAAGCAGGGCCGTGTTCCCTGGTAGAAGCAGAATAAATAAAGAAATAGGCCAGTGCTTTAATCCATCCTGCCACAGACCTGGCTCCTGCCAGCTCCCAGACCCGTTTTGTGTTGCAGTTTTGGGCTCTCTTGGGAAGCCCCTCCTATGCACCCACCTGCATCAGGCATCCTGTTTGTCTCTGTGCCTCCAGCACGAAGCTGCCACCCCATTGCTGAAGGTCTGAGGCTTCCTAAAAAAGCGGAAACTTTCTCCATGTCCTCTTGGAGGAAAAAAAAAAACCCAACCAAATTTGAGCAGCCCAGTCCCTGTCCTTCAGGCACCTGGATTCTGCCTGGGAGGTTTTACAGGGAGGTTTCCCCAACCAGGTGGTCAGCGGTGTTGAAGCTGTTCTGTCCCTGTCCCCAGGGCTTTCCCTTTGGTTTCCAGAACTCAGGGCTTCCCTAGGGTGGAAAAGGCCAGGCAGGGCTGTGCACATGCAGGCAGAGGTGTGACTGTGCCAGCAGCACCGAGGGCTTTGCCTCTTGTCCCACCTCCCCGTTCTTGGCCCGTGCCTTGGTCTGATGGCAGCACTTGAAGCAGGAGGCAGCAAGATTAAAAAGCAACATTGCAGCTTGTTGAAGCACACTGGAGGCTCCTTCCAGCCTGGAGTTTTGCTGGAGTCAGGCTTTTTTTTTGGTCTCCTATTAAATCACACGTTCCCAAGGAGCCTTGGAGCCCGGTGCACTGGGCACGTTCCAGAGCTGCGCCAAAACCAACAATTATCTCCAGTTTCAGGAAATTTGAAGCCGTGGTGAACAGTGTCTTCTCAGGGCCTGACAGGTGACAGGGGTGGCTGTGGCATTCATCACCTCAGCAGTTGTGCTCTGAGAGTTGCTCAAGACGGGTCTGGCTGAGGTCAGGGGTTCAGGGCTTGGGTTTGAGGGCTCAGGAGCTGTCCCAGCTCGGGGATGACCTGGCCACGTAGGCTGGATGTGACCCATGGAATTCTGTCTCCTCCCCTGGCTCACTGTTGTTCCCCCAGGCACTGGGGAAATCACTGTATTGCTTCCTGCAGAGAAATGGAGGTAGAAATTTTTATGGGCTGTTACTTTTCTTTACCATTAAGTCAGGGCTGAGGGAACACTTTATTTGCTGAATCGTTGACTTTCATGTTTTCTGTGACTGTTCTGATCAAACATATTGGAAACTCAGGGCTCTGGATGCCCCTCTGGGGGCAGTCCTGTGTCCACCTTCCCCCCCCAGGTCCTCTTGTGTTCAAGCTCTGAGAGTTGTGGGTTTGTGAGGAAAACAGGGAATTGTCTCGGCTCAGTGACTGAGCCAACAGTTTTCCGAGCGCTGTTGGTAGCTCCTGGGATCTGCCAGCCTGGAGAGGCGGGTGTTTGGCACCTCTGCATGGCTGGCAATCCCAGTCTCTGTTACTCCAGGGGAATGGGATCAGGAGCTCCGCCCCAGATGCCTCCAGCCGGGAGGAAGGATATGTTTTATCAAAGTGAGTCCCTGCTGTTTGAGTTCCTGGTTTGGAGCTTGATATCATCTAAAAACCAACACGGGGAAGTAAACAATGACTCTGGTTTGATTTTTAGTCCTCTTTCCCCTGTAATTTAACTTTTTAATTACTTCAAGTGTTGCTGAAACCGTAAGTCCCCATAGAGGCAGTGATCTGCTTGTGGGGAGGCTCTGCTGCCAGTCCCTTCCTGTAATCCTGCAAAAAGCCCAGGAGAGGAGGAAATATTTTTCTGAGGCAGCCAAAATGAGTCGTCCTTCGGCTGTTCACTGTAATAATACCAGGTGTGAAAAAACCCTCTGGTATTTACGAGCAGATGTGATTCAGGAATAATAAAGACCTGAGAACCTGTCACAAGGTCATGTGGATCAATGAATCATCTGCCAGATATGGTGGGTTTGCGTATCAGGCTGGAACTGATGCCGTTTTTATGGCGTTGCCTGGTGGCAGTGGGACTGTTGGATCCTGAAGGAGTCCAAAGTGTTCCCGGGAGGAAGAGGGAGCCGGCTGCCGTAGATGGATTTCACCGGGCAAGAAACCCGAGCTGACAGGAGCCACCTCAGTGCTGTCTGCAGCCTGCACGAGGAAATTGGTGTTGCTGTTGAGCCATGCAGAGAAAACAAATATCACCCCCCTGAGCTGCCTTGAGAGGGAAGGACTCCCTGCCCTCGGTGCTGCCGAGGGCTGAGCAGTTAACGTGGCACCCACGTGCCACCCACCACCTACTGGGTCTGGTAGCTTAGAGTCATGCAAGGGGTTGGGTTGGAAGGGACCTTAAAGTTCATCTCCTTCCACACCTTCCACTAGCCCAGGTTGCTTCAACCTGGCCTTGGACACTTCCAGGGATGGGGCAGCCACAGCTTCTCGGGGCAACCTGTGCCAGGGCCTGCCCACCCTCCCAGGGAAGGATTCCTTCCCACCATCCCACCTCAACCTAACCTAAGTCCTTAGCCTGTACTGGCCACTGAAAGCTGTTCCTTGATGTTTCTTCATTTTACACCAGCTGATGGCTGAACCAGGGCTTTGACAAGTTTGCTTTTGCTTTTACAAAATCCTTTCCTTGCTGCTTGTCCTCCTTTATGAGGTTTTCCTCTTCTGCTTTCTCCCCTTCCCGCTCTGGCTGCTTGAAGTTCAGGGAAAATATGTGCAGCCTTCCCAGGAGAACATCTTGGCAAAGTCAGAACTTGTTAAGCACCGTAATTAAAATATTTCTCTCATTAACTTGGAAATAATGTTTCTTCCTAAATTATACTGAAGAATTTTCTTCTTTTTTTTTTTTTTTTTTTTTTTCCTAATTAAATTGCCAGTTTCAGCAGAACTGCTTCAGAAAATAGAAAATCCTGGAGTGGTGGGGCTGTCCTTGCTGGGTCCCTCAGTCAGCTCCCTGCAGCCAGGATCATGTGCAAAACAGGGAGATACTGTCAGGTGATTTTAAGAAGAGTCTGCCCTGGCTGGGTGGTGGGACAGCTCAGAGGTTCGTTGTCAGGAGATATTTTTGGCTGTGTTTGGTCTAGGAATGTCTTCTGGTGTTTCCTGTGTTTCTCACTGATGTGAATCCTTCGAGGGTCTTGATCTGGTTTTGTGTTGGGAAGATACAATCCTGAGTTCGCTGCCATCAGGTGCTGCTGGAGCCTCATCCCTGTGGGCTCACAGCTGGTGGAGAAGCAGCACAGCAGGAAAAATCCTTCAGCACAGGGATCTGCCCGTGCCCCGTCCTCTGCTGCCCAGGGGGCACCTCCTCTCCTGTACGACCCCAAAGCAGCGGCAGGGCCCGAGTGTTCAAGTGTAACTCCCCCCTCGAACCCCTCTGGAGCAGAGGGTGCAGTCCCAGCTCTCACTGCTGCGGTGAAGTGTCAGGAACACCCAGGGGAGCCCCTGGGGAAGACCCCTCACCTCCCGAAAGAGTTCGAAGTTGCGAACCGTGTTTTTAAATGCTTAAAACCCCCTGCCCTGGCACATGCCCCAGTGCCGAGCTCCCGCAGCCGGGGTGGCTTTGGGGCTGTGCGGGGCTGGGTGGTGTCAGCCCCAGCTCCTCCTTCCCGGGATTGTCACATCCCTGGCGGGATGGGGCAGCAGGAGCCGTGGGGTACCCCGGGCTCCCCAAAACCAGCGGGACCCCTCGGGTTTCACGCCCGACACCGCCTCGTTGTGCTGCCCCGGCGCTTCCCCGTGCGCTGTTGCTGTCGGGGCGGTGACTGCGGTTCAGAGCAGGGACAGCCTTATGTACACATCACCCCGGCAACATTTAGGTAAAAGCCTCTGGGAAGCACCGGGCTGCCTATTATGGGCTGTTGCCTCTTTGTGCCTGTGCACAGTGTGGGCTGTGCCCTGCCATTAGCCCGAGGTGCAGGGAACACCCGAGCTGCTTTAATTACGCGCTTTTGGAAATCTCCACCTTGTGCAGGTTTTTTTTAAATTTTTTTTTAATAATTAATTTTTTATATATATTTTTTTTTTTTTTTTTAGCTGTGTCAGTTCCAAACCCCGCTGCAGATCTGTGCCTGAGATCTCCCAGGGACAGGGCACAGCGTCCCCGAGGTGGGGTGTGGGCAGGGTGGACCTGGCTTGGGCTGATGCAAAGTGCCCGAGGGCTTTGGAACCAGGATGGGTGGCCCTTGGATTGACTGAGTGTATCACCGGGGTTAATCCAGCAGCATCTGGAAACTCTTCTGCATGAGGCTGCTTGAATGTAGCTCGGGCCAAACCTGTCACAACTGATTTAGTCATTTAGGAATGAAGAAGCTGATCTGACTGGATTAAGTCAACCCACCAGCCTTGGACCTTTCTTTTAGGATGGATGTAGGCTCCCAGCCCTCTCCTTTGACTGCCAGGGGAAGCAGAGTAGCTGGAGGGGGTGACTCCCCTGCCTGGTGAGATGTTCCTCTCCAGGGAGCTGACAGTCCTGGGGACACTGTGGTGAAGGGGTGGCATTTATTCCTCTTCTTCTAGGATCGTTTTTGATGAGTGTTTCTGAATGTGCAGGGGGCTTTTTAAAGAGCAAAGCCCCTTTAAAAATGGGCTTTTAAAGCCACCTTCTTAAAAGGGGCTTTTCAAGGCCAGGTTGGATGAGGCACTGAGCAGCCTGAACTTGTGGAAGGTGTCCCTGCCCATGGCAGGGGGAGCGGAACAGGATGAGCTTCAAGGTCCCTTCCAACCCAAACCAGTCTGGGATTCTGTGATATCAAACCTGGTAGATGGTGGGTGTAGTGAGACTCAGCTCAGCTGGGCTAGAGAGGGTGTTCAGCTGACCTGCAGTTAGTTAGGAGTTCTCAAATAACCGTTTTTAGCTTCATTCTAAGTGTGCTGATTGGGCCATTAACTTCAAGGGTGTCCCTGTGTGTTGCTTTCTGAGGCTCATCTGAGCTTTGAAACATTCTTGGGCTTCTGCCTTAAAAACAGGATGCTGTGCTAGACTTCAGCAGTGCACTGGAGCGCAGAGACTGCCGATTTTCACTTCGCTGCTGGTGGTTTTCAGAGGCCCCTGGGCTCATTCCCTTTTTACCTCCGCGTGCCCCCGTTTCCCTGGTGCAGAATGGGGGTGTTGCCTCCCTCCTGCCAGCACCTTGCAAAATGTGCTTGCTGTTGCTTCTCCCCTGGGCAGAGGAGCAAACCCTCGTGCTCATCTGCGTTGCTGTTGTCCCGGGCGCTTGGGACGGAGATTTTTCCGAAGAGGTGCTCGGCGGCATCCAGAGGCCTCGCGGAGAGGAAACGACGTGTCCGGGCTTGTCTGTCCCGGCCGTTTGCTCCCTGCGGGCAGCCCATGGCACAGAGCAGCGTGCCCAGTGCCACCAGGGCTCCTGGCCTGGGCATGCAGGGGTGGACCGGTGCTTGCTTGTGCCTTGCCGTTCCTGGCGAGGTTCCTGCCTCTCCACGGGCAGGTTGCATTAAAATCCAAGGCTGATTTTTTTTTTTACCTCATCGCGGAATTGTGGAGAATATCAGTTAAATCAGCTCTCCCCCCCGCCCCAGCCCACACCGGTGCTGCTCCTGTCCCTCTGCATCCGTGAGCAATAGGTTTGGGTGGCAGCGCTGGATCAGCTGGTGGAATTTGTTGGCTCTGGTGGAACCATTTTTAGGCAAGATGTTTTTGCAAACAGTATTTCATCACAAACCCCTGCTGTCAGTCACCTGTAGGCGAATGACTCTCCAAAACCCAGCCCTAGATAGAAGGAAATGATAAGGAGTTCTGCTTGCCTTAAAACCTTTCTCTTTTTTTGTCTCTTTATTTAATAGAACTCTGGATAAATAACGATTGACCTCCTGTAGTGCAGAACGGGTGGGGAGGGTCAGCAAGTGACTTGAACAGGGTTTCAGTTCTGCATTCGATGGCCAAGCCAGAGGTTTCCATCTGCACCCAGGACTGCCTGAGCCACATTCCTCCAGCCTGGGGAGGGTGGGAAGGTGGGCTCTCAAAGGCAGAAATGGCCCTGAGCTGCCGTAGGGGCTGTGCCCTGGTTGGAGGGGTGATGGTGGAGGGGATTCCCGGCCACTGTTTCAGTGATGGTGATGGACAGACCCTGCCGTCCTTCAGGGCCGGGTGGGAAGGCAGCTGGGATTACACAAAGGGAACAGCTCTGATTTTCAGGAGGAATCAATGGAACAAGGTGAATTTTCCTGCAGCAGAGACCAGCCACGAGCCCCAGCCTGGGGGTGGCTTCTCCCTGGCAGCGCTGCCCTGGCTGTGCAGCCGGAGATGGTCTTTAGTTGGGCACAAGACATCAGGGCTTAAACACTGAGCTACATACCTGGCATATTGATGGCAGATATTTTAAGGATTGACTCAGTCCAGGAGCAGCACCTGAGCGGGGTGATGACAAGGGATGGGGTGATGCATCTTTCCAAGAAGGTGTTTGATGCACGAACACTCCCAGGAGACAGAGAGGCACCCAGGGCTGGAAACAGCTTTCCCACTGGAAAAGAAAGTGTGGGGGTTTTTAACTGGAGTTTTTAATTAAATGCTGGACCAGTTTGTGAGGAAGGAGAGAGTAAATTCTCCATCCCTGGGAGTCTTTAATGAGAGCAGGCAGCTTTCTGAAAGCCCTGCTGTCATTGCTGATCCAGCTGATCCACACACGGGAACTCAGCGTGGGAGCCAACCCCTCCTGGCCACAGCAGGGCTGGAAAACCCTCTCCCAGGGAAGCTGGGGGTCCATCCTGAGGCCTCATCACCCCCATACCATGTGATGGACCGTTATCCAGGCTGCTGTTCTCCAGGAACAGGCTGGTTACACACACAGCCCTTCCCCTCCCCAGCTCCTGTCAGCACCTCTGTTTAACTGCACTGTCACTTTTCTCCTGCTTGTTTTCAAGTGTTTTCTCCGACAGTTGCTTTTTATAACTGTGATTTTTTTTTTTTTCCCCCCTCCCTCTCTGTTGGTACCTGTTCCAGCCCTGGGGCTCTGAGCTCGGAAATGCATTTGCTGGGGTTTGCCCTGGCCTGTCTCCTACATCATCCCGGGGAGGATGGTGTGTGTGCATCCCTCTGGCATTCATTAATGGCTGCAGCCTGACTGTGCTCCTTCTGCTTCTCGTGTTTTCTGCTCCAAAATTACCTGCTTAAAATAACAGAGCAGCAACTGGGGGGAATGATGCTCTTCGTGCCCTTGCTTGGGCTTCTTGGGTGCACATCCCAAACACTTTGCTTGGAAACTTTGCCTGCAGAAATTCTCAGGGGTGCAGGCAGTGCCCACCCCTGAAAGCCAGAAATGGGTGGGCTGCAGGGCAGGATCAGCTTGGACATCAGGAGAAATTTCTTCATGGAAAGGGTGGTCGGGCACTGGAATGGGGCTGCCCAGGCAGGTTTGGAGGTGTCCAGGGAAGGACAGGATGTGGCACTGGGGGAAAAGGTGGGGATGGGGCACAGAGTGGGCTTGATGATCTTGCAGGTCTTTTCCAACCGAAACGATTCTGTGAAATTCAGTTTGGTAGAGGCCAAGACTTGTCACTGTTTAATGTCTCCTGGTGCCTATTCCCCTTCCCTCATACCACTAAGAGAACATGAGCTTTAAGCCACTGCTTGCCTTCAGGTGGTCATTTGGGACACCCCAGTGCCCAATTTTTGAAGGTCTGGAGAATATTATGCTCCCATCTGACCCCTCCTAAAGGCTGACAGGCTGGATTTACTTTCCAGTGCCCTCAGCTCATCCCTGTTACCCTCCCTGAGCCCTGTAATGTTGTGGTGGGAGCAGAAAATGCCACCAGTGGAGTCTCAAAGGTCTCCTGGCTCAGGTGGAGCTTCATCTGTGAGCCGTGTTTGATCTCAGCTCCCTCTCCCCAAGGGAGAAGTCTTTCACGACAACACACCAGTTAAATGGAGAATTCCCACCTTTCCTCCTCTCTGGGAATATTTAGCTATCAGCCAGCTAAGGGCAGGAGGGAGTTGTTTCCAGTACGATGTTTTTTTTCCATCTACACCTAATAACATCTTTAGCCGTGTGTAATTAACTCCGAGGTGATCGAGTTGTGATTGCCAGCAGAAGCCTGTGAAAGGGATTGCGTTAATCTTTACCTCAGGAACTTTATTAACCAGGGCGTTCCCCTGGGATGTGCTGAACTGTCTGCAGCGGTGCTGGGGCTGTGCAGGACCCTGCCTTGTCCCCAGCAGCAGATGGGTCCGGCCATTGGTTGACATCCTGTTTTGGAGGTTCCTCAGGGGTGACACAAGTCCCACCCTTCTGGTCCCGCCTCAGAATTCCCGGTTTCTCCCCGTTCTGCCGGTCTGTGGGTGCCACTGGAGGGGTGGGAAGGAGGAGGCCCCGTGGTTGACTCGTGGTGGCTGAGCCTCGTAGGAAGGACTCATAAAATAACCACACGGTGTGAGACGACTGTTTAGCCCTGGAAATTGATAGTTAAGGCTTCTCCTGTCTGAGTGTGACGAAACCATCCCAGACTTGCTGTGGGTGCTGTACATTCTGTAAGAATGGTGCTGGAGGAGTGAGGGCTTTGCCTCAAAGTTCCCTCCTTGGGGGATTAGGCTCAGTGACTCCGGGGTTTTTTTTGGTGTGCAACTCTCATCAGTTTGATCTCGTGGTACTTGGGAGCAACACCCTGAATGGAAAACAGGAGTATTTAATTCTGCTTTTGATTGTCTAGAGGAAGTTCTTGGTCGGCTTGTAGAATTGTCCTCGTGGTTTGAACTCGCAAGTCTTGGGCGTTTCATGGGCGTTTTCTCACACCACGCCCCTTGAGCCTGTGACTGGTTGGAGACTTCTTGGTGCTCCACCAACAGCTCTGCAGGGCTCACTGACAGGACACAGGTGAAGGACGAGGGGAGATTTGCCTTTGAGGTCCAACTGATGACCCACGTGTCCTTTAAAAGTGTCAGTGACTTCAGGCACTGCTGTGCTAGAAAGGACTGTCCTGTCGACACCTGTGTGTCCTCGGGCTTGGAACAACCAGGTTAATAAATGTAAAGGTGATTGTTGAGCAAGGGGGAAAATAATTAATTATTTTTGCCCTGTCATTCGAGGTGTTAAGAGAGGAAGAATAGTTCATTGATTAGGGCACTGCTCTGCCTCGGAGAAGCAGTTTGTGGTGTGCCCTGCCCTGGCTGTCTTGTATAAAATAGGGCAAGGAATTTAATCTCTTTATGCTCCTTGTGTTTTGAGGCTAATGATAATAAATTTAGTGACGTCGTTCCCCTCACACTTGAATATTGTTCCCATTAAGAGTTCAAGATGCAGCAGGAGTAATGCTGACTGCAGGGAAAAGCAGAGAATATCCTGAGCTGGAAGGGACCCAAAAGGCTTAGCTTAAATAGGTGCTTTGGGTAATGATACTGAAGACACTTCCAGCCTGAATTAACTGGTTTGTGTGGTGCTCCTGTGCAGGTGGAGTGGGGACAGGCAGCACAGCCTGTCCTGGGCTGTCACAAAAGATCATAATGAGCATTAACAGCTCGAAATTACACACAGATATAACAAGTCCAACACATGCTTTTAGCAGAATGATTATCCTGAGGAATGGGCTCTTCATCTTCTCCATTTCTTGATGTCTCTCAGTCCAGCCTGGGACTCTCTTTGTGTTCATCCCTGTTTCTTGGGCTCAGTGGAGACACTGCAGGATGCTGACACTGGAAGAAATCAGAGGAGAGGCTGAGACAGGACAGATGTTCTCCCTGGCTGAAGGAAAGCCATGTTAAAATAAAATTTGTAGCACTGAAACCACGGGGCTCATGAATGGTTTGGAGTCCCTGGCCACAAAAGTCCTCTGTAAGGTCCCAGACCTTTCCAAATACCAGGACTCCGCACCCTCAGAGCCCAGATGCTCAGGGTACCAGGAACTTTCTGGCCCTGCTGGAGCCCTTCAGGCAGCTGTGAGAGAGGGGGAAAATGTTGATTCTGACTTGCAGGGAAGATGAAGCCCTTCAGGACAAAATTCTAGCAGGACACTTTCAGTAATTTTTTTTCCTTTTTTTTTTTACTCTGTTGCCTGCACAGGTTGGATAAAAAGTCTTCTTTTCTGCCCTCCCCTCTCCCTGAATTTTAACCCGCCTGTTTCTTTGTTCCAGGTCCTGGACTCGTGAGAACTTCCAATGACTTGGCAGATCCCTGTGAATCACTGACGTTCTGCTGCCACCTCCACCCACCCGTGGCTGTCCCCTGAGTGCTCCCTCCCCGGTGTCAGCTCACAGCCTACGTGCTGAGAAGAGAAGTTAAAAAGGTAAAAGTCTGTAATCTGATCCCACGGTGACCTGTCTAATCCTGTTCCCGGGTACAGTGAGAGCTGAAATACTTGTACGGCAAAACAATGACTTGAGGAGACGAGAGGAGGAAGATGAGAATCTGCAGGGATTTATTCTTGGGGTGGTTTTTTTTTCCCCTGCTCCATCCTCTGTGTTTTCCTGCCCAAAAGCTGCCGGCTGGAAGGCAGGAGGAGGTTGGATCTGAGTGTGTGGGTAGCAAAGCATCGGGTCCCTCTTTGCAGGGTAGAGTTTTAGGCAGCCCAGCCTAAACCTGCATGGTTGTGGCTGCACTGGGCTGTCCTGGAGGTGAAGGGCTCAAATGTGATGGCTGAACCCGTGCAGCTCCCGGGAGCTCCAAAATGATTCCACATTGGGCTGAAAACGATGGTTTTGGTATCTTGGTCTGGTTTGTTTATTTTTTCTCTTGCACTGGGAGCAGCTGAGCTTTCTGGGCTGCTCTGGGACAGCAGCTCAGCCCTGTGCTCTGCCCCTGCCTGGGTCCCAGCTGCTCCCAGGCTGCTGCTGCCCTTCTGTAAGGCCAGGACTGCTCTGTTGGTGTTTCCTTCCCCCTGACTGTGTGTTGGATCCAGGAGCTTTTTGGGGTTGCCCTGTGCAGGGCCAGGAGTTGGACTTGGTGTTCCTTGTGGGTCTCTTGCAGCTCAGGATATTCCATGAGCTGACCTGGCACAGGGGCTGTGGAGCTTTCCCGTTGTTCCCTGTGCCGTGCATCTACCCGTGTGCAGAATCCTACACGGGCATTTTGGGGCATCACACGGCCTTTGTTCCTCTAGCTGGTTGTGAGGAAAAGCTTCCCCGTCCTGAGCCTCGATGCAGGTTCCACCAAGCCCACCTGCCGAAGGGTGTTTTGGGAAAGCAGCTTCTTAGACGGAACCGGGTTTGTTTCTGGGGGTTCTGCCCCGCTGGAAACACAACAGGGCGTGTGAGCTGAGC
The DNA here is from genome assembly GCA_035584735.1 of Pseudotriccus pelzelni. Taxonomy (NCBI): domain Eukaryota; kingdom Metazoa; phylum Chordata; class Aves; order Passeriformes; family Tyrannidae; genus Pseudotriccus; species Pseudotriccus pelzelni. The sequence continues at coordinate 1,416,121 of JAWMRA010000042.1, forward strand.
AGGGTCCGGTCACAGGGAAAGAGAGGTGATCCCTCAAACTGCCCTGCCCTCACTCCTCCAGGCCTTCCCCCTGTTGGGGCTCTGTTTTTCCCCGTACCAAAGCCCCCTGCCTGCTGCTGCATGGAACGGAACCGTGTTTCCAGAGCAATTTCCAGCTGGGAACTGGGTTGTGCCGTTCCTCGAACTTAATTATTCCGAAGTATTTTGCCTGGATTGCATTATTTCCTTCCTTATTTTTTTAGGCATAGTACCCTCCAATCCACCTGGTGTTGCCAGTGCTGTTGATGCAAGTGCCACAGTGTTGCAGAAAGGGAAAGCTTGGAGAGGCATGGAATTTCTCCAAGGCCAACTTCCGTGGTGCTGGCGGGAGTGACTCGGGGTGTTCTCCTGCAGAAGGAGCTCCTCTGCTGAAGGGGGAAGGCTCCTTTGGTTTGGAGGGGTGGTTTGGGGTGAGGAAGCTCCGTCTGGAGCGTGGCTGTGCCCTGCCACAGCTGCATCCAGCAGAAAACACTTCTCAGGGAATTCGTGCAACCGGGGCTCCGTAATGGAAAATGGGCCGCACCTTAAACGCTCTCGTGTTACTCATGAGCACAACACTGGTAATTAGGCGAGTTAAAAACCAGATTTCTGGCATGTCAGTTATCACCCAGCGAGCTGGAGCGTCTGAGAGATGCATCAGAGGCCGGATGTGCTGGTTTCCCACCTGAGGTGAGAGAGGTCACCTGCCTTTCCACCGGCGCAGATCCGACGGGTCTGGCCGTGTTCAAATAGAACCTTGCCCGTGTGCAGGAACGTGGGTGACACCTCTGGGCTCCCAGGCTGTGAAGCGAAATCCTCCCGTGTAACCAGATGCGAAATATCTGGTGGTTTCATCACGACTTTGTCTCCCTGGAACCTTCTGGCACCTCCTGATTGCTCCTGACACCAGAAATGTTCTCAGGCTTCGCCCCTCCGCCCCGGTCCCGACAGCACGTGGCAGTGTTTGCTCCTCGCTGCCAACCTGCAGCAAGGGCTGTGGGAACTGCTGGGATGTGCTGATTCAGCTGACTTAAAGGGAAATTTCCAGGCACCCTGTCTGTGCAGGGCGGGCAGGGAGCGGGGTTACAACACCTGGGCTCAAATCTGCAAACCATCTACAGCTCCGAGTTGCACTTCAGATCTTAGTCTTCAGTTTACTCTCTGCCCTTAAATCTCCTGCTCAAGATGTGTCTTATTTCTCTCTTGCTTTGGAGGCTGAGGTGCCTGTGGGCTGCTGGGGCACCACATCTCCTGTGTTTTCAAGTGTTGTGAAGTTACTGTGTCTGCAAACATCATTATTTAAGAGAGGAGGAAAAGTTAAAGCACTTGGAATCTAACAGAGCACGTGGCTTTGACTTTCTTGTTGCATCCTAGGAAAACGGTGATTTCTGGTGTTTTTAGGTGTCCAGCTGGGTGTGCAGAAAAGCACCAGGGAACTTGTTTGGCTTTGCCTTTTCCCATACCTGCAACAATTCACCTGCATTTGCTCAGGAGACACAACCTGGACAGAGATGGGGCTGGAGTGAGATGTTCTTTAAGGTCCCTCCCAACCCAAACCATGATTCTGTGATCTCCTGGATCAGCCTGGCACCTCTGAGACCTGACAGCTTTGCTGTGAGACCCCCGGACAGCCGCAGGTCCTGAACACCAGGAATAAGGGTTAGGAATGTGATGTGGGTGGGCTGCTTTGAGGATGGGGGGTGTGTGTGTGTGTGTGTCGGGGGGAAATATTGTTGAATTCCTTTTCCCCTTCCAAGCTGTGTTTGTGTCCATCTCAGCTGAGTCTGTGCCCCAGCTGGGAGCAGCCAGAGGTGTTCCTGCCGTGCCGGGAGCTCTTGGCCCCGTGCTGACACACAAACACCGGTTAATTCCCATCCCTCGGGGCAGGCGAGTGCGGGCACTTCCCAGCCGCCCGTCCCGCTGCTCCCGTGGGCTCCGGTGGAAGGAAGGGCAGAGAAATTCCTGCGAAGGCCGCGTTGCTCCGGCTGGAAGCGGGACAGTAGGCGATTCCCATCCCCCTGGCCCCGCTCCCCCGGCTCCCCCGCAGCCCTGCCTTGCCCTTTTGTGGAGATTTATAGAGCCGAGTGGGCTGAGAACAAATGAGCAGACATTAAGGGGATGTGTTCTGCATACTAATGACAAGATACTGCTCCTGCGCCTCGGGGCAATACTGGGTCAGGCCAGTTTAGCTGTAAACTTTATTTATGTGCTTATTACATCGGGGCTGCAGTTTGCCAGCCTGGGCCAAGGGCCTGGGGATGTGTCCGGCAATAAATTTTGTTTGTTTATTTGAAATAAGATGTCTCTTTTCCCCCCAGCCCTTTCTCTCTTTCCTTCTTGGAGAAGGGGGGGAAGAAATCCCTTCTTTGCCATCACAGATTTGTGAGTGAAGTGAGGAAGGTGGGATGGAGAGGAAGGAGGAGGTGGCAAACTTGTGTCATGGGGAGCAGTTGGATTTATATGAGGCTGGCTGGTGTAAGGAGAGTTTTGCCCTCCTCTGCAGGTAGCAGAGGGAGAGGAGAGGAAGAGTCTCTTCATCAAAGCCTGGGGAGATCAGGAGTCCACGTCTGGCTGTGCCACTGAACCCTCTGGCCAGACACAGTCAAGTCCCTTTGCCTCCAGCCCCATGGGGTGCCCAGGGCTCAGACACCCTTTTTCCCCACCTCGTTTGCACCATGGATGGGTTTTGCCGCTCGGGTTTGGTTTGGGGAGGATTTGCTCTGATCAGGGCAGAGATGGGCGGTGCTTTGTGCCCACAGCAAAGAGGTTCTAAACCATCCCATTTTTCTGGCATCCCCTCTGGCCTCCAGCCTGTTTCCTCCTCGTGTTACATCTTGCCTCTTGGGTTTATAAGCGCTCTGTGGGCAGGGATTGTTATTCCCGCTTGTCCTGGCTCTGAACTGCTTTCTGTCTTGCCCCGTCACTCAAAGCAGTAAAACCCACGGAGAACGTGGTGAGTTTGGAGCAGGAACTTTACCCTTCCTCCCGTAGGAAAGGCTGAGCAGAGCAGAATTAGGCCCTGTGCGTTTTGCAGAGCCTCCTTTGAGATGCCCAGCCTGGCTGAGCCTTGCTGGGGTTGCTGTGATCTAAAGGAAGGATGCCCTCTCTGGGCTGGTGCTGGGACTTTTATGTGATGAGCTCTTGCACGGGTAAAGTGTTAATTCACTCCTCAGCCCTGATGGTCTCTCGTTCCGGGGGCTGGGGAGGGCTGGATGTGGTCCCCTGGAGCTGGGAAAGGGCTGCAGCAAGGCTGCAAGGGAAGTGGGCTGAGGCAGAACCCCTGGCAGGGTTAACTGGGGAAATGGGATGGAAGAGGCTTTGCAGACCAAACCCCCTGTCTGGTAAATCCACCTCCAACACCTTCCCTTGGTGCCCAGCTCGAGGATGTGGCTCCATATGTGATCTGCTGCCAGATTAGCCTGGCTGGGCAAAAACTGAGCCCAGCAAGCTGGCAAAGACTCTCTGTGCCTTTGCACTGACAGACTTCAGCAGTAACCATGTTCAGCATCCAGCCCGGTTCACTTCTCACCCCCGAGGGTCAGGGGTCGTGATGGGGACCTGTGTGTCCTGTAGGGAACCGGGAACTACTGTCTGGTAAAAAAAAAAGAAAAGAAAAGGAAAAATCAAAGGTAAAAAACAACAGAAACAAAAGATCCACCTAAACTCCCCCAGCCCTTCTCCTTTGTGCTGCCTGGACAGAAACCTCCATCCCCCCTGAGCCTTTCCCAGGTCCCAGCAGCGCTGCCCGTTGTGCAGGGATGGGAGCTCTGATTGGGATGGGCTGCACTTCCCAGGCCCTCTGGCCTGGCAGGGGCTGCAGATGTCCCCGAGGCGATGGAGCAGGGCTGGGCTGAGGCAGGAGGGCTGGGATGTGTCCGGGGGCCCTGGCAGGAGCAGGAGCTGCTGGCTGCCAGCCCGCTCCCTCAGCCGGAGGTAACAGCCAGCCCCGAGCGCTGAAGAGGAGATCGACGGGGGGTGGAGGAGGGATGAAAGGAAACAACCTTCAAAAGAACATGCCCTGCTTCTTTATTATTATTATTATTATTATTATTATTATTATTATTATTATTATTATTATTATTATTATTAAGGGGAAAGGTACTGGGCTGGTGAGGACTCCTAATGAGCTTTCCTCGAGGAAAGCCCTTCTTTGGCATTGAATCCAGAAATGCCTTTGCTTGATAAAAGTGTGTGTTGGTGTGGAGTTACATGTTGCTTTGCCGTTCCTGCCCATTCCCACACCAGCTTGTAGGCGTGTTTTCTGTCTTCCAAGCTGGTGTCTGGAGGGTTGTCTCCTCTCTTCACTCCCAGCTTGCTCCTGTCCACCACTTTTCTAACAGAAAATAACTTTGCAGCTGAAGCTGAGGTTCTAAGCGCAGGAATCAGAAGGAATCTCTGTGCTGAGAGTTTGCTGGGTGGGTCATTTTAAGAGGCTGCCCATTTTGGAGGGTGTTGGGGGGTGTGTTATCCTGTGGCTGGGCCTTGGGAGGGACAGTGGTGAGTGAGGAGGTATCACACCACTGCTGTGGTGTCTTGGAGTGAAGGCTGGTAGCACTGTTGACTTAAAGATTAATCCTTTGCCCGTTTCTGCCATGAAACCTGAGATTTGATACCTTTGGGAAATGGGCTGTCAGGTGATTTCATGCATTTCATCCTGACTGCTGCTCTGTAGTAGTCAAGAACAGGAGGTTGGTTGTCCAGGGTCACTGTCCGGTACCTGATGATGTTCTCAAGCACAAAGAGCTCTGGTCCTGCTCTGACCCATCATCTGCAAGTCTTCCCCTCTGACCTAAATAGAAATTGGGCAGGATTTGTATGGAACAAGCCCTGGATGTGCCCTTTGTTTTCCTATCCCCATTTGCTTTCGGAAGCCCCGCAAATCACTTCTTCAGGCACTTCCAGAGCTCAGGGTGCTTTGGGAAGTCTCTGAGAGGCTGTTTTAGCCCCATGAATTCTGGTCATGAACTCAAGCCCTGTGCAAGAAAAGGCTCTATCAACAAGGTGGTGTCTCATCCCTACAGTGCTGCTGAGATTGGTTGGGTTCCCACTTAAACCCGTGGGGGGAAAGGAATGGAGAGGAGGAGGAGCCCAGCCAGGGCAGGATTACAGGCTCAAAGACCCGTGGTGTGCTGATGGATGAGATTGGGATGGGGAAATGGTGGTGGGACACACTCCTGCTCCCTGCAGGCTGTCCCCAAGGAGAGCCCTGTTCTCTCCCCGCTCCTCATCAGAGGTTTAGAAAGCTCTAACTGGGATTTTCAGTTTGCCTCTCCCAGGGCTTTGGCTCAGAGCCTCCTGTCAGCTCATGTTTGGAGCAGGGAGCTGTGTTTGCAGGTGAAACCCTACCCTGGAGGAGGCTCCCCTGCTCCCTCCCTCCTTGGCTGGCTGCAGGCTCGTGCTCTGGGAGCGGATGTAGGAGTTTCCTCCCCATGGCCTTCAGGTAACTTGCCCACCTGCAGCCTCTGAATTCAGCACAAACCTGTTTTTGCCGCGCTGGGGTTGCAGGAAAACCACTTCCCAGCAAATCCACCCCTGCCTGGAAACCTCCCAGTGCCCCCCTCCCCGGGAAGCCGCAGGGGCTGTGCTGGATGGGGGTGACTGAGCATGGATTAACCCTTCCAGCCTTGTTGTCCAGCAAGCTTAGACACCACCCCTGTCCAAGTCCAAGGTGTGGGGTGCGGGGGGCTGTGGCTGCACCCATTGTCACCCCACAGCCTTCGGGGTGCAGACCAGGAGGGGGGTGTGACAGCAGGGTTGAGGTAGTTTTGGAGGGGGAAGTTTTCTGCTTTGTTGTTGGGCACGGCCTCCCAGCCCCACGAAGGCAGCTTTTAGCATGCAAATGCACTTTGCCTCACGCTTTTTAATGTTTTACTTGTCGTAATTGCCGAGACCGGTTGTAATTTCTGGACGTGGCCGGGTTTCCCAAAGCAGCTTCCCCTTGCAAGTGGTCCCCACTGCTGGGGAGCTTTCAGTGTCTGACCCCTCCCCTCCCCTGCTTTTCCTCTGTCAGGTTGAAGGAAGCAAACACGACTGACTGTTAGTGCCGGAAAGTCCTGAGGCACAGGAGCGAAAAAGCAACACGTGTTAACCTCTGAGGGTTGTACTCTGTGGTGTTGCTGTGCCTCTGGTACAGCTTTGCTGGGAAACAATAAACATTTTGGGCCAGAACAGATCATCAGCTGCGTAAGCTGCTGGAGCAGCTCCAGGGCAGCCTCAAGGCTTCGCTCTCGGAGGACGCTCCTGCCCCTCCTGGGTGCCCGTAGGAGGTGACGCCTCTCCCTGACACTCCTCGCAGGGATGAGCTTTCCAGAACTCCAGCCCTTAACCCTGAGCCTGGATTGCAACACCACAGCTCTCCCCAAACCCAGAAAAATATCGGTGCAAGCTGTCAAAGATGTTATCGTGGCTGTTGCACAACACGCTATTCCGTGGAGGCTTTCCTAGGGAAGTGGGCTGGGAGACGTGCTGTCCATCCATCCATCTGCCCCTCTCGCTCTCAAGAAACTTTTAAGTCTTTCTGGGCAGCGTCAACAAGATTTGCCACCATGTCAGAGGTGTAAAACAGCCCCAGTTCCAGCAGGGTGTGTGTAGGTGGATGAAGGCAGAAGAGCAGGTTCTATTCAAGCTCTGGATGAAGGGAACGGTGCAACCACAGCTCAGCTCAGGCCTGTTGGACACCGGAGAACCCAAGTGTGATGTGCTGTCCTGCAGGAAGCCAACCCTTCATGGCTTCCCCTCCTCTGGCTTTCTCCCTGAAAGCTCTGGCTCCAGAGCATCAGGGAGCTCAGCTTTCAGAGTCAGGGCTTGGGTTTGTGTGAAGGTTACAGAGAGAAGCCTGAAAATGCGACTCTCCAAGGACTCAAAGCTTGCAAAACTCAGCAACGCTTGCAGGGAATCTGGCTCAGGTCTGGGCTCTGGCAGTCAGGCAAGACAGACGTGGTGTCAGAGTTTATCAGGAGATTTGCACTTGAGTGTTGTGCAGATGGGGGGGTTGTCTGTCCTTAGTCTGTAGAGCTTGAGCTGCTGGATTTTTACTTTTGTGCCATTCGCTCTGGGGACAAGGACAGAACCTCACTGACTGCTTGGGTTGTAGGTCTCTCTTTAAACACCCTAAAAAAAACCAGCCCAGAGTTCTCTCAGCTTATAAAATATCCCCTGGCAGATATTTCCTGTCTGCTCTCTCCAAGTGTGAGCGTTTAGCCAAGGCACCCAAATGAGTTTTCCTTTTTGTGGGTGGGCACTGCCAAGGCACTGGAGTCCTGAGTGGTCCCTTTGGAGCTGGTGGTCTCTGAGGGATAACATTCCTTCAGCTGAGACACCATCATTAAGCATCTGAAGCTGTAAGGGATGGTTGTGGTTGGTCTTTCAGCAAGGAGAATGTTTGGGAGGCTGTGACCCCATGGATGCTGGTGCTTGCATGGGAATCCCAAAGGGACGACACCAGTTGATGACACCACAGCCCCTGTGCTTTGCTGGGAATGCTGGTGGCTCCAGAGACACCCCAGTGTGTGTGTGTGCACCGGATTGCAGGTACCACGTTGGCACAAGTGCCAATTTGAGCCTGGTCTTTTGATGCCACCTGTGACAGGAGTGTGTGTGTGTGTGAGGTGTGATGGGAGAACAGCAGCTCGATTTTCCTGGGAGAGCAGGGAGAGGATGAAAGGGGGGAGCTGCCACCCTGGGGGTGACCACAGGCGCCCCGAGTGGCTGCGTGGGCAGCCAGGTCACTGGGCAGTGGCACAGACCCGCAGGGTGCTCCAGCTCCTCTGGAATCTGCAGTTTCCAGCTCGGTGGAAGCAGGGGCAGAGTGAGCCCCAGCGAGGCTGACCTGGCTGCAAGCGCAAAGCGTTTAGAGAAACAGAGGGTGAAAACGGCTTTTTAGTGTCCTGCCGCCTTGCCCAAATTCACGGTGGGTGTCCCTGGAGCAGGGACCTGCCCCGTGCACCCCCGAGTCCCGAACGAAGGGGGATGAGCATCCTCCCGGCACCTGGGGCCGCCTGCATTCCAGATCCAAGCGTCGATTGCTTCGGGCGGTCCCTTCCCCGCAGCCCCTCGCCCCGGGCATCGCCCTGTGCCGCAGCGTTCGTGCTCTGCCGGAGGGTCCAGGTGCCTCCCCGCCACCTCCACCCACCCCTCCCCGGGCGTTTTAACTTGTTTCCTTTCGGCGGAGGAAACATGACTTTTCCCATTGAGGGAATTCAGCGGCGACAATGCCGAGTGACACAATTTCCCACTCCGGGGATGCCATCGCGCCGCGGCCGGGCCGGGGAGCCCTTTTGGGAGCCCATCTGCATGACAATGCGGCGGGCTGTGCTACCATTAGCTGCCCTTTTGCTATTAGTACCTAATGAAAATGTAACCATATTTAACCCCCCACAGTCCGAGATTAGCGAGAAAGGGGCCTAAGTGGATTTAATTCTTTTGTATGGTGAGCATCAAACTCTCCATTTTGATTGCTCTGTCCCCTCTTCCCCTCTCCAGCGGGAGAGGGAGGCAGGAAAGCTGTGTAAGGCTAACTCTATCCTCTCAGCTGTCCCCGGCACAATGGGCAAAGTATCTTTTGTGGCATTAACGGCTTTGGCTGGGGGCTGGGGGGAGCCGGGCAGGAGAACAATGTGTGAGAAGCTGAGACTGTGGGTTTCCCACACGGCCCAATATGTCTCCCCGCACCCCCCTCTGGGACAGGCAGACCTGCAGCAGCCCAGCCCACAGCTGATCCCGGCTTGATTGGCTTTTTTTTTTTTTCTTCTTTTTCTTCTATTTTTTTTTTTTCTTTCCTCCTTCCTTCCCCCCTCATTGTGCTCTTGAGAGATGAAAATCCTTTCCTGGCGTGAAAGGAGAGGCGTGCCTTAAATCCCCTCCCTCGGACGGAGCGGGCATGTCATATGACGGCCAAATCCCCCGGATTAGTGTGTGTGTGTCTGCGTGCGTGTCCTGCCGGGGGCTGGAGGCGGGGGGCGGGATGCCCGATATCTATATTCCTTCCCTTCCCCCCCCCCTCCAGATTGATTTCTGCCGGGATATTTATTCATTGCACCTGCTGGCTGCCGCCCTTTCGCTGCGGGTTGGAAGATCCAGCCCTTGGGGCAGTGGATTCCCGACCCTTTTCCCATCTCCCATCCCGCTGTCCCTTCCCAAATCTGAAGCAGGGCAAAGGGGATAGAGGTGTGGTCGTTCTGGCTCTGTGCGATGGAGGGATCTCTGCGTGGAGAAGACAGGAGCTCTCCAAGGAAGGCTGTTTGGGAGTTTGGGTTGATGGCACAGGTGTGGGATTTGGGCTGGCCTGGAGGCTCCATAGGACCAGGAATGCAGCCTGGATCCCAACCCCACCTCGGTGGAGATCTCCAGGTGCCCCAGCCAGTTGCAGCTCTGGATAAACCGAGAGTGGTGGGAGAGCTGTCCCATCATCTTTGTCGTTCCTTGTGGGAGCCCTGATTGTGAAGGATTTGGATTTGTGGGAAGTAACCACTTACAGGGTCACCTCCTCCTTCCACGTGGGAAGGACTGAGGCAAAGAGCTCCTAATTGACAAAGCCAGTGCCATGAGCAAAGGCAGATTTGGAGCCAAGAACAGCATCAATTACCACTTAATTCTTGCCTCTGTTTTTTCAGCGTCCCAAATTGACCACTGTCCTGGTTTCCCTCAAGGGTTTCTGACTTGTGCTGCGTCATTTTGTGCTGGAATTCCTGCAGTTTTCACAGACCCCACCAGCCAAACCAACATCTCCCTCCAGCCCTCAAGGGGAGAACTTGTGTGCTTATGGAGTGAGTCTGTACGGGTTGAGATGAGTTCAGGGCAGGGTCTGCACCCTCCCAGCTCTTTCTGTGTGCACAAAGTCTTGCTTAGCAGGAAAGAAAAGCCCCTGTGGGGCAAGCACAGGGGTGAGGGGGTGGGTGGTGCTCTGGGTCTGTGTGGCCACCACTACCATGGTCAGCGCTGAGGGCAGGCCCGTGGGGATGATTCCCCAGCCACGGGGAAGCTGCTCCAGGTGTTAGCCAGGCTGGCTGCTCGGGAAAGGTGCCAGGAAGCTGCAGTGCCTCCTCCACCAGCCTCTGTGCCTTGCCCCAGGGTGGGCACCTCGGAGAACGGGGCTGGTGGCTCCTGGGGCAAGGGGTCCCCACTGAGGAGATGCCCCGCCTCGGCGACTTAAAGAAGCGTCCCAAGTGAGGGGTGAGCAGGGATGGAGAGCCAGCCCGGGGGCAGCAGGAGCCGTGCCCGCCGGCTGTGGTCCCCAGCGGGACGCGGGGCTGAAGTGCTGCGGGGCCGGGGCGGGAGTAGAAGCGTGCGAGGGGGTGGGGAGGGCGGCGGGGGCTGCTGCTTGTGTGAATGTGCCCCCGCTCATTGTTCCGCGGCTTTATTCTGTGGCCTCGATGGGACTGATTTAGAAATCCTAATCAGGGAGCAGTCTCCGCGCCTCCCGAGTGTGACACAACTTGAGCTGCTCCGGGGCGCCTTTGTTCCCTAATGACAGCTGACTTCATGCAGCAGTGGGAACAGTTTGAGCATAACTCCGCACCGCCGGGGCTGGCAGCTGCAGCCTTAACTCTTTCTTGCCCACCTGCACCGCTCAGTGGGATGGGGAGAGGGGCGGGGGGGCTCTGGGAGGGGGCACAGCCCAAAGGCACTTGCGAGGATGCTCGGCTGCCCCGCGGGCACCTCTGCCGAGGGGCCACTGCAGTGAAGGGGCTGGAGAGCACCAAGCTGCAGAGGTACAGTTCTGCTTGTCTGAAGCAAAGTCGTTTTCCAGGGGCTCTCTCTGCTCTGTGGCTGTTTTTTTTAGAATTGCTAAGGTTGGAAAAGACCTCCGAGATCTTCAAGTCCTGTCTTTGACTGAATACCAGCATGCCCACTGAACCATAACCATGAGGTGAAGGGGTGTCCTCCGCAGGTATTTCCTTGGGAAGACCCAAACCAGCCCGACCCAGGGCAGCGTTTGCTGCCGCCGTGGAGGAGGGAAGGCTGAATTTTAGAAACTGCTGGTCCACTTTTGTTGGTGCTTGGAGTGCTGGAGAATGTCTGCAGCCCTGCGTGAGCCTGAAGTGCTTCCACGCCGGCGGCGGGGCATTGACATCACTTGCATTGAAAGTAAAAGGCATTGAGTCATTCCAAGATGTTCCCGGAAGAGCCTCCTGGCTCTGCCAGCAGAGCTTGGGAGCGAGCCCCTGTTGGCCTGGGTTCCTTCCCTGGCGGAGCAGGGCTGTGATACTCTGTCCAGTGTTCTCTGGCCCTGGGGCTGTGCTGGGGATGCTCCCCAGGCCCGTAACGGCAACGGTTAAACCCTTCCCTTTCTGTTTGTTGTCAAACCGCTGCTGTGACCTGGGAAAATACTTCTGGAAAATTACCCTTATTAAAGGGGGGACGGCGGGGGAGAGGCAGAGCCGGCTGGGCCTGATGGGTTGCAGTCCTGGGTCCCGCAGCCGGGTCCAGGAGAGCCCAGGGCGGCTCTGCTTCGAGGTTTCCACCCGCAGACGGGTCCGGGCCGGGTTCCCAGCACCTGTGTCCCCTCTGCCATCCCCGATCGGCCGCCCATGCTTGGCCAGGGTCTCCCTGGCGACGGGGCCACGGGATGCTGTGCAGTCCATTTGTCACCAATTGTCACTGTTTTGTTCTGCCTTGTATGCGCACTCGATTGTGTCACGGGGGAGGTGAGGAGGAGCAATCAGGCCTTGTCTAATGGGCTGCTGGGCTCCTGCTGCGGGGAAAAAACAGGCTCCGCTGCCAGCGAAGGGCGAAGGGAAAGGCGGGCGCTGGAGCGGTGCCTGACGGAGCATCCCAGGTGGAATTGGGCCCTGGAGCGGCTGCGGGCTCTGCACTGGGCAGGCAAAGGTCCTTGCCTTGATTAGGCGAGAATTTAGGTCAGTTTGGCTTTCTGCAGCGTGGCTGGACCCCAGCAGAGCCAGGGGGAGTGGAGGGCTGTCAGCCCCTGGTCCTTGTGGTGCTGGCAGGGACTCCAGTGTCCCCCATCGTCTTCCACAGTGACATTCACCCCCTGCCACGCTTGTCCGTGGCTGTGGGATGGGGTTTGTTTGTCTTTCCCCATCCTGAGGTGGGCTGTGTTTCCTGCAGAACGAGCCCACCCTGGGGTACCCCTGGCCTGGGAGCTGCAGTACCCGGAGGGAAGGGGGTCTGGCTTCCCAGGTGAGGCTGTGGGAGGCTTCAGGCTGCAGATGGATTAACACCTCGTTCAGGGCCCAGCTTCTGAGCAGTTCTTATTTCCCCCAAGTGTGCTGCTGACAGGGATGTGATGTATTGTGGATTTCGGTACAACTCTATTAGCATATGTCAGGTTTTGGCTGAAGATGTGGCCTCATGCTAAACTACATATATATATTTTTTTTTTCCACCTCTGTCTCATCACCCCCAACACACCCAAGTGGAATGATTCACCTCCCTGCTTGGCTCCGTCAGCCCCCTTTTTTCCTTTAGTCTTCCAGCTTCAAGAGCCACCAGGGCCAGGCCAAGTCTGAGCCTCAGCACCCACACTCAGGTTTTTCTGTAAACCCTTAATTCGGCCAAGGAATTTACAGGAACTCAGGGAAGCTGCTCAGCAGAGCTGTGAGGAGGTTGGGAAAACTTGAGCAGTCAACCCCAAACCAGGCAAGCTGAGGCGGTTCCAGTTTGGCTTCCAGACCTGGAGCTCGGTGTGGAACACCACAGGGGGAAGGAAAAAGAGGGTGTCCCTGGCAAAGGAGGCAGCAGAACCCACAGCCCGTGGGGTTTGGCAGGTTTCTTTCCGTGCTCCCTGTTGGTCATCAGTCCATGTCTCCAACAACCCGTGGTTCTTCTCCTTTGGCTGTGGGAGTTGGCTGTGTGATGGCCCCATCCTTGGGTTGTGTTTTGGTGGGTTTTTGGCTGTTGTGCCAGTTGCCCACCCAGACTTTGCCATCTCTGAGCCTGGCAGGAAGCTGCTGCTTCAGGCTGTCCTCTGGTTGCTCAGGACGGAAGGACCTTTTTTCCTCCCACTACGTGGTCCTCTGGCATAAGGCAAATGTAATTTAGGCTCTTTTCCCTCGATGGTTTGGAAAACTTTGGGACCCCTGTGAGTTGGAGACACATCCAGTGTGTGTATTTGGTCCTGGGGCTGCTCTGGGGGCTCCTGGGGCTAGTTCAGAGCGATCTCGGGGTGGAGGGTGGTCGTGGAGCTGGGGCACTGCAGCAGTGTGAGTGCAGTGGGAGGAGATGGATTTTGGCTGTGATTAAGTTCAAAAGGGAGGAAATTGGACTGACTGTGAGCAGTGCCAGCCTGGCACCCCAAATTTCCATCAGGCAGCTCTTCTCCCTCAGCCCTGTTTTCCACCAGGTGCAATCCTGGGAGACTCGCTTTCTACCTGAGCCGAGCTGCTGCCAACCCTGGTGGGGGCTGACCGGGCTCATCGCTGCTTTTCAGGATCCCAAAAGGCCCCTGGGTGATCCCTGTCCCACTGCTGTGATGCTTCTCCGCCCTCCTGGGCTTTCTGTTTTTGCCAAAGTCGGCTCTTCCTCTCGTTCCTCCTCAAACCCTGGGCGGATCCGCTCTCGCCTGCGGGAGGAAGTGCCGGGGATGATACAAATGGGTTTTTGTCAAAATATTTTTGGAGGGAATAAAAATAGCTCTTGGACCAAACTCTGCTTCTGCTCCTGGGAGGGAGTGCTTGTTTGGGCTGTTTGCTACAGGTGCTGTCAGAGCAGGGCTGGGAGCTGCGAGCGCTGGGTCACGCCTTGGGTTTGGGATGAAAAGCACTTGGTTTCCCACAGTGGCAGGAAGAGTGTCTGGAAGAAGAGGCTGATTTCTCTCTGCTGTCCTGGCTCCCTCAAACATAGATGAGTCGGTGCCTCAGCTTCTGTCCAGCTTCATTCGTCCATCCCAGAGTGGAAAGCTTTCCCTGGTTTGTATTCAAATGTGCTTTAGGGAAGATAATGGGAACACATCCATCCTGATGGTGCTGATCCTGCAGGGGGAGGAGAATATGTGCATGCAGGATGTTCCTGTGGCCCAGCCCCAGGGCAGGGGATGCCCTTCCTGTGCTGTGGGGGTTGTGCTCCAACCTGGAGCCTGAAGGTGCCTCAGTGGAGGAAGACCTGGAGCTGTTGATAAAAATGCATCTTGGTGGTTTTTTTTTTTTTTACCTCTTTTCATTTGGTTTTCCCAGCGTTTTGTCCTTTTTCTCTTCTGAGGGTCGGGTTATTTCTCGCTCTGGCTCAGTGCTGCGCTCCCAGCAGGCTCCCTGTGCCCCCCAGCTCCCAACCTGGACTGTGTGCACAGGGGGGTCGTGTTCTCCCGGGCCAGGCACTGGAATATTGCCCTTGAGGGATGTCAGGAGCCTTCCTGGCAGTCCCCTGCCTGTCCGTCTTTGGAACCACCCTCCTTGTACCTGTCTTTATGGGTGTACAGGCAGACCGAGGGCAAATTCCACAACTCCGAAGCTCTGTCTGTATCCCAAGCTTCCAAAACAACACACATGAGCATTGTTTTTGACTCTTGCTTTTATTCTGCCTGGGAATTTTGCTGCACGTCCTTAGCAAGGTCTCGGCACGGACTGATCTGGGGGAAGTCTCAGCTCTGTGCCCAAAGTCCCAGCTCTGTGCCATCTCTGCAGGGACATGTGCCTGCTGGAGGCTGGGGTGTCTGTCTGGGAGAGCTGCCCAAGTGGCTCCCAGTGCACGTAGCTCCCTGCAGAAATGATGGGCAGTGGCTTGGCCAGAGCTCTCAGGTTGGATTTCATGCCACAAGCGTATTATCCTGAGATATGTTTGCCCTTGGGGCAGGATGCAGATGGTTCTTGCCCACAGCAGAGCAAAGGAGGTGGATAATCCTTGGGTTTGGGGAACTCACAGGGGGGTTGATGCTGAAGTGAGGAAAACTAATGGAAGCATGGATGGGGCTGATGCAGGAGGAGATGGGTTTGCAATTCCAGCTGTGGGAGCACAGCGATAGGTTTCTGATTTTCAGCCTCTGAAATGGTTTCTCCTCCATCCTTCCCCTCTTCTTTGTAGTTTCCTTTTTTTTTTTTTTTTTTTACTTCATTTCCCTTTTCCCCTTCCGTTGTGTCGGTGGAGCAAAATGGGGAGAAGTAATTCCAAGCAGAAATCAAGAAGGTGGAGATGTTTGAATATTTTCATTTGGGATCTGAATGAGAAATAATCCTTTGTTTGAAGGGATGGCAGAGGCAGTACTGATACCTTGGAGGCACCGTGGGCTTAGGTAGTGGCTGACCACTCCAGCCACTTTCCTTGTCCAGTTTCCAGGAGTCAGAAAGGAGCAGAAACAGCAAATGAAAAAGGGAAAACTTTTATTTCTCATTTTTCAGTGGTATTTTTATGTCTGGCACCCTGTACGAGCAAAGAAAACGGTGGCCCATCTGTTTCTAGCACCATTAAAGGCGTTTGACTGCATGTGGCCCTCAAAAATAAAATAAAAATAAGACCCTTTGGTCTGAAAATGTCAAATGCTCTTTCATCTTAGACGACCCCCAGCCGGGCCCATATCCTCCCAGAGCTGGGGGGGAGGAGAGGGTTCCCACCAGTGTTCATCCCTGCCCCCTCCCCTCCCCATTTTCTGGGAAGAGAAGGAAGTCAGGCACTTGAGGTTCCTTCTGGCCGGTGACCTCTGAGTGCTGCTCCCCTGGACCTCCTCTCCAGCTCCTTTCCTGCGCCTCAGCAGCCGCTGGGGCTCAGGAGGGAAGAGGTTAAAGCCTCTTTAACAAGTATTCAGAGGAGGGAAGCGTTTGACATGTTTTAGGACCAGGCTTGGAGAGGGCTGTGCCAGCAGGATGCAATTAATGACTGGGAAGATTGCTACAATATGGGGCTGCTTTCTCCTCATCCCTGTCTTTCTCACCACTGGAATCCATGGTTTGCATCACGTCCTGCTGGGAGCTCCTGGGGGCTGCTGAGGGCTCATGTTCTCTGGGATGCGCTGGAAAAATCCAGCCTGGTGTTACCTTTAATTTGGCAACTCTGCACCTACACGAAGAAAGTTTGGGTGTTACTTCAGGCTTTGGAAACTTCTGCTAATTGAAAGAATATTTTAAGGGTTGCTCGAGATACCTGCATAAATACAAGGCTTTTTGGACGTGAAAGCTCTTTTTATTTATCAGGCTCAGGGATAGTATAAGTCCTGCTGTGTTGGAAGAGGGAAGAAAAGGATTTTAATTTAGGAGAAAAGGCTCATTATTTCCTTCATAAAATCTTTGAAGTGTTCTGTGCATTTTTGGGGGGGGTTGGTGTTGACACCAGGTACTCTGGCACTCGCTGTCTTCAGAGCCAGCTTGGGGCTGGTCTGCTGTGTCTCTGCAACTGGGATGAACTGGGCCAGTGCAAACCTGAGCCCAGTCCTGAAGGAGGGGCTGTGACCTGTGGCCAGGTGAGGCATCCCAGGGTTCCTCAGCAGAGGATCCAGGGGGGTGCAGAGGCAGGAAGGTCACACGTGACTCTGCTGGTGGAAGAACTTGTGTGTTTCAAGTAACTGTTGGGTCTCTTCCCCAAACCAGGGCAGAGCCATTTGGTGGCTCCTTGTGTGGCTCTGGAAATATTCAGCGTGTGATTTGGTTTATTTATTGCCTGAGGTGACGGCTGCGACATCGCTGTGCCTGACGCTCTGGCAGCAGAGCGGAGAACTTGCTGTGCCATCCTCTCCTGCCAGGATGGAAAACTATAAACCTAGAGACCTGTTTTTGGTTGTTTTCCTGTTCAAAAAGGTGTCCCTTTGAGGGTTCAAGTGGCTCCTGAGACTAGTGTTGGCTCAGTGGGGCTGGGGGGTGTGAGGACCCGTGTGAGGCAGCTCTGTTGTTCCTCCAGCCTGATTTTTAAGGGGGATAGAGATGTCAACTGCTTCAAATATAAGAAAAATGGTTGTAAGGAGGATCTTGCTCCCTAACATTTGAAAGAGAAGGTGTTAAGGGTTTGTGAAGTTCAAAGGAGCTTTGCCTGGCCCTTCACCACGACTTGTGTGTGCGATTCCTGGGTCCCTTCCAGGTCTCCAATGAGTCAAAGCAGCCCTTGGCCCGCAGGGCTGGATTCGTCTGAGGGCTCGTGCGGGATGCACACGTGGTCCCAGTGCCTGTGCTGCTGTTCCCAGGCTGCTGGGCTCCGGAGCTCATTCCTTGGTTTGGCCCCAGTGGTTTCCCACTCCGCTGGAAGGACGGTCCGGGAAGCTCGGCCGCAGCCCAGGGAGGTGCAGGCGGCTCCTCCAGGATCCTTGTTTTTCTTGGAAGCAGCCCCTTTGAGCCAGGGAAGTGCTTTATCCTCCTTTGCTCGCTCAGACCTTGGAAACTTGAGCTCCAGCTGAGCCGTGGCCACCCATTGTGGCACCGGGTGACTCCTTTAGGCTGCTCAGTGCTGCACCTCCCAGCCTGGGGAGGACATTCCTCTCTCCTCCTCCTCGCTCCCTGCCCAGCAGCCACCCATTCCTGCTGGATTGGTGGCTCCTCTCCCTCCACGTGGGGCTGCTCTGCCAAGGGCCTAATCTTGGGAAGAATCCCTTGGTGCTACTGGTGGCGTATAAATAAGTGGAAAACCCACTTGGTCTCCCTGGAGATGTGCTTAGGGCAGGGCACTATTCCTTTTTTTTTTTTTTTGGCTAAGCAGGCCCACACAGCAGCTGTTGAGCAATCCTCTGTCCTCGAAAAACAAACAGGGAGCAAGGTCTGGTGGCCAAATGTTGCAGGACGCGGTGAGGACTGTTGGCAAACCCTGCGTGTGGTGTGGGGCTGTGGAACGAAGCAGCCGCCGGTGTCACAGCCCTGGGGAACATCAGCTGGGCACTGGTGTGGCTGGGCAGGGGCAGGGGATGTTGTGGAGCGGGCTGGAGTCCCCGTGGGGTGATGTCTGGGGACAAAGGCGCTGCATTGGCCACGGCGTTCTTTAACGTGGAAGGTCTGGGGGGGTTTGTAACCCACGGGCTGCTCTTCTCCCACCTCGTCCTCACGTGGCTTGGTGGCTCCTGGGCTTCCTGCATGTGGCTGGGAGAGGGATGTGACAAGTGTCTGCATCCCACCCTCGTGCTGGAGGTGGCACAGGCACAGCATGTGCTGTCTCACCTCCTCCTCTTCCTCCTGCCCTGGCTGAGCACAGCTCCAAGCCTCAGCTCCTGACTCACCTAAGGTGCTTCCCGGGTGAAAATTTGGTATTGCTTCGTACTACCTGAGACAATAACCCTGCTGCTGGTTCCCTCTGAGACCTTGAGAACTGAGCCTGGCTCTGGTAAGGATTATTCCGGTTGCAACACCTGACATCTGGGTTGGGATGGAAAGTCTTTCCCGAGATAACTGTGCTACACATGGCTAGGAAAATGTCCTTAGCCGTTTTCCCCTGATTATTTTCATGATTGTTATTATTTACTGGCATTTTTTCAGCCTGGGTAATGGAAAAAAGCTGGGCTGATTGCACTGCTGTAATTTCTGGCCCACTGTGTTTCTTCAGTCCACCGTGCTAACAAGATGCTTTGTGGCTCTGCAGATCTGCGGGAGATATAAGAGTGGTAATGAAAGCAGTTTCTGCTGCTTGGGTCTGCTGGAAGCGTTTTCCAATTGTGAGAAACTGCTTGATTACAGTGTTTGCAAGCATTTTTGCTTTTTAGTAACAATAACAACAACAAAAAACAACGAGGGGAGTAAATGCAAGAGTCCCATGGGCAGGGTTTTGCTCCAAAAGCTGGGACACTGGTGTGTTCCAGCAGCATTCCCCCCAGGACCTCAGGACCTTCTGCTGTCCTAGTCCCTGTTCCTCCCTGGGGTGAGCAGAGTACTCCCATATCATGTTTGTAATGATATTTGGGTTGGTGCTTGCAAAGGGATCGATCAGATCCGCAGTTGGATTTGCCTTTGTGTAGGAACAGTTCCCGATGGCAGCGGCGCGTGAAGGGGTTTTTGGGATCAAACCGCTCTGGGGTCCAGAAATCCGACCTTCAGTCCCCACCTGGCAGCTGGGGTAAATCCCTTAAGCTCCCCAAGTCTGCCCTCTCTCTCTGCCTGTTGCACTTTCTCCCACCCTTTACCCCGTTTGGCTCATTTAATCTGGGAAATGTTTAAGGTTAAAAACTGGTTGTTGCTTCCCGTTCGTGCCTCGGCTGCCCCGCGGAGCAGAGCCCGGGTTTCAGGCTGTCCCACGGCCTGTGCTGCTCATTAGCAGCCCCAGCAGCAGCCCAGGCTACGTGCAGAACTCCAGAGATCCCATTAGTTTGGGTCCATCAGGCCGCTCCCTCTGCCCGGAGCGTTGGAGCTCGTTGCTCTGACCTCCCTTGGCACCGCGGCCAAGCTGCTGCATCCAGGGCTCAGGGGCTTTGCCCTGCGCTGGGCTGGCCTGAAAAAGTATCGTCTTTTCTTTGTGTTTGCTTGCACAGTCCCAAAAACACATGCAGGACCCGACCCAAATCCTGTTGGAAAAGCCTTACGGTGACTGAGAAGAGTTTTTATTATTTCCCTTTTGTTTTGGTTTTTTTTTTTTGGTGTGTGGTAGTTCTTGATGCAAATTTAAGCTAAAATTTCAGACCTGATTAACAAACTGCTCTCCAGCTCTGGGGACACGCGGAAACAGCACGGAATATGTGGCCACAGGTGATGGGGATAACTGGCCTGCTCCAGGGACCACAGGAATCTGTAGATGTCCCTAAAATAATTCAAACCTGTCATGCATCTAAAAAGAGTGTCCAGTCTGTATCTGAAAGGTGATTATCTGATATTAAGGAAGTTCCTCTCCCTCCCCTACGGGCTGGTTTCTCAGACACCGCTGAGCCTCCCTGCTCCGCTAGGAAGTTCCCAGGGAACCAGTCTCAGTCTCCTGAGGGATATCCCTTCCCTGGATTGCAGCTGATTTCCTGGATAATAACGCTTTGCATGAGCCTCCCACATGATGCTAATTAGCCCTGAGCCTGTCCCTGTGTCAGCAGCACCGTAGGGGAGGATGATTGAGCCACTGCTCCCCAGGTAATTACCCAGCCCCCAGCAGCACATTTCGGAGCAGTGCGGGAGCAGGGAGGGTCAGGTTGGACATCAGCAGGAATTTCTGCATGGAAAGGGTGGTCGGGCCTTGGCAGGGGTTGCCCAGGGAGGTTTGGAGTCCCCAGCCCTGCATGTGTCCAGGGAAGGACTGGACGTGGCACTCGGTGCTCTGGGCTGGGGGACAAGGTGGGGATGGGGCACAGATAAATGATCTTGGAGGTCTTTTCCAACCTGAATGTTTCTGTGGCTCTGTCTTTTGTCAAGGGAGAGAGGGCATTGTGTGTTTGCCCTGAGTGGTGCCAGAGACCGTGTGGAAGTGATGCCACTGTGCAGCACCCAACTGGGGGTGGTGGCCCTGCCGGTGGCCCCAGCCCCAGGGGCTCCTCGGTCCCAACATCAGTGCTGGGCCCTGGGGCAGGACATTCACCCCTCAGAGGTGTTGTCCTGAGTTAGGTCCGCGCTCAGCCATCCCCCTTCCAGTCCTGTGGCCTGTGTTCAAGCACCCAGGGCAGTCCAGTCGTGTGTTTACCCTGTCAAACATCTCCGTCCCCAATCACTCCCCTTACGCAACCGCGCTCTCAGCGCTTCCGCCACGGAGCAGGAGCAGCTCTGCCAAACCGTGACCTCACTGCACCCAGTCCTGGCCATGGGAGAAGCTGAAGCCTGGCCGTGGAGTGGGGCCTGGGGCTGTTTAACACTTTCAGAGCTGCTCTCCCTGGGCAGAGGCCCCACGGCGTGGGAGATGCGGTGGGTGGGAGGTGCAGAGCTTTGCTTTAAGGAGAGAATTGCAACAGCAGTTTCTTCAGGGTTGTGCCGTTAATCCTAATACTTAGGGGGTGGGTTTTCTTCTTTAAGAAGTTCCTTCGGCTGTTTTTTGTGCTCTTAAAAGCCCGTGGCTGTGCTGTTATTGATCGTCCAGCTTTGGGCCAGCCTGCAGCACGTGGTGATGGGAAGCCCCTTAGCCAGGTGCCCGTCATCTCCAGGCTGATGCACTTTTTTTTGAAGCTCACTGTGAGGCTTGCATAAGGCTCTTAAAATTAGTGCTGCCTTTCAAGCCGAAGGGCCGGAATAAGGTTTACAAGCCATAAAAGCCTCTTATCAAAGTTGATTTCCTCCAACGCACCTTTCATCTTTTATAGTATTTGCTTTTCAAATCCTTGAACTTAAAAGGATTAAACAGGTTAAAAGAAAAAAAAAGGAGGGGGAAGAGAAAACAAATAAGAGGGAAGATGGATTGAGTATGGATTATGAGAGGCCGGTATGAAATATGAATTAGGAGAAAGTCTAAACAAAGAGTTGTCATTTTTCTGAGCTGCTGAACGTTAATGTGTGCTGGAGGTTCAGCTTTGGGGAAGATTTCGTTTCTCTGGGTTATTTTTTCGCTTTGCTGAATGACTGGAGCAGGGAGCAGCTGACCAGGGGGATATGGGGAATTTGTGTTGTTCTGCTCTACCTCCCACCCTCTCTCTGTCCCCTGGTGGGGGATGACCACATGTGATGTACCCCCCATGAGCTCTTGTCCTGCTGCAAAATCAGTTCCTGGGCAAGAAATGTTGTAGGAAGGAAAACAAGGATCTGGCCCGCAGAAGGCTCCTAAAATACCCAGAGCTGGGTAATTTAGCAGTCCTTGTCCTGCTTGATCCTTTTCTGGCACTGCCATCCCTTGCCCCTGGGAGCAGCACCCCTGGCAGCTCCTGGCGTGTTCCCCATCCTGGGGGAGATGAGAGACCCTGTGCCCCCTCCAGACGGTTGCAATCAGGGGCTGGTTCTGGGTCAGTGGCTCCGGCTCTGCCCACCTTCTGTGGCAGGATCTGGGGGCAGGCAAAGCAAACACGCCGGGCAGCTCCAGGGGAGTGATTCCTGACCTCTCCAGCCCCAGCATCCACAGGGGTGGGGGTTTTCCTGCCGTCCTGCAGCTGCTGGACGTTCCGGTGGCTGCCTCTGTGTGTGTGTGTGTGGGGAGCGGGGCACAGAGCCCCTGGGGGCGGCTCAAGAGAGTGCCACCCTCACAGTGGATCCCCCTGATTGTTTTGGGGTGTGCTGTGGGTGAAGAGGGCTCCCCTGTGCTGCCCCAGCACCGCGTCCAGTGTGTGCACCCACCAGGCAGCTCCGCCGTCAGCTGTGCCAGGCACTGGTCAGTCAGTGTTAGGATGGTCACAGTGTCCCCTTGGCCAAGGTCTCATCACTTTAGGGTGTGTGGGAGCAGGAGAGGGGCAGTGGGTGTTTGTGCCACCTTTGGCTCCTTCCCCGGTTTTTCTCTCTGTTCCCCTTCAGGGAAGGGTCAGGCAGGGGGAGGTTACATGACACACACAGCCCTGATGGACTGTGAGTCCCTGAGGGTTAATGAGTACCAGATCCTTTAACTGAGGGGCAGGGTGGGCCTTCAGCTGTGTTTTTGGCCGAAATCACTGGGTTTGTGACTGACACAGCTCTGCAGGGTCAGACAGAGAGAGATGCGGGGTGTTGGCATCCTCCAGGAATTCGGTGGGGAGACTTCAGTGGGGGTTCTCCTCTCTCTGGATGACTCTCCTGCTGACTCACCCGCTTCTGCAGCTCATTTGAAATGCTGGTGCTCTGGTCTCTGCCCTGAGGGAGGGAGAATTCCCAGAGTGAAACCCAGGAGCAGAGCTGGGAGGTTAACAGTTAAACTGAGGACACCTCAGAAATATCCCAAATTCCTCCCCTGTGAGTCAAACCGCTGCAGTGGGATCCTGACTCAGGCCATGTCTGTGGTCTGAAGGGGTTGGCATTGTGAGGGAAAGCTCAGGTGGAGCCACAGGAAGCCTCCCGTGGTGCACACACATGATGTTTCCAGCCCTGTCCTCCCCTGAGCAGGAATTAAGACGAGGGAGGGCCAAGAATGGCACAGATAATACCCAGGAGAGGTTCAAAGCCGCCGCCGTCCCTCCCTGCAGCCCCCGTTTCCCACTGCTGCCCTCTGAAATTCCTCCATCAAAAGCCTTCTTGTTACTGTAGCAGAAACTGTTGGCAAAGCAGCTCAAGGGATATGAAAAGACACTGAAATCTGGGTGCCAACATCCACATCAGCTGCCGGAGGGGCAGAGGGGCCGGTGTCTGGGGAGGGAGGCACTTTGCAGGGTGCTGGTTCGAGGAAGGATTAGACCTGCCAGGTGTGTTAATGTCTGACCTTCCCAGCAGCATCCCGGGGTTTCAGCACATTTCAATTACCCGACTGTGCTGCTGCTTCGCTTTTTGGTGGCTCCTGTTCTTAGATGGTGGTTATATTAGGTGGATCTTCTTCTTAGATCCCAAGGAAGCGGATGGAAACCCCCACCTGGGATGTGTCCCTGGTGCCACACCGTCCCCCCAGCCCTGCTGCGGTGCTTGCTGGAGGTATGGCAGTGTTCCAGGACCAATTACTCATGGATGCTTTGGGAGCGGTGGTGGAGGCAGGGTTTGTGGCTTGCTTTGTTCTGTTTGGTGAGTGGCGAGGACAGAACCCATCACGTTGCTGTGGTGGAGATGATAACTAAGCCCTCTCATCCCTCGTGGTTGGTGGGAAGTGATTCAGTGGCTCCCTGGGGTGGTGTTTTCCATTTATTTTCATGAGTTAAAAGTATTCTACAGAAGGAATCCTTCCCTGGGAGGGTGGGCAGGCCCTGGCACAGGTTTGCCCAGAGAAGCTGTGGCTGCCCCATCCCTG
>JAWMRA010000042.1:1443564-1473927 GCA_035584735.1 Pseudotriccus pelzelni
CAGTGCTCTGGGCTGGGGGACAAGGTGGGGATGGGGCACAGGGGGGATCCACGGGCTGGGAGGGCTTTTCCAACCTCAGGGATTCCAGGATTCTTCAGCCAGCCTGGTCCTCTGCTGGCACGAGTCAGATTAACTCCCCTGGAGCCAAAAGCTCCTAGAACAACAACCTGCTGGGAATTAGGAATAAATGCAAATAGTGTTTGTTTGATTTGCTCCTCGGGTCTGGCCAGGAAACCTTCAAGTAGCAGCACTTTCCCTTTTAAGCAGGTAAAGTGCTTTTTTAAAACATCCCCGGGAGTGTCAGCGTGTGTGTGTGGCTGTAAATCTTCCCGGGCTCTTAACGAGCCTCTCACTTGGTAACTCCGTGCTGGTGAAATCCGTGGCTGGGAGGAGCTGGAGACAGTGGTGGGACCTGCTCGGAACTGGGAAGGGGGAGAGGACCTTGGGCACGTGGGGAATGGGGTGATGGGGAGAAGAGTGGGGCTGAAGGACACCTGGACGGGTGATGGTTGGATCTCTGGTCCAGACTGGGAGGCTGGTGGGATGGTGGTGGAAGGTGGGGATAGTGCTTGATGGGGAATCTGAATGGGAACGTAAGGAAATTCTCTAAGAACAGATGGGAACGATCAAATCAGCTGAGATTTTGGGCTTAATTTTTTTTTTTTTTTAAATTCTAAAATACGTGGGATTTTTAGGTCTAATATTAATTTTTTCGACATTTTTCCGTGAAAGACAGAAACTTTTCTAGGCGAGTGGGAGGCGCAACCCAACCTCCAGTTTTCTGTCCCAAACCAGTTTGGACCAACCATCCCAACAATCTAACCATCATGGAGGGGTTTGCTTCCCCCCCCCCCCCTCCTTAGCGAAGAGCAGGCCAAGTATCATTAAAAAAAAATAAAAAAAAATTCAAATCGCCAACAAAAAAAATAAATAAACCCGACAAAAACCCAGCAGCCTTTTGCCATACGTGCCTGGTGGGTTTTTCCTTTGGAAGTTGGCCACCCCAAGCACACACAGGGCTCTGTGTGAGCCTCCCTCGCCCTCCACGAGGCAGCAGAGGAGGAGAAGTCCCCGTGCCTTGGACGGGCTCCGCGGGGCCGGCAGGCGGGGGGCGAGCGCGAGGCAGCGTTTTTGAACTCGGTTCCTTTTTCTATTTTATTTAGATTAGGTTCTGCTCAGCGGGGTGATTTCTTAATTAGAGCAGCCCAGTGGTGCAGGCCTGTCTCTCCAGACCCCTGCTCTGCCTTCTTAGGTTTCACGAGGGAAGTTGTCGTGCCTGATTTCCTGAGCCCCAACGCTCGGGCGGTGTGCGGGGATTGCAACGGGAGGAAAAGACATGTAATTTAATCATCTTTATTAGATTTTGGGCAGAGGAGGGGGCAGAGCAGGAGGAACCGTGTCCTCTGCTTGTCTCTTGGCTTTCTCTTCTGCTTCTAGTGGCCAGAGATGAGACTTCACGGCAGAGGCAGCAGAAAAGAGATGGTCCTAAAGGACCGTGTAGTGATGGATTTTTTGTCCTAATTTATGGAATTTTCCTGAGCAGTTGCTGTTATCTCAGCCTCAGGCACATCCATGACCCTGCATGGATCCATCATGGGTTAGTTAATGACTGGCTGTGGTTAAAAATTCCGAGTTTTAATCCACTTGGTTACGTGAAAGGGAACCCTGTCCCTCCAAAGGGAATCCTGTCCCTCCAAAGGAGGAAAAGGGGGGAGAGGCCCGTGGGGCCAGTTCAAGCAGAGTAAATGGGGAAGCAAAGTGTGGAATTTTGCAGCTCGCAAGGGTTTTTTGGGAATCCAAGGAGGGCAGGCAGCCTCCACTTGGAGTGTGGCATCGCCACCCTGTCCCGGGCACGGCTCTGCTCAGCTCCCTCTTCCAGAGGGCGGGTGAGAGCTTCCCCCAGCCCCAGTGCACCAAGGGGAGAAAAACTCTAAGGACAAAAATTGGGTATTTTTTTTTTTTTCTTTTTTTTTTTAAGCTAGAGAAGATGTGGAAAAATCTACTTCATTTCATGGTGGTGGCTCAAAAGTTTAGTTATTCCTTTTGCCTTTACTGGGCAGAGCTGATGTGGATGTACTGAGAGGCACTGGGAGCTCTGAGTTTTGATGGACAGAGGATGAGGATATCTGCCCACACCAAACCCTGCTCATGCTGACCCTCTGCCTGCACTTCCCCATCACATCCCCAGTTTTTGTTTAATTTAAATCAGTGCTAATCCATTAATGCCAACGGAGCTTGGCTATTCAAGCCTTGCCTTCTGCATCCTACACGCTCAGCTGAGACTTCACAGCTTAAAACATATTAAACAAAGCTCAGTGGGGAGCAAGGGGGGCACACTCACGTTTTAATTCGAACAAAATCAAATTCTGGATTTTTTTTTTTTTTCTTTTTAATAAATCCATTTTATGGCTGGAACAAGGGCGAGAGCAGCAAATATTTGTTACCTGGAGACACCGTATTCTCTCCCTCCTCACCACATGGGTTGGAGTTATTATTTTTCTGGCTGGCCCTGTGAAAGGCTCCCGTGGAGGATGGGAGAGGTTTATAACTCAGTAATGGGCTTCTCGCCTCAAAGTGGTTCCAGTTGCTCCCCGGGATGGGCTGGCGTGGTTTTGATTACTCTGTGAGGGAGGGGTGAGAGCTGGTCACGGTTACACGGCCCTTGTGGTGGGCACTGAGCAGGTCTGAGGAGCTGTGGGGGCAAACAGGGGGATGCTGTGCCATGGAGGAGCTGAGACACACTTGGCTGCTCATCCCCTGGCACGGGTGGGGCCGGGGAGAGAAACATCTCCCCTGTGATCCGAGCGTGGATTAAAAAAAAACACCCCTGCCCTGTTTTTTTGTTCCCCCAGGAGCCACTTTGCGCTTGGGGAAGGAGCTCCGTGGCCGCAGCTGGACTGTGTCGGTCCCTGTGGCTGCAGCGGGGGGTTCTGGGGGCTGCAGGGTCCCACTCAGCGGGGTTTAGCAGCTGCTCCTCTGCCTTTGCTGCCTCTCCCCTCGTGCGGGTGCTCCGTGGGCACCGCCGTGGTGGTGGGGGCGGCTCCCGGGAAAAATCGGCTGGAAAACTTCCTCTCTGGGGACAGGGCTGTGAGTCAGTGACCACTGTCACCTGCGGCCTTCTGGAGGGTGAGGGAGGTGCTGCTGCTGCTGCTGCTGCACCGGGAGAGGCACTTGCCAGATTTGGGGAGCGTTTCGGGGCTTGGGGGGAAGGTCTGGTGGAAACGCTGAGTGGGATGTGTTTGTCCCAGGACGTATCCACGGTCCTTCCTCTCCTTTCTCACTGCCCTGGGGAGCAGGGATGATTTTGCCCGTGTGTTTCTTGAAAAGCCCACAGTGCACCATCCCCGGGGGTGGGAGAGCAGCTGCAGGTGCCAGGGAAAAGTGCTGCTGGTCCATCCTACCCGTGTGTTTGCTGGCAAAAGAAGTTGCTTCAGTTGTTGTGTTTTTTGGGGGGAAGCTGCAGCAGCTTGGAGTTTGGTTTCTGAGAGAGAGCCAGCGAGAAATTACAAATTAAAACCAGAAAGCCCTTTCACCCCCTCCAACTCCCGATGTCTTGATTCAAGGTATGCATAACCATAATCATTGCTGGGAAGGACAGCCCCCTCTCCCCCTCCAGCTCCCAGGGTCTCTGTTATCTCTAGAACCACCCTCTGGCTTTTGATTACAAAAATGACACTGGAGAGAAACTCTATCTGCTGGGAGTGAGGCAGCTCCAAGCCCTCCTCCTCCTCCCTGCGAGCTGCAGGGGTAGGGAAGGAAGAGGAGGGAGGGATGAAGGTCACCTTCCGCTGCCCCGGGAAGGGAACGAACCCCTGGCAAAGGCCTGGGTTGAGCTCTCCAGAGTCATTATCGCAACAGGCTGCGAGAGGTTAGGGAGGAAGGAGCTTTTCGGAAGTCTTTGCCCGCTAATTGATTGTGAGGAGCGGAAGGAAGGATGGATCAAAAAGAGAAAGAGCCCCCTCGCCGCTTGCAGCCCCCTCTGCCCTCCCTGAACGTGCCCGGCCGGGAGGCAGCAGGTTGGGCTCTGAACTGCGACAGAGCAGGAGGGAAATCGGATCCAACAGGAGCGGGGTCTCCTTTCAGTCTAATGGCAGATGTGGAAGGGCTTTTCCAGCATCATTAGGAAGGATGAACTGCCCAGCCAGGCTGGGTGTGAGGGCTCAGGGAGCAAGGCAGACCTCCTGCTCCCCTCACCTGCGCTGTGGCATCGCTGCTCCGGCCCCCCTGAGTCCCTGAGGGGCAAAGTTGCCCCGCCACGGGGAGATGCTGCTCCCCACGTACTGCACAACCCTGATACACCTCCTTGGAGGAGGAGGGTGCTGTTCAGAGCACGAGCAGGTGGGAGTCGTGCCCCCCAGGTTTGCAGCTTGCCCAGAGCCAGGACAAAGCCCTGAAATGCCAGTTTGCACCTCCCTCAGCCCAAGCACAGACAGTTCACTGCAGGCACAGCACAGGGGTTCAGCCCAAACCAGCCCTGGCCATTAGACACCCTCAGCCATGGGCTGGAGTACCAGGGGGCTGGGACAGAGCTTTTGTACAAATTCTCCTTCCCTGCAGCCCATCAGCCTGTGTGTTCCTGTAAAACCTGGGGACCAGGCCATGGACAAGGTCCCAGGATGTTTCCCAGGCAATATCCCAGTACCAGGAGCTCCACAGGGTCTGGGTTTCTTGGCAGGACAGAGGCTGGAGAGCAGATTTCTCCCGACTGAGCCTCAGAGGAGCTGCTCAGCTCCCTGTGCTGGAGGGGGCTGTTGGGTAGGAAGCCGTTGCTGCAGCCGTGGCTTTCTGGCCCTGGGGTGAGATGGTGCCCAGAAATGAAAGGCAGCTGCAGAATTTGCCTCCTCCCAAGACTGGATGAAACCAGAGCACTTTAAGATGACACAGTGCAAGAATTAATCCACTCAGGTGTCACTAAAGGATTGTCTAAGCACGCTGAGTTACCTCCTGGAACAACACTGTGTCACTATTTACACCAGGCAGTGTAATTTCAGGTTTCCTAATCAAGCCTTTGGAAAGAAAACAGACAATTCATGCCATTCTCTAAGTGCTACCTCTCCTTAACCTTTCAGCCTGGCTTCCAGATCCAGGAGAAAACGCAGTGGAAGAGATGAGCTGCTCCCCTGGGGAGTGACTTCTTCATCAGTGCTAATGAGCGATGCAGTGCTATAATCCTGGTGCAACCTCAGGCAGTAATTATCATTACTGTTATATTGGTAAGGAAGGGAAAAAAAAAAACCCAAATGATTTTTAGAGCTTCCCCAATCACCTGGATAAAATTGGGAACACTCCCTGAGCGCTCAGGAACAGACTGAGACTGGAAACCAGTTGCCTTGATGCCTTGCTCTAACCACCAGACGACCCACCCTGTATGAGCAAACGGAATAAAATTTGAAAGAAAACAAAAATCTGACTTGAAAAATGTGTTCCGCGTAGAACCAGAATGTTCAGCGGAGAAAAAAAGGATGCAGTCCAAAGTTTTACTTCCAGGCAAACATTTCAAAATGGACTTATAATGTACCCTTTCATTTAGATTTTATATGAAGGTTTTACTTGAACTTGTAATGAAGATGGAAAAATCCGAGGTTGCCATGGATACTGGCACTTTGCCCAATGCACTCAAATCTTTTTCCACTAATAAAATATATTTCAGACCCCCCACCACCATAAAAAGGGAAGAGTTAAAGACCCTATAAACAAACTTAGGATGAAGAATATTATTCCATGTCAGGCAGGTTCTGACTGTCATGGGCAGGTAATTATGCTGATTCTTTCTTTTCTCCTCACCAGTTACACCCCTGAACCCCAAAGTCCAAGGTGGTTCTCCTGCTGATAACCAGGAAAATGCCAGGGGTAAGAAAATTGAGTAGTGGGGTGCCTGGTTCTCTGCTTGGGATGGAAATGCACCTGCCTTGTCCTGCAGGAGAAAACCTGGTTGGTTTGGGTCCTCTTGCAGTCTGCAGCTCCGTCCCAGCTGGGATGGACCCTCTCGGGTGGGCATTTCCCTCGGGACAGCTCCGGGTCCCTGGTGCTGGGCAGGAGCTGTGCTGGGGGGATGTTTGTCCTGCAACAAGGACTGGGCTCGGGGTCTGGTTTGGGCACGTGTGTGGCTTTATGGTCGGGGCCTGGGCCGGGAGATGAGCTGGTCTGAGCCGTGGTGGACACCTGGGAGTGAGCTGGTCCGCGAGGTCCCTTCCGACCCAAACCGCTCTGTGGTGATTCCGTGAGGATGGTGATCTCACAGACTTGGATCTGGAAATGCTGCTCTTTGGCTTCGGCTGCTTCTTCTTCCTGACGTACCTGTGTGTTGTTCGTGGGAGCAGGGAAGGCTCTGGCCATTCCCTTGTCCTTTCCAGGTGCTGTCTTGTTTCTCTGAGGAATTCAGGTCAGATTGGGGCTTCTGCAGCTTTTGTCCTTGCAGTTTTCCCTGGAGACCCTGGTGGGAGCTGAGTTGATCCATGCAGGAAGAAGGTTGGGCTTTGAGGTCTTCTCAGAAGAGACTGAGCATGGTGAAATGTTTGGGGTGGGCGGACAGTGTGTGCACCCAGAAATCACATGGGCTGGCTGAAAAATGGTTATGACATTCCTGTGGGAAGGAGACAGCACAGGCCGTGGAGGTGAATGATAAACCCCTTGGAACTGCCCTGGTCCTGTCCTTGAGAGAGATGGAGGGAACTGCTGATGTTCGTGTTCTCCTCAGGCTTTTGGGGGATCCTTTTAATGCAACAGCTCTTGGCTTTTCCAAGTGGTGGCCGTCTGCCAGCCCCATTTATTTCCAACATGTGGTTCTGATTTGAAAATGTCCCGATCTCGAAATCTTTAATCTTCTCACACCTAGGGATTTTTTGTTTTGTTTTGTTTTTGTGGGAGGCTGAACCACGTGCATGAGATAATGGTTAAAAAGCAATACAGGCAGCTAAAGAAAAAAAAAAAGAAGAAGAAGAAGAAAGAGAAACTAAAATAATTAAAAAAATATCCAGCTGGCACTTTTCTAGTCTCAGAGATGCAGCACGGAGATCATTTCATCATAATCACTGATGAAACTCCTTGAACTTAGTGATGAAAAAGATCCTATAGATCCCACCAGATGAAAAAAAACCAGAGTATTTGTAAGGCTGAGCCTGGTCCTGTTCCCATTAGTTCAAATCCAAGCCAGTTCTGGTGTAAAACTGGAAGGACTGGGTTTTCCTCCTCATCCAAGGGTTTGGGAAGGTCACTCCACGTCCTCTGGCTCTGCCAGGGAAATGCAGAGGAGCAGAGGTCACTCAGCCCAGGGAAAGCTCTCCCGGGGAGGGGACTGGAAGGACTTGGACGTGAATCACCAGGAGCACTTCAAAGGAGGTCCCTCCCCTCCCACTGCAGGAGGAGCAGCTCGGGATGAGCCCCGCTCCTCACCCGGAGAGTCCCCAGGACGTTTCGCATTAGGAGCCTGTGATGGAAATCAACCCTGACAGATTTAAAATGTGCAAGGGGAAAAAGCGTTTTTATGGGAACCTGCAATTACCCTGTGGCTCCCGGGGGGCTGCGCACACCAACGGCCTGCCTGGGACACTTGCTGCACAGGGATGGGCTTTCAGGCACGTCCCTCAGGCTTATTTAAGATCTGAACCTGTGATTAGAATTTTAGCTCCGCAGAAACACTTTCCGGTTGCCAAACTGCCCTGGAAGTGCCACCGCTGGCTGTGGCCGGACCAGTGGCAGCAGCTCAGGGTGAGTTGGCCAAGCCCTTCCACAGGCTTTGTGCTTGTTCTTCGTGTGCTGCTTCTGGTGCAAAGATCCGGGCAGGGCAGAATTTAATTCAGAGCCTGCCTGACAGATGGTGTCAACAACCACTGTGTGCTCACCATTCCACCATCCAGAAACATTCCCGGGGCCTCTGAGGACCATGGCACTGTCCCACCACTGCCGGCTTGGTAGTGGGGTGCTGAGAGACGATAAATCAGGATCAGAGAGTGGGCTGGGTTGGAAGGGACCCTAAAGATCGCTCAGTTCCGTGCCCCTGCCATGGGCAAGACACTTTCCACTAGCCCAGGTTGCTCCAAGCTCCATCCAGCCTGGCCTTGGACACTTCCAGGGATCCAGGGGCTTCTCTGGGCAACCTGTGCCAGGGCCTTCTGACCCTCCCAGGGCAGACGGTGCCCATGTGGATTGGGGCTGCTGCCTCACCCTCCTCCTCATCCACTGTGGCTCTGCCCAGAGCAGAAGGGCTTCTGAATGTCTCCCTGTGCGCTAAGAGTTAAGGGCACTGAGCAGCTCTGAAGATAAGAAACAGATGATAAAGGTTAGAGGAGGGATCGGTTTCCACCCTGCAGCCTGTAAAGGCAGAGTAATTAGAATGCAGCCTCCAATCCAAGAAAATGCAAAGAAAGGAACGGCCAAAGAATCCCCCTTTCCTCCCCAGGAAAGAAGCTGAAGAGCCCCAAAAGGCCTGAGAGTGTGGAATAACTCGGCTTTGCTACTTCGGGCTGGAAAATGCCCGTCGGCCAAGGTGTGCTCCTGCAGGGCTGCACTGGGAGCACTGGGAGGCGGCTGTGGGGGCACTGGGCTGGCCTGACCCTCTCTGGAAAACGCTCTGGGATTTACCCAGCCCCTCGCTGTGCTGTCCTGCACAGCTGCCCAGGGACAGGGGCCGGAGCAAACCCGGCGGGGTTTGCTGGGAGGTTTCAGGGCGCCAAGGGAAGGAGCCTGGCCCAGCTCACCAGGGCCGCTGCCGCTGGAAAAGGAAGCAGTGATGTGTGTGCAGGGCCAGGAGCTGGATGTCGACGAGCTTGGCGTGTCCCTTCCAGCCTGGGATATTCCATGATTCCCTGAGCTGGGCAGGTTCATTGCTGCTCACACCCACGCAGGTACCTGCCGGGCTCTTGTCTTCCCAAGCCATGTCCCTAAAATGTTTGCTGACCTGGTACCTAGGGGGCTTTTTTTTTTTTTCTTTGCAGAAATGGTCTAAATGCTGTTATTTCTGGGCCTTTAACGCCACCTACCCTAAACCATTCCCCAGGAAAGGAGGGTCCCTATCTGGCGACTCAGACTCCATGGATCAGCTGGATGCGGATGTCTGACCAACATCGAGTTTCATTTTCATTCGTTTGTTTTCATTTTCTTTCAAGCTTTATTTTTCTCTCCTCTGCAGTTCATTAGCATCTTCCCTTTCCCTGCTTGCTTTTTCCCCCCTTGCTTTCTTCTGGAACCCAGAAGTATTTCACTGTGGCTTGCCAAATGATTTCTATCTCAGTGAAAAAGAACTTGCTATTTCCTGAAAACCTACCACTGTTTTCTCTCTCTCTCTCTCTCTCTTTCTCTTTTTTCCCCCCTCTCTAATACATTCTGAGTATTGAAACAAATCCAGGTAACTTGATAAGAAGTTAATGAAAGCAAATGAATTCTGTTTTGCAAAGGTGCATTGGGGAGGAGGGCAGCAGTGCTTGGGAGGGAAGGAGGGAATTGTCTCTGCCCACAGGAGGTTGCAAAGGACATCTGGCTTGAAAATACCCCCCGTGCCAAATGAGAAATGGCAAAGGAAGAGGTTCTGTAGTTTTCCACTTGTGTGGTGGTTTTTTTGTTACTTTAGACATTGTTTGTGAGAAAACCCCGCGGTGACAGGGCCGGGCCAACACAATCCCGTGTGGTTTCAGTGCTGGCGGTGGGGGGCTCCTGGTGAGCCCTGAACACCCATCTCACCCACCTGCCCACCCTTCCCCCAGCCCAACCCACCCCAGCACCCCGTAAGATCCCAGGGATGTTCTGTGTCCATGGCTGAGCCCAATGACAATGAAAACCCCAGTCTAACCACTGCTCTGCGGGGACTGGCGAGCTGAGTCCCCCCAGGAGCTGGGGGTGCAACCCCAGCCCTCCTCTGGCTGCTTGTCCCGGAGCAAAGCGCCTCCAGGGCGGTGGAGATGTCACCACTGCCAGGGACGCTTGTCCAAGCTTTCCTGCTTCATTTTCCACGGCGTTACTTTATGAACTGCACGGTGGGCGAAGAGAAACTCGAATATTCCCTTAACGAGCCCATTCTTTTATTGGGCCGATTTTCAGCCGCATTTTACCTTTCGGCGCACGGGAAGTTTGGCTTTTGGGAAGTTTATTTCTTTCTGGTGCATTCATTTCCGAGGGCTCTGCTGTTCTCCAGGGTCGATTTCTGTTTGCTTTGGGCCCGGGAGAGCCGAGCCTTTGAACCGAGCGCTTGTGGGATCAGCGGCTCTGTTTGGTAGCTGGGTTTCTGTGTTGCATAACTCACAAACATCACCCAGCGTTCGAGAAAATGGATGATCCTGGGGTTTTTCTTCACCCCCTCCCCCTCTTTAGCCCTCCCCATCTTCCCTGTGATTTTTTATGGTCCGTGATTGGAAGCAAAAGGTCTAAAAGAGAGAGGAAATCAAGCCCGTCAATAAATGCTAAAAATATTTAGTGTGGCAGCCTCTGTATTTTCTTTTTTGTGAAACACTGATTAATATTCAGTGGTTGAAGGTTAATACCCCATTCATTTTATTCCCTTTACATCCTCTGCACAGCAGTCGCCGCTCCAATTTCGACTTCTAATTCATGCAAATCTGGTTCCAATCAGGATATTAGGAACTCACTGCATAAGCAGGAGGGGAGTTAAAAAAAAAAAAAAGAAAAGAAGAAGAAGAAATCACACAATTGTTAAACTTATCTTTCAGCACAAGCCCAGCACACACACGGACAGCCCAAATGCACGAGGCTGCTGTAATGACAGGGTGTTTATTGTGCATTTCTCGCCTTTAAAATACAGGGAGAACATCCATGTAGGAGTTTTTGGCAGGCTGAGCCACAAGTTTTTGTTTTGATCCAGCAGTGAAAGTCTCTGGCCTGGGTTGCAGAGGAGATGGATGATAATAGTAGCTCATGCTGAGCCTGAAGTCTAAGATTCAGTGCAGGGGCAGGGTGATCTGAGCTCAGGTGAGGTTATCAGGCCCAGCTTGGTGCGTGAAACACAGGGTGCATGAATAATGCAGGGAACATTATGTTTGTTTCTTCTCTCCTCTCTTTTTTTTTTTTATTTTTTTTTTTTTGTTTGAATGAGAGTGCAAAGCCCTTTCCAGCAGTGCTGTGGCTGTTCCCAGTCCCTGGAGTTGTGTGTGGGTGCTTGTGCCTGTCCCATCCCCACCCAGTGTGTGCTCTGGTCCCCACAGCTGCAGCTCTCCGTGCTGGAGTGGGAACTCCCTGCCTCTACCTGTCCACTTGTCAGCATTTCCAGTGTCCTTGAGCACCTCTCCAAAGTGGCAGTGGGGAGAGGAGGGTGGTTGTGATTTGATTTGGATGGGAAGAGATGTTTTATCAGGAGGGTGGCAGACAGCGCCCAGAGAAGCTGTGGCTGCCCCTGGATCCCTGGAAGTGTCCAAGGCCAGGTTGGACGGGGCTTGGAGCAACCTGGGCTAGTGGAGGAAGGTGTCCTTGCCCAGGGTGGGCCGGATTAGATGATTGTTGATGGTTCCTTCCAACCCCAACCATGCCATGGCAGGCCCTGGCCGGCGAGCAGGAGGAGGTGACCAGCATAGGTCTGGTTGTCAGACCGGGTGCTCGTGGGTGTGATGTTCCCCTCGGCCTGCCCCGGGAGCAGCTGTGCTCCCTTCCTCCGGATGATATTCCTGCAGCATCCTCCTCAAAGGCAAAAGCACTTTCCCCCTGCCCAGCTCAGCGGTGACTGTGACCAGCGCGGGCTCCAGCGCGGCCCCGCGCGCGGTGTCTCGCCAAAATGCAAAACTCCACCACAGTGCACAAGTGGGCTGTGTTTTTCCGACCAGGGAACAGCGTTGGGGCCCTTTCATCACCTCTCTTTTGCACTTCTTTTAGAAATGATTTAAATTGGAGGCAATAGTGTTGAACCTCTGACACTCAGACGAGACTCTGAATCACACGCTCAAACTGCATCCATTTTCTGTAACCACTTTGCTTGCAGCTCTTGTGGTTTGGTCTATTTTTTCCCCTAAGCGTTTGTTCTTTCCACTCTGTTTGCTATTTGTGCCATCTCTGTTGAGATTTCCTTTAATTTTTTTGCCTCAGTGTAGGAGAGAGTGCTGGTGACCGCTGAGGGTTCATTTCCACTCCTGCTGCACTCCAAATCCCAAGACTTCCTTCGAGCAGCAGCACCAAAAACGTGCTGGACCCTCATCCCCACGTCCGTGGCCGAGGGGAACACACAGCAGAGGAAAGTCAAATTCCAGATTGCTCAGCAGAAAGGAAAAACCAGCTTGGAAGCCCCCGTGGAAAGGGGCCAGGCAGTAATCTCATGGTGCATGTGGGAGAATGGCAGTGAGAGTCGCCCTCGGACTGGGATGGAGCAGGAGCTGCTCGCACCCACTCAGCCTCCAGCTGCTGCATTTACAGCCCTGAGCTTGACCCAGCTGAATGAAAATACTTGTGGGCAGCAGAAACAGCCGGTGCTGAAAAGCTGTGTCTGCCGAGGGTGGGAACTGCCTTGGGGGCTGTTGCTGCTCGTCACAACCTGCGGCATAAAGAGGAGGTGGTTGCTCCACGTGCCATGGCCGGGCTGCTCCTGCTGCTGCCACACAGAGCCTGGGCACCCGTGTGTGCTCGTGGCCCCTCAGCCGCAGCCCAGGGACTCTGAGGATGCTCAGCCAGAAACAGGCCTTTTTTTGGGGGGGGAAAAAAGATGCGTCGTGCATTTTTGCCATTGCATCGACGCAGGGTGCGGGGTGCTGGAGGAGTCTGTCACCCCAAAGGTTAATGGGATTTCTACTCCCTCCCTTGGGACCCTTTTGTGGTGCCAAGGTAGGAGTGGGATCGCGTGGAGCCGCCGGGGTTGCTGTGTTTGTGGCCCCTTCACAAAGCAGGATGTTGCCCTGTGGGGGTGTAAACGTGCCAAACTTCCTATCAGCTGGCAAGATCCACTTAACCCACGTCATGTGGAACCCTGAAGGAAAATGCTGTGCAGACCTCCTGCTCTGGCAGAGGGGGAGGCAGTGCTGGCACAGGGAGCACCAACGGGCCGGTCCCCTGGCACCAGGCACGACACACTTGGAGATCTGGGAAGAAAGAGCTGCCAAATGTTGCTGAGGGGATGCAGAGGATGCTGTTGTGTTTGGAGAGCTCATCCTGGAGCTCGGCCTCAGGCTGCAGTGGCCCCAGCCCCGCTGTCGTGGGGGTCCCAGGAGCCAGGGCTGGGCACTGGCCACGGGCCAGCAGCCAATGCAGGGACACTCAGCACATGCAGCGTGGCTATTCCCAGGGTTTCTTCCCCAGGAGCAGGGGTTTGGACAGCTGCAGGTTGCTGTTGGGTTTTAGCAGCTCTAAGGGAGCCCGTTGCTCCTCGGCGATGCTGTTTCGTGCAGAGGTGGTGATGCCTCACCAGCAGAGCCCAGTGCCAGTTAACTGGGTGGTCTGGGACGTGTCCCAGCCTTGTGTCATCCCATTTCCAGCACCAGGAGGGGAGAAGGGATGGAGACTCGTGCCCTGAGCACGCAGCAGCTGGGTTGTTGCCAGCACTGCCTTGCTCAGCACAAAGGATGAGCCTGGCTTTGGTCTGAAGGTCTCCGGGATCCTTTAGTGGATGGTGCTGGGGAGGTGTGGGATGGCAGAGCCACACCAGTAGCTGTGTGGGTCACAGGGGTGCCTGGCTCACCCCTGCCCAGCCTTTACAGTCCAGCATCAGCACTGGCCAACAACAAGGTCCCAGCAGCTGCTGCTGCCTCTGTGCTGCCTCACTCCTTTATTTTTTGGTGCTTCCAGGTCCAGCTCCTGGAGCCCACGTGGAAATGCCTGAGCAGCCATTCTAACCTTTGGGCTGCAGTAATGAGCCTCACATGGCATCTGATCTGCAACATGTGGCCCAGGCCATCACTCTGCTTTAGCTGCTTGTTAGGCCCTAATCTCTGCAGGATTTCAAGGTGAAACCCATTCCAGTTTCCTGGGGCTTCTCCAGTGACTGCAGGGGTGCTGCCCCCTTCCATGCTGTGTGTCCCGCAGCCCAGCCCACGTTCAGGAGGAGGAAGGAGGCAGAGATCACCTGCTGAACCCGCTCCCCCAGGTACTGTCCCCGTCCCCATCCCGTCATGCTGCGGGAAAGAGAGGTGACACTGGGTTATATTCCATCCTTATTGGTCTGAGATGTCCCTGGGCTCATTTAGGAGCGGGTGAGTCCTGCTCACCTCGAGAGGAAGGTTTGCACCCTCCTCGCTCGCTCCTGAGCGGGTGCGTTATAAATGACCCACTTGTTGTTCCAGATGGTTGGAGCTTTCCCTGTCAGCCTCGCAGTCGGTTTCCCTTCTGCCCTAATTGAGACCAGAAATCCAATTAGACCATAATCCTGTCCTTTTTGAAGTCCCTGGCTGCAGCATCACATCATCTGAGAGGGTGGATGTTGCGCTGGTGATGGGACCAACCGGCCGTGGTGAAACCCCTTCCCCGGCGCAGACGATGAAATGCGTTTTTGGGATCCATCCATCGCCATCCCCGTCAGGAACCAGCTCCTGCTGGGCTGGGCTGTTGCTGTGAGGGACAGCAGATGTCCAGAGCAGGGCTGGGGTGTGCCCAGCCTGCCCTGCTCGGGCTCAGGCACAGCCCCTGGACTGGAAGCGGCTCATGTTTATTTGCACAGATGTGCAGGGTGAGGGCAGGGGGGCGGGTATTCCAGAGAGGCCCCTTTAGGCAAAATCCCCAAAAGGTGCTTGTTTGTAAGTGGCTTTTCCTTCATTCAGGGATCTTGGGGGCTGGAGAATTGCTGTTGGTGACTCTGGTATGATTTTTGTGGTGCCAGCCTGAGGAGCTGGGCACGGCTGTGTGGCTCAGCGCAGGGCCAAGCGAGTGGTGCTGGCAGTTAGTCGTGTCCTTAAAACATGGTAGTGCCCTGCAAATCACTCTCCTTTCAGTGCATCCAGCATATGTGTGTGTTCTATATATTTTGAACATGAATGTAAGTGTGTAGTGTGTGTGTGTACAAACGTATTTCTATTTATACACACGCTTGGGTTTGTGTGTGCTTGGCAGAGGCTTCGAGGAATTTAGGTAGGTATGTCAGCCTTGTACTTGGAGAATAATAGTGCAGTTAATGCTCATGGATCAGGCTCAGGCCTTGCAAGGTTAGTGATTTCTGAGCTGAGGGACATCAGTGATGACTCCTGAGCACTGAAGAGGCTCCTGGAAGCTCCAGGCTGGCCCATCACATGTGGCTGGTGCTGCAAAACCGAATTGCTGCCAAGCAATCACATCAAACCCCATCCCTTGGCTTTCAGCTGGTGGTTTGGGCATCTGCTGCCTCAGGGTAGAATCACAGGATCGTTAAGGGTTGGAAAAGACCTCTGAGATCACCAAGTGCAGCTGCCAACAGTAGACAAACTGCTTTGGGCTTGGTATTAACCCTGGGCTCGAGCTGGGACTCTGGGCACGTTCCACTGGGCCTTTGAGGAGCACAGTTGCTCCAAGCTGAAGCAGCTCAGATCAGCTGCATCTCCCTCTGTCCTTCTACCTCCACAGAAAAACAGGAAACAGCACCAAATTAGCTCTGCTGCTGAGCCTCCCAAAAGCCACAACACGGCAATTGGAGGCACCACATTGGCTTTTTCCTGCCCTGCAGCAGCAGAGTGTTGGGCCAGCAGTTGGATTTGGTGTCTCACGCTGATGTTGTGGAGGAAAGCAAGGAG
Organism: Pseudotriccus pelzelni; assembly: GCA_035584735.1. NCBI lineage: Eukaryota > Metazoa > Chordata > Aves > Passeriformes > Tyrannidae > Pseudotriccus > Pseudotriccus pelzelni. The sequence continues at coordinate 1,459,182 of JAWMRA010000042.1, forward strand.
GGAAAAAAATTAAGGGAGAGGTTTTAAGCTCAGGGCCTCCCATTGCATTGTTATTATCCTTTTCCCATCCTGGAAAAAGGATCAAAAATAGCTCCAAACCCACTTCTCTGCAGGACTAAATTAGACTGAAGCGATGGCAGGAACAAAACTGTCCAGCTCGGGATGTTTTACGCCTCGTTGGGCAAGACAAAGTCATGTTGACTTTGAGAACTGAAGTGTTCTGGTGGGGCTGGGCTCCAGCCACAGCTCCGGAGGGTTCGGGGATGGGTTTCCACAGGAGTGGAGCTGTGGCCATATCACACCTCCTGTGGCTTGGCACGTCCCACGCAGTGACACGAGTGCTCCAGCACCACTCAAGTGCTTTTAGGTGGTTGTTGTGTGGCTCTGCCTTTGTCTGATTAAAGAAACCCAAGCAAACCTCAAAACCCAACACGGCAAAATATGATAATTTGAGCTGGGACTGTTTCAGCCATTAATTTCAAGTGTGTTTTCTACATCAGCAGAGGAAAGGACATTCTTGTACCTGGGCCATCCGTGCTTGTGGGAATGATGGTGTGATGGTGTGAAGCCCAAATGGCTGAGGAATGAGATGAAGGAAGGAAGTCCAAATTTTCTGGGAATCCAGAAACTTGTGCAAAAGGAAAAGACAAAAAAATGGCTGACTAATTCCGGGAAGGGTTATGAAACACAATTAAATCCAACATCTAGAAACACAAAGCCACTCTGTGCTGGTTTAGGAAGGAACAATTTGCCCCAGAAGGGCAAGGAATTTTTAGGGAATAGGGATGAAGCCTCCCCAGTTGCACACACCTCTATTGCTCTGCTCCAACTCATCCTGTCTCTAGAGTGAAGAGGGTGTTGTTAAAATGCAATTGGCCTTTTAAATTGTAAACTTAAAGTGATTTTTGGTAGATAAAACAAGGCAAACGTAGAGGGATTAATCCTTTATTTTACCAAGAAGTTTTGTTTCTGTCTTCTGCCCTTCCATTGTTTCCCAGCCTGCTGATTCCTTCAGCCCTGATTCTCCAGTGGCAAAATTCCCCTTATGCCTGTGATTTGACCCATTATTTGACTTGTTTGCTCTTGGCTGTTCTGCAAATAAGCCTCTCTCCCAGCTGCCCTGTTTGGGGATGCCTTAGTTCGATGATTTAAATAGAACCTCAACACTGCTGTTTCTTGGGGAAAAAAAAAAAAAAAGAATTGCAGGCAGTGCAAGGGTAGGAAAAGTGTTTCTGCAGGGGATGGACCTTGGTGTGGTCCAGCTGAGGCTGATGCAGCTTTAGCCTCTGATGGGGACCTGCTGGTGAGGGTATTCCCCAGTGCCAGCCCCTCTGCAATGGGAGCCAGAGCTCCAGGAGCAGGTTCTCCTGGATCCAGACAGGAACCAAACTCTGCCACCCGGGGCTGCCAGATTCTCCCACGGCTTTGGGCACGGTGACTGACACGCAGGGGAAGCCCTCGGGAGGACCAAATTCTGCTTTAGCCCGTCAGTGAGCCTCTAATCCCTTCGCTTCCATAAAATCTCAGCTGCTGCTGCTTCTGCCCCTGCTTGTGCATTCCCAGCGGCCACGGAACCCCCTCCCTGAGCATCTGTCTGTGTGCTCAGGCTGAGCCCAGGCCGTGCCAGTGCCACACCTCTCAGCAGAGAACATCTAATTGCAAACTGGCTTTTTTTCTTTGCCCTTTCCCTCCCATTTAACGTCGAACAAGCAGACACCCGTCACCGTCCCCAGCTCCGGCTCTGATGCAAACTTTTTCCACCTGGCCGAGCTGGGCATTTGAAAATATAAATAAATATGAAGAGAAAAGGGGGGGGAAGGGAAAAAAAAAAAAAAAGAAGGCTGTCAGTAGGGATATTTTTACACTCATGACACAGAGGAGTGTGACACACTCGGTGGGTGGGTGCAGGGTTGTTTCATGTTGTTCTTGTCGCCAGGCCCAGCATTACAAGTGTCCCCGTTATTAGTGGTGTGTGGCACAACCCCCTGGTCCCATCCTGCCACGAGGGGCTGGGGAGTGGGGGTGGAGGTGGGTGCTGGAGAGGCTTTGCTGGGTGGGTGTTGGGCTGATGATGCAGGGGTGGTTTTTTGCCACGGAGCATCGTTTGGGATGGGGGGCTCCAATTGAGGGGCATTTCATTGCCTTGCTCGTACCTGTTTTGCTCAGGCGTGTCCATCTGAGCTGGCGCTGCTGCAATTCCATCTTTCCGTGTCCACCTGTCCGTCTGAGGGGTCCTGGCCCTCAGGTGGTGGTTCTGGAGCTGGAGGGAGCAGGGACCACACGTGTGTGGGAGCCAGGGAGGTGGGATGGAGGTGGCAGGGGCCGATGCCGGCCAAGGTCTGACAGACTCGTACATGAGCCCGTGGTTTTATAGCCCTATAAAAGGCAGCTGACAGCAGAGGTTCTGATTTTGGAGGCTCCAGCTGAGCTGGGAGGAGTCAGCCCCGTCTCCCGGCGCCGCGTCTGCCGGTGCTGAGCCGTGACGTCGGGATGGGAGAGCCAGGCTGGGATTCCCGGTGTGCCAGAGGGCAGGAGCCAGGCCCTCACCATGGCACTGCCACGGCCCTGCCAGCAGCTCTGGCTGCTGCTCCCCTGGCTCTCCCCTGGGACACGGGGCAGTGCGTGGAAGGGACTGTGAGCACCTCGCTCTGCAGGGTGGGCACATCTCCCCTTCCTCTCATCTCTCCTTCATCTCATCTCCCCTTCATCTCATCTCCCCCTCACCTCCCCCTGCCCTGGCTTTGCTGCTGGGGCTGCAGGTACAGGAGCTGGCAGGGAAGGACGAGGCCAGCTGAGCTGCTGGCACAGCAGCACGGTGGGCAGAGCTGGTGTAAAGCTGACAGAAAGCAGCAGAGCACAGTCTGGTCCACAGCTGGTTCCCTGCCACGGCCTCTCACTCCTGGGTTTGCTTTCTCTTCCCTGACACTTCTCACCATATCCACTCATTCATTCCAGTGCTGTTTGGGACCAGAACACCTTTCTGGAGCCAGGCCAGGTGACTTGGCCCAGGTCCCTTCTCACGTTCAGCACTTGCTCATGGATGGCTGCCACCGTCTCTGGAGGCCTTGGAGGGACTGTGAGGTAGGGCTGCAGGAAAAACACTTTGAGATCTACTTGCTTAGAAAGCTTGGAGATTTCAAATCAAGGCAGGGCTGGGGCTGCACCGTCTATTCCCAGTTACACTTGGGACCATCACGGGAAGTTTGCCGGGGTGAAAGGTTTGGACTCAGGGATGCTCCGTCTTAACCAGACTTAGTTACAAGCTCAGAAACCAGGCAAGTGTCCTCCTCATCCTAAAGCAAAGCAAAGGCAGTGAGGAGAAGGTACAGACCTGGAAAAAGGAGGATTAACCTTTGAAAGGAGCTTATGTATGAAAGGAGGAACTAACCCCTGGGAAACGTTTGATTCGATGGATTTGTTCTGTCGAGCTGAAAACTGGAGGAAGTTCGTCTTTTGACCCAATTCTACAGGAAAGATGGAGAAACTTGCTGTAAAAACCTTGGGATGTGGGATGTGCTGCCTCGTTGCCCATCATCTGTGGGGCAGCTCAGAGTCTCCAGCTGGATGCTGTGCCACTGGAAACCAGGGAAAGGAAGGGAAAAGCAAAGCCCCTGAGCTCTCCCCTTTCTCCCAGTCAGGCTGCACAGGAATGGCCCTGATCCCCCACCACGACCAATGGATCCTGGCTCTTTTTTTATGGAGACTCCCCACCGAGGTAGACGCCAGTTAAAAGGTTACTGCCCAGCTGTGAAATATGTAGACAGGGTAACAGCTCGATGGCGGGGTGACCTCATATCTCATATTTATTGACTAAATGTGGCTTGAACTAGTCACCACTAGTAAAATAAACCACAGCCCCAAGTACTGCAGGAATATTCCATGGCAGACAGACTCCTAGTTCCTTGTCACACTCTTTCTTTCACTTGAAATTTAAAAAAAACCCCCTTGTTACTAATCTCGTTCCTTTTACAAGGCAGGTCCTGCAGAAACCCTTTCAGTGCGGGTTTGCTTTTTCCTGTGAGGAGAGCTGGGAATCTCTCTGTGTTTGCTCTGATGGAGAGGGAAGAATGAACCCTCTGGATTATTTTCTGGACAATATTCGTCTCAAGAAAAAGCTTGATTGGACTGGGACAGACGTGTTAGGCTTTAACAGAGAGATCTGGGGTCAGGCGGCTTTTTTGTGGCTTCTGTGTCCATGTCACTCGTGCCCTTTCAGGGATAAGAAATAGCCATGAAAGATCAGGAGACTGCCTTTGGTCCTGTCTGCCTGCAGAAACTGATGTGGTATATTTAAAGTGATTAATTTCTGACTTTTAGTGGTGAGTTAAACCCGTTCAGCATTGGACATGTTTTCCTGAGCACCTCCAGCTTACCCACAGGCACAGTGCCCAGCAGAGTTAGGAAAAGCCTGACTTCAGCTTTAGGTGATATCTGCCTAGATCCTTCTGTGGTGAAACACTCAAAATCTGTGTGAAATGCTGCAATGTTAGCTTTAGATGCCCAGTGCCAGGTACAAGATCCAAGGGTTGGAACAGGCTGCCCAGGGCAGTGGCGGAATCCACATCCCTGGAGGGATTTAAGAGATGTGTAGATGTGGCACTTGGTTTAGTGGTGGCCCTGGCAGTGCTGGGTCAATGGTTGGGCTTGATCTTGGAGGTTTTTCCAACTGAAATGATTTGGTTTTCCAGTTTTGCTGTTGTGACAGAGGTCGTGCACCTTCAGCACAAAGAAACGGGAGAAAACTGTAACTGGAACGCTCGGAAGTAGCAAGGAGAGTTCGCGATTCTGGTGCCGTTCAGCCAGGAAGGAGAAATTCAGTTTGTCCCATCCCTGGCACCCCCATTTCTCTGGATCTCTCCGTCCTGACTCAGCACAAGCCCTTTGCAGCAGCCCCTGGCCGTGCTTAGCCAGCCTGGGCACACACAGCATCACCCTCTTCAGTCCCACCCAGTGACCCACTGCTCGCTGCCCCGCGACCCAAAAGCCTGGGGGGTGTTGTAAACTGTCTGTGTCGGGGTTTATTAGCTCAGGGCTGTCGGGGGGCCCGGGCTGGTGGGATCCCAGTGCCCTGGAGGCTCTGGGCTGGCCCAGCCGGGTCGCAGGTGCCGCTGTAACGCTCTGCCCGGCATCGCCTCGGCGGGCGAACCCCTGAGGCAGAGTTTCCCTTCGGAGATTTACGTGCACAGGGAGGGGGAGTATTGGAAAAAGGAGGAACTTGGCACCGGGATGGGATACAGATGTTGCAGCTGTGAGCCTGGCCTGGGAAGGGGTTCGGAGCTGAGCAGCTCTGCATGGCTGTGCGGTCGAGTCATGGTGCAGAAATCCCCTCCCTCACCCACCAATTTCTCAGCTAAGCTCATTAAAGAGACTCAGAATTCCCAGCTTCAATGAGAATGGTTATTTGGAGGTTCCTGGGGACATGCAGAGGTGGTACCTAGGCTGGTCACAAGTCTCCTTGGTCGTGCCACCTGGGATCTTACGCTAATTGTTGTCCTGGGTAATTTTTTTCCAAGCTGATGTAGAGGTGGATAATGAGGGGCAGAGAAAGGGGAGGGAATGGCCTTGTTGATGCTCTGTAGAGATAATGATTTCTGCTTCTGGCTGGGGGGAGCTTTGCCAACAACAGGAGGACCTTTCCCTGCTGATATGACATCCATTCTTCCCTAGAAAATCGGGTTGCTGGGACTGAAGTGTTCTCTCTTTCCTCTTTCCTTTTTTAGGTAGGAATACATAATTGTGTTTCCTACTGTCTGTGTTAATATTCTGATAGATGAGCAGGGTTTGCAGACGTTGTTGTTGGGGTGGTTTCGTGCTGTTTGGTTCCATGTGTGTCCTGCTTGTCCCAGTTTTTCAGCACCAAAGCGGCCACCCCTGGAATGGGGCAGCCGACGAGCACAGTTTGGGGCCGAAGCCGTCGCTTTTCCTGGTTTCCACCTGAGCTCATAAATCACACCAGAGCTGGATTAAAGCTCAGCTTGGATTCACTGGCAGTTCTGCTGTTTTCACTGAACCTTGCAGTGATTTGGATGGGAGCTGAAGATTTATGCATATTTGCAGAGCCCACGGTTCCAGGTCACAGCTTGGACTGAGGCATTACCAGGGAATCGTTGCTTCCCCCGGCGTCTTTGGTGGCCTCAGCTGAAGCAGGAGGTTGCTTGGAAAATGCATCCAGTGCTTATCTCCCCGCTGAGCCTCCTCCTGAGTAGCGAGAGACTCGAGAAAAACAAGCCCAAAAATGCTGATATCAACATTGCTCAGGGAAAACGGGATCTGTCCTCGTTCTTAACTCGGGCACTGTCAGATGTAACAGTGCTGGGAAGGGCGTATGGGCAGATCGTGAGGAGAAACGAAAAGCGGGGCTGAATACAGGTTTTATTTCACTTTTCTGATCTCCAGGCATGCAAACAGGAGTCACAGAAACCCCAGCTCCGTGTCCCTGAGCGGGCTGAGGTGATACCAGTGCTTGGAGCGGGGTGATAACCCCCCGAACATCCTGTCCCAGGGCGGTGCCTCCGTCAGGAAAGGTAACTTGGGTCACCAGTTGGCTTCAGCTGAGACGCCTCACCCCTGGCTCCCTCGTGCCAGCCCACAAACACATCCCTGCACAGCCACACGTGTTCCCTCACCCGCCGATCTCCAAACCCGCTCTGGAGGAGTTGGAGCTGTAACAATATGGCAGTAAAAAATAATGAAATGCCATCATAAAAAAAAAAAAAAAAAAGATGTGGAAAAGCAATTATTTATTTATACCTTGGGAACTAGGAATAATACACCTGTTTGGTGGGGATGGCTGGCACAAAGCTGGCATTGCAGAGTGGTACTTAATAATTTTTTACCGCACTTTATAGGCTCTTTCCTGCAATTAATGCTAAATAAAATCAACATTTCTGCAACCAGTGTTTCTGGCTCTCATTAACTCCCTTCTCGCCATTCACCATCTCTTTCCCTCTCAGTATCTTTTCTGCTTTGTGTTTATCTTCTACATTTTTCTTTGCTCTTCACTTCTCGCAAGCTTTGGTCTGTGGCAGCTTCGAAGGACCTGCTCTCTAATTGAATTAGCTGAGATTTGGTGCAGGATCATCCCAAACCATGGGGTGAAGTGAATTGGAAGCAAATTGGAAGTAAATGAGTGTGTGAAGGAAAAGGTTATTGATGGTGCTGGGAGGGGATTTCAGGACAAAACTGGTCCTGAGCTCTGCCCTGAATTAATTGACTTTCTCTGTTTGTTTAGGAAGGAGAAGCTTCAAAGACTCACAAGGACCAAGAGCCTCCTCTCCTTGAAATTCCAACTGATTTCCACTGATGTGATTTCAGCACCTTCACTGGTGTGAGCCTGGAGCGTGACACTCCCTGCGGCAACACTGACACAGGTAGGGTGGAAGTTCTAAGGAAATACAGATGATCTTAAGGGTCCATTTTGGGCTTTTTACATTTTTTGCATCAAAAATGTCAGGCAGAGATATCTGATGCTGGAAATGCCCCCAGTTCAGTTGATAGTTTGTCTGTTGCTTCACTTGGTCAGGCCCCAAATTAATTCCCACCCCGAAAGAAAGAGGGAGAATTTTTGCTTCATTCATCCCTCCCTTCGGGTTTTCAAATCGCAGATTTTCTGGCTTTAGTTTTTGTTCTTTTAAACAAACAAGCAAACAAACAAAAAGCCCAACAAAGCTCCTGTTTTTTCACACAGAAGGATATTTTGGATGAAATATTCTCTCCCACTCCAAAAACCTCAAAATGCATGAATTAGTTCCTAATACCACTGAAATTACTTAATATATTTAATATTTATTTCCGTGGATAAAGTGGACTGGGAGAATAATAAAAAGGCAGGAATTTCCCCGTGCCAGCGAACCCCAGGAGAGAAACTGTCCTGGAGCCTCGAAGGCAGGAGAGGATCAGCTCAGGGATGTTCATCACAGAGCCCCAATCCAGCCTCACCAGGGCACTTTGGGCTGGTGTGGGGAGTCCCCCCGAGCCTTTCAAGCCTCACATCAAGAGGGTTTTTTCCTCTTTAATCAGGAGCAGTTGCAAACACGGCTCAGATGGCAGGATGGCTTTATCTGCCATCTCGCTCGCATGTGGGGAGGGTGGGGGGAAATGGGACCCACATGTTATCAGCTGATGGATGAAATAGAGAGAGGATTATTGGGCAGGAAAGAGGAGCTGTGCCTGCTGCTGAGACCCATCTCCTCCCAGCCCTCCCTCCCTCCTCTCCCTCTCCCCTCCCCGCTGCAGCTCACTGATGAAAAGGTTGGTGTCAGGGCTCCGGGATTTATGTGGATACCGGCGCGGCGAGGCCTGGCATTAGAGAATTGGATCCACGTGCTGCTCCTTCAGGCTGATCTCTGGGCAGCTTTCTGGGGCTCAGCAGAGCAGTGAAACACCACCTTGGCTCTTGGGCTGGCTCAGCTCTTTCCCCGCTCCCTTGTCCCGGACCTGCTGGCGGCTCCTCCCGCCTGGCTCCCATCACCCGGCCCACGCGCCTGGCAGCACCTCCAGGGCTCCTCCGAGGCTCCTGGGCGCTCCTTTTGGGTGGTCCATCCATCAGCAGTGGCTCAGGAGCACCATCCAGGCATCCCTGGGAGGGCAGATGACCAGGGACCCCTTGAGCACGGGATGAGCCGTGCCAGCCTCAGCCAGTGATCGAGTCCATTCCCATGGCAGCCCTTCCCCTTCCACTCAATGAAATGCTTTGTGTTTGTCCTGGCTGAGTTGTCTCTGAGAGCTTTTTCAGGCTCCAGCTCCAGTTGTTTGAAGATCAAACTGAACTGCCTGATTTTGGCATTACTGTTTAGGAATTATCTTGCCTGGATCCCGCCTGAGTTTCTCCATCTCCAGCACGGGGCTGACACTAATTGCCCATTTGCAATGCATTTCCAGACACGTGGCTGGAAAGTGCTGCATGAAAAAAACAGGCATTGTTATTATGAAACCTTCAGGAAAAAAATTAATAGATTCATATAACTCCATGGTCATTAAAACAAACCTTATGTGGGTGGAAGAGACCAGAACTGCACAAGCCTTGAGCAAACCCAGATTTTCACAGTGAAGCACAAACTGCTTTTAATCAGCAGTACCAAATAAGTTTTATTTTCTGAGGTTTCTTATTCCCCCGTCCCCTTTCCAGCATTAGGAATTGCAGAGGAGCACGTTGGCCTGAGGTGAAGGGGGGAACTTTGCCCATCTCCTGGTCTTAATGGGTATCATTTCAGAAAACAGCAACAAAATGCTCTGCTTGGGCTGGCCAGGTCTCAGGTTGCTTTCAGCAGCAGAGGGATCTCAGCCAGCCTTTCTGAGCGAGTTATCCTGTGGTTGGAGCACTATCTGTCAATAGGTTTGGGATGGATTGGGTTTATCCCCATCAGATGGTGAGAGAGGGTGAAACCATCACCTCCTTGTGGTTGCTCCCTTTGGTGAAGTCACGCAGCCGTTTTTCATTTTGCCTCCCCAAAGCTCCTCTGCCTGTTTGGGAGGCAGGAACAGCGTTCTGCTAAGAGGGTGCTGAGGCTGCTCATCCACTGAGCTGTCCCAGTGAGTCAATGGCCTGGGGTGTGGGGCTGTCACAAGGCAGGGAGTGGGAACACCCTTGGAGGGAGCCCTGTGCTGTCACCTCACCTCTGCCTGTCCTGGGGATGTTCTCATGGCTTCTGAAGTGTCCTGGCTTTTGATGGCTGGGTCCTAAAAAGGCCACCATCCCTACCTTTCACCAGCACACTTTCAGTATGGTAAAAATGTCTGCCTGTGTGTCTGTCCCTTTGCCTCTTTCCTCCATCCAGACTTTAGGCTCCCCATGGACCATTTTCATGTATCCCAGAGGACTTCAGCATCCAGGGCAAACAAGCTGTTGCAGAAGGTCGTGTTGGCACCTAATGCTTGACAGGAAGCTTGTAAGTTGCTGATGGTGGGGGAAGGAAAAGTTAAAAGGAAGCCTCCCTTCTCACTTCATCTTGCTTTCCTCACACTGAATCCAAGCTCATCTCCGGGGTGAAGAAGGTGGAAACTTCACCTCAAGGAGGAAAGGCTGGGAGAAAGTGGCCCAGCTGTGAACATTCCCCCTAACGAACACCCAGTTTTTAGTAAAAGCTGTGCTGTCTGCTTGCAAGCTCATTTTAAAGGGCTAAATTTAGTGACGCGTCTTGCAACGACGTGTGTGGAGGAGGACTTTGGGATGACACACGGATCAGTCTCATTCCTGCATGGGAAACTTCCAGGCTCTGCTACTTTCACTGTCTGGAACAAATGAGCACCTTCCTGCTGATGCCATCAGACCATGGGAGCACCAGCCAGACCTGGAAAGGCGCACATTCTGGGGAGCTGGAGGAGTGTCAGGTTGTGTAACTCCCTGGCAGAGCTGCGTGTATCTATTTGCAATCCTTTGTATCCTGCTAACAGGTTTAGCTCCAGATCAGTAATGGGATTTAGTCACCCACCTCTTTGTAATTACTTTGGTATGCAGATGTTTAATTGCATTTTGTCCTCAGCTAAGCTGGGTCCATCCTTCTGCTTTTGTCACTGGCTGAGACTGGGCACGAAGATGTGCGGCAGCTTTCACGCACCTGCCAGTTCCTGGTGTTGATCAGATCTTCATTTTTTCAGCTCAGTTGGCCAAGTCACAAGTGCTAAAGTTGGGGATCTTGCATTCAGATCTAACCCAGCCGGAGTTCACAGAAATGGCACAGTCACGGCACTGTCAACAAGTACCTTCAAACAGGAACAACAGTGCCCTAAAGCCTTCTGATGGTGCTTTTGTGGTGACAATGACTCAGAAAAGCTGGAAACCTCCGTGGCCAGGTGGGATGTCCCACTGATGCTTTGAGGGTCTCACACTTGGGTGAGACTTTGAGTCCCATCAGCCCAAAGGAGGAACGGGTGGGTGGACTCTCTTCAAGAAGGTCCATCCACTGGGGAAGATGGTCTTATGGAATCATGGAGTTGTTAAGCTTGGGAAACACCTTTAAGATCATCAATTGCAACTGTCAAGTGTTTTTCCAACCATTAAATGTTTTTAGCAACTTCACTTCAACCCTCTAACACACATCAATGCACAACATACAACAACCAGGTAAGAGCACGAGCGAGGCTCCAGTATCCTGGTTTTTAGGGCAGTTTTGTGGCCAGCCTTGGCAGCTTGTTTAGTGGTGCCCTGTGAAACACTGCGGGCACCATAACAGCTCTCTGGGATTGTTTTTTAGGACATGAGGATGACGAAGCCCCAGTGATAACTGGATTTTCAGATGGCGTTCCCATGGTCTCACCTGGAGATGTTTCTCCGTGTGAACTCATCGTCAGTGCATCACCAGAGACAATCCCTCGAGGCACCCGGTGGCATCAGCCCCTTCTCCGCTGCGTGTGTCACAGATCAAGTCCCTGCAAGCCTCATCCAGCGTGGCTCGGGCGTTACTCACCGTGTTTACTTTCCACCCAGCTCTCCCGCAGAGCAGGGCCCGCCGTGCCGGCTGACAAACACCCTCCCAGCGCTGGGGAAGGGACCCGTGGGGTGCCTGATGTGCCAGGTCGTGCCAGTCCTTCCCATGAAGACCCCCAGTCTCTCCAAACAGAATAAATTCTGCTTTTTTTTTTTTCCCACTGCTGCAGCTTCCAGGAGTGTAAATAGAAATGGGTTATTTTTTTCCCTTGAAACTTTAGATTTTTATTCGGTGAAGCGACAAAAGAAAATTGCGAAGAGTTGAATGCATCTGGCAACGTTTTCACCTTTAAAAAAAGCCACTCAACTTGGAAGGATGTTTCCAAGAGAATATGGGAAAATGTATTATCTGCTCCATAGGAAAAGGAATTGCCTCTAATTGACAAAATGCAGAGGGGAAACTGTTGCTCTTATTTAAACACAGCCCAAACCTGCAACTTATAAACTTGTCGTTAATCTCAGGCTGGTGGTTCCTGCTCCTTTTCACTTTTCATTTCAAATCTGTTTGGGCTATTTTTTTCCCCCCCTTTTATTGTCGTGCCCAGCCAGCTCTGTCTCAGGTAGGTGGTCAGCTTTTTGAAACTTGCATCCAGAGTCTGTGTTGTTGCACCAAAATATCCCAGGATCATTTGGATATTTCGGAGGCTGCTGTTCATGCACCTTCACAGACTTTGGAGCCACTCAAACATCTCCTGTTTGATCCCCTCCCACCAGGAGCAGGATGATAATGTTCATTCCAAGAAATCCCCCACTCTTCCACCCCCACCTCCTAATTGACTTACAGTGCTGGCTGCTAAATTAACCTGCTTGGAAATGGGATCGGCACCGGGAATTTTCCACTTTATGGCAGGCTTTGTAATAAAGAATTGGAGAAATCATAAATAGCAGCGGTATTAGATCACTGGTGCTCGTGAACTCACCTTATTTGAAGAATGGTGTAGAAAAGAGGGTTTTCTTTCTGATGGTGCATCCTTAAGAACTGTGTCTGTGTTACTCTTTTGCCACAATTCAGTTATTGTTTATAAGAACTTCTGCTTTGTCAAAAAAAGAGAAAAATCCCCCAATTATAAGAAATCCACTTCAGTGTTTTTCATAAGCTCCTAGCGAAGTTGGCCAAGAACTAAGGCAAGGAGCAGGAAGAAAAAAAAGGTATATGTTGTATACTCACTTAAAACTTGGCTAGAAATGACCTTTTATTGTCTTTTCTTTTTTTTTTTTCCATGCCCAACTTGGCTCCTCGAGCCAAACTCATTGCCAACTTTCTACAGTGTGTTATTTTCCTATGTGTTAAAAAACATTTAAAAAGCCGCCCCACAAGGGTTCTATGAAGGTTTTGCATGGACAAGCGTGGAGGAGCCTGGCTTTGAGAGTGTCACCGCTGAAGACACCCTGGATAAAACCTGGATATTTATTGTTTGGGGGGTGTTTGGTTTTTTTTTTGTGGCTCTTTTTATTCCCCCTCTCCTGCTCCTCGTGCAGCCCAACATGGCAAGGTCTCCAAATGGGCTGTGCTGACAAATGCAGCTGGAGACAGCCATGTGATGTTAATATAAACCTCCTCTGGCAGCTTGGAGAGGCACCAGGAAAGCTCCGGAGTGTTTCCCGCAGCTCCTGGCTCCGCTCGGTGCCACTCAGCCCCTGGGCCCGCTGGCTGGGTCACCACAACGTGTGTCCTCCTGTGTCTGGGCACATCCCTGACTTTTCATACATTAAAAAAAAAAACACAACAAAACTAACCAAACGATTCTGGGTTCCAAAAAACCAACCCCTCCAGAGCAGTTCCTGTCATTCCGGCTCATCCGTGGTGACGCTGGAGTCATGGTGGAATAAAATCTGCAGCAATCGTTACATCTGAAGGGCATTTTCTCTTGGAATCCCTCATTAAAAGCACCACTCTGGAATAACTATAACAACCAACATACTCAAGCATATTCTTATTTGGGATTGTTTCATTCTAGAAAGGAAGAAAAATTATTTAAAACCTTGATACAGTTCTTGTGGTTGTGCACCTAAAGTCTGCATTTCACTGAATATACTTCAGAGACATGTTTAACTTTTTATTTTTAATTTCCTTTTTTTTTTTTTTTTAAATATTTAATTTCATTTTTGGTTTTTCTGCAGCCCCACAATGTTGTTTTTGTGGTGAGCTGCCATGGTGTTACCAACGCATCTGAACCATTGCAGGCCGAAAGGCAGCCACTTGAAAGCAACAATGAGGGCAGGTCTGCCCTAGCTTTTATTTCCTGCATGTATTTTGCCCTGTATAAAGTTATACAAAGGGTAAATCTCTCAGATCTCCTGATCCTGCAGCTTGTTAGAAATGCATTTAATTTCATGGTGCAGCAGCACAAGCTGAATGCGGCTATAAGACAGAAGTATGAGCTTGAATGTCCTTTAGAGATCCAGAGATGGCAAAGGAAATAAAAGTGAAATTTGTGTGTGTTGTGCAGTTTTCTCTCTGTACACTGTTGATAACAAACATCTTTTGAAACCCAACCCCGGATGATTTAGGAGTGAAAGTCCCGCTGAGAGAGGAGCCTAAATCAGTCAAACGTGGCAGAAGGCGATTATATTCCTTGTGGGCCCTTTTGCACCTTGTGGCTCGTCCCGTTCTCACATGGCTGGTTTCCCCCGATGTCGACGGGCTGGCTCTCCCTTAGCAGGAGGTCGCTGACTGCACATTTAGCTCTGCCCTGTGCCCTGCTGGTGTCTGGGGGGTGGCTCGAATGTGGGTCAGGGCGGAGAGGACTCGGGAGAAAAAGCGGTGGAAGCTCCGGGGGGGGGAGCGGGAAGGCCGCGTGTGCCGCGGCGCTCACAGATGGCTCGTTATCGCCGGGCCCACGTGGCGCCCTCCAAACCCACCCCGCAGTCTGTTCTGCCGAGGCAGAGCTCGCAGTTCCCCTCACAGAGCTCTCCCCGGACCCGTGACGGGATCCGGGCGCGTTCTGCGCCTCGCTGGCCCCGCGGAAGCCTCGGGGGGAGCCGCGGTGTCAAGTCTGTGGTTGTGCAGACGGGGGAGGTTTCAGTGCAGCGCTCGGGGTGGGCTGGAGATCCAAACCCACCCTTTGGGGGTTGCCAGGTCTCTCATCTCTCAGCTCAGACTCCCCGGGTTTCTCGACGATTCCCGAGAGCTGATGGACAGCTGGGCTCGACCATCCCTGTGGGTCCCTTCCAGCTCAGAATATTTTGTGATTCTGACTCGAGGAAATGGCATGAGGCTGAGTCAGGGCAGGGTCAGGTTGGGTCTCAGGACAAGGCTCTTCCCCCAGAGGGTGGTTGGCACTGCCCAGGCTCCCCAGGGCAGTGGGCACAGCCCCAAGG
>JAWMRA010000042.1:1474027-1516022 GCA_035584735.1 Pseudotriccus pelzelni
GCACTGACCAGGCTCCCCAGGGCAGTGGGCACAGCCCCAAGGCTGCCAGAGCTCCAGGAGCATTTGGATGATCCTCTGAGGGACAGGGAAGGACTGTTGGGCTGTCCCGGGCAGGGTCAGGGTTGGATTGATGATCCCCGTGGGTCCCTTCCAGCTCAGCATATTCTAAGATTTTGTGAGTCTCACCTTGCCTGGCACCTCTGCAGCAGTGAAGGTAACTCAACAGAAGCTCCTCCCTGTGGATCAGCCCTTACCTTTCTCCTGCTCAGAGACTGCAGAAAGCCAGAGTCAATCAACTGAAGGATTTATATGGGAACTAGATCCCCACGGATCAGAACTTGAACACCTCCATCCCTGCCCGAATCTTCCAGGCCTGACCTTTCACAATCTCCATTTCCTGACCAATGACTCCAAAGAAAATAGAGCTGCTCGTTGGCATTTAATGGAAATCTGCACAAAACTTGTCAAAATATCCCCCCCAACCCCCGTCAGCTGCCTGGGACAAGACCCCTACAGTAGTTTCCAGAAACCCCGTGCAATTACTTACATTTTAAATTATCTTTAATTGTCGCATGTGAGCTACAGAAACATTTTTCCCCACTCTCAGGCAAGACCCCGCTATTAAGAGTCACCCCGTAATTGCAGGTTTAATGGGGGACCGTGGCAGGTCAGGCCTGAAGGTGAGCCCAGGGCACAGCGGGGCGAGAGCGGCTGCAGAGCCCAGTAACTGGAAGTGACACATCACAACAGCCCCATCAATTACCAGGGGGCAGTTTGGAGTGTAAACTTTTTAGCGAATCTAATTACCCCGCCAGATGTTTTAATCCGATCTCCTCACCCCTCCCCTGCCAGCGAACACTGGCATTGTCTGAGCCCCTGGGATTAAAAAGTCGCTTTTTAACCGAGAGTGAGCGCGTTGAGGGTGGTTGGTTGTTTTTTTTTTGCAGGAATTGAGCATCCCTTTTGAGAGATTATTCAGGTTCACGGTGGTGGGATTGCACTGAATGAGAATGAGCACGCCTGGGAAGCGAGGAGGGTGTCACAGAGGGTGCAAGACTGCCGGGAAATAGCCGAGCTGGTGGCAGTGTGCTCAGGAGCTGAGTGACAACTGTTACCCCGGCCATGCCGAGCTCAGGCAGGGCCTGTCAAGAGCATTAGAGATGCTGCACCAGATTTTCCCAGGCTGTTTGCGAGCTGACCCAATGTTCCTGCTGACACAAACCCTAAAAGCTGAACCCGATTCGCTCACAGATTGGGGTCAGATGAGAGCGAGAAGGAAACTGCTTGTGTGTGAGATGTCTGTGCATGCAGGAGAGGGGAAAATGGTGAATTAACTGTGTATTCAAATGCAGGATATCACCTTCGTGAAGCGTGGAGCAGGGAAGGAACCTGGCAGCACCGAGAGCATTTTCTCTGCACTCACTGAAGTCTGGGTTTGGGTCAGTGGGAAATCTGGGTGTGCACGTGCAGCACATCGACTGCAGTGCCTGGAAAAATCCCCATCTTTGACAACTTAAACCCCTGACATGATCAAAACCACAACCCAGACCGGAGGAGCCTCAAACTGTTCTTTGTTAAAAACTCCAGCTGAACAATTTGATGGGTTTTATTTCCAACAACTTATCACACTGAGGGTTGCTTTCCTTCCCTGTCCCCAGGTGAGAGAACACTCAGACCTCACCAGGCAAACACTCCCTGGGTGGAACATGCCAAGCAAACAACGAAACAAGGCTGTTTATAAAGCCTTCAGCACGTTGGGCCGTGGAGAGGAGCCCAAGTTTCCACGTAAGGGCCCGAGCGGACGAGGGTGACGTGAAACACATGGAAAATATGGAAAATGTGGAATAAGTAATAAAATTATAAATAAAACAAATACAATAAAACGGGAATGCAGTTTCACTCGTAATGATTTGTGTTCCTAGTAACCCAAGCCTCCCTTACCTTTGGAAAATTGCATGTTTTTCCAGCGGGGAGCTGAGGGCAGGTACCGTGTGCGGTGGGTTGGCTCTTGGAGCGGCTGGAGCCTTCCCAGGCGCTGCTGCAGCCCTTCCTCTGACAATGACTTGCATCATGATGTCAGGAAAAATCACTTCATCAGCCGGTGGTTAGTGCTAGTGCAGGGATTTTGGCCAGGAATTAGCCTTGGCTTGTTCTGGGTGGAGAGATTTGCCTGGCAGAGTGACCCCGATGAGTTTTGTGTTGGGTTTGCTCTTTATCCTGGCGTTTTTTGGTTATTAATGGCAGCACTTCTTGCTCTTCCCTCCCAGAGTGTGCTCTACCGGGGATACCCCGTGGGTTCACTGGTGGGATGAGGGACTCCAGTTTGTCACAGCCATGAAAACTGGCAGGGACTCCTGGATTTCCTACCTTGGGGTTGCCTGCAAACCTCCACTTCTGTAAAACACTTGTGCAGTGCTTCAGCTTCACAAACAGAATGGAACGAGCAGGGAGCTCAGGAGGGGAAGGACAAAAAGCAGTTTGCCAAGGGACAGGGAGATGTGGTTGAGCACAACAGGGAATTTGGGTCTTCACCAGAGTCAGCCCTAGCAGGGAATCATGGAATGATCTGGGCTGGAAGGGACCTTAAAGGTCATCTCATCCCATCCCTTTTCCATGGGCAGGGACACCTTCCACCAGCCCAGGTTGCTCCAAGCCCCGTCCAACCTGGCCCTGGACACTCGAGGAATGAGAGACACAAACCCAAAGGCATTGGATTCTCCCTCCGCCCTCCAGGACACTCAAGCTGCCTTTATTTATGCACTTGGTGATTCCCAGATTATTTCCAGGCCCCTCGAGGGTAGAAAGTCTTTTCCCTCCTCTGGCCCTGAGTCTGTTCCAACAGCTGTAACTATTTCATTTTTAATTTACTCGATACAACTTGTCTCTGCTTAATCCATCAGGACAAGCTTGAGGATTTCTGACCCATAAATCCAGAGTGAGGAGTGTGGTGGGGGTTGATGGGGAGAAGGAAGAGAGGGGGGAAAATAAAGGGGGGGGGGAAAAGCAATGGATTTTGAAAAATTGTCTCTAAATCACAGCCAAATGTGTTTTTTTTTCTTAGTGCAGAACTAGACCCAACCTGGTCTTACCTCAGGGAGGCAAGAGCTTTGCTTTTGTCACGGTGACAGACTCTGTCACCCTACACTTATTTAACAACTCAAACCTCCTGCATTTGTCTGGGTTTGACCTAAACTCTATTTTTTCCTGCTAATTGGGCAGAATTCTCTTTTCCCCCCCAAATCAGGCCACACTGAGCCGTTTCTCTGCCTTTTTTCCCCACACATGACAATTTTCCTGAGTGTGGGCAGCAACCCTGCAACGAAAAAATTGATGCTAAGGGAGAACATTTCACCTTGGAGAATTTTTCTGCCTTGCAAAAAACCCAAACCAAACCAAAAAAACACCCCACCTTCTCCCCAACCCTCTATGTGCACTTCTCACTTGAATTGTTTGACTCCAGCCTGGGCAACAATGAATCAGTTTATTGGGCAAGACAAGAGGGATTTTTTTGAGAATTACACGTAGATATAGGAACAGCACAGGAAAGGTTCTAATTATAACTATTAGCTGGGAGAATAAAGGGACACAGTATTGCAGGCTCTCCCGGTGGTTGGAGTTATGCAATACTTTCTGTGCTTTAAAATGTGTGGAAGGATTAATTTAATTTTATTAAAATCACCCTGGACATTGGTCTGTTTTGGGGGATCGACTTTGCCTCTTTTCCTGACACTTTCTGTGCAGAGCAGATGGGGAAGAGGATTTTGTGAGATGTGACTGAAGGGCACTTTAAAGAATAATAATAATAACAACAATAATAATACTCACCATTGTCACCATTGTGATCATCCTCTGATATGCAGACTCTGCTTTATTCCTGTTTCCTCCTGTAATTCTCTGGGACCAAATTGGTGGTGATTATCCAGGGATTAGGGATTAGCATGGCGGTTTAACTGCTTGTCAAAACCTTAAAATAATAGATTAAAAATAATACATGGATTAAAATAATTCAATTTTCTCATCAACAGAGAAGCAGATGATTTTGAAGCCCTTGTAACCTCTGATGAAAAATATTATAACTGTATTATATTTTTATATTATAATAGAACTGTGGAATGGTTTGGATTGGGAGGGCCCTTAAAGATCATCTTGTTCCACCCCCTGCCATGGGCAGGGACACCTTCAACCAGCCCAGGCTGCTCCAAGCCCTGTCCAACCTGGCCTTGGACACTTCCAGGGCTGGGGCAGCCACAACCACTCTGGGAAATTTAATATAATATAATTTTACATATATATGGGAGAGAAAAGGGTATTTTGTATCA
Source organism: Pseudotriccus pelzelni (assembly GCA_035584735.1). Lineage (NCBI taxonomy): Eukaryota > Metazoa > Chordata > Aves > Passeriformes > Tyrannidae > Pseudotriccus > Pseudotriccus pelzelni. The sequence goes on from JAWMRA010000042.1 coordinate 1,478,347, forward strand.
GAGAGGAACCAGGGACACCCAGGAGTTCTCAGAGCCACACCAGTGGCCCAGGGTCTGTTTGGTGAGTTGATTCACAGCTTGGAAGAAGGTCCCAAACCACAAATCCTGCAGTGAACCGTGGCACCGGGTCATTGACTCAGACTCCTTGCAGGAATTAGGCTTTTTTTGTCCATTATTCTGTTTATTACCAGACAGGAAAATAATAACTCCTTGAGCTGAGCCTTCTCAACCACAGCCGGTCAACTGAGTCCATGGCGTGGATGTTCTCCCAGGCTCCTTCTGCCTCAAACTTTCACTGGACATTTCTGGGAACGACTTCTCCTGCCTTTGCCCAGCGAGGACGCTCCTTCCCACCCTGGCAGACAACGACCTGGCTGCGATTCCTCTCTGGGAAGACCCCAGCAAGGAATATCCTGGCAGGGGGACGATGCCGCGGGCGCTCTCAGAGCCCCAGCTGGTGCAAAACGGGCTGGGAGGCACCGCGTGGCTTCTGTGACTTCCCCACGAGCGGCAGAGGCTCTTGGAGGACACCGGCCCTTGTTTGCAAAGCGTTTCACGGTGAGAGGGTGCCCGGAACAGCCCGCAGTGCTGAACGAGCTGTTGCCCCGCAAGCATGCTCTCAGCAGGCTGACCCGCTCCAGGCCACGCGGGGGACTAAACGCAGAGCAGGACGAGACACAAAGCCAGGCGATGACCCTCAGGGTGTCGGTCTCGGGTAGGTTTCTGGTGTGTGGCCACGAGAAGAGCCCAGCCTGCCCTTCACTGAGGGCCGCTTGTCTCGGGGAGCGCGTTGTCCTGCCAGGAGTTAATCTCCCGGGTACAAGGTTGGCATTCAGAAACGCTGGAGGATCGCTGGGCTGCGAAATCTCCATTAAAAAAAAAATTAAAGAAAAAAAATAAAAAAAAAAAGAGAGAGAGAGAGAGAGACAGAAGGGTGAGAAGCTTTGGTGGAGGAGGGAGCGGGTGTTTCAGGCAGACCACAGAGGCAGATTGTGGCGTGGCTGCACACGGTGGGCTGGGGGCTCCAGCTGCAGTTTAACGCAGCCCCAGCCCCGAGAAAACCGCTAATGCTGGAGCATTTCACACACACACACAAAAAAAGGCAGCCCGTGTTCCACTGCTGCACAAATTTCCTCTCGAGTCGCTAATTACGAACTCCCCAGAACCAAGAAAACGCATTTATGGCCTGAAACGTGTCACAGCTTTGAATCGAGCTACAGAAAGCCCGGGCTATGGTTTTATTTCTCTTCCCAGCTCTCGTGTTTGCTCACTAATTAGTGCTAGTTTCAGGAGATTAGATGACTTTTTAACATTTCCCATGTTAAAAAAAAAAAAAAAAAAGGATACAAAATGAGTTTTTTGTTTTTTCCCTTTGCAAATGGAAAAGGAAAAGCAAAGAGCACTCTCACCCCCCCTTTTTTTTTTCACTCAGACGCAGCTATTTTTTAATTTTCTTTTGAAAAATATTGCCAGTACCCAGAAGTGTCAAATTCTAACACGCAGGGGGAATAATGTTGTTTTTTAGCTGGTAATAGTCTGTGTTTTTGTGGCTGACTATTGGGAAATTTTTAAAATATTTCTTCGTCCTGTGTTTGCAGGAGATGAGATGACTTTTTAATGTTCCAGGGTAGAAAACCCATAAAGAAAGTGCATCTTCTTCTCAGTAATTCTGAGGACGTCTTTTACTTAGAAAGCAAAAATAATTACATAATTGTGACATTTTGCATGTATTTCTCTAGGATTATGGAATGGTTCGGGCTGGGAGGGACCTTAAAGTTCATCTTTTCCATCCCCTGCCATGGGCAGGGACACCTTCCCCTAGCACAGGTTGCTCCAAGCTCCATCCAACCTGGCCTTGGACACTTCCAGGGATGGGAAAAGCCACCTTCATTTAACAACCAAAAACCTGAAAATACACATTTTTGTAGGGAATTCAACTCCTTTCACACTTTGCTCAGGATTTTCCTGGTGTCTTATCTCTGCCTGGGACTTAATGGTGTGTGAGGGGGAAGAGCATCCCCATGGCAGCCCGATCCTGCCCCTGTTCCATCCACTGCACCTGCTGTTCCTGGGATTTTCAGAGCATTTGCAGTGTTGGGTCCTTTAGGAAGAGCCTTGGCTTTGCTGGAGCTCCGGGAAGTTTCAAGATTGCTCAGCTGAACTTTTCCGTACTGGTCCTTGCAGCTTCCTACGGAGCTGGAAAACAGCCAGGGAACTGGGAACAGCTCGGGGCAGAGCCTTGGGGCAGCTTCTCCTTGGGGAAGGTGCTGTGGAAGGGGTACTTCACCTCTGGAATGGGGGCACATCCCAAGGACGGGGCTGGACACCGGGACCATCGTGAGGGCACTGAAACAACGCCCCGGCTGCTCCTCTGGGGGCATGTGGAGCCCTGCTGTGCCATCCAGGAATGCAGTCCGGGAATGCCATCCAGCCTTGCCATCCAGCAATTCCAGCTGCAGCTGTGACCCCCGGGGAACAAGCCCCTCAGCTCCTGCCTGGGGCTCTGCTGCTCCTGGAGCCGTGGGGGCAGAGCGAGCTCCGCTCTCTGCTTTGGCTGCTTGACTCCCTAGACCGCAGGGCTCTGACACTGTGCAACCAGGAATTCCCACTGAATTCCTAGAGCTCCTGAGCTCCCGTGCCAGTGCTTTCCACCCACACTGCAGTGTCTCACCCTGAGCTGAGGTTTTGGGGCTGATTCTGCTTATCCTTCCCCCAGGAAAGCTCAGTAACTGCCCTGAGGTTTTTGCTGCGGGAGGACAGTGAGGCCGTGGCAGTGCTGGGAGCCAGGAATGCTCTTCCCAAGATCCTGCCTGGATCAGCACAGACCTGGGTGCCGACGGCATTGCCCTTGTTCCCAAAGTTCATCTCCCTGAGCATCCCCAGCCTGGGAGGTGCCGAATCACAGCCGGGGGGATCACAAGGGCTGAAGGAGCTGCAGGTCCTGAACCTCCAACAGGATTTCATCCCTTGCTTTCAGATCCCTGGATAATCCTGCCCAAACTGAGAGCACCACATGAGCCCTGGGACATCAGCACTTCCATTGCCCCCTCCAGCTCCTTCCCAGCAGGACTGGGCCAGCCCAGGCTGCTGCAGCTTTGTCCTGCTGCTCTGTGACATCTTCCAGCCTTTGCTCACTAGAGACACAAGTCCAGGCCTATTCCTTGATCCCAACCATGCCAAGGAAACCAACCTCTCTGGGCACTTTCCTTCTGGGAGCAAACTGTCATTTTTCACCACATAAAATTTTATAAGTTTCAAGCGAATGGAAAATGGATTTTATTATTTTATTTTTTTAATATTTTTCTTTTTTTTTTTAAATTTTTTTTCCCATTTTTTTTCCCCCCCGAATGTTTTATGGCTGCAAAAACAGAATTTGTGGTTTGAACTGTTAAGGTTTGATGCAGAGGGCTATGGAACCTTTTATGTAACCCGCTGGCCTGAATAATTATCAAAATATTTTGCTTTCCACTCTTTCTAAGCCTCTGCATCAGAAAGAAGAAGAAAAAAAATTGCGTGTGCAACCTTTTGACCACAAAATAATAATACTAAGAAAGCCCCTCTTCAGAAGCTGGACTGGAGCTGCCACCCTGGGGATGCTGCTGCTCCATCCCTGGATGGGGAGAGGGGAGCAGGGGGAGCCAGCTGGGGATGTGGGAAGGGACCTCACCTGGAGAAGGACTTCCAGCAAAGCAGCTGATTCCAGAGGGTGAGGAAACTGCTGGGGATGAGCTCAGCTGGAGAGACGGTGCTGCTGCCACCGGGGACGGCTTCAGCTCCTCCTTGGAGCATCCCGTGCAACGCAGCTCTCCGGAACCTCAGGGCTGCTTCATCTCCTCTGCCCTGTTAGTATTGAATTGACAGTTCATTAAATGCATATTGTTCTATTGATTTCTGCGGCAGTTATTGCCACGAGCCCCACAGGATGGCTCAGATCCACCACTCGGGGCCTGGCCAAAGCCAACACCTGCAGGGGCAGGGGGGTTTGTGCTCCCTCCCTCTGTCAGCCGTGCGGACAGATCCCCAGATCCAGGGGATAATTTGGGCAATGGAATTAACCCAGATCCCTGGGGAGGATGTGGTCCCTGTGCCCCAGAGCCCCAGCAGGACACGATGCCCTTCCTGCCCTGCTCCTTGTGCCGAGCTCCCGGATCCACAGGGATCTGGGAACGTTTCTCCAGTGGCCAAAGCACGAAGTGTGACCGAGTCCCCCATCCCAGTGTCTGGCTGGGAGTTTATTCCCAGAATTATTCAAGTGCCTAAAGAAAAGGCACTGTGCTTCCCCTGCTCCCTGCAGCTCTGCCTTTGCCTGGTTTAGATTTCCTTCTGCTTCCAGATGTTTAAATATAGAATTTTAACATTCAAACACAGAATTGTAAATGATTTTGGAGTGCCAGCACGTGCTATGTATTCTTGCCTAGCAAGTCGGGAATTACTGTTTCCAATCTGAGCCATTAGTTAAATTCAAACAAAAACTTAGGGGGTTGATCACTATAATGCTTTTATTGCATCTTTCCTCTCCTGGAAAATAGGCTGTATTTTTTTCCTTCCAGCTTCTTCAGACCTGACAGCTTTTGGACAACAAATATTGATCGAAAACCCCAAAAGAAATACTAAAATTAATTTTTTTAAAGTAAAACCAGACAACAAGGATAAAACCATTATTCTTGATCAGCTCACAGAGATACAGAATTTACTTTTCCTGCCCCAAAGGCAGAGAAACACCTTCTCCTTTGGCTTAGGAGAGCCAAAAACACACACACAGAGCGCCTCTGAGTCTGGAATAAGACATCCCATCTCCCAGCATGGATTTACCTGCTCCATCTGCTCTCCCACCTGGGCAGAATTACCTGGTTTTTATTCAGAGATGGGAAGTAGCCCCAAGGAAAGCAGCTCCTCAGGTTCTGTGGAGCAGGGAGAGGTGGGCTGAGGACAAGCAGGACCACAGAGGTTATGGAAAGCCTTCCCATGTGCTGAGCAGATGTTTGCTCCACACCCAGGGATTTCTCCTGGGGCGTTCCTGGCCCTCCCTTTTCCCCTGGCCCCACAAGCTCTGCCATGAGACACCTTCCAGAGCAACCTGCCACAGCCCCTCAGACCCCCCTCCCTTTCCTCGTGCTGGGGGGATTTGGGGTGGGCAGCCCTCAGTGTGTCCCACCTGGAGCAGGATGGGAAGAGAACAACTTTTCCTCTGGTGTAAATCAGTGCGATTTGGTCAAATCCTTGGGGATGCAGCAGATGGGATGAGAAGAAAGCTCAAGCCTGGCCTCCAATCTTGCACCCAGCTCAGACTTTGGTCCTCCTTCCCGGCATTACTTAGGCAGGGATGTTAAGGAAAGGTGATGGTGGGGGGAGAGAATTGGGAATTTGTCACTGATCTCTTTCTTGTGAGGACCCAGAGCAGGACAAGGATGGGCAGAAATCCCAATTAGATAACTAATTTAGCTCCTTGCATGGATTTTAGCCTTTGGCCCCGGAGCCAGAAGCAGCACTCATTGCTCCTGGGTTTGCCATGCTTGGCTGATTATTGCTTAATTGAGGCTTTTCACTGAAAGGCCTGGAAACCTGCAGGAATGTGCCTTGTGCCCCGGAGTCATCCCTCCTCCCTCCTGCTTCACCCAGCACTTCAAATGAGCTGATAAAAAGCTGGGGGAAAGTCCTCAGGCCCCAGCCAGGCAGAGGAAGAGGGATCCCAGGGGTGGGAGAGGGACTTCAAAAGGCTGGTGTCAGTGGGATGCTCCCTTTCCTTCCTCCCTGTGCCTGAAGCCACGGGCTGGGCACAGCCAGAAAGCCTGAACCAATTACCCCGGGGTTGATTAATAACACTAATGAAGCCACTGATGCCCCCAGCACAGATCCATCCAGGCTGGAGCCACGATGCCTGACAGGGTCCAGAGGGGTCCCACAGCACACTCAGGGCAGTGATGCTGGATGTGCAGGAAGGAGCTGGGAGGGTGACATTCCCAGAGTCCTCATTTAAGGTCTGGAGGGACCAGCTCCCACATCCACACCAGTCCTAAAACCGCTTCCAAATCGCCCTGTGAAACTTGTCTTGGTCCTCCCTCTCCTTTCTCTGCAGGTCAATAAAACGGTTGATATCCTGAAGTGTTTGGTGAGGTTTTGCTGAATCCTATGGAAAAAAAGCCCAAACATCTCCTCTCCTTTCTGCAGGAAATCTTACAGGAATGGCTGGTTACAATTTCCTGCAGTTCAGGTACAAACCCCTGTGCCTTCCCTTCCTTTGCCTCCTAAATCATCAAATGCTAAAAACGTTTCTTGCTGTGGTGGCAGAAGCACATTACACCTTGGGCATTGTCCAAAATGTCCAAAAAAATATCGTTTTCCTCCTTTACAGCCCTAGCTGGGAGGTTTGTAGGTGCACAAAAAAAACATTCCATAGCTCCTGAGGTTTCCTAGAGTGTTGAACCCCTGGAAGGTTTATTTTCTGCAAACATGGAATCATGTCATGACTCCCTCCAAAACGGGGAGTGGGGAAGGAGAGGGACAGGGATCTTCTCCCACAGGAGCTCAGCCGTGACCAAGTGGAGCTTTGCCTTGAGAGGATCCAGCAAATGTTTGTACTTATCCACCAGATATGATGAAAACCTTCACTTCCAGCCCTAAATGTGCTCAACTCTGTCCCTTGAACATCCCCGTGCATGTGGCACATTCCTCCACACGTGACCAGTGATTTCCAAGGGGTGGCTTGCCCTATTTTTGATTTTCAAATCAAAAATGACCAGCTGCATTCACTGGGAACATCAACCCTGGGCCAGGTGGAACTGGATGAGCTTTAAGGTCCCTTCCAACCCAAACCATTCCAGGATTCCATGGTCCTCAGCAGTCTGCACCTCTGTGAGCCTTGGACCTGGAATTCAGATTTTAGGGCCATTATGAATAATCATGAAGACCAGAAATAAGTCTTATTTTCACGGGGAAAGCCAAAAATTTTTCCACTCTTGCTTACCTTCGGAGCAGGGACTTCCAATGATAACATCCCATGCTGGGAAGCTCAGGATCAATAACAAGTGCTGGGAATAAGGGTGCTCCTCCCTCTTCTTCAGCAGGAACATGAATCCCTGTGTGTCCAACAGCTTTTAGCAGGTTCCCTGGAACAAAACAGTCTTACAAAAAATAAAAAGGCTCCACAGGCTCCCGGTGTAACTTTTTTTAGCCTGATTGGTGTTTTTTTCACCAAGTGTGACTGGATTTCATCCCTCCACAGCACTGCCCACTTAGGAGTGGGTTGCAAAAATACCTGCTTCTGCCAAGATATCCTAAACACCATTTTTATGGGTAGAATATGCAATCCAGACCCTCAGCTGGTGGAATCTGGCACTGCTCCACCAGCACGGGGACACCCATTTACACCCAGGCAGGAGCCAGTCCGTGGGCTTGCTCAGCCTCTTGGGTCATCCCAACATCAGCCCATCGCTGTGTTTGGGCTTCTTTCAACCCCACTGGGTGACCAGAGATGATCTGGAGCACTGACAGGAGCTAATCTGTCTCCCCTTAGGACCTTATCGACATTCCAGAGACCCTGAGGGTACTTTCAATCCCAGTTTGCAAAGGGACAACCCCAAAACCGCGGAATTAGGAAACCCCACCTCGCTCTTCTGCATCTTTCCTGACTTGCTGCTCTCCCTCCTCTGAGGAAAGGGTGAAGATGGGTTAAAAAAAAAGGGAGAAACTTTCATTTTTTATGAAGAGATTTTACAGTATTGCAGGAAATAATGATCTCAGCACAAGCCAGACCTCACTGAATTGATGGACAGGCTCAGCAACAGGCAGGGAGGTGCCAGAGTCAGGATCCTTAGAGAGAATAAGGCCTTCAATTACTGCAGTGATATAATTAATTAATTTATGGCTGCAGCCAGACAGCAGTGACAGCAATACTGCCTGACTTCACTGCAATCTCCAGTGCTGACTAATGCTCATATCAACACCTCCACCAACCAACCAGCCACCAGCCCCTTCCCTGGCTGAGACTGAGCTTGATTTCTCCAGAGAGAACCTTTCCAGATCATTTGAACTAATTGAGGTAATGGAGAAATTGTTCTCATGCCAAAACACTTTCTTTTTTTTTTTTTCCCTCCCCCTCTTCTTTTGGTAAGATGATAATATTTAGAAAGCTTCTGGCTACTGCTTAAAGGAGCAGGGCAGTGTCTTTAGGAGCAGCTCAGGGTTTTGGTGCTGCAGCTCATCCTCCTTGGGGTGGCAGGAGCCAAACTGCTCCCCAGTATGTGCTGGGACAACTGGAAACAGCCCTTGAGAAGAAGCAGGTTGGCCACAGATCTCAGTGATTGTCAGCAACAGCGCTGACAGCCCCTCTGGCCACCGAAGGCACAGCAATGTGAGCCCATCAGGGCTGGCACAGGAGGGGTTTCACCTCTCACCTCGGCTTTACCCCCTCCCTGGTGCTCACCAGGCCCAAAGGATGCTCTTCAGGTGAATCTTTAGACACCTGAACACCCTTTAACTGTCGCCTTCCATCAGTGCCTCGGATTACCAGCTGGCTCCCCTTAGACTCAGCTGCTCAGTACAACTCAGTGCAGCTGCTCCTGGTTGGGAAGGCTGGAACAAGATGATCTTTAAGGTCCCTTCCAACCCAACCCATCCTGTGAGAATATTTTCTGGGGCATCACTACAGTGTCACATTTATCCACATCAGCCTGAGGCCTTCGAGGCTTCCACATCATCCCCATCTTTGCTGATCCAGCTCCTCCCAGCCCTTGTTCTCCTGTAACCTGCTGCTCCCCAGGTACCTGCTTAGAAACTGCACTGACTGTCATGGCCAACTTCAGGAAAGAAGGGAGGGAAAAAAACCCAAACAAGCCAACAAATGTCATTGGAAAGGCCCCAGTTGTGCTGTTTGGCCGTGTTTTGTAACCACACAGCACTGTCCCCACCGACATTAATCATAGCAGAGTGTGGAGAGGCCCCTAGTGTCCAGAAGGTACAAGAACCAGGCCAGCACAGGCACAGCCACTCCTGTCCTGGAACCACCCCAAATACCCAGGAGAGAAGGGCTGGGAGAGGCAGCACTGTCAGCAAGAGGCTGCTTGAAACTCATGGCTTTGCTACCACACAGGGCTTATCCAGGGGGGGAAAAAACCATGGAGAGGGGCTTTTGAGTGCTTATACCCCAAATAAATCATTCAATACACAGAACTCTGTAACTCCAGTTCCACATGAGCCAGCAGTGCCCTATTCCTGCCCGGAATCTGTGCAGCTTCCCATGACCACAAGTACCTGGAACAGCATGTGCGGGGGCAATACGTGCAACTCCCCACTAAAACAGCATCTTTTTGGTATTATTCACATGCAAGGCAAGAGGAATCCTTGCTTTGGTCATACAGAAGTCACCAGACACTCAGATTCACCCAGAGCAAAGAAAAAAATTGCGTGTCCACTGCTGGAGAAACAGCACTGAGGCAGAACAACCCCCGAGCAAATGCTTCCACCTGGGCAACAGGGAGAAACTGGAGAGTGAGAGGTTTGGGATCCTCATGCAAATACCTTGGCTGTCAAAAGCATCTGTTACAGGAGGCACAGGCAGTGGAGGTGCCCTCTCCTCGCCCCTGCCCATCCCAAAAAACTGGGCTCTCCCCTTCTCCCTTGATCCCACATGGAAATGCAAATAGTCAGAGGCCGCTTTCTAAAGAGCAGAACAGGCTCCTGCTTTGCCAGCAAGTCAGAATAACGCGGATTTAAAAGAGGAGATGGAGGAGGGGGCTCCAACAGTTATTGTTTTCCAGAACTGCTTCAATTAGCAAACATCCCATAAAGGGGGCAAGAGAGGGAGAGAAAGGAAATTTCATGCGCTGACACAGCCCCAGTCGGTGGCAAACGCTCCCAGGTCCCGCATGGAAAAGCTCCCCTCTCCGCTGCTCACCCCTGGCATTACATCAGCCGAGGGCATCCTGGGCAATATTGTCATGCAAATAACGAGCCCAGGAGCCTGGATTCTCCTGGGCCGGGAGAGACATTCCCACCAGGTCCTGGCGCTCGGGCTCATTCAGAGCGGGCTGAACCGTCCCCGCGGAATAAAAGCTGCAGGCTTAATTAACTCCTACTCTGTTCCCAGTCCCAGCCCGATTGTTGTGCTGGTTGCTACAGAGGCTGTGCCAGGGTGCCCGATGATGCCGGGGCTGGACCACAGCACAGCCCGGGCTCTCCCCGGCCTTTATTGACCGCTATTGTGCTGCTGCGGGTGCTGCTTTTCCGTGCCAGTGCCTTGGAATGCTCGAATCAGTCATGGAGAGATTCAGGACCCTCGTGCCAGTTTTATTCCCCTTTCCTTGTTTTCACCATTAGGTGCCTGTCTTTTCCGGTTTGGATCCCTTTAAGGGCTTTCATGACTCCGGACAAAACGGAGCCGGCCTTTTACATCCACCAGTGTCTTCAGCGGGTCTTACTTGCTGCCCACGCTACTGGTTTTGGAAAAAAACCTCCATGTTTTTGGATGGAAAAGCAGAGAGGCCTTCCCTGACCCTCTGCTGGAAGGGAACAGCAAGTAGGAACGTGGCAGGTGATGGGGCAGGGCACAGACAGGGCAGCCTGAGGTTTGGGAGAGAGGGAGAAATCCATGTGCTTTCAGGACAGCCAGCCCCAGGAAGGTGGGCACGGGAACACCAGTCTGGGCTGAGCCCCTCTGGGCAAAGACCCTTCCAGCAGTTCCAATCCGGCAGGGTCCTCCTGGGAATCAGCCCTGGAGCAGGGATTGGAGGCTGGTGTGCACCTCCCCAGTTCTTTTGGAAGGGAGGGAATGGAAGAGGGGCAGCTGCTGGGATTTGGTGCTTTTTCCACTGGCCAGGCAGGTGAGTGCTCAGTTCCAGAGAATGAGGTAAAGAGAGAGTGGGAAGGCTGATTCCAGCTGAGCAAAATCCAAGGAAGCACAACAGGACACACTTCTGACACTCACAATTGCACCTTCTTGGGGTGTCCTGTGCCAGGAGTTTGACTTGGTGGTCCTTGTGGGTCCCTTCCAACCCAGGAGATTCTGTGAACCACTCGTGTCCCCTGACTGTGTGCCCAGGCAGTCCCCACTCCTCCCCTGTGCCAGACTCCGTCCTGGGAGCAGGGAAAAGCCCTGAGCCACAGCCTGGCCCTGCTGGGAACGTCCCCAGCTGGCAGCAGGTACAAGGAGTTGAGCTGCTGCAGAGAGGACTTCTCCCACTCCCCGAGCCCAGCAGTCCTGGCAAAGAGGATCTGAGCCCCCTGGTCTAGTGGAAGGTGTCCCTGCCCATGGCAGGGGGGTGGAATGAGATGGGTTCATTGTCCTTTCCAACCCAAACCATTCCGGGATTACAGAACTCAGTGACCCGTCCCAGGGCTTGTGTCTGCCTGCAAACCCACCCCCCAGCTGAGAGGCTGCAGGGAAGGCAGGAGAACACCAGGGATAGTGGCTCCGTGGGAGTGCAGGGAGTTCACAGCAGGGTGAGTGTCCTGGGAGTGGAAGTTGTCACATCCTGGGGGGATGAGGCTCTCCCATCTGCACAGCTGGGGCCCTGCCCCTCCTGTTAATCGGCGATTAATGCTGAGAGGGCACTTAGCAGTGCTGGATATCAGCTTATCTCCCCTGGCAGATCAAGGAGGAGACCACTTTACCCAAGGAGCTGGTTTATCTCTCCGGGAGAAGGGGAATATTTCTTCCTCTGTCCCTTAGCCCTGTGATTTATTCCGACCTGACATTTGCATTTACACCAGTAAACCAGGTTCTGACAAGAACCTCATTAAACGGGGCAATAAATCAGCTCCTCTGACAAGGATCTTTTTACTGCCTTTGGAAGTGATAGATGTAAACCTGTTCTGGGGCTCACACACATGTACACACACACACACACACTTAAAAAAACCTTGGCTCAACATCCTGAGAAGCTTTCCAGGGATGAAACACTAGTCATGCTCAACAGCAGGGGAAAAAATGCAAGTTAAGAGCTCTAGACAAGGGAGAAGAGAGGCACTCAACATGAAAAGAGATGGATCACCTGTCAGAGGGATCCAGGGATCTCTTCCAGACCACAGAAGCTCCGGAGGCATCGGGATATCGCACCCACTGGGCTCAAATTGCGCGAAAGTTGGGACAGGGCAGGAGCCAGCTGGGGCAGGGATGGGGAGAGCTGTGAGAGGAGCCAGAATGAAACCTTTCGGAGATTGCATTCAGAAAGCACACAGATGTTAAAAAGGGAAAGAAAAGCCAGTTAAAGCTGGTCAAAGTACAAAACTGAAAGCAAACAAACGCTTGAGGAGCAGCAGCTTCAGCCCTCACAGGAGAGGAGCTCTATTTGCAAAGCCTTGCAGAGGCAAAGCCACAGTGCTCCTTCAGAGAGCACTTGCCATGATGAACTACTGGGAAGACGGAGTGCAATGATGTGCTTCTATCCACACCAGTTATTTTTAGGCTTTCATAATTCTTCTTTTGGACCAGTGGACAGATTTAAACCCGACAGCGCAGTCAGAAACTATTGCAGTAATCCTGAGGTATCAAGTCTGGGTCTTGATTTATCCTTTAACATTGTCCTAGATATAAAAGGGGCAGCTTTGACTGGTTTGAGATGCCAAATGCACCGATAATTTCCAGATTTTTTTTTTTAGGGAACCCCTTTCTCCAGTGTCTTTAAGCTCCACCTGTCTGGGTCAGCCTGGGCAGTCAGGGAGGTTTTTGGCTATCACTCCCTGCCTCTTTAAGGATTTTCTATGTAAAGGTTTATTTTTCTTTGGATGGCTAAAGCTGTGTAATTTCCCTGATGTGGGTGAAGCTCTTCTACTATAAAACCACTTATATTCCCAGGGATTATTCCTGTAAAGAACAGGGAATGAGCTTAGGTGGTATAAGGCAGCCTTGTGCTGCCCACACTGCAGGATACGCTGCTGCAACTGTGGGTAAAATGTCACAGCCCCAGCCAACATAATTACAGCAGCACAAAAGAGACTGTGTGCAGGCCAGGCCTGCACGTGCCACCTCCTAATACCTTCATTTCCCACTTCTGGCCACTGTTGTACCCAAATTAAAGCACGTTGTTCAGTCAGGTCCTCGTCAGATCCCAAACGGTGCCGAAAAAAGCGGCCAGTCGGCCCGGATCAAGAGATGTTTCTGACATGGCAGGGCAGAGCCAGGGCAGTCCCATCACTGAAGCAAAGAATCTCAGGGAGAATTTCTTCGGGGAAAGGGATGTCAGAGATTGGAATGGGCTTCCAGGGAGGTTTGGAGTCCCCAGCCCTGGAGGTGTCCAGGGAAGGACTGGACGTGGCAGTCCGAGCTCTGGGCTGGGGGACAAGGTGAGGATGGGGCACAGGGGTGACTTGATGAACTTGGAGGTCTTTTTTAACCTAATTGATTCTGGGATTCTGTGAAAAAGTTTCCCTCTCATTTTACTGGTTGATGAATTCATGGTGCAGGACTCTGCTCCAGAGAGTAGAAAGGCAGAGGTGTCACAAGGCCAGAAAGTCAACTCACCTGAAAATTCACATCATTTTTGTTGTTTCTGGGGGTGGTTTTTCCATGTTGCTTGTCAACCACCACGTCAGCCATCGGGGAAAAGAGTTTTCCTTTGAAGAAACATTCGAGGGCCACTGCAGCGGCGGGAAAAGGCCACGAGAGGTGGAAGAGGAAGAAGCCCTGCCTGCCCTGCTCCTCCACGGGCGGCACGTTCGGGTTGGCTCGCACTGGGAGAGGACGAAGCGCGACTCGGCCCAAGCCTCTGCAAACTCAAGAACGAAGAGATTCCACCCCGTCCAGCATTTCTGGGGGTGTCTCTCCCCGTGCCCCAGTTCAACCCCTTCAGACTGGAGACAGTAGTTTAAGGGAATTGCCTGGATTTTGGCCAAGCAAGCCGGAATACACTGAACTCATCTAAGCGAGGAAGTGGAGTCGCCTTAGGCCCCTGCAGTGCTTGGATGAAAGGCCAGGCCAAGCCAAGGGGTCATGGGGGAACATTAAACCAAATAAATCAAACCAGCTGGGAGATTCCTCTTGCTCTCAGCTGAAGCAGGGGGAGGTAAAGGGAAGGAGGAGCTCGCTCCTTGGTGCTCTGGGAATTGCGGCTGCTCGCCCATCTGAGGGCAGGGAGAGCAGGGAGATCAACTGCTCCCGTCAATCAGTCGGTCCTGGGCTGAGGAGAAGGCTGGAAAAAAAAAAAATAAATCCTGGGGCCTGAGAGATGGAAAAAGAGGAGTCTGGGGAATGGTGGTGTGTTGTGCCCATAACCACAGCTGTGGGAGGTGGAGGTTGGGGGCTGCCCGCCTGGCTTGCAGGGCTCACTGCATTCCCCAAAGCTGGGTCTGGTAACACGCTCCTGCTGCAGGATGCTCTTACTCCCACAGACACTGCCATACCATGAGGAAGAAGGGCTTGACTACAACACTGAGCAAGAGCCCATCCAGTAAAGATCCATTCAGGACTGTTGCTTGGAACTGAGTTGGCGTTTCAGTCGGATGGGATATGGAATATGAAATACATATGAACACCAAAACAAGAGAAACCCCAGAAAAACAAGCCCGTTTGGAAGTGGTTCTGAAGGACCAGACCACACTTTCTTTGGGAGGATCATGTGCTGTTTGCATCATAAAAAATAACCATGGAAGGCCTGGAGTGGAACTGAGCCACGAGAGGGGGTAGAGCAGGAACAGCAGGAAATGTTGAGATAGCTCCTTTTCCCAGTCCCAGCCTGTCTTGTTATTTGTCTGGGAGCTGCTGAAATCATTCTTTGAAGATGGGCCTTAGGAACAACTCATTATTGTTCCATCTGAGCGAGGCAAAGCCACCCTGCTCGGGACTCCCTCCAGCAGCTCCACGTCCTTCCTGTGCTGGGGACCCCAGGGCTGGATGCAGGACTCCAGGTGGGATCCCACCAGGGTGGAATGGTCCCTCTGACCATTTCCATTGCTTCTGCCTCCTGCACTCCCCTCCACCTTCTCCTCTTGTGCATCCTTTAAGCCGAGAAAAATAAAGGGCAGCAAAGTGCTTGCCTTTCTGTGGGAGCATCACTGAGCTCGCACAGGGACAGGCCCCACTTCAGCTCTACCTGTGACAGCAGGTGAACCCCCTGGGGTTGTGCTCACAGCAGCAACCCCTCTCCTTCAACCCCCTCCCCAGTTTCTGAGGTGCATTTTGGGGTTATTATCACTCTGTGCACAGAAGAGGGTCACCACTGCCTCCAGCGTCGCTGCATGCGCTGCACAAAGCACCTCCAACAGGGCGTGAAGGAGGGGAGGATGAACTGGTGTGTTAGCACACACTTCAGGAATTAAGTGAAATTAAGTCAGACCCACCGGGAGAAGGTGAGGCTGGTCCATGTGGAGGCAGAAAAGCAACCCAGACACAGAGTTTGGAGAGTTATTAAAGCGTCAGGTTTGCAAATGACTTCAGTTTCCAGGTTTAAGTACCTGAGCGTTTGATCACACGTTGGAGCAGAGAGGAACATGAACACAAGCGTTTGCTCTGCCTGCTGCTGGGAGGACCTGGAGTACGGAGTAATTAGAGCTGGGCTCCCCAAGTGTGGAATTAACAGCATGTTTGGGTTAAACTGAAGACAAATCATAGCCAGGACTTGTCCCAGCCTCCCTGTGCCCCCACAGCGTCACCAGCCCCTGCGCTGGAGAACGTTTTGGGCTCCAGTTCTGTTTTTCTATCACTTCTTATTATTAGAAGTTTTTCTCATATCCCGATTGGTAGAAAATGTCACCGCTGATTGCCAAGAATAACCTAATATTGTTTAAAAACATTATTGCTGGGGCTGACCCAGGGCATGTCGTGCTGGGAGCGGAGTAGACTTGGAATCACAAACCCCTTTCAGCCCCTGGAAGCAACAAGGGCCGATGTGTTCCGTGTGCTTTCCGAGGGCAAGCTGGGGAAGGAGGGGACACCCTCTTCCCCTTGGCAATTCCTGCCAGGCAGCAGCACCCTGGCACAGCTGGGAATGCACATGTTCACCTCTCCCAGGTGAGGGAAGGGGGGAGAAAGAGAAAAGCACAAGGGCGATGGAGGGGTTCATTCACACTCCTGTTTCTCCTCACGTGTCACCCTCTCCTCGTGAGCACAGGGCTGGCAAACTCCCTTTCAAAGAAAATAAAAGCATCTCACAACGTTTGCCTAAAGCCTGAACCACATCTTTAAGGATCTGGAGAAGTGCTGGATCGTATTAGAAGAGTTTTGCCATTATATTTCCCCCTCATCTCCAGTTGCTTCCTGCCTTTTGCAGGGCTCTGGACCAGCCTCCTGCTTTCTAAGAGAGGAAACATCAGAACTGTTCTGGCTGCTGAACCTCAACAAAACTCACAGCAGCTGTTTCTGGTGGGTTCAGACACTGCTGGGTGCAAACTCCCCTGAGTTCAGCCCCTTCCTGGTGGGTTTTCTTTGTGCCCAAGGGTGCAACAGCCCAGGATGGAAGCGCTGGAGGATTTGTGTGCTGGGGGCCTGACTGGAGGCACTGGGAGTGCAGTGGTTTGCCCAAGCCCCCAGTGAGTCAGTGGCAGAGCCAGAAGCCTTCAGAATGTTTGAACCAAAATACCCTCCTGGTGCCAAGTCTAGAGGGTTGCAAGATGACAAAGCCATTTGGGTGGGAAAGGAGGTACAGTCACATCCATGCTTGGGCTGAAGTTCCTGTCTCCAATATCCTACCTGACCCTCCACAGGGGCTGACCTTCCTCCCTGGGCAGCCAAGTGATCCCAGCACAGCAGTGCTCTCAGCTCCTCAGCTCCCACAAGAGCAGCTCCCCTTCCCTCCCCTGTTATGGAAAATGTTAGGAGTAAACAAACCATAAGAGACAATTCATTTCACCATTTCCAGTAATCACTTCCCACCCTCCCCCCCTTCATATCTGTGGTCCAGCTCTAAGGAATCCAATGAGCACTTGGAAAGTTGGATGTTCTGTGATTCATCCGTGACTCTTTCAGGCAGATTAATGTGCTGTTACAGTGAGAAGATATAAATGATTAGGTGCTCGTTGATTTATTTGTTGCTGTTCATATTTGTTCACAATTCTGGCTCTTTTTCTTTTCTGTTTCAATGCCTGTGAATTGTTCATAACCAACTCTGGGATTGTTGCAGTAGTCATCTTATAATAGATGTTTGACTGAGAAACTGGAAGAAACATCTCATGCCATCTATGATTTGACCATTTGCTGCTCCCCAATGCCAGTGTGGGAGGTCACCTGATTCCCAGGGCACTATTTCAGCTCCTGGTTTGGTGGTTAATACTTCTTGGAACTAATTTTTTTTTAATTATTGTTTTCATATATGCACTTCATATCAAAAAGGAACTAATTTGCTGTCTTCCTGGACAAGCCCGGGATTTAGCACCGTGGGAGCCACTCGTGGAGCTTCCCACCTCCAGGGAGTCTCTGCCAAAGCTGCCTCTGGAGAAGACACGTTTAACTGCCCGAAGGAGAGGACACAACCACATCACCCTGCAAATTCCCCCTGCCAGCTGCTCCATGGTCAAAACACGCTACGGAAAAAGAGCCCCCTTGCCAGCCCTGCAGGGAAACTGCAACGCTTCTCCCCAGCTGGGTGGGAAGAGAACGTGCAGCCACGTGAACGCTGCGCTTCTGACGGTGACAGATCAAATTCTCTCACTTTCCAGTTATTTGTGCGTTACCTGTTGATAGCTCCTTGCCCAAGTTCCCTCCCTCGGTGCTGAACGTGCCAGTTTGTGCCAAAACCAACCTGTCAGCTCCAACGAAATGATTCTGTGTCGTGGGGCTCGGAGCAGCACAAAGAGGGAGATCAGTGGGGAGAACTCCCGGGGAAGTCAGTCACAGTTCAGTGAAAGGGCAGATTGTGAAGCAAACTGGAAGGGAATGGAAAGCCCTGAGCTGTGGGGATGGAAGGGAGGAGCAGAGAGCAAAGGCTGGGGGTGGGCACTGATCTGTGCTCAGGCTGGAAGGTCTAATCCTGGGTTACTCCAGCAGCTCCAGTGGGTTCCAGCGTGGTGTGACTGTGAGAACAGGCTCGGCCACAAATGCTTGGTGGGTTAAACAAAAGCTGGGATTGAAGAGCAAAGGCCACAGGTCGCTCAGGTGCTGCTCTGATCGCTGATGGATAATGTCTTCCAGAAACTGTAGTCTCTGAAGAGCAATTTTTAATGGGCTGGGTTGTAAATTTGGATTATTCCAGGTTATTTCTTGTGTTCAGTGGATCAGCCCTGGTAACAGTGCTAATATTCTATCATATCCTAACTCAGACTGCTGTGTGACAAATGCTGGACCATGCATATGCTTAATCTTTTCCAGTGCCTGGAGAAAGTTTGACTCTCCTCACGTTCAGCACAGTAAGCTCAGTGTGCGTGGCTTGTTTTTCTCCAGTGATGGACTGAGTGAAGCTGAAACTGCCCAGCTCTGTGCTGCTCCTTCAGCAGAGCAGGTGGGGTTCAGGGACACATGTTCAGGGGCACAGTCCTCTCTCAGGATAAGGGCAGAGCAGAGAGCTTTGTCTTCAGGCAGGTCTAAGCAGGGCCAGGAGGGGAGGGGCAGGTCCCAGGAGGTGAAACAACGTTGTCTGTCGGTGTTTTGTCTCTGCCTTTGCAAGGACAATAATTCCCATGATCTCCACATACTGGCTGCTCCAGTTTGAATGACAATTAACCTCACTGGGCAGGCTGCTGGAGCCACACAAAGGGCACCAGCTGATGGGGAGCTCTCTTTGGGCCCCCCCAAACCTCCCTGGGCTGCGCTGACCCCGAGCAGGCAGATGTCTGAGCACCACTGGCCTTGCACCAAACCTGAAGAATAGAAACCGGGCAGTTTTCACAAGGAAACCTTCCCGAAGCCATGGCAGTACCCTGGCAAGCCAAAAATGCAACCCAACACAATCCACAAACAGGCTCCTTGAATCAAAAGGAAACAGGGGCAGGGAACAGCATGGGGCTACTTCCTTCAGTGCAGATCCATAATGGCACATTCACAATGATGCCGCCATCCCCCTCCCAGCTGATGGATTGCATTTGATTTCTGGGAATGCTGAGAGGGGAGTTCTTTGAACAAATCCACCGGTGAATATTATTTTCTGTCCCAATGGGAACAAAGTACCTCATCTAAGTCTCAGTCGTGGCAGGGAAAGGAAATCACCCAACGCTTTCCCAAGCTCTGCTTTTATTTTGTGTTTGGAAACTGAATTTTCAACCCCCTGTGCAATTATCTCGCAGGGGTTTGGTGATTTTCAAGCTCTGCCTAATCACTTTGTGCTTTCGGTATTGCACAGCAAGCGTCAGAGATGGTTGTTTATCCTGGAGCTTCAAGATTCACTTAAACCTGGAATTCAAATCACTTCTAATCAGCACTGTCATCCTCAGAAACCCACCTCAATGCAGATAAGGAGGAGCAGAGACATGGCTAAAAGTGTTTGCAAGCATTTCCCTCTTCTCAGGCAACTAGTGACATTAAACTCAACAGAACAAATGTGCAAAATTCAGGACAATCCCTGTGCTGAGGGAATTGCAGCCAATGTTTAAACAGGCCAAAATAGTCATCAGACAGATTCTTGAGGAGATAAAAGCAGAACTATCTCCTATCAGCGCTTTA
Source organism: Pseudotriccus pelzelni (assembly GCA_035584735.1). Classification (NCBI taxonomy): domain Eukaryota; kingdom Metazoa; phylum Chordata; class Aves; order Passeriformes; family Tyrannidae; genus Pseudotriccus; species Pseudotriccus pelzelni. The sequence goes on from JAWMRA010000042.1 coordinate 1,497,866, forward strand.
ATCCATTGCTTCCAGAGTGCTACTGTGCACTCTTGACCTGGGAAAGGAATGAATCCTGAAGGGGAATAGCAATCATTGCAGTGAAATTGGAGTTCATGACTGGAAGGTGCTAATTTTGCTTAATCTCATTCAACCTACTTAGAAAGTAACAAAATATTAGAAATAACACTTTTATTTCATAAAGAAAGATTGGCAGCTCCAAAGCCAGGAGCCCCTGTGGCTCCATTACCAGCAGAAGAGAAAGTGTGAGGATCAGATAAGGGGATTAATCCAATCTGAACTGCCGGGTGAGCCCTGGAAATGGCTGAACTCTCCTCCTGCACCCCGTGGGTGCCTAAAAAACCTGGAAATCAATGGGAATCATGAAGAGAATGATGGTGTGGTGTGAGAGTTTGCAGACCCTGGTTCCTAGAAAAGACATTCAAGGTAAAGATGAATCAGCTTGTTTGAGTCAGGAAAATCATCTCCTGTGCTGCTCTAATCAAAATATTGGCCCCCCGGCTTATTCCTTATCTCTCGCTCACTTAGATGGCTTGTGCTTTAGGGCAGAGAGTGATGATTTCCATCACAGGTCAGTGAAAGAGCCTGGAACAGAACAAAGCAAAGTCATCAGGAGCTGATGACTCCCCTCACTTTTTCTGCCGGTGCTGAACGTCAGAAAAACGAGGTGGTTCCCTCTGCCATTCCTCACTGGAAGCCTGAGGTGGCCCCTGGCAGCCCCAGGAGGGATGGGAGGCAGCTGGAGCCTCAGTGTTAATTGTCAGAAAAGCCTGTCCCTCCCGTGCCAGGGCACAGCCAGCCTGTTTGCCCGCCCAGGTGCCAGGAGGACACCACCCTCCTGCACAGAGCAGCCCTGGCACCCCCAGCCCAGCAGCATCCTCAGACAACGCCTCCAGCTCTCCCAGCGTGCCCTCGGCCTCTATCCAGCTGCTCGTGTCTAGCCACAGATAAGCACTTAATATGGAGAGGAAATGAGCAGCCACGGAGCTGTCTTGGAATGAGGCAGCAGGACAGCTGTTCAACAAAAGAGCTTTCTCAGGCAGGGGCAGCCCAAGGGCCCTGCCTGCCGCTATCTCCTCCTGATTGCAGGGTGGCTGCCTGGCCGGGAGCCCTCCCGCTGCCCACGGAGCAGCTGGCAGGGGGAAATGGCTTCACACAGCCCTTGCTGTCAGCCCGCAAACAAGACGTTGGCGACGTGGGACGCAAACCTCAGACCCAGCGAATTCGGCGGTGATGCTCCTGCCACGCGCTGAGGCGTTGGGAAGGCAAAGGCAGCGCTGCTTTGCAGCCCAGCAGCGGTGCCACGCATGGCGAGACAGCTTAACAGCGCTCTGAAGGGTATTAAAACCGCTCCGAACATCAGCCCATAACTCCTCAACTGCTAATTCATCGCCTTTTTGGTGCCCCGCAACTCAAAAAAAAACCAAACTGTGCAGACGTTTCATCCCCTGCTCCTAAAAATCCCCCCCTCCTCAAGGACGTTTCATCCTCACCAGCCAGATCTGCTTTATGCAGCTCTTAGTCAAATAATATCTTTGATTTATAGACACACAAAAATCATATAAAAGAAGCCTACCTGGGGCAGTGCTTGAAAGGCTTTTTACAACTGCGGCACAAAGCAACAACAAGCAGTTTTACTGTAGAGACAGATCTTAATAAAAACACCAAAATCTAGCTGTCAGTACCCTCAGTAATTTTTATCCCTGGTTTAACATCCATCCTGTGGCAAGACATCTTTATTTTCGGGCTGGTCTTTGTTAAGGAGAAGTCAGATCCCGAGGAAATGAAAAGCGAGCCCTTCCCTGGAAAGGCACCCCGAAGGAGACAGGCCACTTTTGTTCCGCGGCGCTTCCAGCGCAGCTGCAGCTCCGGCTCAGCTCAGAGCAGGTCTCTGTGACATCTCAACAACGACCTGCACCCCCTGAGCAGGGCACGGGGTGGGCAGTGTGGGGGGCTGTGAGGAGGCTCTGAGGGCAGGACACGGGGGCTCTGACCCCTCCAAGCCATTCCTCAGTCCACTGCAAGGCTGATTCATTGCATGCCATGAAGTGACCCATGGACGCTCCTTGCTTGCATTGGCCTGGCTGAGCAAACCACAGACCTTCCCCAACACGCCTACGGGAGAGGCAGAAAACCTCGGTAAATCCTTCTTCCCGTGTCAGCCCCCAGAGCTTCCCCCATTTGGACCTTTTTCAGGAGCCCCTGTGGCAGGGCAGGCTCCTCCAGAGCCAGTGAACCGTGTCCTCTAGGAAAAAAAATGATAGGAAAAATCTACCTCAGGTCTGGAAACTTCACGGACAGGAGCACCAGAGCTGGGGCCGTTCCTTGGGTGGTTGGCTGAGTATCAGCTGGTTAACTCCAGCTCTGTAGTTCCCTATTCCCTTGCTTCAAAATCATCCAAAATCCAGGCTCTCAGAACAGCTGGGCAGCTCAGAATTCAGATGGCAGCCTGGAGCAAGGCAAAGCATCTGCCTGGAGCCCTCACACACCAAACCCAGACCTTCAACTAAAGGTTCCGAGGAGACAAAAGAACTTAAAGACCCAAATGCACAAAGGTGAGAAACCTCTGTTCTGCAGCTGCAGGACGGGTAACATGAGATTAGCACTGTGGTACTGCAAGGACATCCCAGAGAAGACAGTTATTGAGGACACAGAGTCCCACAATCTGTATTTTTCAATCAAGAGGAACGGAGGAAAAGTGTCCCTGGCTTGATTTGACATTCCCAGCTCTGACTGTGGCAGTCATTAGGCAGCACTGAGGGCTACTAATAGATAAAAAGTAAATAAGAAAACACCTGGGACAACTTAACTAATTGTTTTCTCCTCAGAGTCCTCCTTTGATCCAAAGTGCATTAGTCTGGGACATGCTCAGCACCATTTGTAAGGAGCAGAGACCTCCATCTGCCTTCCCTGGCTCTTGTTCCGGGCCCTTGGACCTCTCACACGAGCTGCTGTGTTTGCATGTTCCACTCTTTGATCCCAAAGTCCATGGCTGCCCAAAAATGCACTTCCATGGGGAGGAACAGCATTCCCTGTCCAAGTGAGCCCAGTGAGAAAACAAACAGGGAGGGAGCAAAACAAACCCAGAGCATCAAAAAACATCAATCACCAAAGGTGTCAACTGCAGGGGCGTTTGTACCCACACCATCAAAGGCCAGAAATTGTTTGCCATCCCTCGAAGCTGGAAGGGTTGTTTGTTTTACTCTGTAATTTAAGTGAATGTCGTTGTGAGACAGGGCTACTCTGACACAGATTTATCTCTTCAACATCTTGAGAATCCCACAACTTTGCTGCTAAATATTTACAGAAGATAAACCAGGCACAGGCTGGGCAACCCCTGCCCTGAGGGAGGTGGGGTTGGTTGACAGCTCTATGTCGGAGCACAGGAAACCTGCAGGTCTATACAGAAGTTTAAAAGAAAACCCAAAAAAACCAGAGATGGAACCCTTCAGTGTTGTAACAGGGAGATGCTCAAATTCTGGAGGAACAGTTCTCTGGTAATTAAGCTGATTCAAAGATTAAAATCTGCTTTTCAGGCGCTGCTGTCACAGGGGAAGAAGCTAAAGCCAAGAATGCTCCTCGGGGGTGGCTGAGGCGTGGAGGTGGCAGCGGGAATTCACTCCAGGGACCACTGCAAGGCAGCAAGGAACTTTTCAGCTACCCACTGAAGATCAGAGCACTGAACTCCCGGTATTTACCTCCCGAATCTGCTCTGCAACACCACATTTTGGGGAGAGCTCAGATCTGGGGGTTGTTCCCACTGCAGGTCACGTCAAGGCTCTTAAAGACTTTTTGTCTGGGACACTCTTTGCTTCAGTGCTGCTGGGGGATGAAGGTGTTCCAGGACCACTGGGGGGAAGGAGCATCATCAGTACAAATCAGACCAGTTCTGTTATTTAGGCCGTGACCCCCCCAGCCATCATTATCTGGTCACATCACACCAAACTACGAGGCACAACTGGTGAGGACGGAAATCCTCGATATTCCAACCACCCTGCTCCACCCTGAGCCATCCCAGGAGGACCTGCACCATTTTTCCACGCAGAGCCAGGAGGGATGAGGGGCTCCCTCCCACCTGCTGAGCTGTGAACAGGGGGATGGATGTCCCAGTTACCCACCAGTGCCCACGACCAAACCATCTCTGGGCTGTGCCCCGGGCAGAGGTGAGGAAGGAAGGGATATTGTTTGTTTCTCTTACATCTCCCTCCTGCACTAGAAATTTTAAATTGGTTTATATGAGTTGCAGGCTAAGCTAAACATTTTAACTTGTCAATCAACCTGTGTTTGTTGACCTAAGATTGGCAGATATGGGAGACAGTTATTAGGGAAAAAAAATGAGCACAGTGGAAAAATCTTTTCTTGGGCTTTGTTTCAGCTATATCATCTTGGCATCAGCTCTGGGGCTTTTTTTCTTTTCTTCCTCGGTTAAATAATGCTGTAAAAATAAACACACACAATCAATTCATCTCCTCAAAGAGACACGTGTGTGTTTAATAATGTTTAACTTGTTTACTGCAAGGAACTCACAACTCCTCACTTTATTTCCCTGATTAAACCCTTCTTTGGAGCTGGTGAAAGTTAAGGAGGTTTGACATCTGCATTTTGCTGGGCCTTTGGTACTCCAGAGTAAACCACTTTGCCTTTGGGGGAAGGGAGAAGGCAGCTGCTGCTGGGGAGCTCTTTGCTCTTGCTTTGCGGGGGATTTGTGTAAACTTTCCTTTCCATTTTGTCTGCAGGAAGGTTTGACATAAATTTCAGGAAGAAGCAGATTAAAAGCAAGCAAGTGGAACCTCAGTGTTGGCATTCTGCTTTTCCCCGGAGGAGCTGCTGAGCCGGAGCCCGTGGGATCTGCTGGTCCCGAGCATCGGTAAAAGTCAGAGAGCAAACCAGACAACTCCACACCAGCATCATCGCTGCCACGGATTCATCACCCAGGGCATGTGCTGGTGACCCACCACGTTTCTCAGAGCTGCTCCCAAACCTCTGCCGGGGCTGACTCAGCGGCAGGAGCCGCCACATGGGATGGTTCGCTGCGAACGCCGCGGCCACATCACACGGTGCAGAGAAGCTCCCCCCCCTCCCTGCGTGTTCTGTCTCCCAACATGACAACTTCTCGTGGTCCAACCTCGTGTTACACAAGAGAATGGAACTGGAGCTCAGGGGAAGTGGTGGGAACCACAACAAGCTGACTCTGCTCGGGTGTGGGAGTGGAAAGACGGCGGATTACCATCACTTTTTGGGATTGCACAGAAACACTGGGACGTTGCTGTTCCCCGAGATACAACATTGCTGGTCCTCAGTTTGTGAAGCAAGAGATGGGAGAGATGCCCTCAAAGCAATGTAAAACTGTAAATAAGAACACAACATTCCCAAAAGCCCTTTCCTCCTTAAAACTGAATTTAAGCTTCTCCGTGCAGTTTATTTAAACCCGGGGCCACCAGCAGAGCTGGTGCAGACCAGTGTGGTTCCCTTGAAGTCAGTTTATATCAGCTGAAGATTCTCTCCCTCGATCCTTAATTTCCAAATATTATTTCTTCCTCTGGCAGGCGTTAAACTCGCATCATAGCTGGATGAAAACTGACTTTAAGGTCTCAGACAGGCAATTCCCACAGGCCAGAGGTGTCATAAATGTGGTTGGATGTTTAGCAAAGGGCCACCGCTGGCAGCAGGCTCAGAAATGCCTGTCATGCTCGGACACATGCTGTGCAGAAGTAGAAGATGACTCCACAATTCCTGGCGTTCTACTTCCACCGCATTCCTTCCCCGGGATCTGACAGCAGGTCAGATCCTCAAAACCTAAAACTCCTGGTAAAGAGAAGGGGAACAATCCACCTTTGCCATCAAACCTCTGCCAGATACCTTGGGCAAAGCGTTTCCAGCTGAGAAGGGCTGTGGGTTGAAGATCCCTGAGGACAGAGATGATTGCAGTGGATCCGGGGGTTGGAGGGGCAGGCTCAAGGTTTTGGGGGTCAAGGAGACACTCTGAAGGTCATTTTGTGGGGAGTGGTGATGTGTCAGAATAAGACAAGGGGAAAGCAAGAGTGATCAGCTCTGCTCCTCGCAGTTCCCACCGTTCCTGGGCACTCCTCCCTCTGGAAAGGGGAGTGTGCAGTTGTCATCCCCCTCCACTGCAGAAGGGCAGGGTCAGCCTTGGCTCCAGCCGAGAAGATGCAGGTTGTGGGTGAGGATTTAGCTCCAGAATAACAGGCTGTGTGCTGCAGGAACAAGGGCTCCTCCTTGGGAGGTTTATATGAGCTAATTAGGCTCATAAACATTTAGGGTCTTACTGAGCTCCAGCCACGGGCTGAGGCAGATGCCTTTTCTGTCCCAATTCCTTCGTTTTTAAGGTGGGAACAACAGCACTCAGGGCAAACCTGTCCGACTGACCTAAGAGACACCGCAGGGGATGGGACATCATTTGTGTTTGTTGCATGTTGGATCAAGGGAAAACATGTTCTCGGTTTGTTTCTGCACCACACGGACACCCCCGAGCTCCAGATACCCTGGAGGGCAGAGACACCTCCACGGCCTTGGAATTTGGATGGAAACATGAAAGACAAACTCCTCCTGCCTCCAGGTATTGGTCGTGCTGAGGTTTCATTACTGGAACGTGTTCCTGGAGAGGCTGCTGAGCGACCACAGCTGAACACAGGGATCCTGAAGTGATGTCTGTGCACGTGCCCAAAGGCTTGAGGACAAGCACATTTCAGATATTGCAAAGATAAAATAACACAGGCCTTGAAAAAAAAAACCTTGCGGAATTTTTTGGGCAGTGGGTGTTATTTCACATGGGGCAGAACTCTGGAACCAGCAGCAGGATTAGAGAGTTCAGAGAGCACTGTTCAAGAGCATTTCAGACATAACCTACCCTGTCCTAAAGATTCATCCAAGGTGCTGAAATTTTGGTGCAGAAAGACAAGAGCTGTCTGATTTCCTATCAGATAAATGATTTCCACACTGGTGTGAGCTCAGTGACATGCAGGTAAAACTGAGGCTGAGACATTCAGCCAGAAAGAGCTTCTGATGCACCACCAGGAACTGGTTTTAGTTCTTTCTTGATGCTACAATTTGAGAAGATCAGATAAGATGTTCAGGATGCTGAAGACAGAGGAGAGGAGGAGGAAAAAGGCAAATTCCAGCACAGCCCCAGCAAGGAAAGGAGCCCAGTGGACAAGCATTCCAGTGGAACGACCTTAAGCTCTGCTGAGCTCCAACCAGCACCCCCCTTTCCTCCCAAACAGCCAAAGGACCAGAGGTGCTGTAATTACCCTCCAAACCCCCGTGTCATTTGCTGGACCACAATATTTTTCTTGCTTACTGTGCCCTCTTTCTTAAAAGACAAATTTGCTCTGTTGACGAAGACATGAATTATCCTGGTAGAGGCTTTCCAAAAAAACATCTCATTTGAAAATGGCCGGGGAAAAACCTGAGCCATGCCAATGCAACCTATTTATTTTGTTTCAGAGAGGTGGTGTCCCTCCTCTCCATGCCAGTGGCATTTAACTGGGAGATATATATCAGGAGCCTGATGAAAGCCTCCATGTGTGAGCAGGAAGGTCACAGGGGAGATGAGTTTGCAGTCATTAGCCCTGGCCACAGTCACCAATCTGCCTCAGAGCTTAACACACCTTGTTCCAGTGGGTTTTCAGAAGATGGACTGTAGGATTAAGTAACCCCTGGGTGGTCCTTGAGGGCCAGATGAAGGGATATTTCCACCCACTGGATGTCAGGAGGGCTGGTTTGAAAAGGGCCTCAGTTTGCATTGATTCCCCACCCTTTCCCACTGGGTTTCAGGGGGCACCGGGGCTGCTGCCTCTGCCAGGGTTTTGGCCACAGTCTGGGCTGCCAGGGGGCTGCAGAGACAGGTCACAGCCCCACGGGACCCAGTGACACCCAGAACTGACCCTGAGGGGCCATTTCCAACCCAAACCCCTGCCAAGCTGAGCACAAGCAGGGCAGCAGCAGCCTCTGGGCTTCCAGGAGCCAAGGGAGGTGGGAAGAGAGGAGAGGAATGGGGCTGGAAAGTGTCCCAGCCCAGAGGGATGGCAGCCTCTGTGGAACAGCAGGAAGGGATGAGAGCCAGGGGAACTGCATCTGTGCATGTGAGACAGGGAGTGAGGGGCCACTGCAGCTTCTCCTGCGGGGGCTTTTCACCCGTGGGTGGCCAGAGAGGGGGGTTCCCTGCCAGATATGCACCACACCCCTGACAGGCCACAAACAGTACAAAACCAGGCCACTTCTTTACCCAGAGAGGTTTTGAACTCCCCAATCCCTGTCAGTGTTCAAAGCCAGGTTGGACAGGGCTCGGAGCAACCTGGTCTAGTGGAAACCGCACCCCCATGGCAGGGGGTGGAACAAGATGAGCTTTAGGGTCCCTTCCAAACCCAAACTACTGCAGAATTCTATGATAAGATGTACTTTAGTTTGGAGCACCTCGGTCTGCTCTTTGCATCCTGTGCCACTGGGGCAGAGCTGTCTGCAGGTGACCCAGGTCTGCCTTGGCTCAGCCAGGCAGTGTCTGATTCTCACAGCCACCTGGGACTCCCTGAGTGCTGCATCCCCAGGGAACCACTTGCCTGGGGGTCTTCGCTTCCGAAAGTAAGGGCTGACAGCCCCTCCACCCTCTCCAGCTTTGCCAGGGGCACCGCGGGGCTGGGTCTGCGTCTTGTTACACGGTGCAGCAGTTTTGCCTTTGGCTCCAGCGGACAGACAGGGTGAAGCCTCTTGCCCAGTGAAGCCCTGGGGGAGCAGTTTGTTGACAGGCAGCACCCGCTCCTGTGTGACCTGCTGGGCTGCCCAAATCCAGCTGTGTTTGGGGAAAAGCAGCAGGGCACACGTCAGGTGGGAGCACGGCCCGCCCGGATAAAGATCAAATAAACTTGCCATGGAATCAGGTGGAGAAGCCATAAATCCCCAGGGTTTCTTAAACACTGCCCTGCTCCGTTTGCTTTCTTCCTTTGTCTTCTTGATCCCCCCTTTGGTGACGTTTGATTTGCAGGAGCAGCTCAGAAGGTCCCACCTCAGGCTGGCACAGACACGAAACTCCAGGAGCTGGCAGCACAAAGAATTCCCAGGATGAGCAGGTTTTCCCATCCACAGAGCTCTCTGCTCGTACCTGCCCACGCCGTGACATCAGCCAGCCTTGATTTACCGCGGTGGGGTGACCTGGGGAAGCGGCTGGGGGCTCAGATTCCTCTCCCCCCTCGCCCTTTGCAGCCTCTTGCCCGAACACGGCGCCGTTGGGAGTTCAGGTGCAGGGCCAGGAGCGGAGGTGCCAGGGCTGAGGATCCTGCCTGGGCTCGTCCCGGGAGCTGGAGGGGTTTTGTGAGAGCCCAGTTTGCCAGCAGGGCACAGCCCCACTGCAGGGCATGTTCTCCTGGTGCAGGACAGAGCCAGTTCTCCAAAGGAATCCCTCGGTCGGGTGCCAAAATCGCTCACCAATAGATGGACTATTGAGCAACAGCAAACTGATGCTAATTGGCTTCTGATAACTGGCTCACAGAGCCTTCAGATCACTTTTACCACACAGAACCACGAGCTGGGGGGGGGGGGTTTAACCCCCCAAACTGATTTTTTTCCCTAAAACTTGCATCATGAGTAGATGTCTCACATATTGAGGTCACGCTTTTCTTCTATAAATTAGTTATCAGCTCTCTGCTGTCAGCCCACGTTTTATGGGCACACCAGGCTTCCCTCCACCTTCCCTTGATCCCAGCAATTCCATAGGATATGGACACACAGGATACATAGGGTAGGACGCACAGACAGAGCACAGTTGGCTGCCCAGACGTGCAGAGCCCCATTCCTCAGCACACACCCAGTTTGCAACAAACAGAAATTCTCCCTTCTAAAAGCTGAGCGGAAAGGTCGGGGATGTGCCCAACTTATTCCAGTGTGAGGGGGAGGGAAGAGAACTCCCAGCTCCCAGATAATTGGTGGTGTGTGACACCCTGAGGGGATGGAAGCAGCTGGAGCCACCAAAACCTCTCTGAATATGACAACTGAAAGTATGTTCAGCTACAGCCCAAAAGGACCAAATCAGGGTGTTTTTTTTTTCCCCTGCATATAATCCCAGATTGATGTTCCCCTCGTGTTAATTTTGCAGAAGACAAAACCTGGCAAAAGGACGCAAGGCAGAAATAGGGGAAAACTGCCATTATTCCCACTGCATTCCTGCTGCTTTGTCTTGACACAGGGAGGATCCCAGGTCATAAATTAAATTGGACAAGTGGTGTAGACAAGTTGTTTTACTGAGAAATGACAACAGGATTTAGTCTGACAAAATTTCCTAAAAAGTTACAAGAAGCTCTTAAGATATGGAAATTCCCTGCCTGGTTTGGTGTTTGCTGTCTCAAAACAAAAGTAAGAGCAGCCCTTTAAGAACAGAATGAAGAAGGAATTTCTCTGAAGGAGCCCTCTCCTTAGCCCACCCCATCCACATTCAGTTCCTTGAAAGGAAAACCCCCAGAATTGCTCTGAGATTTTATTTGTTCCTCTTAGATAAAGACACATCCAGCAAAGTACTACAGAAAGGGACTATCAAATAACAAAAGCGTTCAGGAAATTACACAGCGCAGCCCTTTTATTCACAAAGCTGCTTCCCAAGAACATTTCTCTGCCTCAGCCCTCCCAAACCACCTGCACTTTGCCGTGTGCTTTCCAGCTTCTCTGGGCAACCTGTGCCAGGGCCTCACCTCCCTCACAGGGGGAAATTTCTTCCCAATATCCCATCTCAACCTGCTCTCTTTTCAGCTTCAAGTCCCTTGTCCTGTCACTGCTTGCCCTTGCAAACTCCTCTTATTGCCATCCCACGGGATCCAGGGCATCGCTGTGTCTGTTGCTGTCCCAGCAAACAACCAACAATCTCCCTTTTATCCGAACCAACTGCACTAAGAAAGTGTCAGAGAAGATTCACAGCAACGTTTTCGCCCTCTCAGACGAGAATTTCACCGGATTTCATTTCAATTTCAGCCTCCCTTGCACAGGGGAGGTGGATGAAGGTTGTTGTTAGCTCGCTAAAAATTAGGAGTCCAGTCCGACCCAGTCCCGTGGGCAGTGGGGAAATTCAGCCAGCGACATCTCAGCCCTGGAGCAACAACCTCCACCCACCGAGCCCCACAGGCTCATGGGGCATCTCCTCCATCAAACAGGGTGACTTTAATCCACATTTGAGCTCTGGGGGGGGGACACTGAGCTCTGGCCATCTCCTCCCAGGGCAAGTGTGTCCCCTCAGCCAGCCCCAAACGCACAGAAGGCGTGTTTGGAAGGGGCTGCGGGTTCCAGAAACAGCAGGTAGGGAGAGGGGGTCCCCGAGCAGCACAAATAATCGCTGTTGTTCTTGTGTCGCCTCCAACTCCCTCCAAACGCGGGTCGTTAAAGGGGAGAGGGAAAAGCTGCCTCGCAAATCACTCCAACGAGACCCTGGAGTGAAAACGGAGTCTGCTTACAATTGCTAATGAGGTGTCAAGCAATTTGTTTCTTCTTCTACTGTGCGTTTTATTTCGGGAGGAGATAAGTTCTGACCACAGGCTGTTGCGCTTGATTGAATTTGGGGAGGCTGTGAGCCCTGAGCACCAGGCTTGACCCCTGTCAGCTCGTGCTTTTGAAGTTGACGGTCTATTCTGCTGAAAATGGAGAGTGGGAGGTTGAGAACGCCCTTCCCTGGTCTCCCTGGGACTCCAAGAGCCCAGGCAGTGGAGCTGTATGGCCATTTCCAGTGGGGACCTCATCCCTGGGCTCCCTACAAGCTCAGGACGTGGCACTGGAAGCCACCCCAGAATTCTTGAGGCTCCACACGTGGAGAGTAGGAAACATTTATGGTCTCAGCAGGTTCTCTTTATTGAGCCTGAAAAAAGAAAAATTGCCCTGCTCCATCCCCAAACTCCTGCTCTATCCAAAGTAAATCCTTCTCCCATCCTTCGCCTTATGCTAAACTCACATCAGCCAAAGCCACGTGGAAAACCTTCGGGCTCATCCTCCTGTGGATCTGCCACGGCAGGTCCTCCCCCCTCGCTGAAGCGATCCACTCCTCTGCTGGAAGTGCCCCGGAGCAGAATGGTTCTCCCATTCCAGAGCCTTGGCAGCGGGAGAGGTTCCTAATGAGTTCCAGAGCGATAACCAGGAGCCAGAGCACCTGCACGGGGAGGGGAGAGCAGCAACTCCTGCCCTGCTGCCAGATAAGAGAGGACTTAATTCACCCAACGGCAGCGGCTGCTTTTGCCTTGGAAAAATCTGCCTTAGCAGCCTCTTCCTGACCTGTGTTTAATGATGAGCTAATCCAGGAAAAGCCGGATCGATGCAGCTTGAGGACAGATGAGCTCAGGCTGAGCTCTGGAAACATGACTCAGATGAGAGTGAGAGTGTCTGACAGATCACGGGTGAGAGGGAGGATTGCAGGGTGGATGGGGAGAGCTCTCTGGCTGCCGGCTTTGCACCTCAGCCTTCCATCAACACTGGAGCAGGCAGGATTTCCAGCCCCTCCATCAGCTCAGGAGCAGGCAGGATTTCCAACCCCTCCATCAGCTCAGGAGCAGGCAGGATTTCCAGCCCCTCCATCAGCTCAGGAGCAGGCAGGATTTCCAGCTCCTCCACAAGGAAAACACCCGTGGGAGGGATCTCTAAGAGGAAAAAGGTGTAAGACTTCCCTCTTGGAGCTTCCTCCTCCTCCCTGCCACCAAAGGAAGAGCTGAGAGCTGGGACCACAGCCTGAAGCCTCCGGGAGCTCAGGAATTTTGGCCCTTGGGCACTTCAGAAGAGGGAGAAGATGCTGCCTTGGGGATGACTCCTTGTCCTGTTGCACTCAGGGACTCAGAGGGACAAATCTCAGGTGATGGCTGTTGCACACAAGGGGTTTTATGTGAGAGGTGGAGGGTCCCTTCACCGAATGCAAGATTATTATTAAAAGGAAAAAAAAAAGAGGAAAAAAGCTTGTAATGTGCTCTGAGAGCCTCAACCTGCAAGTGCCCTGAGCTCTGTCTGGTCCCCCAAGGGACAGGGGTATGAAGGAACCCTTGCACTGAAACACCTCCAGAGGCTTCAGGGGCGTTTGCCAGCCCTGGGATGAGCAGCTGGGGCTTTGCTTTCCCCCGGGATGCACCGGGGAGGAAAAGTTCAGGACAGAAATGCGGAGAGTCCCCTTTGCACCCTGCCCGATCCCACTGCCTGCACACCCGAGTTTAACTGCATTGTGCTGTAATGAGCCGTGCCCAAACTACTGTTTGCTGGCCCTGTGTTTATTTTATTTCCTCATTGTAATGAAACTCAGATGGCAGCTGTTTACACTCCCACAGCCCTGCGAGGGCTGCTCAGCTCAGTCTAATTAGCTGCGAGTCACTTTTGGAATTAGGGCAGAGGAAAGAACAAATTTTTAGTAACTACTTTAAATTGAAGCCCTCATTTATTTTCATTAGGGCCAGACAAAAGCAATATAATGTTTCCTACCAGGGGTTTGCTGCACAGGGCTGGGTCTCACTCCCAGAGCATCCGTGGCCCGGCTCCTCTCCGAGGATGGGGCAGAGGGGATGGAGCTGAGTTGGTCTCAAAGCTCACAGCCCTTGACCCCACGAGCGAAAGAGGATTAAAACTGTGCTGGAACCAGCTGGCCAAGTGCTGTGTCCACTGTGATGGTGCTCAGGTGATCCCCAGTCTTTCTTGGCAGCGTTTGCAAACGCCTGGGAGACACGAGTTTTGGCTTCTGGTTTGAAGTCACTGCTGGATGGATCCAACCCCTGATGAAATCCATGGAAAGTCTCCCATTGACTTCAGGCCCTGGATAAATCACAGTTCCCGGGCTCCATAGGCTATGGAGTACAGAATCATTAAGGCTGGAAAAGCTCTCTAAGACAAGTCCAATCATTCCCTCAGCACTGCCAAGGCCACCACTGACCCATGTCCAAATGCCACATCCCCTCGTTTTTCACATCCCTCCAGGAATGGAGATTCCACCACTGCCCCGGACAATCCTGCTGAAGAGATTTTTCCTGTCGCATTTATCTGTAAGGAGCAAGAACCTCGGGGTTGACCCCAGAGCCCTCAGGTTGGGTCCCTGATCCTCATGTAGGGACTGTCCTGTCAGAGTGGCATCAAACCCAAAGCACCTCTGGCACAAGGGCAGGGTGGGGCATTTGGATAATAATGACATTAAATGCACTGGTAGCTTTTAAAGGTTTGTTTTGTTTTTTTTTTTTTAAATTCACCTCTACAATTTAGCAGCTGTTCGTGTTGCTGCTTTACTGTGCTGCCCATGTTTTGCTTCAGGTAATGATCAAAATGCCACGTTTTTCCCTTCAAAATTAACAGGACAGTATTTCCAGAGCAGCAAACACATGGATGTGATGCCTGATGATCAAAAGAAATCCTGCTGCATTTGGAGCTTGACAAGGAATTGGTGCAAGCACAGCAATGATGGGAACACCTTCCCTGCACTTGGAAAAGCATCCCATGATGCCAGGGAGTGGATGGAACTGCAGGGAAAGATCCCTTTCCCTTCTCCACAGCTCTTTCTGCTACAAAATCCTAACACACAAGGGATTTTTAGCTGGTTTTTCAGCCACTAAATACCACTCTGATCACAAAAATGTGGAACATGGAATAACAAGCAACGGATTTTCTTTATCAGAAGCGCTGTAATTCAAGCATTGCAACTCTGTAGCAGATATAACAAATAAGTTCTGATTTAAATGCCACTTCAGAAGGTACAGAAGGTACATTCTGAGGTACCTCACCAGACTGCATATAAGAAGCACACACATGTGCACAAATGATTCCTCTTTATCTCAACCAGCTCCTGACTGAAATGCAAATAACTCCCTTAACAGATCAAATCCTCCTCTCCATGGGATATCACCACTACATTATATATTTGAATTACATCCTACTACAGCAGGTGCCTAAAACTGAAGCCACCCTAACACCTGGAAAAAGGTGTCCCCAAAAAGAGCTCTGCCGAGGAACATTCAAGAGGAGGTGCCTAATTCCTTTCTAAATGTCCCTTTTCAGACCCTGAAATCGTCTTTCCAAACAGCTTTTTTTTTCTTTTTTTTTGCTTAAATATATTAGGTAACACATTTGTTAAACCTATTTTGAGCTAAAGCACCCTCAGATTAAGCTGCAATATATATTATTTACAATAGATCTATTTTCCAAGAGGGTTCCTGTGTGTTGGATGCAGAGTTGCCAACTGTCAGTACATTTATGAACAGCTTGTAAATTTAAATGCTTTCCAGAGAGCTATTGCTATGTGTGTAAAATACTCATTTTGTTCCTAAAACATGGCAAGACATTTTTTTTTTCTCTATGCTTGAAAAATAAGGAAAAAAACCCTCATAAATAATCCCATTGAAGTGATGACGTATCAGATTCTAAGAAGAAGAAACCCGAAGTAAGTCACTTGGAGAGCCAAAATATCCGTGTTTTCTTGCTTTCAGGGGTTCAGGAGATATCACTGGTGCACTTTGGAGGCAAGAGTTTCCACAAATTCCAAGGGCTGTGTCGTTCCTCCCATGAGGATTAAGAGAAACAAGGGTATATGAATCAAGAAAACGTGATAACAGTTCTAAGGAAGACAGGAATTCCCTGAGTCTCCTTATTTAAGATGACACCTGGATTTGAGAAGAGTTCGGTCAAAACCGGTGGCTTGATGCAAAAAGAGCTGAAAGAGAGGAAAACGTGAGGGGGGGAAAAAGGTCTGTTGTGTCCAAATGCAGAATTGGGAATATTCATTTTACTGCAGGAGAAATAAGTGCCAGGCGTGGCTGCTGTGTTACAACACTGAGAGAAGAGCAGCTGCCTGTCTGGAGGAATCCCTGGGTTTGGAAGTGGGCAGAATTCCAGGATGCTTTCGGAGGGAGCAAGAGGAGGGTGCCCTGCCAGGGCCTGCACATGCAGCGAGGATGGATTTTGTTGCTCTGCTGCTTCACCATCCTCCCCTCACAAACCACTGACTCAACAACAGCCCATTTCTGAGGCAAAGCTTCCTTACGGTAACACTATTTTAATACAAAACTCCCTCAAAAGGGAAAACGAGGAGAACACAACTCGAGGATCCTGGGAAGTTCCTTCAGGCTGAACTACTGAAATTTGGAAGTTTGTTTTTTCATATATTTATTTTTTACGCATCTGATTTCTCTCCCTACGGTTATCTCCTTTGTTGAGCATCGTGGAATGGTTTGGGTCGGAAGGGGCTATGAAGATCATCTCGTTCCACCCCCTGCCATGGGCAGGGACTCCTTCCACAGGAGGACTGTTCCAAGTGGCTTTTCCTCTTATCACACTTCCTTTCATCTGCCTGTGACTATAAAGCTTTTATGAACCACTTCAGCCCTGACATTTTGATGGCAAAGTCAATACACACCTCCCCCTCCGAATCCCGGGAGCTGCTGCAAAAGGCATGGATATCACCGGCCAGAAAAGCTCTTCAGTTTTAATTGGATTGAGATGGAGCACATTAACACCTGTTCAATTCGAGCATCAGAAATACCCCAGAGTGTGACAGATCCCTTCATCTCCCAGATCAGCAGAAATAATCCCTCATGAAAGGGATTTAATCTGCTGGAGCGAGGCAGGGTGCACATTCCCACCCACCAAGGGAATTCCACATCCCTCCAGCAGCAGCACCTGAACTGAGCTGGGCAGGGGGGACAACCCTCCCAAGCCTCTGGGTCATTGCTCCAGCCCTTTCCAAAGCCTCCCTGGCTCCACTCAGCACCATCCCAGCTCCCAGGTTCTCCCACAAAGGCGCTTTTCCCTCCCCTCTCCAGCTGGAGAGGAAGGTGTGCTGACAGGGGACAGGCTGAACACCCCGGGCTTCAGCAAAGCCAGTGGAATGCAGGTTGTCCTTTTAATCTCCTCGAGATCATAAGACACTGAAATAGTGGCAAGTCACACCCACCAGATGCCAGGAAAGGGAAAAAATCTTCAGATTCGGCTACAAAGAAATAAAATTTAAAAAAAAAATAAAAAATTGTGGACTTTTCGCTCTGCCTTTTTCACTGAAATGTCAGTTTGAAAAGAACCTCCCCCAGCACAGATCTTGTAAACTCCTTCATCATAAAGATAATCCAAGGAAACTTGTGATCGGTGATGATTCTGGATGGAATTAGAGGATGGTGGGGGGGAAAATGGGGAGAGAAGGAAAGAAATAAACTGGCACAACCACGAATGAGAGCTTTTGAGCCTCAGAAGGAACAGGTTCTCTCTGAACCCTGGGAACGGGCCACCAACCCAATCCTCTGAGATATTCACATTTTGGTGCTTTTCTAGCCTGGACACCTCGAGCTGTTCAGTTAAGGGAACCCTCCCAGGAGCTGTGTGGGAATATCTGCATTCCTATAGCAAAGCCCGGGCATTATGCACAGCAAATGTGCATCACAGGCTAATTATAATTTCTCTGGAGGTGCCAATCTGAAGAACAACTTCAAGCCATTGAGAGGGGGAGGAAAAAAAACCCGCATCCGTGGTTTGCAAGGTAGGGGTACTTGACATGTCCTTTTATTAATTCTAATTATAGAGGTTCCACAAATGGATGTCAAACGTTTTCAGGGTGTTTTGCTAAAAAATGTCTGTGATGGAAAAAGGAAGAACTCCGCCCCAGCAGATCATTTCTTCTTGTTGGTTTTACTATTTTCACTGTTTTCTTACTTTTAGGGTGACCAAGAAAGACAGAAGGCAAAAAAAAGAAAAAAAAGAAAAAGAAAAATCAGAATCCCTTCTGGCCTGTGTTCAATGGCTGAGAAACATTCCCAGAATTTGGGAATTCAAACAGATGAACTGGCCAGCACCAGTCTGGGAGAAAGAGTTAACTGGGAGCAGCAGGAATAATTCCAAGTGGCTGGGTAGGTGAATCCTTCCATCTCTGCAGCACAGCTCCCTCCTCCTGTCTCTCACTCCGGGTCCAAGGACCAACATGCTGCTCATACTGTGCGCCACGAGGTTTTTCTGACCAAAAATTGGGGATCATGATCCTCCAGGGTCCCCATGCAGCCCACTGACCTTTATTGTGTGGCTTCAGACTGAAAGAGAGTGGGTTTAGATTGGATTTTAGGGAGAAATTCTTCCCTGGGAGGGTGGGCAGGCCCTGGCATAGGTTGCTCAGAGAAGCTGTGGCTGCCCCTGGATCCCTGGAAGTGTCCAAGGCCAGGTTGGACGGGGCTTGGAGCAA
>JAWMRA010000042.1:1516122-1539576 GCA_035584735.1 Pseudotriccus pelzelni
AAGGCCAGGTTGGACGGGGCTTGGAGCAACCTGGGATAGTGGAAGGTGTCCCTGCCCATGGCAGGGGGTGGGACTGGGTGGGATTTAAGGTCCCTTCAACCCAAACCAGACCACAAGAACAATTTGACAAACCCTTTGCCCTCTCTTTTGCCTCCCCATCACCCTCTCTCTGCACAAACACCCTTCCTAACAGAGGGAATTCCACAAATGTGGACACAGTAGATCCCAAGCCCATCCTTGTCCTTCAACAAGCACCCAGACATGGAATCACCAGCTCCATCCACCCCCTTGATCTCAAGTAAACGGATCAAACTTCACTGGAAAATTTGAGCCAGGGCCCAAATCCTCAAAGGCACCAAATTGCCTCATTTCTATCGAAACAACTTGGGGTTAGACACCTAAATACTTCTGAAAAGCCAGGCCCATGTGTTGTTTTAAATTAACTAATACAAATCCAGACACAAATAGTATTAAAAATATCTTAATGGGCTATTCTGTAGTCCTACACTTAAGGGTTATTGCTCTTGACTGGCTAATAAATTATATTTTTATTTGCCCATAAAGGAATAAGAATAATTTTGGTTATTCTCCTTACAGAAGAAATTATTTCTTCCCTCATAATAGTTGATAAATGGTAAAATAAGCTGCAGAACACCAAGTGATTCATGTATCAACAAAGAAATAGTGGAAAAATACCCTAGGCAAGCAAAAAAAAAGCAAGAACAAGTTCTAATCTGCATCTTGAAATTCGTTCTGTTACAATTCTCTAGCAGTGAGTGACCTGTGAGAGACTCAAAAGTTGAGCATTTGCTGAGCTGTGTAGGTGGGATTTACTGTGTGGAGCCAGGAGAGAAGCAGCTGGAGGAGCAGAAGAGTTTTGGCTTTGTCTGGGATAGTTGAGAAGTGTTTTGGCCAGCTAAATAAAACTTTGGAAGAATAAATGACTCCTTTTGGTTGGGTCACCTCGACCAATCTGTCACCCATCTGCTTTTGCAGCAACAGCATGAAGAGAAAATGCAATAAAACTGGAAGAAATCAGTCACTGACGCCTGGGCCATTTTACATGATTTCTGGAGCAGGACCAGAGTCCCAGGGAAACCTCCTCTTTAAATCCATGTTTCTCCCTCCTGTGAATTAAAAGCAAGAGCCCCAAGGCCCCCCAAGACCAACCCTCCCCTTTGCAACAAGCAATGGCAGAATTACCATCACCAGCCAAGGCTGTTTTGCACACACAGGGAATTTGTCCAGCCCAGGCACAAGTGCAAACATCGACCCTTGGAATAAAGAGAGTGACAGAACGACACAACACAAACATCACTGCTGGCCACAGGGGGAAAGAGCAGGCCTTGATGTTCTTCTGCCACACCATCACATTGCAATTCAAGCTCACAGCCCAACCTCTCAGTTAATAACCCAGTTGACAACAGATATTTATAGTGAAGCAGCGACTCTCTCCTCAATATCCACAAAACATTTTAGCAAGAAATCAGGTTCAGAAATCATTTACTGCGTCCTTTACTCCTCTTTGCCTCCCTGGATGCTGGGATCAGCTGAGGAAACTTCAGCTTTTCTTACATAAAGACACTTTCCCCAACACCCCTCCTGCAGTGTTGTCTGTTCAGTCCAGGCAGGCACCTCCACCCGGGGACCTTTAGCAGCTCCCAAATCAAAGCCACCCCAAAAACAATGTAAGCACACCCCAAACAGGCCATTCTGGACCACCCAAGTGGTTGTTTTCACTCTAAGCAGTCATGGAGCAATGGCCAGAATCACGCCCCCAAAACAACGGTTACATCCATGGCTGAGTCCAAAGTATCCCACAGCAAATCCCAAATCCCTCCTCTATGTTGGAACCTCCCCCAGGACAAGGAACAGCCACTGGTCCTTGTCAGAGCTGTGATGGGGGGACAGGACAGCACACAGAGCCACTCACCTTCCGTCCGTGGAACATCCAGGGAGCTCCAGGGACAAATTCACCTCCTCACCAGCCGAGATCAAACCCAGGCTGCTCCTGCTTGCAGCCTTTTATCACTTGGTTCCCCACCAAATTAACTGTTTATTCCAAACACCTGGCAGGGGGACCAACCCAGAGCAATCCCAGTCCTGCTGGTGATCACAGCATCTCATCCCTGACCAGCTGGGTTGGGTTGTTGACTCCAGAGTGCTGCTAGAATTAGAAAATCTGAGGGTTTTTTTTTCCTCCTCCTACAAGCAATGACAATTTCTTGTGTCTTTGGTCACGATCAGAAAGTAGCAGGTTATACCTAGGAAAGATAAATAAAAGTAACTGAAATAGAAGTGGCTGATTCCTGCTGGCATCACTGTGGAAAGAGCAATCCCAGACTGAGAAACTGGATTTAGCAGCTCCATTCTGGCCAGGAGTGTTGGGGGTGTCAGGATTTCAGCACTTTCCAATGGTGATAAACTGACTAATCTGCTGAAAATCAGCTAATTATGTTCATCCTAATGAGGTTTGGTGTTGGGAAACTGTGCTTTCCTCTGAGTACAAGAGTTAATCAGGACACGAGGTACAACTCAAGTCCCTCTGACTCCGCAGCCTTTGCAGACATGGATTTCCCATCACTTGGAGATTGTCATGGGGTTGAAGTTTCCCTTACAAATTTATTTTATTTTCCTTCAGGAATTTTAAAGAGGGAGGAGGGAATATCTTTTTCCCCCTCTTACAGTGATTTTTTCCCCGATGAATCTAGGGTCATACATAGATTTAAGACCATGAGATCAAACTTTTCTCTGTTGCATTACACGAACGTGTTCCTGATAATTACAACCATAAGCCTGATTGCCTGGGCTTTTGTGATCATGTTATGCACTGGAAAACTCGGTGCTCACAAAGGTGTACTAAAATCCGCATTTCAGCAACCGCAGAATAAGTTACCTTGGGAAAAAAAAAAAATATAAAAATTCAGGAAGTCGGTTCTCCATTATTCCATTACCGCTTCCCTGGCAGAGCCATTTATACCAAGAGAATTTCGTGGCAGCTCGGGATTTCGCTGAGCAAGAGAGGCAGGATCTTGCACGGGGAGGGCAGTTCATTCCAGAGCTCCATGAGCTGGCAGCCCAAGGAGCCTTTTCCTCGCCCTCCTGTCAGTGCTGCTGGCGGCACAGGGCCAGCCCGAGCTGGTGCTCCGCGGATTTGGGAGCCCCTGGATGGCTTTGTACTGTGTGCCAAGGGGGGAACAACAGCCCGGGAGGACAAAGCCCGTGCTATCACCAACCTGGGAGGGATTTGGTCTCCGTGCAAACGCTCCCAAGGAGCGATTGTGTGAAGGTCGCGATTTACATTACAGTGATTGCCCGCGGCGGGAGGCACCAGTGTGGTTCAGCCTCCTTCTCCGTGGGCATCGTCCCTGCAGAAACGGGCTGGATTAGTGTTCCATTGTCACTCTGCTCTTTGGGGATCCTGGTTTACATTTCAGCCCTGGCTGGCAAACAATTCCCGATTCTTCCGTGGGAGAACAGAGGAGACCATTTCAAACCAGGCGAGGAACAAAGCACTTGCATTTCAGAGCCCGGGGGAGACAATTCCCATGGATCCTCTCCATCCTTGGCAGCTCAGGGGATGCTCTTTGCTGTATTTCTTTTGTCCAACCCTTTCAAGTCCTCCTGACGCCAAGTGTGGGAGTTCACCTTGAGCCTGAGCTTTCTTGTCCGCACTGAGCAACCTGGGCCTCTCCTTTCCCACTCCACCATCACGTTCCTCAGCCTGTGGAACGGCAGATTACAGTGGTGAAGGGCAAGATGTCACCTTGTGGTTTCTGGTCTTTTTGGGGGAAAAAAGTGGGTTTTCAGCAGGTGAGTTTTAAGAATTTCCCCCGCAGAACTTGTGCTACCACTCAAACCACCAGCTTGCAGCAGCCACGTTCTCCTTGTTGCTGCCTGTGCTTCCATAAATAACCTTTCCATGCAGAACCTGGCTGGAGTGCAGAGATTTCCTCAGTTCTGGCCACTTTGGCTCTTTGAGGGGTTTTATTTCGCAGAAACAGGAAAGGGATTAGACAACTCCAGAGAAAAACTGCATCGGGCCACCATCACCATCCTCCCCAATCACCTTTTCCTTCCCCTCTTTAAGGACAGTTCCCACGGGAACTGTCAGTTTTGCCAGCCTGGTTAAGCGCAGTGGTGTGGTCTGAGCTGTGTTTGGCTCAGCCTGGAGGCCTCCCTGGCAGTGGCTGTGACGGGGAGCAATGAGGGCTGCTTGGGATCCTTGGGACCACCCAGGCACCCAAACCCTGCCTTGGCCCTGGGGAGCTGCGGGACGACACTCCCGTTGGAGACAGGGACAACTTTCTTGTTTGCTTCCCGCAGGACTCCCAGCCCGGGAGCGAATACCTGCAAACAGCACCGCTCAGCTGAAAAACCAGGCAGCCAGAGGACAAAATATTTGTGCAGTCCTTATTTCTCCTCAGCCTGCCCTGGAAATCGCGCAGTTTGCCTCCAGAAACCCAGCGGGGTCTCGTTGCTGCTGTGCTGTTGCTGCTCCATCAGCTGGTGCTGGGCATGTGTGGACTGGCAGCACCTCCAGAACCCCGGGGACACCTCGGACACCCCGAAACCAAAGGGACCTACCCAGGCTCTCTGGGGGGATCAGAGGCAGATTGGGAGTGACAGGCAGGCAGAGGGAGAGGGGCGAGGGCTGGGAGGGAGATCCCACAGCCCTCTGCAATTGCCCAGGCTGACGGGTAAATTGCAACAGCCACGGGCTCATTCCAGGAGCCGCCTGCGGTCGGATGCACTTTTGATCATTTGGAGAAGAAGCAGGAAAAAAAAAAAAAAAGGGGGCAAAAAAAAAAAAAAAAAAAGAATCAAATTGTTCTCGGAAATCATATTTAATGTAGAAATCTGGTTGATATTAAATTGTAATCTGCAGTTTTCAAGTCGACTATTCCTCGAGGAAAATGTTTCCTGTCGGAGTATTAAGGGTTCCCTTATTACATCACTTCCTATGTCAGCCCCAAGCAGCCTTCAACATGCATTAGTGTATTGATAATGGGAACTGCACACTGATTGTTTGGGAAAAAAACCCAACAACCTGGGCAATATTCCAATCATATGGATCAATTTAGCCTTAGAGTGGTGGGGCCAGGCTGGTATTTTTGACACTGGATGCAAACAGTGATTTCATCAGAGGTGTTCCCGCTGCAGCTCAATTCAGGAGGAGCATTTGGCCATCGCTTACAGCACCAGGGTGATTTATCTGCTGCTGAACTGGCTTTGCAGGCACAACTCCCCCTAATCCCACCCAAAGAGCAAATCGATAACTGGGCGTGGAATAGAATGAACATTATGCAATAATTTATAGTAGTAATAATAATAATAACAAGAACCCACAAAACCTCTGGACACTTTTACGTAGAGCAAAAAGGCTTAAAGATCTGTAGTGGTCTAACATTTTATTTATCATCAGGTGATCCATGAGCCTTTGGTTGAAATGTTCACAGAATCCTCATCTTCCACAGGACAAATGCTCACAGGTCATGGCTCTTTCTTTCCGCACTAACTGGTTCAGAGTCTTTTCAGTCTTAACGTTGCTTGAAAGTGTTGATGGGAAACACCGGATTGGAAAAGAGAGAAATTATTGAGAATTTCAATTTGGCATTTCTTTAAAAGTCCCAAATAAGTTTTCATTTGAAAAAAATAAAAAAAAATCGAACTCTAGTACAAGAAAGGGAAACATGAAAATGCTCCTAAAGCAATGTAAATAAATGTTTTATTTAACTGCAGCATTCCCTGACTTGGAAAAGCTCTTCCATTATCTGATGATGATGAATTCCTGGGTGGTGCATACACTGCTTTTCTTGGAATTATGAGGATCTGCTCCCAAGCATCTCCTCACAGCACAAGAAGCCTTGTTTGCTTAGATAAGGAGGTTCCAAATGCTCTTCTGTGCCACTTAAATCACTGCAGGCAGATGACTCTTTTAATCTCTAAATTTGTTCTCCCTAGACGAGGTTAATGTCAGCCCTTCTGATCACATCAGATGATTATGCTTTTTGAGAGGTAATTTGGTGCTCTACGAAACCCTCTAGACCTTCAAATGTCTTTTAATGGGACTATTGTCTCTTTGAATGGACCTTTGTACCACTTGATGAAAAATCATTTTATTTCAAAATTTACATATACCGCCGTTTGATCCTAAATTTGGATTTTTTTCCTAAACATTAACCTGCTGTTGGGGAGTAACTGCACTAATTTTTGCAGAGCACCAACCAGAGCGAGTTGCCTTTAATAGGATTTCAATGGCACAAACCCAACCCTTGCCCTGCCTAAGGAGTGATATTGACTGTCAGATGTCCTGAGACACGCGTTTATTGCTGCTAAATCAAAGTAATATCAGTGAGCTGCTATTAATTTAACATATAATGATAATTTAGTGAAATAAGCGATAAAATCAACTAGAACTCCTGTAGTTCCAGCAAAAGGTAACATCCATTGGAAATCTGTAGCCAAATTCTTTCTTAGCCAAGAACAGAGAGCGTGTATTTCTAACAGAAGTGTCTAAGCCATGTGTTACATATTAGAAAATTGATCAATTTTCCTACAGTTCAAGATTCGTGGCACTTCACATTATATTTGAATCTATCACCCTGACACAGAACTCAAATGCCATGAAAACTGATCGGTGTTGTCATGCGGGGAATATGCTGCACTTTCCATACATTATCCTCTTTTATTTGCCTGGATATGTAAGGAATTAGGAGCAAAAATTTGCACAGTCTTTCCCCTCTGCTAAATGTTGGGGGGGGGAGGAGGAGACACCAAAAATCCTGGTTTCTGTAGAGGAAATAAGGAAAGAGAGAAAGAAACATTATCTTTTGTTTAAGTTTTGTCCTCTAATGTAGTTATTTTGAAAATGTTTAGTTTGCTGCTCGGCTGCTGAAAACAACGCTGTTGTGCTGCAAACGGGCTGAGAACAAAACATCTTTTCCTCTCACTTCTACCAGGCAAACTCAGCAAGCTAGCTGAGAGCAACAGGTCAGTTTTCCTGCTGAAATAACTTCCTTGGCTTCTGAAGGAGGAGCTGCTCTTCCGCCCCTCAAACCAGGGGCAAAGGCAGTTGCTACACAGAGAGAATTGGATTGATGTCCTGATGCTGGATATTTGTGCAATAGGATTTATCCTGTGGGATTCTAGAGCAGAGGCCCCTCACAGTGGGGTCAGACCCAGTCTCTCCATATCAAACACTCCAGAATCAGCTGAGCCTGAAGTTAATTCAGGACCAGCGACTGAATGAGCGTGGATTGAGGTTCTTCCATTGAATCCTGCAGAGATTTGGCTCCTGGCTCATGCACGGGGATTTCTCCCGGGATAACAGGGCAGGCATCCATCCTCCCACCATCCTCCTGGTGTCCGTGGGACAGCTCAGCCCCCAGAGCTGCAGTTTGCACAGAGGCTGTTGCATCCTGGCCAGTCCTGCCCTCCAACAACAAACTCCAGCGGCGACGCGAGCGGCTCCTTTTCCAAGGGCTTTCCAGCCCCCTCTCGGCTCCGGCTCTATCCAGGAGCCAGCCGTGCAGACTTCCCAGTATTTTCATAATTACCTGGCCCAGAATTTTCATAATTTGTAAACACAGTAAACCAGCTCCGAGACAGAGGGTGTGCAGTGAGTGGGAGCGTGTGTGTGCCGGGGAGCGGGGCCGGGCTGAGGGGCACGAGGGGGACGTTTCCTCAGGCAATTTACATTGCCTCAGGAAATCTGGGAAGGTGCCCGTGCAGTGGAGTGAGTGGGCTCACGGCTCAAAGCGATTTTTCTTGAAGTGTCACTGCTCCACACAACCACCATGTGTTCTTTCTTGGCTCCGCTTCCCGAGCCGATGCTCCAACACTTGGCCGGGCTGTTCCAGCCTGCCCCGTTTCCATCCATTTGCTTCAGCAGGGAAGAGACAAAACTGGGGGTTGGTGTGTGTGTGAGTGCTCCCTGAGTCCTCCTCCTCCTCCTCTCACTTCCACTAGAAGGGGCCCTCCCGATTTTTGGGACTCGGACAAAACTGCAGGGAGTTAGTGGACAGCGAGGGCTAGGATGTGTGTCTCTGAGCAGGAGACAGAGGCTGTGGGAGGAAAAGGAATAAAACATTTCAGAAGCAAGTTGTGTTTGCCAGACTCACCCTCTCCCCACACACACTGATGTGCCAGCTCCCAGCTAAAACCCTGTGTGGTTCTGCACGTGGGTTCATCCCTCACTCTGCTTCAAAATTCTTCATCTCGGAGCTGGAGCCACACTGGGACCCCTGGGATGGGGAGAGGTGTGATGGGATTACCCAGGGCTGGAACAACCAGAGCATGAGCAGAGATCCGTGACAGGCAGCACATCCCAGCACAGGCTGCCACCAGCAGCAACCCCCTGAGCTGCCCCACCACTGCCTCTCACTTAAGCAGACCCCCAAAAACGAGGTGCCTTGAGGCAGCAGGTCTGCACGGGCTTTTTGGAGGGCCACGTGTGAAGATACAGCAGGGCAGAGTCTCCCGACCCACCTTGCTTTGGGATCACCCTGCTGTGCCTATTCCCCAGAGCCTGCTGGCCTGCAGGGACCGTTCTCCCGCCCTGAGCTGGCAGGGTGGGGTGTTCAGCATCCCCTGGTGCAGCTGAGCCTGGGCGCTGCTGGCTGGAACAATGGCCAGGGGCAGGCTGTGCCCACGCGCTCTCCGAGCGGGGCCAGCCCCATTCCGGGAGCCTTCGAGCCCCATGCCCGTGGCACGTGGCCCAGGCTGATGAGTGCCGTGGAGAGGAGCCACGTTCACATGGCCATAAAGCTCCCAGGTTGGAACAGCTTCCCTGGCCGGGCTGCAGAGGAGCCGGGCTCTGTCAGCACGGGCAGGGCGAGACCTCGCAGCTC
Source organism: Pseudotriccus pelzelni (assembly GCA_035584735.1). Classification (NCBI taxonomy): domain Eukaryota; kingdom Metazoa; phylum Chordata; class Aves; order Passeriformes; family Tyrannidae; genus Pseudotriccus; species Pseudotriccus pelzelni. The sequence goes on from JAWMRA010000042.1 coordinate 1,524,975, forward strand.
CTTCCCGGTGCTGTTCCTCGGGCTGGAACCCAGGGTGGGCTGAGGACCTCCCAGCTCGGGCTCGCCCCTGAGCTTAGTTATCCTTCTGGAGCCATCTCAGAGCTGGCTGGTGGGCAGTTTCTCCTCCTTCCTCCCACGCCCAGAGTCCACGTGCACACACGGACACACGCACGAGCTTCGAGCTTTGGGCTGACTTTGAAAGCAACCTGGGCTAATTTGGCCAGATTACAGAAATCCTGTTTTCTCACTGTTTTTTTTTTTTTTTTTTTGCCTCCCACTAAATGAAAGATAAATGGCAGATAATGATTCCCTCATCTCCATCCACCTCCTAAGCCCCACAATCAAATCCCATTGCAAAGGCATCCCAGGTATGTGGTGCTGAGGAAAAGTGCCTGTCAGGAGGGAGAGAGAACAAAGGGTACCTGGAGGTTAGTAAATGTTTTTCATGGGTTCTGTAAGCTGTGGTTTCCTCTTTTGTGGAGGGGTTACAGACTCTCAGCTTTGGAGCTGCTCTGTCAGACACCCGGCCAAACAAGGCAGTGATTAGCAGAGCTCCCTGGTTGGGGCTATTGTTGTAGGTATGGTTTTAATACACCCACGGCTCTTGGCACTGACGTTCCTTTCCTGGCTCCAGGAAATCTTGAACTGTTTATTGATTCAAAGGCAAGAAACAGAACATTGAGATGGAGCTAATTGGCCGGAGACATAATCTGCAAGTCACCCAAATAAATATTTCCATTAATTGAGCCCCAGTTTGGTGGGAGGGAAGCGTAGCCTGCCTTGGGAGCGATGAGTTCTTGCACATCTACGTTTTCTTGTTCGTTTTTTCACGAGCAAAACCTTTAGTACAGGCTTAGCTGAAGATACACTGATGTCACTACACGAGACCCTGGTGACCCAGCCTGGACAAATTTGACCTTGCTGGAGAGGAGTGGATAATCCACATTGGTGAGCCTAAACTGGGCCTTCCTGTCCTGGGAGGGTCACACAAGGCTGCACCAATCCCCTCAGAACATTCCCTGCTACGCTGGAACCGTTATTTTGAAATATTCATTTATTTTGCCCTTCACGTTTCAAAATATCCACGGGATGCTGGTTTGCTTCTTCGAAGCGTTGCAAGAGGCAGACGTGGTCCCGAGGCGGTTGTGGGGGAAAAGGAGCCCATTAACAGGCTTGTTGTGCGACCTGGGAACACGCTGCAAAAGGTGATGTTAGAGGGGACTCAGAGTCCCTCTGCCCACCCTCGGTGTGCTCCAATGACTGGCACCTGACAGAAGGAGAGGCTTTGGCCCTTTGCTCCTCTCTCCCTTCAGTGTTCACTTGTCAGGCCGCTGGGAGCAGGGCAGAGATCCAAAGCACTCGGGAGGGAAAGAGGAATAAAGACAGAGCAGAGCAATATTTATAATGTTTCAGTGCTTGGAACATCAAGGGCTGGGTTACACGCATGAAAGCTCTTGCACTGGAGAGAAACACTGTGCTGGCTAAAGTACCTCAGCGACCCTTTTTCTAATTAAAAAGGACTCCTCTCTTCCCTGCCTCTCGTTTTACAGCAAATTAGATATGAAATCAGATCTGCTTTCTCTGCCTCTCTGAACTCTAATGACAGCTTAGCATCGAGAAACATTTTGTTTGGGCCCGGGAGAGAGGGCAGGAGCCAAGAACAGTCCTCACAGTTGGAAGTACAAGGAGAAATGTTCAAGAAACTCCCTCGGTGCTGCAGCAATAAGGGCAGTGCACGTCAGTTGGAGGGAGAACAGAGCTGGGGACTGAGGGGGAGCTGCTGTTCCTGCCCAGGGATGAGGGCACAGACCAAGGGGTGCAGGGGGCAATGATGGGAACGTCCAGACAAGCAGAATTTACCTGCTCCTACTCTGGACGAGATTTACGTCCTGCTGCTTGTCATGGAACATCCAGCAGGTTGATAAAACCCTTCAGACTCAACATCCCACTGGGAAGGCAAAGGAAATGAAAACCTTCAGTATCTGTGCAAAGAGATGGATCTTCTAAAGGGACAAACCCACAGTCCTGCCCTGGTGTCACAGGAGTAACTCAAACCCTCATCTTCTCCAGAGGAAAGGTTTGATTGGCCCCAGAGTAAATGGAGCCTGGGAATTCTACAGAGAGACCTTGTCAGGATTAAAAAATGAGCCCATCTCAAGGTATGTTGCGAACAGGATGAAAAAACATTACTGCATCTTTTCAGGAGCCTTGGTAAAGCGCCAGTGCTGGGCGAGAAGAAAAAAAATAAATCTCCAATTCAATGAGTTCATGGAATATGGGGATGAAAAAGCCCTCTCCCCCCTGCCTCCAGCGCTGCTGGGTGGGATGCAGTGCAGTCTTCTGCATCGTGTCACAGCGTGAGGGGTTCGTGGCCAGGGGCTCCCCTGGACACCAGAGCAGAGGGACACTCACTGCCTTCCAGGGCTGCTCCTTCAACCAACCGAGTTCACTCACTCCCTTCCACTGGAGAAAACCCCCCAAGGAACACAGACCTCTCTTCACCCCAAGGAGTAAAAGCAGCCCAGGAATGCCGTGGCCTGTCTAATCCTGTTACTTCATTTTCTCCCGAGGGAGGAAGTCCTCTATTGTTTATCGATGTTTGATAAGCTCTCCCGCTGTTAATTTGCCAATCACAAAGGGCTGGCAGAAAGGGAAAGGATTTGCCTGAACTCTGAGAGAGCAAGGAGTGCCTCTGCTAATCTCCTGCATCCCTGAAAGGCAAACACCGTGCTGCTGATGGATGGGCAGGAGGCCCCTGGGCCAGGCAGCAGGTCAAAGGCTCAGCTGCACCTCTGACAGCCCAGCAATGCCAGCACGTCGTGTGGCAGCGAATTCCAATCAATCCCCTATAAAAAACCCGGCCAGGGGAAAGCTCTGGTGCCGTTGGTTAAGACGGGGAAGTTGGAAGAGATTTCTTGTTTAGCTTCCGATCACCTTTTTCCCCCTCAGGGTTTGTTCAACTCCAAGTCCAGCCTGAGGAAAGACATTTATTTGTGCATTAAAGTCCTCTCATTGAGGTGCTGAATACCAAATCAGAGAGCCTGGGAATGGGTGCAGGGTTAAGGACATGCACAAGCACACACGTGGTCTTTTTGTTTTGGTGGAGAGCTCTGCAGGTCAGGGTTTCACTGAGAAACAAAAAGTGCAGGTTTTGGTTTCACTGAGAAACCAAAAGTTCTGGTTTTTCAGATGCACCAGCATTGAAATTTCAACCCCACCCCCACCTCATCTGTGCACCCAGAAGGATCTCACCCTGCAGGACATGGTCCCTTTGGGTCCTGAGCATGAGGGCCTTGATGGTGCCATTCCTTCTGCAAACCTCTGGCCTTGCAGAAGGACAGAAATCCTCCCCTCCTGCTGCTCCTCACCCCTGGGATCCGCTGGTGAGCCCGGCTGGGCTGCAGCACCTCTGGCTGCAGCCCCACCAGGGCCCTGCTGAATCCCAGAAACATGCCCAAATCAAACAGCAGCAGCAACAGAAACAAGAACAAACATTCAGTTGTAATGCTCCAGGGTAAGAGGTCCCCCAAATGCCTCCACAGAAATAACTAAAAATCAAAATTACAATAAACAAAGGCAATAGGCTTATAAAAAAAATATCCCACTTGGAGCACTCCTACCACTTAATCCCATCTGTCAATAACACAGCTGCACTGCAGGGACTGTTCAGCATCTTTCTTTATTTTTCTAGGCATCCTGGCTGCGTGGAGCACATTAAATGACTCAGAGTTCCAACAGGCGATTCTGAAAGTCACTCTCTGTGGCTGCTACATGTTTGCTTTTCTCTTGACCTCACCACTCGTATCTTTGCTGTTGTTGCAAAACTAATTCATGGGTTGGATCCAAAAAAATGGAAACTGCACTGCCTTCGGAATTCTTGCGTTTGTGAAAAAAGTCCTTCCTGCTTCCTGTTTGCCCTCTCGGCGGTGTTTCCAAAACAAAATTTCCACTGCCTTTGAAAAGCCAGAGCCACGCTGAGCAGGAATGCGGCATCCAGGTCACCAGGACAGCCCAAGCGAGGGGTGTGCCTGTGGGAGACTTTGGAGGCTGAAATTTTAACTGTTATCCATAAAAAAAAAAAAAAAAAAAAGAGGCTTCCAAGGGAGAGAGACGGAGCTCACCAGGCTTTGGCACCTGCCTGCCATCTGCCACGGCCACAGGTTGGGTGCCACGAGCATCTGCCCTCTGCCTGCACGAGTTAGAGAGAGCTGGACCTTTCCTAGAGAGGTGAGGACCAGAGGGAAATGAAGTCAAATGCAGTGCAAGGTTTCCCCAGAGCATGTGCAGGTTTTACCCAGGAGCTTGGGGATCAGGTAGCTTCTGCCAGACTTTTAGAACTCCCCTCTGCTGAGGCTGGGAAGTGCTGATCAACGAAAGACATGATTCTGTGAATCCAAAAAAGGAACCTGACTGACCCCGACAGGGGAATCTTTAGAGGGTCTTTCAGCAATAGCATTACAAACCCGCTCCAAGAGTCATGAGATGGTCTGAGTTAAATAATGAGAAATCACCTTTTATCCAGTGACTCACCTGTCTCTGGGACTGTACTTCCTCTTCAGCCTTCCAAGGTTAACTTCAAAGTACTTTGAAACATTTCCTACTCTGTTTTCAGCCAGTGCTTGGGCCCTCTGTGTGTGACTCCATTAGTTGGGGTGTGAGAAAACTCATCCCAGTCTCCTACAGGTTCCACGGCTCAAAAAGCCAAAACCCCTGCGGAGGTGACGAGAAATTACGGTATAAGGAGATGAAGAATGGGGAGGAGACGGAGCTCCCTCAGCAGCTCTCAGCACAGACAACGCAGGCAGAGCAAAGCAGAGCACTTGGAAAGAAAAATTCCCGTGGCTCAGGTGGTTCTACCCTTTCAGTGGCCCTGGAGAGCCCAGACAGCTCCTACCCACAGACGGGTTGGAGGGACCCATTGTGGACACTGTCACTGCCCCCACCTCCCTCATTCTTCACCAGTTGGAAGCTTGAATTTTTGGAACTCTCCCCCAGTTCATCATCCTGATCCTTTGATCCCACCTCTCCTTTTTCTGGTTGAGAAAAATCTGGCCTTGCTTGGGGGGGCAGCAAATTTCCAATCTTGAGCTGCTGAGGAGCCTCTGGATTCCCCTCCTTGGTGCCTCAGTTCTCTTAATGATCTTTTGTCACTCATTAGTTTTGCTCATTAGATGAGAATCTGGCGAGTCTTTAACTTAATTGGCACAAAGACGTGGAGCTGATGAAGGGAATATCATTTCTGCCATCTGGGCAGGTATGAAGCAAGTCAGCTGAAACTGGCTGGGGGTTGGAGGCGATCAGTAAATGGGAACTGCAGACACCTGGGCTGTGCAAATTATGCATGAACTTGTTTTACAGCTTCCACTGGTGCCAGATGAAAGTTCCTTGGACAGGAGGGATCTGCAGGTGATGGTTTACAATGGCAGGAGGGTGAAGCGTGGCTGGCAGAAAACATGATTCCGCTTCAAATGCCCATCTGGGCCCTGATAGTCTCTGTTAACATTGTGGGAGCTGACCTGGAACACTTTGTCCTGCAGTTCCAGGAAGAAGGTGGCTAAATTCTAACTTTCTGGTTTGTTTTCCTGGTATCATTTTTTTTTTTTTCAGTTTGTCAAAACTCAAATATCTCTTTCACAACCGGGGATCCTCTGCAATTACAGTGTCAGTCATCATCACCCATATTACCTCCATTTCGTAATTTGGGCCTGGCACCGGCGCTGTATTTGAAAAATGTCATTTTCTATCTGCTCCAGCACTCACAGAGATGTGCTCTGTGCTGGATATCAGGGCTGCAAAAAAATCTGCTATAAAACACGTACTTGTTGTTGTGAAAAAAAGCCCAAACAAAGCCTTGCAACTTGTAAAGGATTTCTCCGTGGGAACTCTGCTGAAGGGAACTGCTTTGCTGTGCTGTGGAGAGGATGAACCACAAACCAGAGAGATTTAGTCGCTCAAATCACTTGGACACTGAGCAGGGGATGGGATTTGGACCTGTGACATCCATCGCCCATCCTGCACCCACGGCCACTTTTCAGGGAGCCATTCCTTGGGCCATTTCTAGCATTGCCGAGCCCTTTCTCCTCACAGCAGACACGTGGCCTTGGGTTTGGCAGCTCCTGGGCCACCTGCGAGCTCAGACGAAACGCCGTGACAATAATTCACTGTGTTCCGTGCAGGTTTTTCTGCTGGTTGTTTCCCTGCCTCGCTGCTCCAAGAGCCACACAAAATCCTTGTCTCGGCTGGGCTCGGACTGTCCCAGCCCAGGGCAGTGCTCTCAGGAGGGTCATTCCCCTGGCACAGGCCTGCCCTGCCCGTGTTGGGCAACAACAGGGCAGGAAAGCTCAGTAGCTCAGCACTGAGTGGCTTCTGCACGCAAACAGAGAGAGGGAAAATGCAGAGTCAGCACAGGGAGAGCCCTGGGAGAGTTACACAACTGGCACAGGCAGGGAGAAATCCATAGCTCTGCTTGCAGGGTGAGCATTAGCAGTTGGTTCCGTGCTGGGCTGGTGTCAGCTCCCAGCCAGCCTTCCCACGGTCCCTGTCTGTCACCTCTGTGCTGGTGGCCATCCCTTCTGGCAGAATTCCCCGCGGTTGCACAGCTCCACTGGGATCACTCGCACCAGTAAATGGAAAGGAGCTGCCTCTTAAATAGCTGTTCACTCTGTCCTCCTTTACCCCGGTGTAAACTGTTCACCCAGCAACGCCAGATTCGCACTCCTCTGAAGGTTAACACGGACCATTCCCCTCCCTTCCCCATCCCAGGGTTCCCATACCCACCCCATGTCACTTCCAGCTGTGGGGGGTACACTATTACCTACCCTGACGACTTCCCAAGTTTTCCTTTCCATTTTTCAGAGTCGGTGCCGGACGACCCGAGGGTTTCCCTTTCAGCTGAGGGGTTTTGTGCAGCGAAAAGAGGCTCATTTTCCTTCCCCCCTCCATCCCCGGGAGCTGAATCCCTGCTGGTGTGTGGGGTCACCTACCCGGTTCTGCCTTCTCCAACCACACCCACCCTCTGGCTGGTCCCCACCGGCTTTCTCGACACACTTTTCACTCCTCACCAAATGCTCTCGTTCTTTGAGCACCTTTTTCCAGGCCAAAGGGAGACGGTTTTCCCTGGCTCTGAAGATTCCACCTCGCTGACAGTGACGAGCTGTGACCCAGCTCTCCCTCCTCCCCACACCCCGAGCTCAGAAGATGCTGGAGCCCCTCACACCCCTCCTCAGGTAGTCCCTGTGCCTCAACACTGAATGGCAGAGCAGAAGCAGAGGTTCAATCCACGTTTATTTTGAAATAATCTCTGGAAGCATAACATGATAGCAAGCCCAGGAGCTCCTTTCCTTTTGGCAGTGGCTGCTCCTCTTGAACTAAACAGGTAAGTTACGGCCCTCGGGGGGATTTTAAAAACCACTTGTCCCTCAATCATTTTTCCACTTTCCAGCTACTACACAGCACAAAAAAAGACTTCAATGTTATTTATGTTCCTGCAGGCTTGGCAGCGTGGGGCTCTGCTCATAATGGGCTGTGTTTTTGGGATTCGGGGAAAGGGGGAGAAATTTCCACTCATTTTGTGTAATTATGATATAGAAAATATTTGTGGATCGTGTTTTTGGACCGTAACTAACGTGCTGTTCAGCCCTGGCTCCTACGTGAGCCTGACACATTTGCCCCTCGACTTGGGGGGGTGGCGAGGGGGATATTTACACCCTGGTGGCTTTTCAGTGACATCATGGAGCAGACTCAAGAAGTCGCAGTTTTGGGGCTGTTCTTCATCACCTGCTTTGATTGGAATTCCCTCTGCCACAGTCAAAACAAACCACCAAGGAAAGACACCCCCCAAAAAAAATCCTCAGCTCACCCATGGGCAGGTTTTGGGGTAGGTTTTTGTGGTTTTATTTTTAATTCTGCCCTGGTTTTTGTTTTCTGGTTGTGTGGGGCAGTCAGTGGTGACAATCACCGGGGGAAAGGTCTATATGGCTACCTGGAGTGGCCCAATTTAAGCAAAATTTACATCTTGCTGAGTGTGCAGCTTGGATGTGTTGTTTTGGGGACTTTGCTGCTGCCTTTTCCTCCATCTCGGGCCATATCTGTCCACCAGTGCAATGGGAAAAACGAGGTGTCTCGTGCTACAGGGTTCGGGTTTGCAGGATTCCTCACCTGGCTTTCAGAAGGAGCTTCAAAGGGAAAGGCCAAGCCTTGGGAGTTACTAAAATTTACTGAACTCCACTCCAAGGACACACTTATCCAGGGTTATTCCAGTGATATCCTGAGCATCCTCCTGGAAGTCCTGATCAGCTTCTCCCACCGGACCATTGCTAATCCTTATCTACCTCAGGGCAGGGAAACAGATTCAGAGTTGATTCAGATGGGCAGCAAAATTCAGGACAGACTGAAGGTTCCCTCCAAAATGAAGCACCTTTTCTCTTTTTTATCCATATAAATAAAAAAATGAATCCATTCTGACTCCCAACCACAAAAGAAAAAGGAATGGGGAACTTCAGGGCAGAGCAGGCAGCTCTCTCAGCTTCCTCCATTCAATTAGCAATGCCCACAAATCCCATCCATCTGATTAAATCCATAAAAATAATATCTTCCCACCTCCCCTGCTCGCCATGCCCCCTAAATTAAAATAAACAGTTCCAGGCTTGACTTTTTTTGTTCATTGTAATCATCCCAAGTCGGTGGCTCCAGCCTCTCTCACTGGCTTCTGTAAAAATAGTTCTCCTTTCCTGCAGAACCAAAGCTTCTTTATCCAGCCCTGAGTGCACAAATGCTGCTCTTATTTACACAGAGAAATTACAAACGGCCTCTGGACTCTTTGATCCCGAGTATTCCAACAGTTCTGCAGGTTCTGGCTGCAGGAATCAGGGGGGTGGCACTTAGAGAATCACAGAATATGCTGAGACCGTCCAGCCCAGCTCCTGGCCCTGCACAGGACACTCCAACAACCCCACCCTGTCCCTGAGAGTCTTGCCCAAATGCTTCCTGATCGTGGTGCGAAGCCACCAATTTTAACAGTCATCCAACATTTCTGTGCAAAAAAACCCCAAAAAACTCGGGAAAGAGGGAAGAAAGTTGTGCCACTGCGGTGCTCTCAGGACACCGGCGCCTTATTTTGGCACCCAAAAATGGTTCTGTTCCTGTTGGCCACAGGGCTGTGGCTGGTTCTTGGCTGCTCTGGGAGGCAAAGGAGGTTTTTGGGGTGCATTTCACCTGCCACTGGTTTATTTAACTTGGGCATTGGTATAACCCGAAATGTGTGGGATGAGAAGTGAGAAAGGAGGGCTGGAATGGCTGAGGGGTCTGGAGAGCCTGGCACTGGTGGGAGCTCCTGGTTCTGCTGCAGCACTGCTGTCACTGGACAGAGCAGCAAAGGCAGCCCTGGGAAAGAGGATCGTGAGGAAAAGTGCCCTGGAGCAGATGCTTTCACTACAAATACCATGTTGGATTCTATTTGAAATATTGCTGGATAAATCTAACCGGAACAAAACAAAAGACCTGCCAAAATGGAAAAGAAAAAAGCACGGGGAACTGCCATTCTTTGCTATTTTATCTCTACTTCTCACTGTTTCAAAATGTATTTTCAGTGTCAAAGACTGGAGGAGGAAACGAGGATAAGAAGAATTGTTTTCTTAATTCTATTCCCTTCCTTTCCCCAATTTTATTCCTGGAAAAGAGAATTTAGGGAACGTTCCCCAGTCTGAAAATGCAGAGGCAGATTTTCAATTTCTAAATGCCAAATGGGTACAAACACCTCACCCAAATGCCATTCACAGTTGATGCGTCAAAACCACTTGTTTTTCTGCTTAACCTCCACCTCTACAGACCAGATGCTCAACCAAGGGCCAGTATTTTCCTTAAGAATAAGGAAAATTGTAATCACAGGGAAACCTCCTCTGTGTTTGCCTTGCTGTATTACGGTTGAATTGTTGTGCCATTTTCCCCCCAGTGCAGGAGCAGGTTGTTCCTGCCTTTGCTTCCCTGCTTTGCTGTCCCTTGTGCTGGGAACTGTGTCCACAGCAGCCTTCCCATGAGTTTTGCCTGGGAGTGGGAGGATAATCCAGCCAACAGTCCCTGCAAAAATGTTTCTTTGCAAGGTTTGGTCCATGACACTGGCAGGGTGAGCTCTTATCTCCTGGCCTTGACACCTCCAGCCTCTGCTGGGCTGAGGGGTGGGTTTAGGGATTATGTTTTTCAAATCCTTCCTGCACAGATTGCCAGGCAGGACCTGCCTTTGTGCACGGTCTCTCAGGCTACTGGTTTTGCAAGTATTTAATGGGGCTTTTTATTGTTCCTAATATTGCTGAGCTGCGTGGGAGATGCTGGGCCAAATCCTGTGTTAATGCTGGCCTCAGCCGGCAATAATCCCCAGCAGTTTTATGTGAGTTTGCTACTGAGCAAGGCCGGGGAAAAGCGGGTTTGGGTTTTCTCCCCGAGCCTAAAGCGCTGGAACCAAAGGGAAAGACGTCCCTCAACAAGGGGAGCTGCAGATCCAGGCTCTGAGCAGAGCCCAAGAGCTTCCTGGTTTTGTCATTCCCAATTCCCTCCCTGGGGCAGTGTGTGCCTGTGCCTCCGCGCAGGAGATGAACAGATAAAGTCCCCGTTCCTCCCAAAGACTGGGACTAATTCATAATGCCCCGACCAGGAGAAATGACTCTCTCCTTTCTGCCTCCTATCTGATAACCCTCATTCATCTCCCTTTACTCACACCCTGCCAACCCTCCCTGCTCCAGAGAACGGGAGGACCCTGCACAGCCAGATCCCATTTTTATCTTGGTTCATGGATCGCTCCTTATTTATTTAAACCTCGGCTGCCTCCAGCCTCAGGAACGATGCTGCTGCCCTCAGCATCAAGGCCTCTGCCAACAACAACAAGCTCCATTTAGTCTGCTACAGCTTCCTACAGAGAATTGTTTTCTCACTTTACTCCTGATCCTCAACCCTTTAAAAATAGGCAAAGCCTAAAAATTATCCCCAACAGGCTTTTGCATTCATCCACTTTGAAACAAAGCCTTTACACATGTTTGTTCTACAGGGTCCCACTGATTTTTCCCCTTGCAAACTTTTCTCCCATTGCTTTTTCAAATCCCAGTCTTTTCCTTCAAGGGCTTTTATATACGGATGTGAAAGGCTGGAAGGGGAGAGGGGGATAAAAAAAAAGAGAGAAGGGCAAATCCAGTGTATTTCTTTTATTTGATTACGGGTTCCTTATTTATGCATCTACACACATACAAGAGCAGATGCCGCGTTTTAATCCTACAATAATTGGCTTTGGAAAAACAGTAGCTCATAATAATAATATTGTGAGTGGCCAGAATAAAAAAGAGCTGTTTGAGTGATGGGGCAATTAATCATGTGTGTGTAGGCTCGTGCAGCAGTGCCAGGCAGGCACGGAGGGAAAAACCATCTCCCCTCCGTCTCCTCCTGCCTTCAGACCCACCTAACTGGCGGCCAAACCAGACTATCTCACTCCTAAATTTATCTGCCCCTTGCACACGGGCACAGCAAAGGTCTCATTGGGTGCTCCTGTGTTTATAAATAAACCGTATATGAAAATTCCTGGCACTGCCCCTTTCCTTAAGAACCTGTCAAAGAGCAGCCCGGAGGGGACAGAGCTGTGCTGTCACCACTGGGAGGGTTCAGCCTCCCTGTCATGGGCTGTCCCCTGCCTGGAACAGGGAATTTGGAGCTGCTGGAAAACCCCAAACGACTTTCTGTCCGTTTGGTTCTGGTAGCTCTTCCCAACCCTGGGCCCGTTTCCTGATCCAGCTCATGGTTCAGCCTCCAAGGAAGGGAGCTGACCCAGAGGGGAGGAGGAATTGGAGTATGACAGATCAGGGTGCCATTGATCTATCGAGCCCTTTCCCTGTCCTCCTGAAGATCCCATCCTGGGAAGTGAGGAGAAGGCAAAAGGGGCAGCCCCTGTGCCAGCAGCTCTGCCTGGACTCAGTGGAGCTCATCCGTCTGCCCCAAGTGCGGAGATCCAAATGACTGTGGTGTTTGGTGACTCCAGACACTCTGCAAGATGGTGAAACTTGAGCTCCTCAGTCTCCTTCCGTACCTTGGAAACGTTGCTTTTGGGAAAGTGTCCTTGCCACGAGTACATCTATTCAGTCACAGGATATGATTTCATGGTTGGGCTTAAGCTGATCTTAGTCTACTGCTGCTGGAGGGGAAGATCCTGCCCTTCCTTCTGCCTCCAGCTGCAGAGTCCTGTGTCCTTCCCTCAGCTCAGCTGCTCCCAGGACCATGGCCAGGTCTGGGAGCAGATCCAGCCCAAAGCCAACCCTTTTCCCTGCCTGGGCGGTGGGAGCTGCAGCAGAGAAAACAACCGACCTATTTGGGATCCTCCACCCTTAACAAAGTGATCCCCAGGCCATCCTTTTTTGAAGAGCATGCAATGCCACTGTTATTTCTGTGCATTGTGCCTGTGATCTTAAACTCTCAGACAGATGGGGAAGGTGTTTTCTCTCCCACCTTCTGCCCCTCTGACAGCATCACAGTATGGGTGAGGATAAACCCACCACAGTGGGTGATCTGATACAACAAGCAGGATCATCCCAGAGCACGTTACAGCTTTCACACATCCCCCAAAACCTCAGCATCTCTCTGGAGAGATCAACAAGCCTCCCTGCTCCAAGTGGACAACTGGGGTCTCTCACACTGGAACCAGCATTGGAACTTGAACTCCCCCAAAATTACAGACAGACAAGATAAACACATTTACCTCCCAGCCTTTCCTTTTCACAAACCTTGTTTATTGGCTTCTGTGGTGTGGACAACCCCCCTGCTCACACGGGAACCTCCTGGGACGCAGAACTTGTGCTGGAGCTCGCTCATTATCTCCTGATAAACCGTGGCAATAACCTGGATCAGCGCTGTTGGATCAGCCCTTCCTGGGAGGTGACCTTGGGGGCAGCACAGTGGCATTCTGGAGAATCAGAGAATTAGCAACAAATGGTCAATCAGGCAGGTTCTTGGAAAGGGGAGCTTGGACTGGAGAAATCCCAATTACAGGAGAGCTGGTGGCTGCAATGGGCTTTTCCCAGCAGTTACAGTGGCCCTACCATCTTTTAACCTTCCAGTGTTTTATAAGTGATTGGGAGTTGTGATTCAGTGGCTGGAAGGAACCTGTGCCTCTCCCGTCTCACACAGGCCGCCCTCCCAAGTCCGTGACCCTGGTATTAAAGATGATTTTAAAAAGTCATCCCCAGCCATGCATTCCCATTCCACATGCACAGTTGTCATCTGGATGCAAGAATCCATCAAGGCAGCAATGCCTCTGGAGGGTTCATTCGGCTGAATGTGGTGGGGCAGAACTTTCTCCTTGGTTATACGGTGGGAACTGAGCTGGAGCAACTCCGAGAGCTGCTCTCTGGTCTTTATACAGTGCATGTTGAAAAGTCTGCTCCAGTATGAAAGCCCTTTAAAAAGCCAGGCTGTATATCCGAAGTGAGCCCACCAGAAAAGAAAAATAATAAAGAAAGTAGCTTTGAAAGACTGGGCAAAGGTCTGGAGGAGCCACAGTTTTCCTTCCCTGCAGTAAAGCGTGGCTAAAACAACACAAACTCCTATGGCTTACTAATTTTTCAACCCAATATTTTCATATAATTTGTGTGCTTTATAAGCCTTGGAAAAGCCACAAGAGGCCACACATTTCTGATGTAATCGTCTTTGAATTCAACAAAGACCATTACCATGTCAATGAGGGGGATGGTTTCAAAGAGCAGAGGGTGGTTTGCAGAGCACCCAGAGGGGATTTTCACTGCAGCTACTGAAATAATAAACTCCTCTTTCCCCCCTCCCTTCCAAATTTCGGCTCCAGCTGGAGACATTTCAATAGTTTAGTTCTAATCACAGATAATTCTTTTTTTATTGTGTCATTTGGAATTCTGTTATTCTACATAACAAACGTTGCTACGTTACTGGAGCAGAAAGTCTGAGCTTCAGGTTAGGTCAGTTTGAGCACAAACTCCTTGCATTTTGGCCCTTTCGGATGTTCCATGGTTGGGGTGGAGGTTGCCTTTGTTTTGAGGGGCTGCTTCGTGGAAATGGCTTTTTTCTCTCTTCATTCATCCCAGTTTTTATGCTCCCTGTAAGCTGGGCTGAATTTTTTTTTTTCTTTTTGCCTGCCAGGCTTTAATTAAAAGAGGTTAATCACTTATGCTAAAACTGTCAAACACTTCTGCACGGGAATATTTTTATGCAGGAGAAGTCCCACTGCCTTACACTGAGCTATTCATGATGCAAAATATTTTACAGGCATTCAGTTTTTGCACGTTTGGGACCTCCCGTGTGCCCTTCTGGAAGCTGCAGTCAAAGGAAGGCAGGAGGTAGGAACACCATGGGCGAAATGCATCACAAGCTGTTCTAGCTGTCAGAAAGATAAAAAAATAAAGAGCAACAAAAGGCAAAAGTTTTGCTGCAAATGCTCACCTTGGGTACAGAGCCTTGAAAATGCTTTTGAATGGAATAGTCAAAGATTATTTATTCCAGCATGGAAGTTGCAAGTTGAAAATAAGAGCCCAGGGTGAAAGAGTTGAAGGGTTGGATCTCCAGCTTACCAAAAAAAAAAAAAAAAAAGCCTAACAACAATTGCCCT
>JAWMRA010000042.1:1542586-1559330 GCA_035584735.1 Pseudotriccus pelzelni
TGGGCACAGCCCCAAGGCTGCCAGAGCTCCAGGAGGGTTTGGATGATCCTCTGGGGCACAGGGAGGGACTCTTGGGGATGTTCCTGTGCAGGCTGAGGATTGGATTGATGATCCTGGTGGGTCCCTCCCAGCTCAGCAGATTCTGGGATTCTGCGAACAGAACAACTCTGGGCAAATCCTGAGCTCAGACTCCAGCCAGGTGAGGGCTCCTGCCCTTGTCCTGCACAGGAATTGCTGAGCCCCTGCCCACTTTGAAGGGAGATTTGTTGATTTAAACCAGCAGGAAAGGGGCAACTTTCCACCCAGCGCAGGGGCTGCCCGTGCAGGGGGAGAGGACCCAGCACTGCCTGGGCTCCCTGCAGCGCCGGGGGGAGCCCCATCCCAGACTGCAGCCCTTGGAACGTGGAGCCAGGCACTGATCCCCGTGGCAAAGCCTTCACAGGGGCTGCGAGTTGGCAGCAAAAGCCAAACCCACATTATCCAAGTGCAGCCACTTCAGCTCCTAATGACACACAGGCCTTAGATCTCCACTTTGCTCCTTCAGAGCGAGTAGAAAGAGCAGATCAGAGGACACCCCAGAATCCTTTGAGGAGCATCCAGCACTGGTTTTAGAGCCCTATGACTTCACTGCCAGCAGTGTTTGCCACTCTCGACGTCTGGAATAAAAAGGCAGACAGAAAAAAGCACCTTTGGAGCCTTAAGGACTAATTAAGAAGTGCATCAAAAGAAAAGAAAAAAAGAGAAAGAGAGGGAGAGGGAGAGATAGGTTTGGCTGACTGTGAATGAATCTTATAAAATGGAAATGGGAAACATGTGCAAACACTTTAAATATTTTTGCCCCTGCAAGATACTTGAAGACTTCCCTTGTAAAACAAATAGGGAACAAAATAAAACCAGGTTTCCTTCAGTCAGCACATAATCATTTTCATGTTAATTTTTATCTTGTTAACCCAAAAATCTATTAGAAGAAAATTATCTGCCTGAAATCTGGCTTGTGACTCACGCTAAGTGGTTCTGATATTTTGAGAAAATAAATCTTTACACTGTTTACACAAGTCTATCTGAAATTACAGTGTGTAAGAGAAATAATGGTTTCGAGTGACCATAGGTGACAAATGATCAGGCTTCTGATGTTACTCGCTCTGGCCTTGTCTGCACTGGAGTTTTTTCCTCTCCCTTGAATCCCTACAAGCCGTAACAATGGCAAAGCAGGACCCGATCTGAATTCAAAACTAACTGAGCTCATTCAACTGAAAACCAGTCCTGGAGTTAACTGTGCTGTGGATTGTGCCTGGGTGATGAACGGGGTCAAACCCGATCGCAGCTAAAATGGGCACAAGGGTAATTTAGTAACAGACCCATCCTTAAGCGGGACAAGCTCCCTGCTTTTCCTGCCAGTTCATGCTGCCAGAGGAGGTAGATTTTAGGAAAGATCACTTGCACACACAGGGCAAGACGGTTTGGAATGGAAGCACAGAATCCCCCGAGCTGGAGGGGGCTCCCAAGGATCATCCCAGTCCAGCTCCTGGCCCTCTGATTTGGGGCACAGAGAAGGCAACAAGCTAAATGAAAACTGGACATTTTATTCCAGGATGTCAACCCTCCCCATTCTGCCCTGAGCTGCTTTATTGCCTTAGCTGAGGCTGCAGGAGGACAATTATTTAGTGGTTTATATTGAAGTTATTGCTTAAATTCATGGTGGGCAGCTTGGAAACACTGCCTTAGATCTGTGATTCCTGAAGAGTGCACAGCATAACACGAGACCGCAGCAAAAGCTGCTTTTTAGCAGTTTTTTGTTATTTTGCAGATTTACTCAGTTTCAGCTGAACCAGTTATCAAAACGTTTCCAGCTGAATTTGCTTTTTAAAGGCAACAGAATCCTTTCCCCTCCCTGCTTTACAAGATTCATTCCCATGCCAGTTTTTCCATCCTCTGGCTTTGAGTCTGGCTAAGTTAATAAATAAAAACCAATAAATAGATAAATGCCTCTGCCTGAGGAGAAATCCCTGGGAAGGACAGTCAGTCAGAGCATTCCATGTGGGAATGACACAGGGATTCTCTCTTTATCCAGGGAAAGCAACTCCTTGGCACAGATTGGTGTGAAGAGATGGCGGGGAGAAACGTTGTGAATGAATATTTGTGAGGTGAAAAGTACCTTGAAGTTCAGAGCAGGATCAGAAAACCAGTGGGTGGTTTTAGGGGGAGGTTGGAGGTGGGAAGAGGTGCTGCCACACAGAGCCCAGGCTTGGAGCCGGAATTCCTTTGGGAACTCTCTGCCCGGTTTGACACCTGCTCCTGTGGCCTGGCTGGGCACACTGGGCTGGTTTAGGGAGCAGTTACACAGATCCTTCCCCTCCTGCCCGGGCAAGATCCGGCAGAAAGCAGAGAGCAAACCCAGAGGGTGCCTTTGGTGCCGAGGCCTCATCACTGCAGAGCTCTGGGTTAGAGCAGAGCCAGGAGTGTGTCCTTCCCCTGTGCCCTTCTCATCCCTGCTGGGCACTGTGCTGGTCCAGGGATGGTCCTGGGCTGTCCCACAGCCCTTGGAAGCTGCCACATCACACAGGACAACTCAGCATCCTCGGGGGCATCAGCAAAGGTTCCAAGGGGGAAAGGGAGGAAATTCCTTTACGGTGAATCAGCACGAACGCTCCGAAGGCTGCAAATCCATCAGGTGACGGGGCCATGGAGTGTTTGCTTTATGTCAGGAGGTACCACAC
Organism: Pseudotriccus pelzelni; assembly: GCA_035584735.1. Taxonomy (NCBI): domain Eukaryota; kingdom Metazoa; phylum Chordata; class Aves; order Passeriformes; family Tyrannidae; genus Pseudotriccus; species Pseudotriccus pelzelni. Next base: position 1,545,304 of record JAWMRA010000042.1, read on the forward strand.
TGTCCTGGGTGGGAACAACCCCCCAGCCCCAGCACGGCTCTGGGATGGGATCCAGGGAATTCTGGTGCCGTTTGGCACGGGAGAACTCCCCAGGAACGCTGGGGGTGAGCTGCCCACCGGGGCCGCTGCCATCACTGCGTGCTGTTCGAGCTGTAGATCTCCCACCACAACGGCTCACAGCACAGGCACCACCAACAGAGGGAACGGAATTCCATCCCATCCTGCAGGGTGAAGGATGGCTCTTGGGAAAGCATGGAAAAGTCTTTCCTGCTCCTGGAAGCTGAAGAGCTGCCCTTCTGTACCTCCACAGGTACCCGATGGGTTTATCCTTCCTGGTGCTTGAGAACTGGAGTCTAAAATACACAGTAATTCACAGAGCTTAGAAATAGGCAGAAGGGGAAACCCAGTCTGAGCACTACCACAACAGCAGCCACAGAATTATACCCTGTGCTTCCTGAAGCAAGGAAAATTTTCTTCTCTATTACCCAAAACCGACACAACTGAGCTCAGTGGCTTGAAGTGGATATCACTTAGAAACGTAAGAAGGAGTGATTTAAGGATTTTTGCAGTGAAGTGCAGTGATTCTGTTAATAAACCGTGCCAGTGGCTGTTTTCCTGCTGTTAAAATGTTTAAAAATTCCTCTGAATTCCCTTAATTCCAGGTCCATCCAGTTCTCTTTATGCTCACATCTAATATTCCAGATTCTTCTCCTATGTATGTTAACAGTGAGGTTATTAAATCACTGTGAACCAAATACTAAGAAACATGAAAAGGTCATAAAATGGGGCAAACTAGAAAAGTATTTAAATGACCATAATATACTTTATTCATCCAGCAGAATCAAAAAGAGCCCAGAACATGGCTGGGGATAGAAAACCCAAGAATTTAGCAGGCTGAAGGGGGAGAAGAGTGGATTGAACAGTATTTTTGGTGAGTGGGAATTGCGTGCAACTGTGTGTATTTGGCCTATTTTAGGAGCTCTCCCCCTTATACAAATTATGTTTGTTTTACTGACGACCATGATGTTGGGAAAACAAAGGTCTGGCAGCAAGAGAAGTCTTGCAGGAGCACCCTGGAAATTCTGCCCCCAAAGACCTGCCTGGAAAAGGTCCGGCACCTTCAGGGAGAAGCCAAAAGTTGTGTTTCATGCCCAGAGCTCCAGTAATTAAAGCCACCGTGGCCATGGCTGGTGACTGGCCCTGGGGACCCCAATGAGAGGGTTCATTCTGACACTTCACCTGCTGTTGAAAGGGGTTTTTCCCATTGCTCATGGCCCTGATGAGAATGGCAGGGCTGGGTGTTATCTCAGCCCCAGTGCCAGCAGCCAAATAAAGCAGGAGCTGCCTGCCAGGGCTCAACAGGGATTAATAAAGTGGCAAGATTTACAGGGAAGTCAACTCAACTTGCTTTCCAAAAAACATGAATCAAAAACATTATATTGTCTTGGATATACGTCATGAGTAAATGGGTCTGATGGGTTCCTGGCAGGAGAACACTCTGGGAGCCTGATAGGCTGGAATACGTTTTACTGGAGCTTGGAGGGTAAGGAAAAGGTGGATGTGAGGCGTGTGAGGTGAATATTAAACCCCCAGTAAAATGGCTCCACTGAAGTTAATGGTGTTTTGCTGCTTTTCATCAGTCCCGGAGGGGTGCAAGTGGAAATCAAAGGGGGTGGGACATCAGGGAGCCTCTCTAAAGTTGGAGGAATGGCCCCTTCTCTATCAACATGTCTTAGATAACATCTTAGATAACATATTTCCTTTTTTTTTTTTTTAATACCTGGAGATACTTAGGGTTGAACAGTCTCCAGGAATGTTGGTTCCTTCCATTTTTTTATGCCCCTGGGGCTGGAGCTGGATGAGCTTCAAGGTCGCTTCCAGCCCAAGCCATTCCCTGATTCTGTGAGCTGTACTATGAACACCTCTTTAAAAAGCCTTAAGAAGCTCTTCTAGGACTGAACCTTTCCCAGTTCATAGAACTAACATAAAAGGAAGCAGTTTGATTTGCTGAAATAAAAGCTAGAAAGTGATTTTAACATTCCAGCCCCACGAAAAGCACCTTTTCACCTCCACAGTGGCAACATCCCCACGACTGCCCAGACTGAGCTGAGCAGTGGTGCCATCATTCCACTGGTTGTTTTGGGAGCCATGCAGTCCATGGAGATGGGGCTGGTACTGAAATCCTGCCACACTCAGCCCAACTGTCTCTTTTGTGTTGTTTGGGGAGGGTTGTTTTTGTGTGTTTGTCACAGCTTTGTCTAATCTGTGAACACATAAACGTGCTGCTACCACCTCGGGTTGTTGTTTCAGAAAACAGAGCAGAAAACTGGTGTCTCAAGGTAGCTGGCCTGGAAATTGTGGATAAACCAAGCAACGGGTCCAGACACGTCCAGGATGTCTCTGTGTGGCAAAAACACGCTGGTTATCTCAAGGTTTGACTCAGGGAAGATCTTCTTCACCTTCACTGGGAGGGCTGGCAGCTGCTCTACAGCATTATTGAAGGTCTGATGAGCTAAAAGAATACACCTGTTATTGCAAGGGTTGGGGATCAGGAAGCACAAACTAAACCACCTGGAGAGGGGATTGGGTCTGGACAGTTTCTCTACTTATATTTTGTATTTAAAGCACAAAGAGTAAGTCGTAGAAAGAATCACAGAATCATGGAGTGGGTTGGAAGGGACCTTAAAGCTCAGATTGGGTTTCCCTTTCTGCTCTGTGAAATCATCCTGTATTTCATAACTCGAATCCTCAAGCACCTGAAAGAATCCAACCCATTAGGTACCCTTGGAAATAGGACTTTGGAGTCTAAATCACTTTGGTCCTATTGAAAATCTAATGGCATTTTGATACATAATCAAATATGGAGATGGTGAATAAAGAACAATAGAAGGTAGCACTGTCCTTAGAATACAAAAATAACATAAACCCGTGAAAGTTTGTGAGCACATCAGAAGGAATGCACTGAGCAGTCCCTAGGAAGGCATCTCTGGGTGCTTCTATTTGGTAGAAGTAAATCTGGATGAAAATAAGACCTATCCAGCAGTGAAAACATCCCTGACAGGATAATGTTCAATTTAAATAAACAGTCCTAATGAGATCTGTTATTACCTGCTATTTTGTCATGCTCTGGCATGCAGTCTTAAGTCTAATGTTTCTAAATGCTGTCATAAATTTTTTCAACCTAATCTGCTCCTGAAAATTTCAGCTCATGTCTCTCATGGTGCACAGTAAATTAGAGGCAGCGTTGAAGTCTCCAAGTGAATCTAAATCTCCCTCAGAAAACCCCAGAACACCAAAAACAGTCTCTCCCCATCTGAGAACCGACTGCTGGGGCTGTTAAGCTTAATAAAGAGCTCAAGGTGGACATGTCAGGCAGACAGTTTTGCATAAAATATATACAGCCAATTGTGTAGTCCATCCAAAATTAGCTATTTAGTGCCCAAAGAGGGGGAAGAAAGCTGCAATAAGCTGTGCCTACCTAACAGACATATCTCAGGATTTTGACGGATCAACAGGCTGAGAATATCTCGGTGAACCAGAAAACAGTGGGAATAATCAGATTGCTGTGTTGGGTGTTGTGTTACACCAACAGCCTCTGTGCTGCCTTGTGCTGGGAGAGGAGCACTGAAAGGCAGGGAGACTCAAAGGGAAAAGGGAAATGAAAGAGGTCTAACAGGACCTGAGTGATCCAATTCAGTGTTTCATGTAGATGCAGTAACAGAGCACTAAATCACTTTTTCATGGGGCCTTCAGGAGCAGAGCCCTTGCAGTTCCTCTGTGGACAACGAGGAAAGAACACCAAGGCTGGACCAAGGAATTTTTAATGCTCCTTAAATAATGCTACAGGCAAGTGGCGATGGTTTGAAACAATACCAGAGGCCTCAAACTACTCCAATCACCCAGTGATTCTGAATTCTGCTGACTTTGGCCAATGGTTTTTGCTCCAGCAGGGAATGTCACCCCAAAATAGGCACCTAACGGTGTTCAGAACTGAACCTGGAAGGTTTAGGAATTGCTGTCCTGCATCCCAAGAACCATCACACACAGGGGGGATTCTCTTTGGCACAATGTGAGTGATGTCACCTGTAGGGAGAGGAGACATAATTCAAACTTGTCCATGAATTGTGCAACGTTAAAAACCTAATCACCACTGCAGGCACTGGGAATTCAGTTTTGGTGGTTAGGATGCTTTTTAGCTTCCATTCCCACAATCCATAATTCTGCACAAGTGTGGTCATTCCCCCAGTCCAAACAGTTCCCTTCAGAGGCCGAGAGGAGCTTCAGTTTTCCACCAAGGTCAGGGCAACTTTGCCATGCCCTGACAATCCCTGAGCAGGTAATGCTTCTAATGCTTTATTAGCACAGGCTGGGGTCAATAAACACTTTATACTCCCTTCCCCCCATATCTCCCGACGTAATTCCCAACCCCAGCGCTTAAAGACCGGAGGGATTCCCAGCCCTGAGCCAGGGAAAGCTCAGCAGTTCAGCTCCATTTCAGCTCTTTCTGAGGCCACCGTGGCCGCCACCTTGATAAATGCAGTTGTTACTAGGAAAGAACAAAATCCTTTAATCATTTTCAAACATTAAATTCCATCATGTCTGGCCCATAAACGTAAAGTTCACTTTCCAGGAAGGATTTACCGGAGCCGATACCTCGTGCTGGCAGAACGCGAACTGCACGTTTTAGCAAAACGATTTTTTTCGGGGAGGTTTGGGGTTTTTGTTTTTTTTTTTCTTTCTTTTGGAAACGTTCGACTCCAAAAGCTCAACGAGACCCTGGTTTGCCCCGGGTGGCTCGAGCTGAACGTTGTCACGGGTCGCTAATAAGGGCTTCGTTTGTCGCTGGCTGGTCCCGGGGTGGTTGACGCTGCTCGGGAGCAGCGCCTGAGCTCCAAGCTCCTGTTATCCCTCCCCGTCCAGCCTCCAAAGCCTGACGTCTGCACGCTGGTTTCTCAGAGGCAACGAACAACATCTGGTGCTGAACCAGTGGGGTCAAATAATGTTCTCACCATTTAGCGTAATTAACTCCAACCGCCCGTCTGCCGCTCGGCCCCGGCGCAGCCAACACAAGCAAAGCTGGGCCAAGGCGAAATTTCTCCTCATTATTAAACCCAAATCTAAGCACTTGTCTGTCTGTAAAAACAGAGCAAAGGGAGGAAAACTGAAACCAGCGAACAGGGTCTGAGGTTTCAATAAATGTCAGAGAGCGTCAAGTCTGTTTGGATTGCAAATTATTGCTGGCTGATGGTCTATTATTTTACAACTAGCGATTGCTGTCAGGACTTGGGGAGGGGGTGGGAGGGAGAGGGTTCTCCAGGCCCAGCCAGAGGGGAACAGAAGTTACAAAATACCGTAACAATTGTTTAAAAAAAAAAACAAAACAACAACAAAGTCACTTTAAGATATGCTAAATTTAGAATCTTCACGGAGCGTCTCTTCAAAGGGTAAAGAGGTCTTTGATGGGTGACCCAGTCTGGGAAGTGTCCAAGGCCAGGCTGGACAGGGCTTGGAGCAACCTGGTGTAGGGAAGGTGTCCCTGCCCGTGGCAGGGGGTGGGACTGGGTGTTCTTTAAGGGCCCTTCCAACCCAAACCAGTCTGGGATTCCGTGATTCTGAGTCACCCCGTGACACAAACCATCAGGAGGTCCTCTCTGCCAGAGGGCATTTGCCATCCCTGCCTCTTGCTTCCCAACACCATCCCTGGGAGAAACAAGGCAACTGGACAATCATGAACATGCAAGAGTGGAAAAAAAACCCACATTCCATGACTCCGTGCTTCCAAGGTGCTGCATCTGGAGTGAAGCTGAGAGGACTGGGTGTCACTGCTGGTACAGACAGGGGGAAAAACCTCTTTTCTTCCCCCTAAAGCTGAGAAATGTATCATTGTTATGTGTGTCGGGGTGACTGAGTAGCCCATTAACACCGTACAGGTGAATAACAAAAACAGTTGCTTCTTCACACAGTGAGGACCTGACAAGCAGACAAAATAATTGTGGAGCCTGCGATACTTAATACAAAAGTTAAGAGCTTGGCACTCGGAGGGCCCAGGCGTGCAGGGAGCACATGTGAAGGGAGGAAGTGTTTTACACAATCATTTGTCAGACCAGAACTGCTCATTAAACATGGTCAGACTCTCGGAGTAAATTCCCTCCCTCCTGCCTGAGCAGAGCTGGGATGTACATGGATATCCCCCCACAAACTCCTACGGTTTAGACACAGCAATTAGAAACTAATTGTACTAAAACACTTAATCCCAATACAGAGAGGGGGAAAAGAAACTGCTGAAATTTGGAGTTGCTAATCCATCATTCCAAGTGAACAAGTGCCAAAGTGAAGGAACAGAGAGCTGAGGCCAATGCAGCTCGAGGAGATTTTTCTGTTTACTCTTTCTTTAACCATGGAAGTGCATGTTTGGTTACAGGGGGTCTTACTGTGATTATGTTGATATTGAGCTTTCCAGGGGCATTTCAGAATGTAACTGTTAAATTTTGTTCTCAACCCTCTCTGTGCATCTTAATTTAGTTCTGCCAAGACAAGAATTAAATGCAGCTTTGGTGTAACTAATAAGAAAAACATGTACTAATAAAAAAGGGAGCCTTTCACTCCTGGAAGAAATTGCTCCCTGTGAGGGTGGGGAGGCCCTGGCAGAGGTTGCCCAGAGAAGCTGTGGATGCTCCATCCCTGGAAGTGTCCAAGGCCAGGTTGGACAGGGCTGGAATAGTGGAAGGTGTCCCTGCCCATGGCAGAGGGTGGAACTGGATGGGCTTTCAGGTCCCTCCCATCCCAAACCATTCTGGAGTTCCATGATTCTATGATTCCATGATACTTCCAAAAGACACGTTATAGTTGATGAGACTTGATTTGATTACTGTGCATTCTGTTTTAGGAGGCTGAGTGACAAACAGCACAGCTCTCCTTCACCGGGCAGTGCCTCGGGTTGCACAACATGGATAACCGTGAACCCACCCAAAGCAGGGAACATTCTACCTGCCATGGACGTCACAACTCCAGAACCACGTGTTCCCAGTGATTTACCATCCCAGGACGATCTGTCAGTTCTGTCTCAGCTTACCAAACCCAGGGATTTCCACTCTGCGAGAAATTCCCCGCGATAAAACCCAACATCATTTTTCCCTCTGTGATCCGTCTTCGCCCTGTGCAGCCACACCGATTGAGCAGAAAGCAAACTGTTCCTGCCTCCAGAAACCCGACATGGTGACAGTTCCTGACAAAATCACCAAAAGGCCAATGCACATCTTTAACCCGCTCGGATTCCAGGGCGGAAAGTCGCTGCGCTGGAAAAAATATCGATCAGCTCTGCGGGAAAGATCGTGTTGCGCCCGCGGAGCGCAGGGGAAGGGGCAGCCTTTGGGGTGATCCACGTTCCTCCCGTTCCTCCCGTTCCTCCCCCGGGGCCCCGAGAGGGGCCAAAACAAGCTGCAGGGTCACAGTCACGTCTCGGGCTGAGCAGCCTGGCAGGTGAGGCGTGTTCCACAGGCATGGGGGGCACGGGCAGCCGAGCCCGAGCGGAGCCCACGCTCGCTCTGCGCCGGAGAGCTTGATTGTTTTGGCCTCTTTCCTTCGCTCTGGGGGAAAATCGAGGCACCTTCTCGGCCCGTTACTGGTGCGAAATCATAAGTTACAGTTTTATTACCAGTTGCTGTGAGCCTGTGTGAGGGAGAGAGGAGGAGGTGGGTACAGGAGAGTATAACACTCTTTTGTGACCATGAACCCATTCTTGGTTTTTTTCTTTTTTTTTTTTCTTCTCTTTGCAGAACACGGGTTTAATTTAGGGAGACGAAAAGAGAAAACTAGAATTTGCTTTTCCAAACAGCAGTGTTTTGATAATTTTTGTTGTATCTGAAGCCTGCTTTTCTTCAGACCTGTTGAATTCTTCTCTTTGCATTGCTGAAAATAATAATAATAACAACAATAATAATAATGAAATAGGTGGGCTGTATGAGTTTATTCTGGCTCTATAAAATTGCCAATTATTTTAGCCCACCTCACATATTGGTCTAGAGGAACCATGTTTTCCAATTAAAACCTCTCCCTGCATTTCTGTCCCTTGCAGATTTCGAAGCCCCACAACCAGCGCTGAGTTGTAAAGTTCTATTCAGTGAACTGGTTCACTTCCAAAAAAAAAAGCGCAGAGAAATTTTGGTCTAGAATCAGTGTTGTTGGGGTAAATGTTTTCCCACTCCATGAACTCCAGGGTGTTTTCACTGATTATTTTGCATATGGTGCAGATTTATTTACTTTCCCAGTGTCAGGAGCCTCAGCTGGGTTTTTTAGCAGAATCCAAAACCAACAGGTTTGAGCAACTGGAAGATTTTCGTGTTCAGCTCAGCAGAACTGGGACAGTGTATTCCTTGGGGTGATATCATGACCAGTGTGTCAGCATGTCCCTCTCCATGGCTGCAGGAGCACTGAACCTTCTCCCAAGGTGTGCTTTTCCTGCCGTTCACAGCTCAGCCCTCTCTGTCCTCCTCACAAACCGTGTCTGATCCTCTGCATTTACGGTCAGTGGGAGTCAACTCCATCGAGACTTGTTGCCCAGAGAAGCTGTGGCTGCTCCACCCCTGGAGGTGTCCAAAGCCAGGTTGGAGCAACCCTAGTGGAAGGTGTCCCTGCCCATGGCAGGGGGTGGAATGAGATGATGTTTAAGGTCCCTTCCAACCCAAACCATTCCAGTATTCCATGGTGAAATGTCCTCTCCCACGTTGTTTCAAGAAGTGACCCACCTCTACCAACAGAATTAGCAACCATTTCAGTGTTCTGTATACGTTGTCCAAGCAATTTTCACACTAAATTTTCACACTGAATTTTCCAGCTGAAAAATCCTGAAAATAAAAATCCAGTGAATTTCCATTCAAATGTGACCTAAAATTGCAGCAGCTTTAATAACTCTCGTTCTGCTTGGCTAAAATATCCTTAGAACAGTTTTCCAATTCTAACCAGGCACATTTATTAATTGGCCTCACCCAGAACACAGATGGGAAAAACACTGAGAAAGGAACATCGCACTTTTTTGGACCTCCAAAAGATTTTCCAGTCAAAATTCCATCCAAACTGGGGCTTAACATTTAAGGAGCCGGGCTTGGCATTTTAAGATCTGGTTGACGAAGCCTAGTCTGGGACAAACCAGAAAAGACTGCCGAACAAAACCCACAGTGAGTCCCTGATGGATGTGCTCTGCCTTTGGTCACATTCAGCATGTGAACCCCTCTCCCCCCCGCTGGGTTGACCACCCTGAGCTCAAATGTTATTTAATGCTGGCCCAAAAAGAAAATAATAATAATACTGTGGTGTGAGTGTTCCAATTCACCTCTGGCCTTCCAGACTCGGGGCAATGAGTCATTTGCTCCTGACAGGAGGGGTGCAACGTTCTCAGGGCTTCTTGGGTGGAAGAGAGTTGGTAGGAAGCGAGTCCACAGCGGGCCATTAAAGCTGATGAGGATTAATACCCTCCCTCACTGGCTCAACCTACAAAATGCATCCATCGCTTGGAGAATTGTGCTTAAGTCCACAGCTGGGAGCAAACCTGTGATCTGAGGGGTTTTGGAGCGTGTATGTACTACCTAACTAATGGGGAAACAAACCCCAGTGCAGCGGGGCTGGGGAGTCCCACTCCAGCAATAACATATTGTAAAGGATCAAGTTTCAGGACAATTAGCTCCTGGCTGCAGTTTATTACCCCATCAGAGATTTAAAACATGATTCCACCCCCCCCCAACCCTCCCGCATTCCAACAATACTTAAGTGTCTGGAACTGACACTGTAAAACAATAATAGAGTGACAAATATCTGTCTATCTGAAGACAGACCCACTAGCTGGGTTGTTTTGAGACAATAAACTGTAAAAAAAAATACTTTAAAGTAGTCTTTTCCTTCTCACAAGGTAGCAGCGCTGAGTGGAAACGTTTTTAGTCTGTTGTTTGTGGGATCTCGGGGTGGTTGAACACCAGCATGTTCTTCATGCTGAGCTGTCTGCAGAGATGGGGAGCCTGGGGTGGCTTCTGAGGGCCAAGGCCCAAGGGCTGAAGGGAGGAATCACTGTCATTTCACCATCAGAGCTAAAGGACATCGCCCAAGCCCTCAGTGGTGAACAAGAATTAGGTGGACTAAATTCCTTTTTTGCAGATATCAGTTCTCTCCAGTGGCCTCTGATCAGAATAACCAAACCAAAATGGAGTAAAATTTGCTCTTTGGTGTCAAACGCCAAATCTGCTCCACAGGAAGGGAATGGGAGGTCCCAGGTAAGCCCAGTTTCCGTGGGTGTGAAAAAGCTGAGCACTGAACTGGGCTCGTGGCACTACCAATCCACGGAACAGGAGCGTCCTCAAGGCCAGTTTTTGGGCTGTATGTTGCAGTGTTTGCACATGGAGTGCAGACATGACCAGATCTATGTGTCAGACACTCACCTCAGTGACCTGTAGGTCCTTCCCAGATGGAAAAAGGGAGCTCAGGCTCCTGCTGCCTTGGGCAAATTGGTTGTGCTCAGGTGAGTCCAGGACAGCCAGTGGATGGAAGAGGGGCAGGGAAATCGTTCTTTAGACCCAGATTTCTTTTGATCACCGCAATTATCTGCCAGACTGAACTAATCATTGCCCCCCACCAACCAGAATTCCGTGTTTCCAAGCCAGGTCTGTAACAAGAGTCTCCAGTCCCAGCTGGGAAAGCTCTGTGAGTGCATTAGCACAGGGACTGTTGCAGCTGTACCCTGATGGTGGCAGACCTGCAGGTTTCCTTATTGCTGAGCACCTTCACCTTCTGCTGAGCTCAGAAACGAGGAGAAGGTGTTTCCTGAGGCACTGAATTCCCCAGTAAGCCAAGACCAAGCTGTGCCAAGCAGGTACCTCAGTGCAGCTCTTTAAGCCTCCCCTCTGCCAGAACACACGTGAGACTGAACAGCAGAGACCAAAGCGGGAGAGAAAGTGTTCCTGTAACGCTGCTCTTACACCCACTGCACTGTGGAGCATCTGCACCACTTAAACCAGGCTGTATCATTTCTAGAGCTTGGAACACGGAGAGCGTGACAGCACGAAGACAGTTTTATTTCCCTGGGCTGGATGGCTGCTCCATTGGAATATCATTTGCAGAACACCAGGAGCAGAAATATAGTTGGGGACATCTTGCTACGCTGGCTTTTAACACGTACACCCCGTGGCCTGCAAACAGCCCTGCAGCTTCCAAAGCAGGATGCCAAGGATCAGCGAGAGAAATGAAAGCACACAGGGGAAAAAGGGCAAGCTGGGAGCTGTCAGGGCCCATCTGCAGCAGTTTCCAGGGATTGAAAGTGAAAAGCATCGTGCATTTTGCAAAACACGGAGTTGCAATTACAGGAGCAAATTGTAGCCATTATACTGCATATAATACTCCTGAGTGACACAATAAACAGTGGGGCAAAGTTATTTAAATTTAATTAAAGGACTATTTACTTAGAAGCTGATGTTTCAATCATAACCAGGGGCTCCCAACAGGAGCACACTTCCCCTGTTGGTTTGGGTGTCGTGCAAACCTGTCCATGTCAAGGTATCAAAAGCCCTTCCCCGGCGTGGCGGTGGCTGCAGACAGAACCCTGGAGGGGCTGCAACCTGAAGCTCTGCTCCAGGAACGGTGTCAGGACGGGAGAAACCCGAGTCTCCAGGAATCCAGGGTAGGACCGGGGCCTAAGAAAATACAGAGCGATTGGGGCAGCAGCAAAACCGAGGCTGTTCAAACGTCGTTTTGCCTCCAATCGCTTTGGGTGGGATTCAGCTCGCTGAGCCCTGCCCAGCTCTAAGTCACCTGCCTGGTTTAAGCTGTTTCCTAAGCCCACTTCGAAGCCTAGAGCAGAGAGAAAAGCCATGTTAGAAATGGAGTTGTGCCACCTCCAGGGGTTCTTACATGGGTCCTTTCCCTTTTTCAGGTCACTGCAGAGTCAAGGAATGGTTTGGGTCAGAGGGGACTTAAAAACCATCTTGTCCCACTCCTCTGCAGGGGGACCTCTCACCATGCCAGGTTGCTCCAAGCCCTGTCCAACCTGTCCTTGGACACTCCCAGGGATGGGGCAGCCACACTTCTCTGTGCCAGGCCCTCCCCACCCTCCCAGGTGGTGTCCAGTGTGGAGAAGACGCCTCATCGTTCAAAGGCGGGAGCTGGAAAAGCCGAATCCCAGCTTTTCTGGGCAAGAATCCTGTGCAGGAGGATGTTGCTGATGCCACTAAAACTGCAAGTCCGGCCTTTGTGGACCTCTGTCTGCATTCCAGAGCAGGCAGGACCGGAGGGTTTGGTAATCTTGCTGGCTGCCTGCACGGCGTGGTTTTGGGCAGGGACTAAGCCGAGCCTGGTTTCACAGGTCGAGGTTAAGGCACGTTGGTGCAGTGGTGCAGGAGTCAGCCCGGGCTGCCAGTGTGCTGTGGATAAACACAGGCTGCTCTCCCTGGATAAACAGCAGCCCTGGAATGTCATTTTCCAGTGATGTCGATCTGGCACCTTCCTGCTGCACTAAATCCGCTTTAAGGGAGTCAAGCGAAAAAGAAAGAAAGAAAGAAAGAAAAAAAAAAAGTGGGAAAACTAACAGTGCTAAAAAAAGGCCTGCTATATTTAGAATAAAGCTGAGGATGCATTGGTCAGTCTCCAAGGGAAGTGGCCTAATGACCTGATTACTGTTCAGTAAAGTAGATGGGAAAAGCTGAAAGTGGAAAACTGAATTGGTTTTATGACCTTTACGAAGTGCAGTCAGAAAAGTGAGTTTAATGCCTCTATCTTACCATTTGTTTATAGTATTAGTCATTCTTACAAGAGGGCCTGACTCATGGTACCAGAGTTTCTCCTCCTGGATAAACTGAAACGCTCTGATATTAAGTTATTTAATTATTTTAGGCCCCTCCCAAATTTAGGTTCTCCTTGAAGCACCTTCTCCTCCCAGTGACACCAAATCTGCACAGAACAGCAACACCTGGCACACGCTCCTGCCACTCGACCTCAGGTGCCTGCTGGAGGTGACCGAAATTAGAAGGACGTCCCCCACCCCGAGCTCCGTGTTCAGGGCTGGGAGGGTGAACACCCAAACCCTGGGCTTCCCAGATTTATTTGGGGATAGAACTTCTCTGTTTCGGCACACGTTGGGATCTCTGCGGTCAGGAGCATTCCAGTTTATCTCCCTGTGTTTGTGATTCCATGAGCTGAGAAGGTAAGGAGTGGGCAAAGAGGATCGTTCCACTGAACTCATCACTCAAACTGCAGATTTCACATTTGATTTGAAAAGATGGGCTGAAAACCCATCTGGTTGCATTTTTCTGCTGATTCCTTCTCCATGCCACCTCTATTTTACATGCATACTGAGAAGGGAGGTCTATTGATAAATTACAACCTGGTAACAGCTGCAAGGAGCCATCAGACCTAACTGTAATCCCCAGAAGTGCCCTTCCGTCCCTCCAGAAAAAGGGCTCTGGGTGGAGACCTTTAAAAACTGGCTCCAAACCACCCCCCAGGTGTTCAGTTCGAGGATTGTCACGCAGGTGCGAGGAGAAGGAAGCCTCCCCTGGCCAGGCTGGCTGACACTCCTTGTCTCTGCTGTTTGCTGTGCCTGCAGGCACCACTTTCCCCGCGGTCACCCCCGCTGGCACAGGGACATCGCCGGCACCGGCGCTGCCTCCTGCCCAGGCACCCCCTGCTCGCCCTGGGAAGGGCTGAGAGCCCAGCCTGAAACACAGAACGAGAGGTTTGAAAACCAAGGCACGTGGCAGCAGCTGGAGGGACAGCGAAACATGCCCGTGGGGTGAGAGGGACGATTCACTGTTGGGGGGAAGCTGCGACTCCCTCCCGGGGCAGTGGGAAGAGCGGAGCGCGCGCTGCATTCCCACCTCACCTTCGTGGAGCTCTTTTTGCCTTCCAGGCTCTCAGGGTCGGTGCGTGGCTTTGCTGAGGAGTGATTTGCAGTGTCACCACGGGCAGGGACACCTTCCACCAGCCCAGGTTGCTCCAAGCCCTGTCCAACCTGGCCTTGGGCACTTCCAGGGATGGGGCAGCCACAGCTTCTC
>JAWMRA010000042.1:1562617-1578980 GCA_035584735.1 Pseudotriccus pelzelni
GAGCCCACCCTGTGCCCCATCCCCACCTTGTCCCCCAGCCCAGAGCACTGAGTGCCACGGCCAGGCCTGCCTTGGACTTCCTTGGGTGTGAAGAAGAGAAAAGAAGCAAATGTGACCAGAATTTCTCTAACCACTGTGAGGCTGGTTCTAACCAATGGCTTCAGGGCTCCTTCTCAAAGCCAGAGGAGCGGAGAAAAAGAAGGGCTGGGGGGTGCGGGAAGGGAGGGAGCCGCTTCTGGAGATGGGAAAGATCTCTCTGAGCGTGTTCACGGTGCCAGCACAGCTCCAGGCACTTTGGGTTTCCTGCTGTGGCTGTGGATTGGCCAGTGCTCTGGGTGGCTGGGAACCAGCAGCTTGGATGGTGACTGCAGTCTGGAAAGCCAGGCCCATGTACTGGGAGGGACTGGCAAACACCTCCAGCTGTTTCGAGCAAACATGCACAAGGGCTGTGTTTCAGGACCTGACTCTCATTAGCAGTAGTTCCCTGGTTCCAGGTCCTTTACAGGATGGAGGGTTTTAAGAACACATTTTACCATCCATTTAATGTAACAATATTAAGCTAGATTTGGCAAGGCCACTTCAGACATAAAACTTTAAAATGAGCTTTTTCAGAGCATAAAATCACAATTGGTCCTGCTAGTAAAAGGATAAAATAAATGTCTATTCACCCTAATTGCTGTCAAACTTGTGATTTTTTGTTTTGTTTTCTTTTATATGTAGTAAAGCCAACGTGGTTTTATTGTATAGGGTGCAAACGCTCACCGTGTAATATTATAAATCCTGCAGAGAATTAAAGCATCTGCACATTTTTCCTGGCCTGGTTCTCGCTTTAACTCGAAACGTCTGTGAGCACTGGCACAAAAGAAAATCCTGTGGGCGAGCCTGATCCCACCTCTTTTCCAATTCCACTCTTTCCGAGCCCTTTGCTCGTGTATTGGGATTTAACAGTCTGAGTGCAGCTGATGACATACTTAGGAGCATGTGAGAGTGTCAGAAAGGGCTCTGGTACAGAACATTCAGGGGTTTTATCCACCTCATTATCCCAAAGAGTTGGAAGGACTCAGCCTCCCACAAGCTCAAGTTGGAAAACAATAATTATTAGATCAACCACTCCAGCTCGGAGCCAGCGTGAGGACTGTTGGATCCACGAGCTGAGATCTCTGCCCTTGGGTCTCCCTGTGCTTCCAGAACAGCTCTGCCTGCTGCAATTCCATCAGCAATTCCTGCTCTACCTTCACCTCGTCCCTGAAAGCCCCTACAAGGAGCTCAGAGGGCTTTTGGAGTTCATTTCCCCGAGCTGAGGGCACTGGCTGAGGTCCCACTGAGGAATTGCTCCCATTTCACCTGGTCTGTGGGTGCAAACAGGTAAAACCATGAGAGGAAACAGCTCTGGCAGGTCCCAGATAAGCTCAGCTACAACCCAGGCCCTGAGGGGTGTGGGATGACCTGGCACATGGACACAGCGATGCTTCCACCAAGGCACGGAAAGAGCAAACCCCTCTCGCTTATTGCTGATTGTCTTTTCCTTGAAGGCTTCTCTGACCTACGGAGATGGCCCAGCTGCCTAAGAGAGTTATCCAGGGATGGCCATCCCAGAGGCGGCAAGGGGAAAACGGGACGTTTGGAGTTTGCAGATTTTCTTTTTTTAAAACAGCAAAGAATTTGGCTCTCTGGCCTCGTCCGTGTCGGGGCTGGAGGAGTCAGACCCCCCCTGCTTTTACCTTCTCTGCCTTCCACCACCCCCGGCTCCAGCTCTGTAAGCGCCCCAGTCAGACCCAAAATACTCCGCTTTACTTTGTTTTGGTGGCAAAGCTCACGAAAGAAATGGATTTGCTCATTTTGGAAATGGAACAAACCTGCTGCTGGAGAGCAGCGTGAGCTGCGGGTTCCTCGGGGTCTCCCTGGGCACAGCAACACGGGACAGGGCTTAGACGGGACACTTTCCCATCGCTCCTGGTGACTCCAAGGAGACCTCGTCATGCCAGGCATCTCCCATTAGTAACCCGCAGAAATGGAGCCAAAAAATAGGCTCTTGTTTCCAAAACAATTTCATCATGTCCCTTATTTACTTCATTATCACTTCAATCTGCAAATGAGGTTTCAGTTGAGGCTGAAAAAAAAAAAAGAAGGAACATTCTCCACCTTATAAATTTTTTTTCATTAGTTTCTTCCAATTTTGCAAAAAAGAATCGCTATGGGTTTCTCAAAACTTACACTTTGTTTTTGTTT
This sequence comes from Pseudotriccus pelzelni, assembly GCA_035584735.1. Lineage (NCBI taxonomy): Eukaryota > Metazoa > Chordata > Aves > Passeriformes > Tyrannidae > Pseudotriccus > Pseudotriccus pelzelni. Next base: position 1,564,847 of record JAWMRA010000042.1, read on the forward strand.
TTAAACTTTGCCACTCCAAACCCAGCAAAAATCAGAGATTTTGTAGAATTAGTTTTCAAATTAAATTAGGGAGATTTACACATCATTTCTTTCTGTTGCTCCTCGGGGGACTATTTTGAAAGTGACGATTTTTCCATTCCAAACTGGATGTCCTGGCAGGAGGATTCCAGCCTCCCAGCCAGCCCCAGCATAGATAAGGGCTGGGCTGGTTTGCACTATGTTATTCTCCCACTAGATGTCCCAGTAAAATGTTATTTACATTGATTAGGTCGAAGCATTTCCCTGAAATGCAGGTTTTTCAGCCACTTTTACAGGCTAATCCCAACTGGGCTCTTGGGTGCAGCATTTTTTAAGCCCCAGGCTTTGGAAAGAAAAGAGGGAGAATGGATCTAGATTGTAAAAACCACGTTAAGACAATTTATTCCAGAAGTCCAGGCAGTGTGGGGGTCCTGTGTGCATTTCTGGTTGATCAGTAAAACAGAAATACAACCAAATAACCCTGAGGATTTATCATAATTACAGCTCCTCCTTTTAGGGGAAACCTCCCTGTGATTGAACATTCCAGCAGGAGCAGCAGTAGCTCACCAGTTAGGACTGGTTGGTTCTTCCAGATTTTATCATATCACAGAATCTTGGAATGGTTTGGGATAGAAGGGATCTTAAAGCCCATCTCATTCCACCTCCTGCCACGGGCAGGGACACCTTCCACCAGCCCAGGTTGCTCCAAGCCCCGTCCAACCTGGCCTTGGACACTTCCAGGGATTCCAGGGGCAGCCACAGCTTCTCTGGGCGACCTGTGATGAGAGAGTTCAACCCATTCTGCCTGTGAAAGAGTCTGAAAGGCAAATCAGAGCCACGGAATGGGGTTGTTGTTCCCCAGTCGCGCTCGTTGCCTGAACAAGGAGGGTTCTGCCCCAGCCCCTGTCCCAGTCCCAGCCCTCTGTTCACCTCCTGCACGTTTGGACCAAGTCCAAGTGGCAGGGAACAGGAATGTCACCTGCTCAGCCTGGCCCCTCTGCTGCGGGACAGCCCCACACCCAGCCTGGAGGATGGGGAAGGAGCTTCCCCAGGACTGCGCTAAATTTAACCCATTGCTTCGTGTTTCAAAACAGTCTGCAAGAGTTAAAAAAAAAAAACAAAAAAAAACACCACCAAAACCCACCCAAACCCTCGTAAGCCTCTTGTAGCCCCGTGGATGTGCTGGGTCCTACCCCCGGCTGTGCTGTGTAATCGGAGCTGCTGGTGCTGGTTTGATGGCTTTTGTTCTAGTTGGTGGTCCGTTCCCAGCCTGCCACGAGCAGAAAAAGCACCTCACTTGTTCCTTCTTGCCAAGCTTTTCGCTGTCCTACAGGAGGGGGAAGGTTTGAATCAGACACTGTCACTGCCTGGAGGGAAACTCCAATGCAGACAAAGCAACTCCCCCCACCCCAGACCCCAAAATACCCCCAAACTGCTCCAGGTGCAGAACATAACACACGAGGGGAAACATGTTAAACTGTGTTCCTTTTTGAGCTGGAATTAAAGGAATTGGATTAATGATTATAAAAGTCGACACACACGAAAACAGATTGACTACAGATAGGGAAGCAGGTGAGGACAAACAGGATGGGTGATAAGGGGACAGGTGGGTTAATTAAATTGCTTTTTAAAATACAAAGGAGTCGTGTGAGGTAAGAAGGAATGGCAAAGGATGGGCTTTATGGTGGCTGGCTTTTGTTTTAACTGCACAGGATCACAAAACTGTCACTTAAACCCAAGATGCTCAGAGAGGACTGACTTGCACCGACTAGAATTCATCTCTGCTGGAATTCCCTCCCTGAAAGTTCTTCCTCCCGCTTCAGTTTTGCACCCAGCTCCCTCTCAAGTCAACGTGGAGAGAGAAGCTTTTGCAAAAGTATCCCTGCAAGTGGTAACAAGGGAAGCCAAGAGGAATCAGCCCCTCTGGGGGCCTCTCATCCTTTGGGAGCCTGAGCCCAGGTCAGACACCTGCACAGTTAAAGGCAGCAGCAATTCCTCACCTTCCTTCCCCTAGAAAAAATGCAAATAAATCAAAAACAATTCTGAAGATGAGTTCAGTCACTCTCTTTACACCTTTCCTTTGTTTAGAGAAAATCTCTCCCAGAGCATTCAAATTCAGCATCTTGTTTTCCTGCTTGGGAACTCTTTAAAAGGATTTGAATTGTTTTTTTGTTGAGTTTTTTTTGCCCTTTTTTTTTTTCCTGGGAGCAATTAAATCAACAGACAAATGTGGAAGCTCTGACTGGAAAAGCATGTCCAGACTGGTCTGTAGAGAAAAAAAATACGGTGATAACAAGGCAAATCCTGCAATTTCAGGTTCCTATTACATTCATGGGGCAATGGGGAAAAAGTACTGCTCAGCTTTTCAAACTCTGTCTGCAGCCAGCAATCTCAGCCTCTCCATTATTGGGCAGTAAAAGTCAGTAAAAGATGGAAACAGACAAAATATGGGATGAGAGAGCCGTGGCTGGAGGATGATTTCTGGGGTGTTGCTCTGGTATAACATGATATAATAACCTGCAGAAAGGCTGGTGCACTCAGACAGTCCCCTGGAGCTTGCCAGGATCTTCCTAAGTGGAAGAAAAAACGGACAATGTGTTTTACCCATTTCCCTGGGCTCAGTTTTCCTTAGGTTTGAATGCAAGAAATCCTGGGTATCCTCTTCCATCTCTCAACACAGATCTCCAGCCAAATAATACTCAGGCATAAACATTGGGAAGCCCATCAAGAAGGAATGAGGTCCCAGCCCAGCCAAACCCTCTGTCTCTGTGTATCTGCCTTTGCTTGTCTCAGGATTTGATGGATCAACAGTGTCAAGGAGCACTTGATCAGCCCTGGGGATTCCCGGTGTTGATAAATCACAGCTACATCCCATCCTCAGGCTGGGAAAAGGGAATTGCTCGAGATGTGAGGAACAAACCGACAGGGAGACAGAGATGGGGAGAGAACAGGAAAACGAATGTTTCTTTAATAAAGCAAAGTTTTATAAAACCCATAATTCTATTAGAGAGGGCTTGGTAAGAGCACAGGGTTTATCTGTGGTGGGGGAACAACTCCAGCACTTGGAAATCCTGTTTGCTTTCCTGGATTCCTCACTGGCTCACTCTGGGGGTCTTGAAAAAGAGGATTATGATACAGCTGTCCCCTGGGGAGCTGCAAGGCTCAGTTTCTCCAAGTTTGCAAAACTGTGCTCTGAGATTATTACATGGGAGAGACTCCCACGGCAGGGCATTTCCACGGGGCATCCAATGCGTTGGCCAGGAATCGGCCCAAGATTCCAAGAGGCAACCAGGAAAAAACCCACCCCAAACCAACCTGGCACTGCAAACCAAACTAGAGATTACAGTTTTGGTTCCAACTCTACAAGAAACCTTTGGTTGACTTAACCTACAAAAGATAATAACGCGCAATTAACGTGTAACAAATGACAGGTCTTATTATTGCTGGAACCAAAAGCACCTCCAGGACAGTTTTCCATTCCTGGCTCTGTCTGACCTAAGTGAATAGGTTTTTTTGGGGTGGGTTTTTTCTTTTTTTTTTTTGGGGGGTGTGTGTGTTATTTTTTGATTCCCAGAATGCAGGTTTTAAGAGCCCAGGGTGCAAGAAGGCACCACGGGATCCAGCAGGAATTATTTTAACTAGCCCTCTTCCTGAAAGGCGGTTATTATGAAACTGGGAGAGATGTGTCTCTGATAAACAACACCCACCTTCCCCAGCCTGCAGCCTGTTTGAAGTGGCACTTGGCCAGAAAAGAGCTTTGTCAACAGGTTTAATTTGGGTTCTTTTAATTCAGGGCTTGGTCTGCTCCAGCGAGAGGCTGCAGTTCCCCCATGAGGAATTCAAAGGACTCTCTCAATTTTTCAGTGCAGGTAAGATGGTCCCAAGGGTCAGAGCACCAGAGGACAGTGTATAGATCATGGAATCATGGGCTGGAAGGGACCTTAAAGATCCTGTTCCACCTCCTTGCCAAGGGCAGGGACACCTTCCACTAGAAGTGAAGAGAAAACCCAAGGTGGGCTGACACCGAGTCCTTAAAGACACACCAAAATATGTTGCTATTCCTCATTTACAAATCACATCCTCACAAAACCTCTCCAATCCTCTGGAAGCTGAAGTCCTGACACTGGTGTTTCAGGGCAGCCTAAGCAATCCACACTTCCCAGGTTTAGGGTGGAAAAGTGTCCATGGAAGTTATCACGGCGTGTCTCTGATCCAAGGACCAGCTCCACTCCATCAGGATCAAGGTGAGCTCTGTCCTGTGACAGAAACAGCCCCAGGTGAGAACAGAGCCAGGGAGAAACTCTTCAGCCCTCCCTCAGTTCAAGGAATGGACCAAGTAATGAGCGACTTCACAATTCCAGCAGTTCCTTCCCAAGGCTTTAAAATCAACGGACAAGCAGCCAACACTGGGAGTCCCTGTGAGTTGTCCTGTCACGGATCTGTGTCACAAGCAAACACTGAAACCACAGAAATGGCAAAGAGAAGCATTTCCAAGCACCCAGTGGTTTATTTGCTAAAGTTTTCCTGTCTTTTCCTCTGGATTTCCACTGGAATAGGCAAACCAGGGGATTCCCATGGTGGCACCCAAGGTATAAAGCATTCCCAAGCAGTGGAAGTAGCTGAAAGGCTTCACCTCCGTGATTTGCCCCAACCTTAAGAGAGGCCCAATTACAAAACTGATTCATGAACTAAAATTTCAGCGTTTTTCATGACCCAGCTCAGTCCCCAGCCCTGGTCTGGGCACGAGGGCTCAGTGTCTTGCCTGCTTGTTCTCCTGATTAGATTTGCTTTTTCCTTCCTGTTTTACCCTCATTCAGGACATTCCAGGATTTCCAATAACCAAAGCAAGCTGCCGTGGGGCTGCAGGAGCTGCAAAGACCGAATTTCATCCACAACTCCCGCAATAATTCTTACAGCAACCATTATGATCCTTCCAGATGTTGGTACAAGCGTTATGCTTTCCAAGTACAACTCAAATCCCACATGAATCCCAAAACCACATGGAAGGGGAAAGTCAGATCTGGGGGTGGACAGTGTCTGTGGAATTTCCTCAGCTCTCTGCACTCAGGTTCTCTCTCCATCCCCTTCCCCTCCTGCCACAATTAGCTTAATGACTGCAAATAGCAATGAAGGATTTGCTGCAAGAGAGGCAACATGTCACAACAAGCAGGGCTTGGAGAGAACCATCGTGTTTTGCCTGCTGGCTCTCCCACATTTGTTCCCCAGACTCGTGAGGCTTCATATTGCCATCCTACAAATCAAAAATCGACCCACTATAATTATTGTGATGCATTTCAAATAATTCCTGAGGTTTCCTACATGGCCATAAACGTTTTCCTTTTTCCTTCTGCTTTTTCAGCAGCAGCAAAACCCCAAGGTGAGGATTCTAAAAACCAAACCAGCAGCAGGCTTTGCACCTATTTTCTTTTTGCTCATCTTTGGCTCTCTTTGGAGAGCGGATTTTTCCCTTGTTGCCCCTTCAAATTTTGACCACGAAAAAAAAGAAATATATATTGAACAGAAAAATGAAAGTCTGCAAAACGAACCAACGGTGCTGAGTCCTTTCAAGGGGGAACAAACCCAGCTGCTCTGGGGTTTCCATGACAAAAACAGACGGTGCTGTCAGTTATGGGCCCAGAGCAGGTGGAGAGTGAGTGAAGCAGTATTTATTTATCCCTTATTGTTTACTAGCTGCAAATGCCTTCATAAAATGGGATAACTCTCCTGTGAAGGAACTTTGGAGGTCACAGGCCAGAGGACAAAATCTCCAGCAGTCCTTGGGAAGGAGCTCGACCACAGCCAGGGAAAGAGGACTTCCCAGTCACGACTGACTTCAGAAATCACACTGTTGTGAACTATCAAATCCCTCCTAGTCTAATTCTACTCCTTTTGTTGGCTCAGGGATGACATTTCCGTGTTGTCCTTTGAACTGCCAGCGCTTGGCCTTGGCCCCCGACGGAGCAGCAGCAGCTTGGCAGGCAAATCCCTTCCTGAGCCGTTCCCAGCACCCACATCAGTTCTGGGGCCGAGTCCTCTCTTCTCTGAACAACATTTTCTCTTGACGCTCATTGCATGTCAGGGAGCAGAAAGCAGCAGGTCTGAACAGGTGAGTGAGGGGAGAAGTGCCCTGGCTGCTCCCCTGGGGCTCCTCTGCTGATCAGACGGGGAGATAAGGGCTCTGCTCCCAGCCATCCCATCAGGCTGGAGCTGGAAGTGGCCCCACGTGCTCGCTGCCGCTCTTTGGGGGTGACGTCGCACCAGAGATGCTCATTTTCCCTCTAGGAGCTGGAGTGTAAGTGCAGAATAAATAGAAATAAATAGAGTAGGAGGTGGTGAGAAAAAACTGTGTCCTGAACTGAGAACAGGAAAAACAACCCCCCCAAACGCTGGCAGGGTAAAAACTGCTGAGGAGTGTGCTCAGAGTCACAGGCACACACTGAAGAGACAAGAAAAGAGGAAAGTGGTAAGAATTGCTGTTCTTTTACAGCACAGTGGTTCACTGGGTGAAATCTGGATGGTCTCTCAGGTCCCTTCCAGCCCAAACCACTCTGTGGGATTCCCTCATTCTTCAGGAAACGCAGCTGTTCAAAGAGGAGATATTTGACACACTTGACACAGACGATCAGTAAACTGGAATCTGTAACGTCCATTCCGGGCCCGAAGCTCAGGAAAAAAAAAACCCACCAGCGTGGATTAGACATTATTTGTTGTGTTGTTCTTCATCATTTTGACATCTTAGGGGAAAAAAAAACCCAACAAACCTGAATTAGAATAACCGACGTCCATTCTCAGGGAAACGGTGTTTGCTCTCCGTGAATGAGCCTCACTCAACGGAGCTTTGTTCCAAAGCCGGGCTTGATTCTCCCTCAGCTGACTTTCCACATCCTGATTCAACAAAGCACCAAGGCTTGAACAATCAGTTGTGGCGTAACCCGCGCCTTGAGCTGTTCTTTGCCCAACCTGCCTCCCAGAATTTGTGCTGGGAAGGACCCGTGGCACCAGGACGTTGCTCAGGAAAGCAGAGGAATGAGATCCAGCCCTGGGATTCACTTCTGTAGCTCATGGTGCGACCAGGATCTTTCCTTGCATTGCAGAGGAACTTGGGGTGGGTGGAGGGGGAGGAAAACACACAGTCCACGCCAAGCCATGGGGTGGCAGAGCCCAGAGTACATCCCACTCATTTTTCACAGGATTGGGGACTGCACAGGGGGCAGGGGTTGGACCCCAAAGGTGACATTTCTCCATCAGAAAATCTGCTTTTCAATGGCATGAACGATAATGGGAGATGACGGTGCTTTCTTCCTTTAGGCTTTGGATGAAGTGGGACCTAAACCAGCAGAGCAACTCAGTTCTGCACAGCAAATGTGATCCCTGTTCTTTCATGGAATCAAATTCCACCCTAAGGTTGGGTTTTCCCCACATTGTTTTTTTTTTTTTTTAGCTCCAGCAAACAGCCACCAGGAACATTTTGTGGTCAGGAGACGGTAGCAAGTACTGAAAGGAAAAAAAGGGATAAAAATATCGGGAGTTTCATCTGTGATCACCATCATCCCATAGCTGGGATCTATCCTTTTTCCCACTTCATTCTCATCCCTAGAACTCTTCGTTTCTCTCTCAATCTCTTCTTGCCTCTCACGGGGCTCCCCAGCGCTCCGGGGCTGGAATCCCCCCCGGACCTGCCACGTTCCGCTGACAAAGCACGGGAAGTGGCAGAACAAAAGGATCTGATGTTTCCCTGCTCCTCACACGCGTCTCACGGGCCAGGGGAAATCTCCTCCGAGAGACAGCGCCGAGCCCATCTCCTGTTGCGACTGTCAATTTTCTGGATGACTGGAAGTCTGTAACCTGCACCTGAACCTTCCTGCTCGCTCGGGCTGTGGGAATTATTGCGGCGGAAGGCGAGACCGAACAGGTCCCTGCTGAGAGCGGCAGGAACGCCGAGAGCCAAAGGTAATTCAGGAAAAGCCACGGGCTCCCTCCGGCAGCGGAGCCTGCGGATACCCCGGGTGGGATCCCGGGAATTGCTCCTCTTCCACCCAGGGAGCAAAGCCGTGGAGAGCAGAACACCCCCCAAATTCCAGATCACGGTCCACTGGGTCCCCCACACCCCCACACACCCCTCCTTCCTGCCCAATCCTGTAGCAGATTTGCACGTTCTAATTTTTAATTAACGAAGGTCTCAGCGTTTCAAGGTCACGAAGGGAAGATGCTGAGAGGGCAACGATTTGGAGAGGCACGATAACAAGAGGGAAGGTAAATGCCAGATTTCCACTCCCATCATTCATTATTTTCACATTAAAAATGCCAGAATCCTCCTATGGAATTCCACGTTGCGTTTGGGACACGGCCCTTTCCCTCTTTATTTTGTTACAGCTTGTGCTTGATAATTAATTGCGGAAAACTGTACGATTATTTCTCCTGGAAATTCTTCATTTACACTTGTCAGAAGTGTCATCTGTTAATTCCTCATGGTGAGGAGCTGCATAATTTTGCTTTGAGGCTGCCTTTCATTCTGCCCCTGGGTGAGTTGCCCACTCGTGCCCCGGGGTCAAGGGGCAAGGGCACAGGGACAGGGAGACACACACACACATGTCAAAATAGTGCTGACTGTGACAGGAGGCTCTGAGGAACATTTGGAACCAGGGAAAGTGAGAAATCTTTGTGCAAAGATGCTGCTTCTCTCACGGTGTCTGGAACCAGAACGAACCACGAAACAAAACCTCGCTGAATTATTCCGCTGTTTGTCACGAGCTCATTTCCAGCAGAGCATTCCTGCTCTCCCAGTCCCCTCTTCCTGGTGGGAGGCAGTTCTCCTGCCAGCCCTGCGTGGTTCTTCCCAGGGGAGTGATAATCAACTGGTAAATTTTGAGTCCTCTCCGTGCCTGGTGAGTCTGGGTGTGCAGACCCAGGAGCTCCTGTCACTCCTGTGCCCTGGGCACAGAGATCTGCATCCCCCTGCCCAGGGAAAGGAGCAGATCTGTGCTAAGCCCCACACCTGCTTTAGCATCCTTGAATCATGGAACGGTTTGGGTTGGAAGGTTCTTAAAGCTCCTCTCCTTCCACCCTGCCATGGGCAGAGACACCTTCCACTAGCCCAGGCTGCTCCCAGCCCCGTCTCTGAAACTTCTAGAAGCCAAAATCAGAGCTGCTTAGCCACTGGGAAGAGAATAAGCCTCTCTTCAGACCAAAACAGTAAATCCTTTAAGGAGTTGGAATACATTTATTAGAGAAAAGAAAGAAAGTTATGGATGTTTCAGAAAATGCCTGGGAGACCCATTTCATTTGATCCATGGAGGTCAACGTTTATATATTTTTTGCTCTTTATGTGTGAAATGTTCTATGAATGAAGGGCATTATCTGACAATTTACTGCTGCGTTTTGCCTGATTCCCTCTGAAAAGGTGGGAAAATGTGTAATTCCAAAAGTCTGGGCCTACAGACAGGGATTGAAATGGATTGAAGGAGCTTTTGCTTTGTGACCAGGATTCCTCCTGGGAGCTGTGGGTTGTTTTCAGGGGTGAAAAGAACTCAAAGAAGAAGCAAGTCAGAGACAGGGGTTTGTGCCTGGGGAGGTGTGTGGGGATGACACTTCCCCAGCTCCAAAACACTTTCTGTGATGGGCAAAATTTGCTCCCAGTTGGCCCAAGTGGTGTCTTTGATGCCAGTGCTGTGTTCACAAGCTCTAATCTACTGTTATTCCTCCCAGTGATGGTCATACTTGGGAAGCAGGAATGGCAGAGTTCCCAACAGTGCTTTGGAAGATGATTTTTGGAAGGAAGAACAGCCAAGGAAATTCAACAGAAACGAAGCTTGGGGTTTGTGTTTTTAAACTGTGTTCATGTTCCTTATAGAACAAGGTAAAATAGCATTAAAAAATAGAGCCCTGTCTCCAAATGCAATATTTTGTGCTCTTAAAATATCCTCAGAAAGAAGGGGGGGATGACTTAGGAAAACACTGACCTGATGGTACAGGATGAAAACTCTTTGTTTTCTTTGTACAGCCACAGTTTTGGGGAGAGTTCTGCCCAAGCAGAATTTGGGTCCATCATACAATGGGAACATGGAAAATCTCTGCTGGGAGGTGTTTTTTCCCTCCTCTGGCATTTCTGCTCTGGGAAAATGATGTAGATTTGTAGATGTGGCCTCATGCTTCAATCATAACAAACCTTCCAAGGTCCAGAATGCCACAGAATTGGGAGCAAACTGGAAGAAAGTGGCAAGAAAGGGAGGTTGTTCAGAACTGAACAACAGAGTTTTCTGTTATTATTTGTTCTGATCCTTTTTTTTTTATATGAGGATATTCTTTATAAGCTTTTGGAAAATTTGTAATTTATGTACCAAAGGAAAAACAGTCATGTTGGACACCTAAATTTCTTCTTTCAAGCATTACAGATCTCTAATTTGAATGTTGCTAAAGCGAAATAAAAATAATTATCACATCCAGCAATTTGCAAACCTTTTAATTAACAAAAGTGCCAACAAAAAGCAAGGGAGGGAAAAAAAGCAAAATCTCCAGAAAACTTGCAACAGGTTTTCTCTAAGCATGGGTGGAGTGGAAAAAGTGAGCCAAGATAATTACCCACACTTAGTCATAAGGAGCAGGAAACACAGTAAAAGAAAAAAAAAATCTAATTGGAGCTGTTTTTCATATATATATTAAGGTGTTAATTTCCATCACATCATACAATGCAAGAACATGTGATTTGAAGCACAAGACCCTTTGCCTGCATCAGAAATGATTAAAAAAAGAGGCAAGTCTATAATTAGATGTTGATCCGTGTGTGTGTGTGCACAGACTTAAACACACACACAGCAGCTTGGGCAAGAGTTTGTGCTCGTGGAGAGCCTTGTGTCTGTGCTTTCAGCCCTCAGGCTGCTGCCACTTCCAGAGAAATACAGGGAAGACAAATCCAGGGCTGCAAAGCCACCGGGAACATGGAGCTGACGGGAGAATCCCTGTCTCGTGGTACCCCGGGTGTGAGGAGGGGTCAGAGAGCCACAAATCCTCCAGGGTAAAGAGTGGCCACGACAAATCCTGCCCCGTTCAGGAGGGAATGGAAAATCCAGCCTTGTGCCACGGCATGAGGATGTGCCACGGCATGAGGATGTGCCATGGCATGAGGATGTGCCACGGCATGAGGATGTGCCCCAGGAAGAGCCGGACATGCTCCCCCATCGGAGCAGGTCTGTGTTCCCAGGGGGCTCCCAAACAACCCCATTCCAAGGGGACTTTCCCCTCTTCCCGGGTTCGCCCACTTTGAAAAGGCCTGTGTGACCGAAGAGGCTTTGACTGGAGCTCCCCAAGGGTCTGTGCTGACACGAAGTGCTGCTGGAGCAGCAGAGCCGCCGGTGGCACCGCCTGCCCGTGTTTGTGCCCTGCCCCACAGGGCTCTCGGCATTAACACGTCCCCACGGGTTTGTTGTTCTAAAGGGTGGTGGTGCTCCAGGCACAGGTTCTGCTGGAGCAGCCTCTCTTTCCCGAGATGTCAAGTGGAAAGTCACCTACGAACTAGCACGGAAAAAACCCAGAAGTAAGCAAACAAAAAACCTCATCTGTTTGTGTTTGCAGCCAGGAGGGCCTCCCTCCTCCCAGTGCTGCTGTCATTGTCGTAGGGTGGCATTCCCCAACACCAAGTCAGTCACCTCCAGAGAGGGGGAATGTTCTTTTGGGTGGCAGCATGGAAAGATGCTGGCAAAACTCGTGCGGGCTAAGGAACAGATTTGACTGGGCAGCAGAATGTCAGAGACAATTCATAAACTGTTCCATGAGTTCATGTCTCTTCCCTTCTCCTCTTCCTCTATGTTCCAGCTAAAAATAGCAAGCGCCTGTGCACATCCCTGGGAAGTGGCAGCACAGATACCTGTCAGGAACACCAGGAGCCTGCCTGTCTCCAAAGAGTCTCAGAAACACCCTGTGACTCACAGGGCTCCAGATGCCAATCAGCCTTGGCAATTAGGGATCCTAATTTCCCTCCTATATCTACTCCAGTGAGCTAATGCATAAAGGGAGGTGATTTTTCTCTGGAATTCTCTCATTATTTATCTTTGACTCCAACAAAATAAATAAATAAAAAGAGATCAATCCATCATTTTCTGAGATCCCCAAACCAACAAGCTCTTCAGATACTCAGGGTTTACAACAATCACTGAGATCAAACAGCCACAAGAACTTCAATAGTGACACCTATCAACAAGCAAAAAGCATGAACATGTCAGGCGTGGGAAGGTAAGAATGTCACCCAAATTACTCCTGACCCTGGCTTTCCATTATTCCCCAAGGCCTAACTGTGTTCCCTGGGTGATACAATGACTAGGAGAGGAATGGATGAAGAATCATTGGAATCCAGTCCGTTTAGGGGTGTCTTTGGTCCCTCCACCAAGGTAATTAAATCTTTAGCCAACAGGGAACACAGGCCCGTGCTTTGGTTTATAATGGCACTTTTTGTGCCCCCACAGCCAAACCACCAACACAACAGGTTGCCCAGAGAAGCTGTGGCTGCCCCAGCACTGGAAGTGTTCCAGGTCAGGTTGGAGCAACCTGGGCTAGTGGAAGGTGTCCCTGTCCGTGGCAGGGGGTGGCACTGGGTGATCTTCGAGGTCCCTCCCAACCCAAACCATTCCATGACTCCGCGATGATTCCTGCAGTTTTGGTTGTTGCTCACAAGTCACACACTGCAATCAGCAATTCTCTAATGTTGCCCATCCCCAGCACATGGGCCCTCTGAGAGCCTCGTGGAGCCACTTCCTCCCCCTGCCCTCCTCTTCTTCCTCCCAGGACTTCTGACAGTCTGCCTGGGTCGCTCACGCATCCTCCTCACGGAGCAGCCACGCCACTGTGGAATTTTTATTGGCCATAAACCCTTTATTGGCCATATTAATATGATTTAGAGTGTTGCACCCGGTAAATACCGTGCGCTATTTGCTTTAGCAATACCTGTGGAAAAGGACAACCTGGGGATCCAGGACTGCTGGAAAGGAGGGGACTGGAATGGCCGGAGGGGGCCTGGATGAGGAAGGCTGTGGGGCTGCTCTCGGAGGGAGGTCCACGCAGGGAAGGGGCTGCAGTGGGGTGAGCTGCTCCCGGGGGGGGGGGGGGTTGTCACGTTCCACTCCACTGACCCTCAAAGCTTTCGACAGCCTCTGCCGCTGACTCGTGACCAGGGGACCCCTTTCAACACAGGGGAAGAGTGCTGGGCGAGAGAGAGAGAGAGAAAGAAACACTTTTGAAGAGATATAATAAATGGCAGCTGGTCTTCTGGTGGTCTCGTTTTTACGGCCGGTGGATTTGCTGCTGGAGTCCTGCAGGGCTCAGAGCTGCTGTGTGTTGTCAGAGGATGCAAGACACGGTGAGACCCCATCAGCTACCGGCATAAAGGGAGGGGAAGAGGCACAGTCGTTGAGAGGTTTGTGAAGACACAAGGATTCCTGGCCAAAGAGAAGGAAGAAAAGACCAATTTACTTCAAAAAGTGAACTGAGAACGAGTAAACGGGACAATATGCTGAGCGCCATCTGCTTTCCCTCCCCTGCCAAATGTTTGCTCTCAACGACGGGGGGAAAAGTGACCAACAGGGACTGAGGAGGTTCACTCCTGACAGAGCTGGCATGTTCAACCAGAAACCTGTCTGAGAGCAGCTCTCCTGGGCCTGGGGGCTGTTTGCTCTCACTGACACGCTTCTGAGCCACGGGGGGGTGAAGGGACACCAGCGCCTTCTACTCTGCTTGGGTTTGCACAGAGACACCCAAGTGCTTTTTGAGACACTGCTGTGAGGGTCTCCCAGGTGACATTCACTGGAACATCCACTGAAATCCCATTAAGAATCAAATATCACAGTGGGGAGTATTTCTAGGACCGGACAAGCATGAGCTTCCCCACCTCCCAATGGCACAGTAAGGAAACCCTGCAGAGCCCAGGAGTGAAGGGCTGGCTGTGCAATGATAAAATATTGCCATCTGTTGGCATCCTGTGCAAGGAGATCCCCACACACACACTCCATGTTTATTTGCTTGGGTACAGTGAGAGGTGGTACAGGAATCATTTCAAAAAACAACCCTCTTTTTTTTTTTTTTTTTTTTTGCAATTTTGTTTTTTTTTTTTTTTTTTTTAAGCGTGGGGTTT
>JAWMRA010000042.1:1579080-1628034 GCA_035584735.1 Pseudotriccus pelzelni
GCCCTGGGGAGCCTGGTCAGTGCCAACCACCCTCTGGGGGAAGAGCCTTGTCCTGAGATCCAACCTGACCCTGCCAGCTTGGAAGTTACAGACAGGAGACCCAACCTGCAAAATTCCATCACTGTCCCACTGGAAAAACACCTGAATGCTCTTGTGTTTTGTGTTATGGCAGATGAGCCCTGCCCAATTCCCTGGAAGTGTTCCAGGCCAGGTTGCACTCCTAGAGCATCACCTTGCACGAGGAGATTCTTGCAGCCATTTCCATAAATTTCGTTCTAAGCAAAATTTGATGATTTCAGTATTTCCCTCAAAAAAAGCAAAAAACCTAATCTCCTCCATCTGCTTTCAGTTTTAGCTCAAAATAAGTCTAAACCAAGAAGAGTAATGCTTCAGAAAAAATATTCCTGCAAAAAAAAAAAAAAGGAAGAAAAAGGAATTCTGGATAAAATCCAAAGATGCCTGACAATTTTCCCGTCCCACAGAAGCTTGAGATTTCCAAAACATCTTTGCTCTGCGTTAGGAATAAATGCCTTAGAGAAAAAGAAAAGACCCACCCAAGAACACATAAAAACCCTGTGGTGAAAGTTCTCGTTTGGGACCTCGGCGCCTCCAACTCAAATATTCCCCCCTGTCTGTTGGAGATGTCTCTCACTGTCAAAAGCCAGGAGCTCCCCTGGATCTGGGAAGCCTTGCTCAAAATTCCTGCAAGAAGAGCTGTGGTTTGGTGAATCACGATGAAAAAGTTTCCTCCAGAATTTCTCAGCTCACTGTCGAAGCAGAGATTTGACTCCAGAGGGCCACGTGGACCACGAGGGGCACGAGCTGCCGGTGGGACTGTGGCATCTCACGTGGGATCCTCAACACAGAGCTGGGACCACTTCACAGGAGCTGAGAGCTCACCTCGACACTCCTAATGTTTCAGCTTGGCCACGGCGGCCAGAACGACCCCCATGTGAAAGCAGCAATAACCTGCCCCTAAATCCAACTCTCCAGATGAGAGCAAACCTCAGGAAAGTGAATATTCTGCTCTGAGCCAAACTTCCCTCCCAGGAAAAGGACCCGGCTCCCATCACGTCTCCACTGTCAGAGCTGAAGCATTAATGGTGGTAAGCAAGGATGAGGGGGGGGAAATTACCATTTTTGAGCGACACTTTGGCTTTTGGAAACCTGATGTTTGGCTCTGTCACAAAAAGATCTCATCAGGCAAAGAATGCGGCGGGGTGGGGCTGGACCTGCAGGTAACAGGCACTTTCTCCGCCGCTTCCCTTTTATTTTTAGACACATTAACTGAAATGTCACATTTCCTACAAGACATGGGAGTCTGGGCTCTCCTCTCAGTGCTGAGACTGTCAACAGGGTGGGTTTTTTTCCCTTTTTTTTTTTTTTTAACTTGCTTTGAAGTAAAACTAATAATTAAGAAGGAGGGTTGGCTGCATAAGAATCCCTATCTTGACTGTTAGTGGGTTACTACTAATAATAGTATCCAAAGTGCCTACAGAGGTTTTTGTTGGAATTAAATCAGTGATCTAAAGAAGGCTGAACTCCTCTCATATCCATCACAGATTAAGTCATTGCTCTTCTTGCTGTTGAAAAACAAGACACAAAGCAGTGCAGTGCCTTGTCCAGCCTCTCTGTGTCAGCTCGGGGCAGGGGAGGAAATGCCACTCAGGAGTTTTTGGGGCTGGATTCAGGAGGAATTCCCAAGCCACAGTGCTGAAGGCTACGATGCCCCTGTGGGACAGGATCCAGCCCAACCAGCCAGTTGCTGTGTCCTGAAGGAAAGCTGTGGCTCTTGCAGCATTTTGGCATGTCACAGGTACCCTCTCACAACGAGGGGACAGGGTTAGGGGGGTTTGGAATTCACTTGGTAAATTTTATGGTCCATTCGGTTTATCTAAATCATCCCTTTGTACGAAAACCTGGGAAAACCCAGCAGAAAATCAACTTGAGAGGATGTGGTTATCATGAGATAATCAGGCCCTGGGGAAATCAGACACACCTGGCTCTGCTGTGCCTCGCTGTGCCCCTGAAGGATGATTAACTCCAGCAGCCACACACCCCTCCCACCCCCGAGCAGAAACCAGCCACTGTCCCCTGATTCTCTGCACTGCACTGGTGAGACATCCCTAAAAGCAGTTTTTGGGGAGCTCTGCTTGGGAACTCAGGAGCTCTGCACAGTTCCTGGGCCACCAGAACACCTCACAAACAGCTTAGTTAAACCGAGCTGAGGGCAGCGAGGAGCAGACACGGGTCTGCAGGTTCCCAGTGTGATCCAAACTCCCACCAGCCTTGGCTGGACCCACCTGAGCATCAGACACAGACACTGCAACCTGTGCTGCAGCAGGAGATGGGAGTGACAGCCTCTCCCTGCCTGGAATTCTGCACTGTGGCCCTTCCACCTTTAAATTTAGGGTTCTGTGAGTGCATTACCTGGCTGTTATTGGCCAAAAATGAAAAGCAGAGCAGTGCAGTTTTAGTTCCCAGCTGAGCCACGGCTTTGGCTGAAACGAACCTGGGCTGACTTGACCTCCTGAGAGGGACAGTGCAGGGAGGAACAAGGAGGGTTTTCTAACAAACAAGCTCTGCAGCAACAGCTACAGCAGGGAGGGTGGAGAAAAATGACAGACAGGTCTGTATGGAGCGAAGGAAAGAGCAGGGAGAAGGGTGAGGAGCTCTCACACTGACCCACAGCTACTGCTTCCAAGGAAAAATCTTGGCTACCTGCAACACCGATGCCGTTGGCACGAGGCTCACCTCCTTTGCCTCTGGAAATCTGGAAAGGGGTCTGAAGGCAATATATTTGCATTGGAAGCCACGGGTTGATACCTGAGCGAGGTGGAAGTAGGTCTGACACCTTTTGCTTTGAGTCTCCCGGCAGTGGCAGATCCTTCCTGTTCCTGTGCCCGACGTGCCCCGGCCTGTGACAGCTCGCTGGGATCCTTCTGAATCCCTCACCTGGGCCAGGAGTTTTCCTCCCCCTCCCTCCCAGCCAGGCAGCAGCAGGGGGATAATTTCACTCTCCAGCTGAGCATCCAGCGGGATTCATTTGAAGCTGCTCCCCTTGGAAGGCAGGACACGCAGGCTGTGACAGGCATCCCGAAGGTGCCGCGGCGCAGCCCAGACACCTGACGGGCTCTGCTGGAGCGTGACTGGCATTTCCCTGCAAGACTCGTCATGAGAGATGCTCCTCACACGCCAACCACCCCGAGCCTCCCCACCTCACACACTCCAACTGCCACGGTGTGCTTTGGAAGGGGGCCAGCTCCTATTAATTAAACTATTATCTTCCCTCGCTCTATATTTTTTATTTTTTAATTTTTTTTTTTCAAACTGGGGTTTATTGAAGACCTCGTGGCTCCGAGGAATCCGTTGTTTATTTTAATTAGGAGCGAGGATTTGTCTGGAAATACGGACGTGGCGCTGCCTTCGACAACCGAGCTGGGCCTGCATTCTTCTGATATTCCCAGGTGAGAATGAGAATGTTCCTTGCTTGGAATCGAAGTCACAAAAGTATCTCTCATTTCAGCACAAACCTTAGGAAAAAAAACCCCAAAATTCCCCAGTTAAGACAAACCTGCAGATCAGCCTCACTGCACACCTATTTATTAACTCTAGTTCATTCGTGGCTGGTTCCCTCCAGGACACCAGTGGACAATCATTGCTACAAACTGAAGGGGATTTCTTTGCTAATTTGACAGACAGAGTGGAAAAAGTAATGAAGGCAGTGCTCCAGCCTGATGCTACAGTCAAGTGTGTTCACATCTCCTGCTTTTGGCTTTAGGATCTTGCTAATGGGGCAGCCCCCGAGAGGACACTCAGACTAACCTGTTTGTGAAGAGGGCAGCCCTTCTGCTTAGATGCAGCCTAAACAGCTGCCTGACTTCTGGAATTGGCTGGAGAAGAACTGACAATTTCCTATCCATCATTTCATACAGTTTTTAATTCCCCCTCAAAGGGAAGTTCATTTGGGGGTGAATCTCTCACTGCCTCCAAGGAAACATGTTCTGCTGACTTTTTTTTTTTTTTCCTCCCTCACAAACAGGGCACATGGATGTAGGGAATTCTCTGCAAACCACAAATGTACATTTGGAGGGTTTCATCTAGTCTTGGCTCAGCTTGAGCATTTCAATTACCAGTGAGAAGAAAGGAAGGAGCGGGAATGAAAGATTGCACTTTGAATCTTGCTCCCTCCAATGATTGATCTGTCCTGGAAAGGGTTAGATCCATTTCAGCTAAGAAAGGCAAGTTGGGCTTGTTTTGCATTTACCCATCACATCCATCAGAACTCTGTATGTGAATCCAATCTGCTCAAGGAACAAAATGCTGATTATGTGCCTGTCCCACAGCTCTGCAAGGGAATAACTTTGTTATCCATCAAACAGAAGGGTGGAGAGGGCTGAATGCCCTGACTGCAAAAAGAAGCATCAGCAAGGTTTAGGTACCACTTGGCTTATCCTCAGCCTAGAACAGGCCCTGAAACCCACCCAGGAGGTGTTAAAACCAGTCTTGAAGAACTGCTGACAGCAGCAGCATTTTCAGTTGGCATGATGAGAAGAGAAAGAAATTGCAGCCCATATTTCCATTGCAGCTCGGACCAGTGTGTGACGTGATCAGCAAAGACCTGCCTTGACCTCGGGGTCTTTACTCAACTGCCCACTCAAACTGCAGCAACCACAAAGGCAGCTGATATCCGAAATATTAAATTTCTGGCCAGATACTTCAGTGAAAGCCCAGGAACAAGCAGTGCAGTGCGGCTCCTGCCTCAGCCCCGCAGCAGATGCAGTTCCCAGCCCCAGTGACGTAAATCCCGGCTCCCGGGCTGGGGCTGAGCCTCCCTTACACACGACTTTCAAGGGCTCTTTCTAAACATGCTGGACTCTTCTGCTGACTCATCTCCAACCCAGACCAGGTGGGTCCCATTAACTGCAATTCAGGAAGTTACAACACGGAGAACGTCCCCACAGACAGCCAAGTATTTTGGCAAGGCAAAAAAAAAAAAAAAAACCCTGGAAAGGAGCCAGTTCAGGAAGCAGCTCGGGATAATAAGGTTTATATTTG
This sequence comes from Pseudotriccus pelzelni, assembly GCA_035584735.1. Lineage (NCBI taxonomy): Eukaryota > Metazoa > Chordata > Aves > Passeriformes > Tyrannidae > Pseudotriccus > Pseudotriccus pelzelni. The sequence goes on from JAWMRA010000042.1 coordinate 1,584,139, forward strand.
ATGGTGAAACCCCAAGGTGCAGAGTGATTTGGGTGACTCAATCTGCTCCCAATCTCCCAGAGCTGCAACGGGCCCAGTTGGGTTCCAGGGCAGACCTAGTGCCGAATACCTGGTTGAAAATGGATACCCAGGGAGTAGAATTTGGAGTGACCGCCAGAGCCCATAACTTTCAAAGAAAGTTGTTCCTTTCCAACCACGTTGCTGAGAATTTGATTCCAGCGAACTCTGGGGTTTTCCTATCGTTTTTGAGAAAGATCCAATCACTTTCCTTTCAGGAGAAAAGCTGGCTACTAAAAATGAGCTGACTGGTTTTTCTGAAGTCACTTGGCCAGATGGTAAAGAAGAAGAGCAGCTCCCCAGACAATGGAGAACAATTTGGAATGGCCCAGAAATCAGTTTTGATTGGTTTTAAAATTAATTTTATTTTTTATTATGAGATATTTTTCTGGGAGTTTTTTCGTTGTTGTTGTTTTGAGGAAAATTAGAAGACAGAATAGTTGGAGATGAAAGAATTAAGGTTAGGAGTCCAGAACTCTGATTTACTGTTTTCTAGTCTTTTACCACAAGAATTTTGCAAAGCATTCCTCAAGAGCAAACTGTATTAGATTAGAGGCTGATGAAGAAGAATTGAGGACCAAGTTCCACTGCACCCTGGCTGGCCACTGGTTTGACATCCTGAAGTAACAGAAGTTTCCACAGTTAATGACAGAAACAAGGGGGGAACAACTAGAACAGCTTCTAAGTACCTTTGACTCGACAACCCAAAAGGCAAAGCTTTGGGCTTAAATCCAGAGTGATCCTGGAAACCTCATTTTTTAATCCAGAGTGGGACATTTCAACTGGCTTGTAACCATGCTCCATTAATAACCCTCCATCTGCTAATGCAACATCCATTCTGGGGAAGAAATGGGAAAACTGGGATGGTTATTTATGCCTTCCTAGAACACCACGGTGCTTTCCCAACAGCAGCCTGACTTCCAAATACAAGGCTCTTCCACGGGCAGCATTTCGAGGTAGGACACTGACGGGTACACGTGGCTGATCTGGTCAAGGGATGTGCTGATTCCTAATGCACGTGTTAAATTTATAAATTAAATTATCATTGAATTTGAAATTAATTATAAACATCGATGCAGATGAAAATAGTTATATTTTTCTGAGATAATTAAAAGGAATTAAATTAAAAAATTGGAATTTATTTATTCCTGGGATGCAAGGGTGTCTTCACTCCGTCTCTTTACAGCCTTTCTCCAGTGGCAGCACTCGGAATTATGGAGCTGGTGACACCATCAGGGTCTGTAACTGTGTTCCCTATGACAGGATGAGGGTCAGGCAGAAGCCCCCACTCCAGGACAGGCAGGGTGGGCTCTGATTTCCCTCCCCTTCAGGAAACTTTGGCTCCTTCTCCCCCTCCTGTGGCCAGCACAACTCCAAGCCTGTTGTGCCCCACACCACATTTCTCTCCCGGGTCTGCTATTTCCCTTTCCCGGGGTTCTCCTTTCACTGTTGGTTTAGCTTTAGCCCGACTCCTGCCTTCTCCAAGGCTTCTAGGAACCTCTCCTGGTTTTCCCAGGTCCAAATGTCATCCGCACAACCCTCTGTACCTCCCACAACCCCAGCGCTTGTTGTGCTTCCCTTTGAACCCCTCGGGTGTTGAGCAGAGCCCAAAGGACAGGCTGAGGAAACGCTGTCACCCCCCAAGGGTTGGAGGGGGGGTGTGTTGAGTGCTCAGAAATGCGGGATGTGTTTTCCTAAGGGCACCTGCCAGAACCCTGCTGACACATCAAGCACAGGAAAATATTTGCCACCCGCCATCTGTCCCAGGATTTCTTTGCCTGGGTAGGTGGGTGTTTAGTTCTCTTGGGTCTGTGTGTAAACACGGGGCTCCCAGTGCAGACCTGCCCCGACAGCAGGGATGGAGGAGCAGCAAGGAGCCAGGAAAAGTGCCAGGCTCAGCTTTTGGCTCCTCCCTTGGGCAGGGGGAAGTGGCCCAGAAGCATCACCGAGGGGGGGCTGAGTCGTTTCGGGTCTCTACTCTTTTCTCCAAACTGCCTTTGAGCTCTTCCTTAACTGCCTGTTCCTTCCAGGAATTCACCCCCTGAAAACAATTATCGCTATTTGCCATTGCAAGTTCATGGAATCATGGAGTGGTTTGGGTTGGGAGGGACCTTAAAGCTCATCTTGTCCCACCCCCTGCCCTCCCACCAGCCCAGGTTGCTCCAAGCCCCGTCCAACCTGGCCTTGGACACTTCCAGGGATCCAGGGGCAGCCACAGCTTCTCTGGGCAACAATTGTTCACTTTTTTGTTTGTGAGCCCATGCAATTCCTGGCTGGAAACCAGTGACCAAAACCAATGCTTTGTTTGCCTATTTCACTTTTCTTTTCCAGTGTGAATGTCATTATTCCTGCCTCCAGCTTGGATTTGTAGCCAAGGTAAAATGAAGAAATATCCTGTGGACTTCCAGGTCAATAATCTGTTCATCTGCTGCTTCAACATCTTCTATCATCTCTGGGAAGAATCTCTTCAGAGCCTCAGTCCCCAGTTCATAATGCAGAAGTGTACATTCAGAATAGCACCAAACTCACAAAGGTTATTATTTATGAAACCAACCCAACCACCAAAAAGGCAAATCAAAATAAACAAAGGACTCATAGGAGGTGGGATGGCTCCAGATCAGGCACTGAAAGGCAAGGAGAAAAACGTCCCAAAGATCTCAGAGGGTTATCTGAGCAGGCGCAGTCAAAGCACAGATACAGGAGGGGTCACGGCCTGAAGGCAGCAAATCTTAACTGGAAAAGACAACCTGTACTGTGGGGAAGAACTTTCCAGGTGAAGCTGCAGAGGTGAAGGTGATAACAGCAAAGCTTTCCAGCTGCACCCCCAGGAAAGGCTGGGATTCCTTTCATGCAGTACACACAGACTTCCAACAGGACGGGACCGGGAGCTCCTCGGCTTTTCACCTGCAACCACCCTCAGCTGGAACTGCAACCACTCCTCAGCGTTCTGGACCCAAACTCCAAAGCAGAATTGAGACTGTAACGTGTTTGCAATTGTCTTATTTTTTGCAACATCTCAATTTTCCTTGGGTATCGAAAGCCCTGCCTTTTCCTTTGCTGGCAGACACATGACATATGGCCCAGATTTTCCCTTCAGAAGAGGCTCAATGCCATCCCTGGGCCACGATTGCAGGGTTGTTAAACAGCAGGGATTATCAGGCAGGACAATATTAAGTGGTATTTAACAGCAAGACCAAAGTTCCTTGTCAAATGCTTGACTTAGTGTTCCTTGATTGTTCACATCCCAGCAATGAGACCTTTTGCACTGAACCATTTTTCATTTTGACAACAAACTACCGCAGCTCCCCAACGCTGCCTGGCTGGAGCTGCCAGCAAAGTATTCCTGTGGCAGAAATATTGCTGCAGAGTGGGGTTCAGGGCTGGAGGAGAGGTGGTTTTATCCCTTTCCTTTCAGAGTGCAATGGCATTCCAAGCAGTAGGTGTCCTGAGTCACTGCCTGGCTAATGTACTCAGTATGATCCTCTGTCTAGTCATAACAATGGTGGAGAAAAAAAAAAAAATAGAGAGAGAGAGGGAGAAAAAGAAAATCAAGCCCTTGATGTAATTGTTTAAATTGCAGACTACCTTCTTTTGGATGCATCTTAATGAAGATGTATGGTGGGAGACGAGGGGATAGGGAAGGAAGGTTGAATTACTGATTTAGGGGTGACTTTCCAAAAGGTTTTTAGAGAATCTGAAGTGCCTTTAAAGCTCCACCAAAGCTGTTTTTATTAAAGCACTAAACCCAAGAGTGCTTATGAAAGTTAGAGTGTGATGTGAGCAAAAGGCAGGAAATAAAGGGAAAAAAAGGGGGAACTTAATGAAGGTTTAATCTTCAAGGGAATATGGACTTGGAGACCGTAAATCTCATGGAATGGCCCCATATTCTGATGTCAAAAGCTGCCATCTTATGCCAGCAAATTTAACATTTTCAGTGGAGAAATCTAGTTTTAAACCCAGCTATTTATACTGCTAAAAGATGAGATGTGGGAGTTGGAGAAAGCTACAAACCCTGCTGGTTCCAAGGGTCTTTCCTACTGACAGATTTATTAGGGAGTTTACCACCCCTTTTCCATCCTTTTCTGTCTGTACATACTCCCTCTGTACTTCCAGGCTGGAAAATTTCCATGAAAAATCCTGAAAATTTGATTGTGAGCTACTCTGGAACCAGACACAAATCCCTCCTGGTTTTCACTGTAAGAGAAACAAACTCAGGAGGCTGAGATCTTCATTTCTGATATTTATCTTGAAATTCCTACATTTCCTTAGCTTCCCTTTTGTTCATGTTCCTCTTCAAAAAGGGAAGCAATAGCCCACCTTAAATTCACACCTTGGGGTTCATTCCTTTGAAGTAATTAATTCAAGCAAGATTCCTGGAGAAACAGTTACATAAATACTAAAAATTAATATATAGCCTTACTTTTTCTTTGCCTTCTTTTCAGGGGACCTGAGCATTTTTACAGCTGATGATTTCTGTGTCCAGTGCTGTATAATTAGTTTAGCTCTCAAAACCTTCCTGCTGTTGGTTGGAAACTCCATGTGTGCTCTGAGCAAACCTTGTTTCGTGATTTCCCACCAAAGATTAAAATGTTTGCTCCAAGCTTTGGAGATAACATTGTGAAAACTGCAGAGGATCAAACGGAATCCAAATCCTACTCACCCTTACACGTACTTCACTTGATCCATCCTGCCATCCTGACAGCAGTAAAACTGCAGGCTCATCTTAACACAATTTTTTAAAATCCAATTCAAGGAAAAGTTGAAAACAAATCCTATTATTTGGAACAAATAGAACGAGGATAAAAATTTTCAGCCTCCCTGAGAATACTTCCAAGCTCTCAAACATGCAAAGCCTATTAATTGTGAATTATTAGCTTAGATGCTACAGCTATTTTCTCTTTTCTCGTCTATCCATGCACTTAAATCATGTGGTTCAGGGCCCTTTATCTGATTTCAGACTAACAGACAAACACTGAAGGAGGAACATAAATCATAAAAACAGCCCAGGCAGTGCATTCATCCCCATGGCTGCTGTCAGAAAAAGAAAGGAAAATCATCACCAATAAACAACAGCCCCAATCCCATAACAAGGAACTTGAGAACAGAGTTTCTATGTTTTCATGTCTGTAAAATGACACTAGACTTGGCTGGGGATAATGTGACTTGGAATTAAAGTAAAATAATCTGCATGCACTTTAAGGCAGCAATAAACCCTCCAAACTTGCACTTCAAATACAGATCTGAAATGAAATTCTACATGAGTTCCCTACACGAGTGAATGATGGGATGGACACCAGGCCATAATTTTAGCATTTTATGGAGTGCTCTGTATGTAACTTCTCCTGCTTTCACACCAAAAAGAAAAAAAAAAAATCAATCCTGCCAGAATATTTGGTTTCCAAAGTGTTGCTCAGCTGCTTTGGGAATTGTGTAAAACAGTTTGTTCTCAAGGAATTAAAACATTTAAAATAAAATAGTCAGGCCAGCAATAATCATGCCTTTCTAAAAATGGGTGAAAATTAACACCTTTGCTCCAAGGACCTCGGAATGCTGCGGCCTTTCCCAGTATTCCAACCAGAGCCGGAGCCGGAGCTGGTCTCTCGTTTCTATAACGAGCAAACCTAAAAACCTGTATCTGGATCACCCTTAAATTAGGGCTGTTTGAGGTCTGGAGCCCGATCAAGGCGCACAGTTCGTGGTTTGGGCACCCTCTGCGTTCCCCCTGTGCATCATCCCTGTGGATGCACTTGTTTCTGGATGCCCATTCCTTGTGTGTTCTGGATACTTTCAGGGAAGCAACCGAGGCAGCCTCTCCTGTGCCACCGCTGAGCCAATCCTCGTGAAGATCCCTCTGGAATCACCTCAAAATTCCAGCTTCTCAGCTTGTTTGATCTCCCCCTCAGCTGTTGCAACAAGAAACTCTCTGAATCCTGTAACAAATCCCCCAAGGCTACAGGACAAGGGATGTTCCCGGTGGGAAGGTGCCTAATCAGGCCCCAAAGAGACACTGACCCTCCTGCCTCGCTCAGTGCTCAGTTCACACCCAAAAACTGAATGAACCACCCAGACTTTTCCATCTCCCAAGGGCAGTGGCTCAGTTAAAAGTCTGAACAATTCAGAAGTGTCCTAAAATCACAGGTTACACAGAGGTCGTGGCTGCCCCATCCCTGGAAGTGTCCAGGGACAGGTTGGACGGGGCTTGGAGCAACCTGGGCTGGTGGAAGGTGTCCCTGCCCGTGGCAGGGGGGTGGAATGAGAGGATCTTTAAGGTCCCTTCCAACCCAAACCATTCCAGGATTCGAAACTGAAATCCCTGCACTGACATTCCCTGTGGTGGATGATTCTTTCACAGCCCAGGCGAACGTGAGACACCGAATTTGTAATTTAGATGCTTTTGGCAAACCTTCAACTCCAGACACCTCAGGGCTTTGTCCAGTCTAAGAATGCAGAAATACAATATTGCACATGGAATTTCAGAGCAATAATGAGGCTCCTTCACTTTGCAGAAGAGGGGCCAGTCAATCCCAGCAGGCAGAAAGGAGCTGTTTTCTCCAACTGACAAAAATCAGCTCGAGTTGGACCCAGGTGAGAGAGAAGCTGCTGCTCGAACAGGGCAGGGAGGGAAGCACATCTGAACCACCAAGGTGATTCCATTGAGGGCAGAGGACACGCTGCCTGGCAGCTGCTGATCCATGAACATCTGCAGCCTTTCCTTCCATTCCGCTCCTCAGACTGGAAAACAACCTGGAGAGGAGAGGTGAGGAGCCCGTTGTCACATCATGAGCTACGAGAACTTCAAATCTTGCTGCACTCTGTTTACACATAACCCTGAATCTCCTCCACCTGCACACATGCAGGTATAAGTCTGTAAGACTTCACTTGTGAGCAAATTCGAGAGAAAAATGTCATACATATTTTGAAGTGACTGTTCTGCGCATTTCAGGTAATACTGAAGATCAACAAATGGCCTCATTTCATCAGCCGGTTCTTTAGAGCACAGATTCTTCAATATGTTTATAAAATCAAAGTGCTCCTCCGAAACTTGTGAAGATATACATGGAAAATATATGACTTCATGACTACCCCAACAGCTGCTCCATCAATGCACCGTCTTCTTAGGCAAACCTCAAGATATCACAGGGACATTTATAACTTTAACAGCCTTTGATCAGGGGGAAAAAAAAAGCTCAGAAGGGTTATGTTCAGCAAGAGATCCACAAGCATTAACAAAACAGATGATCCATAAATCTGGGACAAGTGGTGGGTGACAGCTGGGGCTCTTCTGACAGGAATTAAAGACCAAAGGGTCCTCTCAACTATTTCTACCTCCTGTCCCCACCCCAAGCTATATTTTTCCCCTCTTTCTCTGAAGCCACAAGTCTGGAGGGTTCCTGGTGTGAGCTGTGCCTCTGTCAAAATCACTTCACACCCGCAAGAAAATTTTTTAATATGAATTGGGCTTTAAAAAACTTTACCTTGATTTAGTGAGAATGTAAAGTGGGGCCACAGTCAATGTGTTGTTTGTGTGCGTCGCAGGGAACGCTGGAACACGAAGGGTCTCTGCTACCAAGGCAACATCGAGTCCTAACTCACATTTAAAAAGCTTCCAAAGGAGCTCTTTATTCAAGGCAGAGTTTTTAAAGTGAGCAAAGCAACGTTATCTAGAAGCAGACATTCAATACATATATAAATATACAAGCTTCTTTGGATCAACACACTTCCAGGGAGTTTTTTGTTGCAAGTGATGTTATTTTACTGCTGTTCAGGAGGCACAAGCCAAGAAAGTGAAGTGGTTTATGCTGGGAATCAGCCTAAGGGTAGGACAGTGGGGGCATCACTTCTTGCAGTCATCCAGCTCACCACAAAACTGCAACATGCTCCTGCTTTCATTTGCTAAAGAAATCTGTGGAGCTGCTCCTGTAATTCCCAGTCCATGAGCTTCCCTCACACCATCACTTTAAGAACAATGGGGGGGGGGGGGGAAAAAGGAAAAGAAAGAAAGGTAACACAGATTTTATGGGCTGACAGCTGACGGCTGAGCTCCTGCTCTGTTGGCTCAGAGTGCAGGATCCATTACAGAGACCCAACCTGCATTTCATCCATAAGCTACATTTCAGCAGCACTGCAGCTCCCAGACTCTGCAGGGAGCTGTGGGAGTTGGTTCTCCTCCAGGGAAGCTGGGAAAGGGCTCCTGGAAAGCTGGCTGGGGCTGGGCTGGATTATCTTCAGCACCATCAGGCTTTGAGCTCAGGGAGACTTCGCCTCCTGATGCAATTGGGAAATCACATCAGAAAAGAGATTAAAATACAGGTTCAGGCTCTTTCCTGCCCTGCCACTCTGGCTGGAGCAGTGTCTCTGGATGACTCCATGTCACATAATCCACTCACCAACTGCCTTAAACAAATAAGCGGCTTTTGTGTACAATGGGACGTGTGTACAGACCTGTGAAACCACAGCCAGGAACACCAGCCAGCTATTCTTCAAACCTGAGGGAGCCCTTTTCTCACAAAATCTTCTGAAAGCCCTTTCCAAGCCTTATTTCATTCGACTGAACTTCCCGAGGTAACCCTTTGTGAGATCCCTGTTCAGCAGCGGGAAGGGCTGGGGGGTGAGGGGATGAAACTGCCACCTCAAGGGGGTAAATTCGGGAGAGGCCTCACTTGCTGCCTTGACCCATGTGCTCTGGCCAAGATCTCCAGGTAACCCTCCTCCTGTGCATTTCCAAAGGGTGAAAACTCAAAAGCGCTTCCAGTTTTCGAGGAAGTGGTTGTAGCTGCGATCCTCTCCGCGTGCCCAGTGGGAGACACGGGAATATCTTTACCCACGCTAAGAGCTCAGGAGTTTTCCCACAGATCTTTTGGGGTAAATTCCCTATGTCTTTCCAGAGCAATAAAAACTGAGATTTTTTTTAATACTGACACGTTCCTGCTTCTCTCAGAATAATCTCCTCAACTCTTCCCCCCCACCCTCGACGGTTCCCTGGAAGTCACGGACATCCACCCCAGGTGCAGGAAGGCCCCTTTAAACCAGCGCTTTTTTTTTTTTTTTTTTTCTGGGGATGTGCCCCTCGCGTTATCTCCCCTCGCTTTCGCCTGCCCCCTTTTGATCCCGTGCCTTTTCATCCCGGGCCGGCACTGACAGCCGCGGAGCGCCCCGGGACGGGGGGTCCCTGCTCACCCCGCTCCCCTCCCCGCGGGGCAGGCGGGCCCGTCTCTCAGCATCGCCCTTGATCCGGAGCGGGCAGCGGCTCCCGCAGCCCCCGCCGACACGAGCTGTCAGCGAGCATCCCCCGGCGTGCGACATTCCAGCCTTTGATGCCCTGGGCACCCCCGGGCTGACAGACGCGGTGTCTTCAAGGCGCGCTCTGGAAGGGACTTCGCAGCAGAGCGGAGAGCTCGGGGTTGTCCCACGAATTAAAGGAGGGGGGGGGGAAGGCTTAGCCCAGAGCGCTCGGACGGGGCTGGAAGTGACAGTCACTCCTTCCAAATCTCTTCCCTTCTGCTTTATTTGCCCTTTGCGAAAGCGCTGCGGGAACAGAGGTGGTTGTGCCGAAGGGCTTGAGCACACGGTGCTCAGAGAGAACACGGGCACGGAGCATTCCCGGGGTCACACCTAAAGGTGATTATTTCCCAATTAAAAACACAGAGCTGGTTCCATCCCGCCGTCCACCACGGTGAGCAGAGTGGGAATAACCCGGAATTCACAGGAGATGTCACATTGTTCAAATGCAACAGCCTTGAAAAATCTTCAGTGTATTTATCTCTTACAATAGGGTTCATAATTCACTCTTTTTCTTCGTTCTGGAAGATTCTTGGGGTAATACACGGGTCTGTCTGCATGTCACCGTGTCGGTGTGTGACATCTCTGTGTCACAAAGGATGATAAATTTTAGCCACGCTCAAGTACCTACTCCATTAATAACCCTCTGCAATACGTTGTCTTGAGACGTGATGAAGACGAAAAACAATTAATAAACCTGCTCTAGCCGCTCTTCCAGCACGAGTTTCTGCTCTTTGCCATTTGCAAACTCAACGCCTGTGTTAAACCTCACAGGTAGGATCGCTGCTTCCAGATTTTGGATTGTTACCTGCAGATCTATCCACACTGGTGAAACAAGACTCACTTATCCTAACAAAAGAAACGCCTCGAGAGATCTTCTGTCACTTATTAAAACCAAAGAGAAAAACGAGCAGCTAATTAGTCTCATAACGACTTATTTTCTACCCCCTCCCTCCCTTATTTTAAATAAAACCTGATGATGCAAAGTATTCCTTGGCTTCTTGCTCTGTAACCAACCGGCTCTCCGTGGAAAGAGCTTCTTTTTTTATGGCTACGTATTAAAAGTAAACCAGCCCATGCCAGGTTTGGATAAAAGGCTATTTATTTTCAACCAATTTGATAGCTGCAGTTTTCGGTAATTGAATTTTCTGTGGTCAGAGAAGCAGTAATCTTAGAAACCAAATAAATATTTTTTAATAAAATGGAACACTGAGAAACCCTATAATAATGTCAAATATGTAGCCACTTATGGATGGATAAATATTTTAAGAAATTTACATCTCACCCAATGCTTTAGGCCTTAAGCTTCCCTGGAAATTTCAAACAACGCTATTTTATTTTGGGGAGGGGATGGGGGGGGGAACGGGGTGTATTTAGATAAAGAGCTAAATACTAATCCTTCAGTTTGCAGCGGGTTTGATTTCCAATATTTCTGCAGCGCTTGCTGGTTCAGTCAGCAAAAGGAAAGTCCCAGGACGCTGTCTCAACCCTTGCACCGACACGTTGCAGCCCCTCTGGGCAGGTTGTCCTGCAGCCACCCAGGACTGCACAGAAACCACCAACTCAGCCAGAACCACCCTGACAACCCCTGCAGAAAATCACAACTCCGGGAGAAAACCAGTTTGCGTTGAAGCCTCTCGTGTTCTGACACTCCCTTGGACACTTGTTCGCTGGTTTGTGCAAACCGGGGGGGGACTCAAATCCCTCTGCGAGCGAGGGGAGGGCAAGAGAGGAAGAGAACAATGAGATCCTCCCTTACGCAACGATTATCCACAGAATAAATTCCAGGGAGAGGTCATAACACACCTCGGAGGGTTTCCCTGAGCTTTTGTGCAAACACCTGAGGAGCTACTGCCTGATAAACGCAGCTGGAGGTGCACAGGAATAGTTCAGAGCTGCCTGTGCTCCCACTGCTGGACCCTCCACATGTCCACACGGACGGGTCACATCAGATGGATCCAGAGCCTCTGCCATCCCAAATCCTCACCCGGTTCCCCGCTGCCCCCCGCCTCCAACCCCTGACAGCTTTGCCAAGCTCCTTTTCCAAACGCGGGGTGGGTTGTTTTTTTTTTTTTTGCTCGGGGGTCTCTTGCTTTCAGGACATTCTTAATTCCTAACCCAGCGATAAGTCACTGTGGAATAAAGGAGCTTCAGTGGGATGCAAAGGATGGAAAACTGCGGGGAGAGACCCCGCGTTTCCTGCAGACGCCGTGGCGTTCCAAGCTGGATATTCTCGTTCTCTTATGGTGACACCTGCTGGCAAAGGCAGCCTCCTGTAACAACTCCTGGAAAAGGATCAATGCCGAAATTCATTTGGATTAGTGAGTCCAGGTCAGGGGTTTTGTGAAATGATACACAGGAGAGTGGGAGGAACTGGAGTTATTCAGCCAAAGTAAGGGAAACCAGGAAGAACATGCATCAGGTCTTCAAATCCGTGAAAAGCCTCTAAAATAGGGAATAAATTGCTCTCCATCTCCATGGGATTAGACGTTAATAAATGATCAATGCACATCCTATCGAAGCCACAAAGGTTTGGGTAAGGTCCCTGCTTAGGAAAATGTTTCTAACTGAGAAGCCACTGCTGTGAAATCTTCACAACAACTGGACATCTGGAGCTTCAGAATTTCCAGGCATATTTTCCTCCTCCCAGCATGGATGCTCATTCCAAGCTGATTGATCCATTACTCAGTTAGACTGATCCCACCTCAAACTCACCCACCACTTTTCAGTCCTCATCTTCTCAGTTTATTCATTTGAAACGTCGATGAAAACTGAGACCCAGGTGGTTTTCAGCATGACAGTGTGGAAATCAGGTATGAAATTCCCTGTTTATTAATGACGTGTCAGGAGAATGACACGGGAGCAGCAGCTCCAGCACTGGCAGGGCTAACGGAGAAATAACCACCACGTGTCACACACGACTCGTGCTCCACAGGACCAGAGCTCCGCACCCCTCGGGATGCAGCTGAAATCCACGTGTTTTATCTCAGAATTTCGGTCCCAGAGAGCAGTGATTCCAAAAGGGAAGCTAAATATGCCCTTGGTCGCTATTTTGCTGTCTCACTCCCTTGGGATTGATGTGTGAGCAAACAACTGGCACCCAAAGGCTGAGGATGTCACCGGTCGGTGCTCCAGGCAGGGCAGAGCAGGGATGGTGGGATGGGTTTTGCAGGGACACTTTGCCTGGCACTTCACCAGGGATCACCATTAACGCTGTCCTGGCACAGACACGGAGCACTCCTGGGGCCACATCTAAAGATGATTATTTCCCAATTAAAAACTCAGAGCTGTTTCCATCCCCCCGTTCACCACGATGAGAAGAGTTGGAATAACCCAGAATTCACAGGAGACGTCAAATCAATCTTGTTCAGCTTCAAGAGCCTTGAAAAATCTTCAGTGCATTTTCCAGTGAGTTTCTTTCTCTCACAATACGCTTTGTAATTCCTTCTTTGTCTTTGTTCTGGAAAATTCCTGGGGTAATACATGGTCTGTCTGCATGGAACCAGAAGGACTAAGTTTGACAAAATCTTTTACTAATGATGCATCATGTAAAAACCACTGTGGACTGCTCTGGTGTTGCCAAAAAGGAGTTTCTCGCTCATGTTTGGAGTTTATCCTCCAAGTTTTAGTCTTCACAAGTACCTTGTGACACACAATATCGAGGACAGTTCCTAACAGCTTTTCCAGTCTTTCTCATGGAGACTTCCTTTCACAATATTTGCCTTGTTCCAGAAGGAAAGATGCATCTTTCACTGATTTGCTGGGGCAGCTCTGGGGCATCAGGCAATATTTATATTCTGTTAATCTGAGAGCTCTAAATGAAAGATGGGAGAGGCCAAATCCAGCCTTTCTATAAATGCCATTGATTCTGGGTTCTAACAGCACTGGATTTAAGCCAGGATTTTCCCCTTGCCTCGCTCTTTGCCTTCCAGAATATTTGTGGAAATGAGGAACAGGGTCATTTGGTATTCAGCCCTGGCTATGAATTATAATCTGGGTACAAGCTACATAGAAATTTAAAAGGCAAATTTTTCACCTCGGAGACAAACCTCTCCTCACCCAGCCAGAAAACCCAGTGCCAGATTCAGTCTCTGGCTTGCAGGGAAAGGGGAGCACACACAGACACACACTGGGGGTTTAATGCAAAACCAGAACCAAACGGCAAAGAATTCCACACTGAGCAAGGGGGACAGCTTGGAAACTGCTCCAAAACCCGGGGAGGTTCACAAGGTTGGCATAATCAGGTCCATAAATTTACATAATATCTGCATCAAAACTAGAAGCAGGCCACCTTTATGTTCTCCTGTACCCTATTTAATAAGGGCTATAATGCAATTAAAGGACTACACACGTGATTAACATTTTGTCCCGGAGCCACCCCCTGGAGTGGCTGATTCCTGCCCCCTCGGAGCAGGGAGAACAAGGAGGCACAGAGAGGTTGGACAGGACCCGTGCCACGTGTTCCCAGCAGGCAGGTAGCTGGGGTGACCCTGCCCTGAAGGGTGGGCATTTCTGGGGACGTTGGAGGAGCCCTCGGGTGTGAGGGAACACGATTCTGCTTCTCGGATTTGATGACCCAGTCACGAGACGAGAGCGGCAGGAACACCGCAGTCCTGCTGCATTTTGTTGTCTTTGAGGTTCCTGGGCATCCCCTCCTTTCCATCTGCAGCTGCTCCTGCAGCACGAGCCCCTCTGAGCTCCCACACGAGCTCAGAGCCCAGACAAGGAGGACACGGGGGCAGGGGGGGGGTTTCATTCTCTCCTCTGGACGGGAACGGTCACGGTTCGTGGATGTCCCCTCGAGAAAAACCCAACCCCCCAAGTGTGCTCTGAATTCAGTCCTACAAACCATAAAGCTCCTGGGAAGCACACAGAGGAAGGATTTGATGCCAAGGGTTGGCTGGCTGGACTGTTAACCAGGTACAGGTTTTTCCCCTCGTCAGGATACACTGCCTGGTCAAACTCTTTGGCACAGGGATGCTGCAGATCCATTGGTATCCACTTAATCTGCCTCACGCTGTCCTGTGTGGAATTCTTCCCCTGTAAGGTCATAATGGCAGCAGAAGCATCTTCTGGCTGTTTGCAGAACATACAAGATACTGTTTGTTGATAACAATCATTCCTCTTTTCCTCCGTGTAAAAGCAAAGCTTCTTAATTTTTATTGTTATTTTTTTAATTATTTTTAAAATCATTGTGAGGACTATTTTGCAGCAGTTTATGCCTCTGACTGAAAAGACTGTTGGGCCATGATTAAACAGACCTCCAGTGAACTCTCAGTAGTTTAATTTGCTGATCTTTCTGGCCTCCCCTAAAACAACAATAGCATCTATTCCTCAGGGGGAAGAGGTGGATAAAAAGGGAAAAGCCAGCACCCAACTAATTTTAGCAAGTACAAAAGGAGGCTCCATACCAGAGGAACACACGGCATTTTTAGTTCACCCTAAACTTTCCCCTTGGCATTTCAAGCCCTATTAATAAACAAAACAAACCTGGCTCAGAAAACAGATGAGCAAACATCTCTGATGGCTGCACCCTATTCCTGATTCACCTTCCTGCCTTCACCCACCACCCCAGGCCTCCACGCTCGGACTCTGAATATTTTTGTCATTAAGGCAACAGTGCTGGGACACGTTGTGGTAAATATTCCCAAACAAAACACGTGGGAAGGTCAAACAGCATTTCCTCAGCAGCTCAGGACCCTCCCAGCGCTCCCTCCTCAAACAAACCCCCTGTGTCGTGGTGCTGAGGGAGGGGGAGCAGGGGAGAGACAGGCAGAGCCAGGCTGGCACCAGGAACATAATTTACTGTGCAGGTATTTGATTTGATAAAAAACCCCTACCTTAATTTAAAAAAAAAAATCCATATATGCATGTCTACATGTATAATAGATTCCTGACAAGGTTGTAATTCATTGAGAGGGGCCAGACCCACGGTTTGGGTTTGACATGTCACTCCAGCCTAAACCATGGCTGGTTTTCCATGATCCCCTAAGAGGGTAGCATGTTGCAGCTGGCAAAAAAATAAACAAACCTGAGCTCTGTGCTAACAGATTTTTTTTTTTTTCCCCTTTCATGATTTATGCCACGAGCGAAGGAAAAACAGCGACACGCTTGTGAGTCGAGGTGCCAGGGGGCCCCTGTGCCTGCAGTGTCCTGCTCGGGACAGGGGACACTGGGAAGTACCTGGGGTGTATTTTTTTTGGTGGGGGAGGAAGGACAGCAGTTTATACGCACGTGCAGGACCCTATTTTTTATTGTTCTCTTTTTAATTCCCAGAGAAATCTGCGGGGCTTCTGCTGAGGAGAACCTCGTGATTCATGTGCAGCACTCAGGCAGAACTTTTTCATATCTGTTGACGTAAGTTATTGGTATCTTTAACTTTTTTGTACTTTTACTGGTATTTTTACTTTTTTTAGAGCATCTTTATACTTTTTGGTATCAGTTATCAAAAGGGTTTATTTAGAAGCTCCTCCTTTGTTCTGAAGAGCCAGAAACCCAAAGATGTTCCTCTGTAAAACAGCTTTTTCTGCTCTTGGCTACCTGGGTGGGTTTTTCGAAACCCTGTGTTCAGAAACAAACTCATTTAGTTCTTCTCCCATCTTCCCTCTCCTGCTGGGATGGATTCAGAGCACTGCTCCAGGTACGAGGGGAGTCCAGGGAGCCTGGAAACGGCAAAGGGAGCTCAAGTAAGAGTTTAAATACCTGCATTTCCCTGTCAGACCTTGTGCTGCTGAGGCTGAACACACACAGGCAGGTCAGGAGAGATAACAGGGAGAAGACACCAAACCAAAACTCTCCCACCCAGCCCAGTCCCAGCACTGGGGCTTTCCCACTTCTAACTGGTGCCTGGGAAATCACTCCATCCCCCCCCAGCACAGCTCCAGGCACAGCTCTGTGGTTTCTCCCATTGTTTGCCGTTTGTTTTTCTTTCCAGCAGAAACATAAAGCTGCAGTGTTGCATTAGCAAGTCCAGAGCATCAGACCTGGCTTTTCACCTTGGCCATGGGAAGTGTTTTAGTTGGATGCCTAAGGAAACAAGGCTTGTGTGCTAGTGCTGTAGGGATTTCTTCTCCCACTCCTTTCCATCCCGAAAGTTTTTAACGGCTGAGAGTTTCAAGCAAACCTATCAAAGGAATGAAAACCCTGAAGATAAGCTCCTAACAGATTTCATGAAACAGGGAGTTGGACAGGGAGGAGCTAAAAGGAGCCTCCTCAGCCCCTAAGGAAGAAGAAAAAAAGGAGGAAAAGAGAGGAGAGATGTTGAAAAGCAGCTTTCACTAAACCCTCTGCTCACCAAACCACTTGTTTATTACTATGACAATTTTTACATCCCTCTCTCTGCTCCCAAGATCCAGGAGCTGAGTCCTGGAAACACATGGGGATTTAGCTTTATATGCTCTGGGCCATAAAGTTAAACACACACCTCGAAGATCTGGGCCTGAAATGTGGGATCACTGGAACCTTTCAGAGCCAGAACCCAAAGAACACCTCAGCCCAGTTCGGTCTCCACGACAACACCCAAACACAAATATCTGTGGCACAGCAAAGAAGAATTGTGTCAGTGTTACTGTTTTTGTGCTGGAAGACAGAAATTAGCCAATATCCTCTGTGCCCTGGAACAGGAGGATTTTCTTTTTGCAGTCTTTGTTGCCATACCAACCTGGTGCAACCCTCCTCCTGGTTAACAACAGCGAGCACAGGCACACACGGGCAGGGAAAAAGAGTTTTCCAGCACTTCTGTCCTCCCTGCAGACGTGAGCACCGATCCAGAGAGCAGCAGCAGCAGCCCCGGTTCATGTGCCTGAGCTTTATATTCTATAGGTCTAATGTAACAGTGTGTCAAATGTTTGCTTTGGCCATTCCTGATTCCTCAAATCCCCCTTTTTATGCTAATATTTAAAATGGGGAAAAGGCTTTAAGAGAATGGGCGCAAATTACCAGTTCAAAGGGTTTATTGGGCTCCCAGCTGAGCATTGCTTATGCTAAGAATGGGGATTTGAAAAAAACCCCACTGTTTAGGAGGGTTTATTGGGGTTTATTTCCTCTGCTCCTGCAGTCCTGAAGGAGGGAGAGGAGCAGCAGGAGGAACAGGGGGCAGGGAATCATCTTTTTCTCCTTCAAATCCCAATAACTGTGATTTTTTACAGATCATAAAGACTGACCTCTAAACTCTCCCAATTAATGAAAGGTAAGGAAACTTCAGCTCAGCAGGAATGAGATGGACTTCCCCTCAGTAACAGCCACCACTACAAATATTCCTTTATTATTATTTTCATAAACTATTTTGGAAATCCTGGCAAACATTCTGTTGAAAACTCTCAGTTTATAACAGCTTCCCCCAGCTCCGTTGTTAAGCTCAGGGAGATGGGATAAGGTGTCAGTGCAGATGGAGAGGCCAAATTAGCCAGGTTGGACGGGGCTTGGAGCAACCTGGGCTGGTGGAAGGTGTCCCTGCCCAGGGCAGGGAGGGCACTGGATGAGCTTTCAGGTCCCTTCCAACCCAACCCACCCTGTGATTCTGTGGTACCACATTTGTGCCACTTTCTGGCTCTCGTTCCTTTTGCATTCCCAGACTCAAACCTGTCTCGCTGCTGCTCAGCTCTGACCTTCTCTCCAGGTTTCCCTCATCTGCCTCCTTAGAGCAAAGAGGGAAACCCCCCAAACAATCATTCCTGCCCATGTATGTGCAGAAGAGCTACTGACTGGTGGGGTGGGGAATAAAAAGCCCCATGACCTCCCCCAGCTCAGAGCTTTGCTGTGCTCTGAGCACAGGTACCGGTGAGTGTATCAAAAATCTTTCCATCTGTTCACCGAGTAAGGAATTGCACTGCTGAAATCATCCATCCTTCCATGCCAAGGAGCTTTCACTGCCCAACCCATGCCAGGGAAGCCCTCTTTGGTGGATAATAACAACCTGGAGACCATGGCCTTGAAAGCTTTCTCTAGGAAAGTGAGTGAACCAAGAGTTAACAGAGCCACGTTTCACTGCAGGATTACAGTGTCAAACCACAGGAAGTGTCTCTGGTGGTTTGCTGATCTCTGTGGTCTGACTGGGCTGGAATTATTCACAACAGTAACTCCATTGCTGGCAGGATTATCACGTGTCTTTCTCCTCACCTGCAGCCTCAAGGACTTGTCTTAGGACCCGATCCTGCAGTGTGTGAACCAGGTCTGACCCTGCTACCAGTGAAGTCAACAGTGACATTTCCATTTGCTCAGCAGTGGAGGACCAGGGCTCCTCACCAGGGATTAACAACACTGGGGACCTGGAACAAAGACAGAAATAACTCAGGATTTCAGGTTTCAGAAACCCAAAATCCACCAGACTGCTCAGATATTAAAAACCAGACTTCACTTATAAACCCTTGCCTTCCAGTGGCACCTTTGGAGGCTGATTCACTGTACTTTACAGGGAGTTCATTTCCATTAATCCCTTTTGCAGATAGTAAAGCCAAGCCACATGAAAGAGGTACAAAGATCAGAGTCAGCAGAGACAGGGCATCCTGAGATACACACTGAAGGGAGAAGCCAACTTGAAGGGTAAATTATACATGTTTTAAAATGCAACCAGCAGTTTTCAATTATTTAAGGCACTGTTTTCTTAACAAGGATTAGAAATGATATTTCAAATCCATCACTCGAGCACGGTGACACCTTTTCAAATGAAGGGTTTCTGTTGCTGCTCCTGTTATCCTGCCTGTATTAAAAGATGACTTTCAAGTATTTTGTCTATCAGTTTTAAAGATGAAAAAAAACCAACAAGCCTGAAAGAACAAAGACGCCACTTCAAAGCCTTCAGCAGAGAAGGAAGTGCTTTCTAGTAAAAATCATCCCCTTGTGTCAAAGAAACCTTTGTCAGACAGTTCCTCTCCTGCCTTGGCTGCTGTTCGGTTCAGGACAGAAGAGCAACTGAGGAGAAAGAGGATCCCTGGGAGAATGACACGAGTCATGTCCCAGCAAAGCCCTCCCTGTGCCCTGGTGTTTTCCTGACAGTCCCTGAGAGCTGAGGGAGCACACACACCTCCCACTGCCCGGGACAGCCTTTAACCTCCCTGGCGCTTCTGAGGCTCTTTTGCACTTCCACGGGGAAGTTCCTGAGAGGATTTCGAGGCCATACACTATGGAGGTGAAAACCAAGGCCATTTGAAAAAGAGCTGCAATTCCTCAGGCTCTCCACATTTATTTTTTTTTTTCCATTTTCCTAAATATCAGGGAGCTTTCCAACTTCAGCAGGGAGAAGCCACTGAGCGCAGTGGGCTTTGGATCACTCCAAAGTTCGCTGCCCTCTGACCCTGAGCTGCTCAAGTCTTGCCTCAGCCAGCAGAGATGTCTCTTCCCTGCCATCTGGAGCGCCACGTGGATTTTTCTGGGCAACAAGTCTCACCTTTTTCAGGCACGAAAAATGATTTTGGGGCCTCCATTCTATTCTACAGCAGCTTTTGTGGTACAGTCATCCTGTGCAGTTGTCTCGTACCCCTCGCTCTACAACAAGAGTGTTCACAGCTCCCTTTTAGAGCCCCTTTTCAGCCCCCCTCAAGTAACACATGAAGAACTACCCAATAACTCCCTCCCTCCTGGAACCTTGCAGCAACATGTTGTTTAACAACACGGCTTTACCAGCAGTTCCTCTGATAGCTATTACCCCTAACAAGTTTCCCCTCAGTAACAACTTGCTTTTGACCTCAGCACACCTGGAGACTTCACCCTTCTATTCCACCTCTGACCTATCCCCACGTAATTGCCACGTTGCAATTATCAGCAATTTGTAAGCTTTGTTTTCCTTAGCACCCAATTATGCAAATACCAGACCTGCCGTGGGACCGCTCCTCTTGGGCTGCAGAGCCGTGGCCAAGTGTTTCACGCCTGACTGACTGTGGGAGCAGGAAATGAGAATTCAGGGAATACTTATCCCAGGCAATCCCTGTCGGGGTGGGAGAAGGATATTTAATACCTTTTTCATTAACTCTTATGAGCACCCACAGCCTGGATCCAGGCTGCTTCCATCAGCCAGGACTTCTGAAGGTTTAACTTTCCTTTAGCCGGTTTTCCTACCCTGGCTGCTCTTCCAGCGTCTCTCCAGGAACAAGGCAGGGCCTAAACAGGGTAAATCTTTAAATCTGGTGTCATATGAGAAGATGGAGACAGGCACAGGAATGAGTTCTACAACCCCTCTAACTGCTGCTCCTCATCCAGTGACTTTGGTACCCTGTCATGCCCTCCCTCCTCTCCAGGAACTCAGCAAGGACTTGTATTTTCATCAGGTTCCATGTGAGAACTCCTCAGGCAAGGAGGGGGAGCAAGATAATTAAAACAAAGCAAACCCCCCCAAATCCCAGAATACCAAACTAACACATTAAAGACATCCCCCTTTATCCCCCTACAGAACAGAGCACCAGAATATTCAAACACCAAGTCAGAAGAGGGAATTGAAGGCAGCCCCTCCCAGGATCACCCTTGAGGATCTGCCCAAGTTTGCCAAGTTTGCTTCCAGCCCTGCCTGGCACCTTTCCATCCAGGAATATGCACATCTGACTCTGTAATGGTTATTGCATGTCAGGCTCGTGGGCATTTGGCCCATGGAACACTCTGTTTCCCAATCTATAAGCACATGAAATATAAGACCAAGCAAAATCTGAGACATTGTGGAAACCGAGGAGGGCTTGAAGGAGCTCCTGGAATAAAACTCGAGCCCTTCCCCACCCAGAGCAGTATTTTTAGGAAGTCGATTGAGAAATGTTTTCCTTGCTCCATTTCCATGTTTACTGGGATACAACATTGTTACACTCGATTGCATCAGAAAACATGGAAACAGCTCCACGAATTGATCTGACCACAAGTTCTCTGAGGAATTTGCTCCTTGTCTCCAAGGAGTTTACTCAGCATAAACAATGGCAAATAAATGTAAGGCAGCCCTGAGAGAGCCTTGCTCCAATAAGCTTCAGGAATATCAGAATATAGATATTTTAGGGAACTTCAGATGGGTTTTAGGATGGCATAATTCTCATAAGACATTGGATATGGCCAGTCAGAAAATTACAGGACATATTTGGCATCAAAGTGAAATTTGCTGCATTTTAAAAAAAGATCATCTAAGTGAAATAAGGGGACCAAAAGAAGGACAACATGCACCATCCTCTCCCTGGGGCTTTGAGGGTCTCAGCCACTGCAGGAGATGGGACTGGACCTTACTTTAGTATTTCCTAATGGTTACTAAGCACATAAATCCTTCAGTGGTCTGAACTCAGATCTCCAGGGCAGACAGACACTCAGGGTGATTGCCACGATAATGGGAAACACGGCAGCTTAAAACCGGTGAGTTTGAAACGGGGATCTCTTCAATAACAGAGAGTATAAAAAGGTACCAGCACTGCCTTTCAGCCATCTGAGTCACCCTGGCATGTAATCAATTAGAAACCAACTCAATTCACGGGAAAAGGGTTCTGGCTCAGCCAAAAAGATAATTTGTGTCATACAGGTGAACTAATCTTTCCCAGGCCAAGCATATCCTCTAACTCCTACTCTGCTCTCTCTGCTTATCTTGTCTTCCCGGTTCGTTTCAATTGATTAGCACAAAACCTGTCTGAAAATGGAATTTCCTTTCCAGAAAAAAAATCATTATACAATAGTGATGGAAAAATCATTCTGACAGGGACAAAAAAAAAAAAAAAAAAAAAAAAAGAACAGTAAAATGGCAGCAACAAACCTGATATAAACGAATTTGTGTGGAGGGATTTCCAAGCCCTGTGAGGTTTGTTTGCTGGGTTTTTGTTTGTTTGGTTTGTGTGTTGTTTTTTGTTTGGGTTTTGGTTGTTGTTGTTTGAAAATGTAAAGAAACACTCAATTTGAGGGTTTTGTCTTCAATAGAGAGCAGAACAATATCTGTTGCCATTACAGTGACTAAATGTCTTCATCATTGTGTCCAGGGGAACCTGAGAATTAAGGGGCTTAGTAACAGAAATTATTCTCTAATATAAAAGAAAATGTAAATGTATAAGAATATAAAAGGTGGGGGCTGCTCCATCCCTGGAAGTGTCCAAGGCCAAGTTGGATGGGGCTTGGAGAAACTTGGGATAGTGGAAGGTGTCCCTGCCCATGGCACGATAAGAAGCTTTAAGGTCCCTCCCAACCCAAATAATTCCATGATTCCATGATTCTGTGAACTTTGGCCCTCGCTGTTAAGTCCACTAGACTTAGAACTCTAGAAAAAGAAGTGATTCATTCAAAACTAGGATGGACCAGACAGTAAAATGTGGGGTTTGTTACAGCTTTGTAACCAGGTCCCGAAACGCCTCAGTTCCGAAGCTCCTTACACTCTTATCAGGATCCTCCCTGGTTTACGGCTGAGGAAACGGAGCCAGGGACCAAGTGTGGTCAGTGCAGTTCAGTCACAACACCACAAACAGAACCCAAAAATCCTGCCCCCACCCTCCCCTGTAACCACCAGCCCACACTCCCCAGGGACAGAGCAGCTCCTGACCTGGAAGCGCTGCCTGATCTCAGGGCAGCCAAGCCATTCCCTGAGCTTCCCCATGGGAATGATGTCTGAGCAGGCACAGACTTTGCCTGCAGCCTGCCACTGTTCCTGGAGGCTGGCACGGGGATAATTCGGGAATATAACACGTGGGCAAAAGGAGTTTTTATCCCCTCTGCCCTGGACGTGGCAGACGGGCTGTCAGGACACCCAGATTAACTCCTGCACCTGAATTAGGACAAAGTGTTTTGCTATTCCCTTTCTCTTTCCCTCTCCACCCCTTTCTCTGTCCTTATTTTAATCTACAAACCAGTAATGGGTCTGCAGGCCTCGTGCCAGGGTACAGCTCTCATTCACCTGGCAAATGCTGGGATCCTTCTCCTGGCTCCAATTAAAAACCATGACTGAAAGGAGGAGCCAGGAGGTCATTTTTGAGCCAAGGCATCCACCCAGGGTGTCCAGACTTTATAAGAATTAAATTTATGGGAACTAAAGACTTCCAGCACCCTCTTGCTCTTTTTCTTGCTCCGGAAGATGTTTTTATCACCCTTGATACCACAGTAAAAATGTTTTCAAAGGCTGAAATTACGAATATTGACCCTATGAATTTATTTTAGCTTAACAAATAAAATGGAAATTACTTGGAAAATACACCGAGGCCAAGTACATTTTAATGCATTAACAATTTTTACTTCTGATCTAACAACTAAGTGGGAAGTGTTAAGAGGCACTTCAGAACAGAGTCCCCGGGGCACCCAAATACAGCCTCAATTAATTCCTAATTGTCCTTCCCATAATAAACAAATCATATTTTATTTGTTCCCTCTGCAAGACTCATTGAGGAGCCTGGGAGCTGTTACTCCCATGCCAAGTGCTTCTTCAAATCGAACACAAATCCACCAGCAAGGACTCACAGCAGCTGTTTGTGCCTGATGATTTTAGTGCTGGCCTTGGCCAGCCTCCCTCAAACTCGTCTTTTCTCCCCAACTCAGCCCCCCAAACTATCCTTGCAGCACATTCCAAGGGTGAAAGGTGGGACAACAGAGCCCTGAGCACATCCCTGTGACCTGACGGGCTCCGTGCAGGTTGGGCAAAGTCCTGACAAACTTCATTTACATGTCAGCAAAAGGAAGATGGGAACTCATCCCACTGACTGACATGGGAACAGCTCTAAGAGCAGGATGAAGAAAGCAGCAAATTCTTCAAATTGCAAACTCCTTGGGGCAGGGAAACCTGCCAAATTCTGCCACTGCTGAGCCACTTGGATCACTTGGCAGGGATGGGATGGGATGGGATGGGATGGGATGGGATGGGATGGGATGGGATGGGATGGGGGCAACCCAGCTCTGCTCTGTACCACAGGCCATTCCAGTCCAGGCTGAGGCACTTGCCTCATTCCCATTGCAATTTCAACCACGGGCAGTCATATCTTACACTAAACACCATGCATTAATTCAAGATTAACGATGATGGGGTTCTTGGAAACAGTTTTATTTAGCCAAGCATCACACTTGCAAATGAGTCAGTGGAGTGGGTAAACAGCGGTCATCAGCCAGCAGGCACAATGCAAAGGAAGCAGAATGACTTCACAGGATTGTTCTCTGCACTGGGGGGAATTAGGGATACCCTTTGGAATGCAGTTACAAGCCCCAGGCTGCGGATGGGACCAGCTCTCGGTGTTTCAAAGCTACTGTTGAGCAATCCAAGGCTTTAATCCAGGGCTCTAACCCGGCACCTCCGCCCAAGCAGTGGCTCAGTGCAGGTCTCTTGGCTTTTCTGTGGTGCTGGAAACCAGAAATGAAGAGGAAGTTGAGTGTCCAGGGCCTCAGGGCTGAAAAAAAGATCATCAGGAATCTTATCAGAGCAGATAAACATAGATGAAATCACAGCATTGCTGCCCTCCCTCCTGTCACAGCTCTTTGCTTAATATTTGGAGCCATTCCTTTGCTCTGGAGGCAGTGACTTGCATTCTAGAGCAACAGATCCACTCTGCCAGCAACCTGAAGGCATCTCCTGCCCATTCCCCTTGGCCAAAGCTCCATCCTCAGGCTTCGTTCCCTCCAGAAGAATTAAGAGAACACCTTTCAGCGGTGAGATTTTCATCTGAACCACCCCTATACGTGGTGTACCCTTCATTCCAACGGACTACGACAACCTGAGGAAAACAGTCCCCCCCTCCATGTGGGGGTGAGGGGAGGTGGGAAGACGTGGGGGGAGAGTGAGTGACTCACTGTGTGTCCAGACAGCCAGATCCGAGCAAAGAAGGTGTCAGACATCACCTAATAGTGGAAATTAGGAAACCCAGATAAGATAAGTGCAAAGGGACTTGGGAACTTGGGGAAGTTGCAACAGCCTAGAAGTCAAAAAATAAGATGAAATAAGGACCCAAAATTAAACAAAACAAAACATGGCAATGTTAAGCAAACCAGCAAAACAAGGCAGAGCTACCAGATGATGCCCTGGAAATTCTGCCTTGCTCACTTAATGCTGCTCATGGAGCCTTTCCCAGTTCCTTTCCATCCTGGCTCGGAGCAGCAGCTCCTTATCTGCTCAACAGTTTATTTTACCCATTTTGTAAAGGAATTACAGAATAGGGGGGAAAAAAAAATATTGGCTATTTTGAGCGTCCCCCCGACACAGCTGTGAGTGTGGGAAGGTGGGACCAGAGGGCAGAGGAATGTTGATGTCCTGGAGAAGATCTGTCCCTGTAGGAGGTCACAGGAGCTCCTGAGCACCTGTGGCCATCGGAGACCGCAGGCCAGTTTGGATGAGTGTGGGTGTGGGCCCTGGTAAACTGGCCAAACTGGGGCCAGTTACAGTCCCCCTCCCTAAAATCCTGCTTGGCATCCCAGCTGGAAAAGTTCATTTTGCTGTTCTGTCTGGAACAGCAGCATCTGGAATGCCATCAGAACAGTGTCCCCAGGGCTGGGAGGCCTGGGAAGACAGTTCCCTTTATCATCTTGCATCAGCACTTTAACACCCACAGGATGAAATAGAGACTTGAGAAAGAATAAATTAAGAAGTGACTGGTTTCAATTCCAGACTTCTCAAGAAGGCCAAATGCATTATCCATGTTTAACAGCCATGGCTCACCAAATTCAGGCCTGTTTTTTCCCCCTCCTAGTGCTCAAAATTCGGGATCTCCCATGGGGTTCTGGATTCCAGCTCTGCATTCCTGTTTTCCTCTATTGCATATGTTGACCCCCTGGTTTGTATGATGAGGAAGGAAGCACATGCAATACATGGACATCTTAATCAATTTAATTTAATTGATTTAATTAAATTCCTCTCTCCTCATCACTTGTGACAGTTCTGAATAGAAACAACAATCTGGTTGGTGGGAACAACTTTGAAGAGTGTTTTGACAGAATACATGAACATTTTTCAAAATTAAAGGTTAACTCCAGTGTCCACCAATGTTTCTCCTTCCAAGGAGTCCCACTGACAAAAAAAAACAGTGAGAGTGTGGGGGATAAAAGTGCAGGTAGATCCCGTGAAGTTGGGATTGCCATCTTTTAGGGTTTTCCACCTTTTAGGGTTTTTGCAAAGAAAACTAAATCCTCAGCATTGTGCTCTTTGTCATCATTAAATCTAAGTTTTGCACTGGTGCAGAATTCAATACTGCATCACCAGAAGCGGAGTCACGGGGAAAATTGCATTTTCTTTACCTTTCAGATACAATAAATAGATAAAACTGTTACAAATGAAAGTTATTCAAGTAACCAAAGGGTACAGTTCAATATAGCCAAGACAATGTACTCTGAGACTCAGATCTGGAAAAGAGATATCAGGAGAAATGTGTATCAGCCAAAGTTAATATTTGCACAAAAATGGTGAGTCAGATAAACTGGGATTTCCTCTCCCAGCCACTCATGGCTTATCCACGGCGTCTCAACTCAATTTGATACAATAACTTTCATCTGAGAGTGAAAAGCGTTCAGCTCAGGTAAGGAAGACTTCATTTTGGGGCCTGAATTCTCCCTCTGTATCCCCTTCTGAAATGTGTAAGCAATAATGTTGTCACCCAGGATTCCATCACATGCTCTTGCCCGACTGTTTTCATGAGGTACCCGGTTCCTGATCCTCAGTTATCCTCCAGGAATGTAGTGTAAAACCAATACACCCGTTCCACCATTAAAGTCCTCAATTTAAAGTTCCCAGCTTAAACCAGAAAACATCTCAGAAAAAAAACCCCAAATCGCTTGAAATCCCAAATATCTTCCTGTCCTACACATGTTTAGTTCTAACCTATTTCACTTAGAGGAAGGCACTTCAGAGCAATTTAAATTTCTTCCATGCTCAGTTTTGCCAAGTTAGGCAAGAGTTTCTCACTGTCACAGAGGTGGAACATTAAGAAGATCCACCTCACAATGATATGGAAGCTCCCTGGAGGTGTTAAAAACGCTCAAGAACACTCCAGCAAACATCCAACTCCAGGTTTAGTGTGGGAAGTCCAACTACACCATCTACTTAGTTTCCTTCTGGCTCCAACCTTCTATAATTTTATTATCATCGACTGTGTTTTCTTCAGTCCACCAGGAGTTCCTGAGCTTCCCCTGCTCCTCCTGCAGTTCACAGGACGCTTCAAAACAAAAGGGCTTTTTATCCAGCCACATACATAGAAGGGAATGATAAACCAACAATCAACATTCAAATAAAATCACTGCTGCAAGCAAGGAACGTGTCTCAAATCAAACCACACCGGCTCCGCTTTACCGGGGACGTCGGTGGGGAGACAAAAATAAGCTGAATCACTTTTTATTTTCTCCCCGCTGGACTGGCAGACACGCTCCGGGGGCTGAGCTGCTTTTCCTCTGAGAGGAAGCCAGGCCTTCCTGGGAAAAGTGCTGGGCAGGGCTCAGTCCTGCCTGCCACCAGCTTGGAGTGCCGGGGGGGGAGCTGTGCCAAGCAGTAGTACCGGGAGCTCCAGAAACAACAGCCGGGAGTAAGACGGGAGGGAGGACCACGAGACAACACCCTCCAGGGGCTGGAAAAAGTGATGGGCAACCAGGGCACCGACGAGCAACCAGCAGGGAAAGTAACAGGCAGCGGCACCAGGGACGATTATCCCCTGCATCTCCCTGCTCAGAGAAGGGGCAACGTGAGAACTGGGTTTTCCAGAGGGTTCCTCCGTTGCTTTTCCGTGCCTTGTGTGGAGGGTGACAGGAATCCAGCAGTGCCTGATTGCTGTGGTCAGGCTGCTTGACAGCGAATTACCTACAGCGAAGAGAGGGAACGAAAATCTGGGCTCCATAGTTCCGAGGCAACTTCTGAAATTCGAAGTCTAAACAAAAGCATCCTTAAAAATTAAAAGACTAAAGCCCTGCTGTGAGGTTTTTTTAGAGGAAGAAGCTTCGTTTTGCTGTCTCAGACTGACTGCACACTACCTGCTCATTAATATTTTGGATTCTCCAGAGCAGGCACTATTTTCCAGAAGTACGGAGCGTTTTAGTGCTCAGCTTGCTGCTCTTGGCACCGCATAAACACTGGGTCACATTTAAAAAAAGCATATTATGCATTTAATCATGTCGATATGGAAAGAGCGGGATTTATTAAAAGCACCTAGATAAGTTCCAGGCCTTACTCCCATTAGCTTCCAGGGGTGACTCACAACCTGGTTTTATGAACTGTCTGGAAAAATCCCTTTGGGACTCAACTACATCTTTAAGCACATTTTATAAATGTGACCTGCTGTTCCTACGTGGTCCTTAGAACAACGGGGTGATTCCTTCGGGGATTTTAGGAATGGCAGTAATGCACCTCATAATCCCGGGACACTCTCGCCTGTGGCACACTCAGTACCCAGCCACCGACCTTCCAATTCTTACTCATGTATTTATTTCTGACGCTCTTTTTGTCTAAATTCTTGTAAAAACCCACTGGGCTCTTGTTATTTCATTAGCTGTCTAGACTGTGCTGCAGGTAAATAGGGGGGACTTTAAAATGGGAATGAGCAAACAGGAAAAAAGAAATAAACAGAGGCAAATCAGAAGGTGCTGCTTCTGATCTGAGCCTTCATGTATTAGTGTAGTGATGTAAACGTAAATGCAGTAATTTATGACTGTGTTCCTATACAACGCTCAGCCATAAAGTCCCTGGAGATTTTTTGGTGTGTGAACTGCTAACATCACAGGATCGCAGACTCCCCAAACTGACAGGGTTCTGTTCCCTGTGAGAAGGTGCTCTGAAGGGCTGGATAAGGACGGAGTTATTACAAAAAGTCCTTAAAGCAGCCCCTCATCTCAGGGTCCGCTCCCGCCGCCCCCTCCCAGCCTCGCCGCCGCCATTTTCGCGGCCGCCCAAACCCCGGCCGCTGATTGGCTGCGCCGTGACGCCTCCGCCGCCAGCGGACCAATGGGAAGGAGGCTCCCTGTTGCCACGGCAACGGCGGGGCCTGGTGCGGCCTGAGGCGCCCCGGGGCCTGCGCTGAGTTATAAGGAATTATATCTGAGTTATAACAGCGCTAAATGAATTATAACCGAATTATAGCCCCGTCCCGTCCACACCGCTTAAATTTCTCCCCCTTGAACGAATTCAGTAGTCCGCACACGGAAAAATCTAGAGGGACCCTCTGTGTAGGACCGCAGCGATGAATAACTGCGTGTGTGTGCGCGCATACATAATTATATATACATATGTATATGCATATGAATATGGCATAATTTTACTCCAGTGGGCCAATTTTGCTTTAATAAATAAAATGTTATGAAGGGAGGGTGGTCAGCTTGTTTGGAAGAACAACACTGGCCGGCTGCGACTCAGCTTTCCCTGGCTTTTTCACAGCTAGGAGCTGCTTGATATTTTTGGCTCGGCTCTATTATTATAATTTTTTTTTTTTTCCCTTTTAAAAAATATGAGGCAGTAGGCTTCCTCCCAAGACACACTCAGGTGGGGCCGCTTCTAGCTGCTGACTTTCCCCTGGGGCACCTCATTTTGTCAAAAAAAAAAAAAAAAAAAAGGGGAGGGGGGAATGAAAAAGGACAAGTCTCCCGTGACACACTCAATAAAGCTCAGATGGCTCCGCTGTCCCCTGTCCTGTCCCTCCAAGGCTGTGCAGCCTCATTACACCTCCCTCAACACGGTTTTAAAAGGCTGTGGATGGAAGAGCAGTGACATTTATCACTTGCAAATGAGGGCCCTGCGTCACCTCTGAAGGAGAGTTACATTCTGTAATCCTCATTCCAGGGTATTTTTCTGCTGACTTTATACCCGGGGCCTCGGTGAAAATGAGCTCTGTGTGCTCAGTTTTATTGCTTGCAGGGTTGGGAGTGACTCCCTGAGGGTGGATATTGAGCCCCCAGAAATCTCGGTGGGATTGTTTTAATTCACAAGGGTCACCTGGAAAGAGCAGAACTTCACTGCTCTTCCATCTCTCCACAAGGAATTGTTTTCCTGGTGCTGGGCCTTTCTCATGGGAGAGTTTTGTTGCATTTGTTCCACCTAAAACTGCTGGGGCAGCCTGTCAGGTTTCAGTTTGATTTGAGTCAGACAAAACTTTGACTTCGAAGTTTTAGTAAAAATGATAAAACCATGCGAAATCAGTCCATCACTGGGGAGTGGGGCCAGTTTCTGCCACACCTTGAGCTTTTCATTGAGAACTAGTGTCTACTGCATAATAAAACATAATATATTAAGGACGTTTGATCTGTGTTATAGAAAACGTTATTATCCTATCCAATCATTCATTCCTATTTTATTTTTTCTGGTTATTTAGCTGGTTTATTTGGAGCTGAAAGGGTCTTAATGGCTTAGGTGATTCTTCCTGCAACTGCTTTTCGCATGAAAAAGTCTCAAATCAATTTACAAAGGAAATAATTGTTTTCACCCCCTGGCTAGATCTGAAAAACAGGGAGGAAGATTCACACAGATTAAAATTTTTAGGCAGTTTTGAGTATTTTGGACCCACTTTCTCCCTTTTGACAGAAGCAGCGTAGCCTGAAAAGCTTCTTTCCCAAAGTACCTTCCAAACTGAGGTGCCTGAACACAAGCAGTGGGAGTCCCCCATCCCTTGAAGGGTTGCCCAGATCTTCATTCCCATTGTTCCCACCACTTCCACATGAAAATCCCTTGTCCTGCCGTTGGGCTGAGGGGAAAGAGAGAATAAGAGAGTGGAGGAGAGAAAGCCCCAGCAGCTCCATTCATGGGGGGGATGCGGCCACTGCCAAGTGTCATTATGAAAATTCTTCCTTTTCATACGATATTAAACTCTCCTCTTGGCAGGTCCCCTGATGCAGTCAGTGTTTTCAGTGAAAATACACGAGGTACTGAATTCTTTAACCTCAGTTCATTTCTCATTATATTACTCTGTTAATAGTCCTGGGAAATACACAGAAACCCCAACGCTGTGTCTGTGCTGAGCAGGGATCTCTGGATGTTTAGGGTGGCTCTTGGCAGTGAGTCCGATGGAGAAGGGGAAAAAACACTCTGCAAAGGAAAAAAGGGTTCAGGAAGAGTTGATTTTTCTGAATTTAATTAAGCATTGAAATCAAGGCCATTTGGACCTCATCTTCCTATGCAAGTACCTCTTTAAATGCCAGGGGTTTGAGGTTTGAATCTGTGCTGAAGGAGTGCCAATTATCAGCTCTGGGTTTGATTCACTTCCTCCCCAAATTCAAGGCTCTCTTCACTCTCTGCAGTCAGAAAGAGAAGGTTGACATGGACTAAGTGTGGAGTTTCCTCCCAAGAAGTTACTGCCCATTAGGTGGGACTCCAATAAGTGAGGAAGTTGGGGTTTCTGCTCTGTCACAAATAAAAATTCAAGTGATGTGAAAGCAGACACGGAAGTGTAACAGAATTCCAATGCCCTCCAAATGGGAGTCAACAAATACACCTGCTTTTCCTTGTAGCAGGGGCTGGGAGCAGACTCACAGTCAGCTCCTGTGGCTGAAGTCGCCGATGAAAACTGTGCAACTGCAATAAATTTATTGCTTATGACCGTGAGCAAGAGACTGGGCACTGATTTATGGTGTTGTGGCTATAAATTTTGTTCCTATCTCCTGGCCTGGGTGTATTTCATTGAGAAATATTTGATTAATAAAGAATGATTTTGTTCAAAAAGCCAGTTGATCATAAGTTTCATTGCGTCAGCCAATGTAGAAAAACCATGTAAAACTCGTGTTTAATATTGTATCGAATGCAGGGGAACAGCCTGCGAGACCTTTTGACCAGAAACTCTTAGTCCATCATTTCAATTGACAAATAACAATCGAAATAGGGTTTCAGCCAGTTCCCAGAAAGGCAGAGAATGCAATTTTATTTAACCACTAATATGGCAGACATTGTGTGCCCTGTGCTCACCCAGCCCTGTCCTCGGGGGCCGGATGCCTCTGGTCATGGAGAACATGATGGATTATGATCACAGGACCTGATTTACAGTCCGGGGGTGGCACACACAGAGCCAAGGGAGAACGAAGCCTCTGTTGAGTGGACTGCAAAGCTCATTTTGTAAATGCATCAGACAGCTGAAGGTTGAGGAGTTGCCTGTTGCACAGAAGTGTGAGAAGTGAGGGAAAGAGGCAAAATGGTTTGCTCAGGGTGAGGCAAAAGTATGTGGCACAGGTGGAAAATGACCCTGATGTTGTTTGTCCAGTTCCTGTGTCTTCATTCCTCCTCTGTCTTCTCAACCCACCACTGAATTTGCAGGTTGTTGTCAGATTCTGTCATGCAGCTGTGCCCTCGCCCTGCAAGGCTTCAGCATTCCCGGCCAGCCGGGTCAGGAAGCTGTGCTCACACAGACCTGCCACGTTGGGCTGCCGAGGGACTTGTTATCAAGGTCCTGTCTCCAACAGAATTGGGGGCCCTTGAGCATCTGCCCCGATTTCTGCTCCCAGCTCCTCTCACAAACAGTTGATTTGTGCCGATACAAACTAAACAGATGTTTAAATGCTCACTCTTTTTTTTTTTTTCCTATTTCACACCCCCCCCCCCTCATTTTGTCTTCAGTTTAGGCCATGATGGCTTTAGGCTGGAGTTTTTAAGACCATTCATGGCTCCACTCACAGCATCTCAAGGCAACCTCTATTTGTGCATATCTCCCGAAGAAGCAGAAAAAAAGTTCCATTTTCCAAAAATTCCTCCCACTTCCTCTTCCCTGCGTGTGCCTCTAACCACTGCTGTATGTGCAGTTAATTGAAATGGTGTTTGTTTTATCTTGAATAACCTTGTAATTGATTGAGGTGGTGGACAGCGAGACTCCAGAGTCATTTACATACCTGTGCATGGAGCAGTAATTTCTAGGAGCCTTTCCACTGCTTTTTTTTCCCCCTGCAGAACTATACTCCCCTGTATGTGCGTGTTTGCATATATCTATAGATATTCGCATTCACAGAGATCTCCCCACAGTCCATTCACTCTGGCTGGGACTGTCCGTTTGCTGCTCCTTGGGATCTTATGTTACCTGGGCTGGTGAGACTCCTGGCACTCTTCCCTCCAGAAGAAAAACAGCCTGATTTGGGGAGTGCTGGCTCCGCACAAGGCCCCGATTGTGTGCGAGGGCCGAAAGGGTAACAAATGCAGTTTAATTATGTTGGATGCTTGGTGGCTGCTTTGCAA
Source organism: Pseudotriccus pelzelni (assembly GCA_035584735.1). NCBI lineage: Eukaryota > Metazoa > Chordata > Aves > Passeriformes > Tyrannidae > Pseudotriccus > Pseudotriccus pelzelni. The sequence continues at coordinate 1,617,497 of JAWMRA010000042.1, forward strand.
ATCTTTTTATTTGTTTTGAGAAGTGCCCCAGCAGCAGCACTAAATTTTGTGTGCATTTGGGGAGCCTCGCCGGCCGCCGGTGCTGGGGGAGGGAGGACGGGCTAATTAACTGGGCTGCTGTCAAGCTAATAAACTAACGGAGAGCTTAAACAAATAAAAAAATAAGGGAAGTAGACATGATGGGGAAAAATAAAGTGACTAGACATGAAGTCTTATGACATGCATTTCCACCTTCCATGAAAAGGTGGCCTTGGGCACCCAGAATTTTGCGGATGGAGTTTTATGTCTCCTAATTCGAGTCCCCCTTTTTTTTAGGAGGCAAAGGTTTACTGGATCTATCCAGGAATGAGTAACGAGAGAGGAGCTTTTCCCATCCTGCCCAGAAACCAATTCCAGCTCATCAGGGTTGTTCATTTTGGAAAAGAGTCAGATTCACATTCACAGGACAGAGGGGAGTGGAAAGCAATCAATGTTTAAATCTCCTCTTTGCCAGGCCGAGATGTTACATAAGGTTGAGGAAAATGTTTTATTATCCCAGCTAAGCCTGAAGTGTCAGATACTGACAGCGTTTCAGAGACAGGATACTGGCCTTGATGGTCCAATGGTCTGACTCAGGCTGACAGATTTGCTATTCCGCCCTCTCAGATTATTAGTTGTTCTTTTTTGGTCCTTTAGGCATGAGGTGATTTTAAACTAAAAAGATTTGGGACTGGGCTGAGAGAACCCTCCCAGTTCTGCTCCTCGTGGAGCACCAGACAAATATAAACCTTCTCTCATCTGATTTCTGCAGGTCTCCAGCTGCCACGATCTCATCACGAGGTGGTACACGCTGTGTTGGGGACGTACCTGTGGTCGAGCTGATTGGGTTTCTGGCATCCAGGTCCTTCTTTGCACGTCTCAGATTCCAGAGTCCTCTTCCATGAGACCTCAGGGGACCATCTGCCCATGTTTTCCTCAAGTTTTCAACCCTTCTATCACTTCAGTGGGTAGTGGCTCTTCTACCTGCCTTTTCCAAGGCTTATCTCAGCTCCAGAGTTTATGTAAGAACTCCCAGGGCTTTCAGATGTTTCTGAACACTCCATTCTCTGTCCCGGTGGTTAACAAAACACACAGTGCTCCGTGTTCTTCTTCGGGAAAATATTTACAAGCCAATATCAGTGTTACTTGGCCACCCTCTCCCACCAAACCCAGAGAAGTTCGTGCTGAATAAGTCGAGGGAGCCATTGCCAGATCAGAACTTGGAAAACATCTTTTCAAACACTAAAGAGAAGAAGTTTTGCATTTGGAGATCTACGGAAAATGGTGGGTGGTCCCGGCCAGTGTGGGACATGTATGACTGGGATGACATGAAGAGATGCCTCAGCCCTGGAGCTGGGCCAGGCTCGGCTTGGAGCAGCAGCCAGAATTCCAGAGCTCCTGGCAGGAGCATTTGAACTGTCCCCTGATTTCCCTTCCATTTTCAGGATGAAATGTCAGCCCAGAGGCTGGTGAGATTTGATGGTGCCTCCCGAGTGTGACAGCAACTCAAAGGAGCAGAAAGATTTTGTGGTCTCAGAACAAAACAATCAAACCACATTTGAAGCACTTATTGGCTTTTTAGAGATCTCTGCATAGACCAGTAATTTCTTTTAAACTTGGAAAGGTTTGAAGGCGAGTGGGGTTGTTGGTTACATTCTCACAGCCCTCCTCACACTCACTCCATGGTGTTGCAGGCAGATTTTGTAGCACTACAGTCTGCCCCAAATTACGCCCCCTGCAACTTCCCTGAATCCCAGGATTTCCTTCAGCAGAGTGTGGTTCCCGCTGTTCTGGTGAGGTCTCAAGCAGGAGGCAGCAGTCACACAGAGCTGCTCAAGAATTTGGAAGGAAAAAGAGAAATCAACACCAGCATTTTCCAGGAAGAAGTTTGATTCTGTGCGTTTATTGCCATCCCTGAAGTACTTGGGGCAATTTTTCGATTAATAAATCCGAATTCATTGTTTGGGCTCTGGGAGCAGATCTGGGCTGCCCTTGGTTCCTGCTGTGCCATGAGACACTGGAACACCCCACAGATGACAGGCAGAGACGTCACTGGAGCGGAGGAGACGCAAAACTTTCCATTTCACTCCGGACAAAGGTTTCATCTTCCTCAAACAAAACCTCTGGATATTTTCTTCCCTCAAAAGCTGAGCTGTTTCAGCCTCACGCCTCACCGTTCTGCTCACTCACCATGATGACTCTGCTGCTTATTGCTCATGAGGAGCTCCTTGGGTTGTGGCCTTGGGTCTCTCCCATCCTCTGCTGCTTCCTCCATGCTGGAGGAATTCTTCCATCGCTCCGTGTGCTCAGCTGGAATGCAGTGGCCTGTACCAAAGGAAATGGGCTTTTTGGCCTGTATTTTTGAACCCTCTGAGGAAGTTTGGGCCATGGGAATTGCCTTTAGTCCCACTGCAGCAGTGCTCAGGCTGCGTGATGTTACATTTTCAAACTGAGCTGGGAGCTCTTCACTGAAATCCCGAAGCAGTAACAAAACCCAAAGCAAAACCAAATCATCTTCAGTGAAGATAATTTACATTTTTTTTCTGATTTAAAAATTCTAAAGGGAATTTCAAAACTCATTTTAATCAGGAGATTTGAGATTTAGAATTAGGGATTATTGCTGGACCAGGCTGATGGAAAGACTTGGGTCGTTAGGAGTGTCTGCAGGAAGAATTGTTCATTATGAATGTTGTATTTCATTAACAAATCCTCCCAAATCCAGGCTCAGTTTCCACATTGCTTGAAAACTCTTTAGTCCAAGTATTCATCACTTGTATGTGGTGGTTATGGATCTGGACCTGAGATCAGAGGAGAAGACACAGTTAAGCAGTAAAATAATGGACAGTGAATTAAAAATGCACTTCCATAATCTACTGATCTGACACAGCCACCACACTGAAGGTCCCTGGTCAGTAACTTAGTGCTTTTATCAGAAGTTTTGGAACACCCAAGATATTTATTAACTCTTTTAGTGCAACCCACTTCTGTGCCATGAACTGACTTCAGTCACAGCAACAAGAGGTTCACAGGGTGGTTTTGGTGTGGTGTAACCTTGTTGTGCTTCTCACCTTTCCTCTGATGCCTCATTCTTCAGATTGATTTACCCTGGGCTTATGTTATACATCATCTTTCTATTTTCCTGGGTTTTTCTCTGGATAAGGGGTAAGTGAAGGAAGGCAGAGACTGAGAAAGGCCTGGTTTGAAGAGCAGCTTTTAAGCTGAAGTGAATTTGAGGAGGGGGTTTTGCATCTGAGTGTGCAACCAACTGCAAGAGAGTTCAGCCTGCTAGAATAAAATACTTAAATGCCAATACAAATCAAAACCAGAAGGTCCAGGTTTGTTTCCCCTCAGTATTTTCTCTTTGTCAGAAGACAAATAATATTTTGAAGTGTTTATCTCAGCTCTCTTGGAGTCAGTGGATAGACCCTACTCTGAGGCACTCCCAGATACAACATTATCTACACAACAGATTCAGAGCAGTTGGTAAGAAGTTGTTCAAAAATACACTCAGGGTTTTTTTACTTTTCTAATCTATTTAAGCACGTAAAAAAATGAATTGCTCACAGATCCGGGACGGAGTTTCCAGCCTGAAAATAAAGATCAGCATTTGGAATTGCAGTTAACCAGAGATAAAACTCCAATTTGTAACACTTCATTTGGCAGAGTATTAACCCCCTGGGAGCCAAGGGGAGACCTTCAGCGAACAAAACTCCTCAGTGCAGGGCAGGTAAAAATACATCTCCTCGAGCTGTAGGCTGTGTGTTGCAGTGGTGTGAAGGTGACCAGCCCAGCTCCAACCCGTTTGTTTAGCTTGCTCGGAATTAATCGGAGCACTCTGGGATTAATAATTACTTAATCAAATAATCGCTTCGTGACTCCAACACTATCTTTTTTTTTCCCCCCTTCTTCCAGCAGGCTGGAAATAAGAGCCGTGAATATGTAAATTGGAACTGATTAGAGGATTAGGTTTCACTCTTTTCCTTTTTTTTTATTATTTGGAATAAAAACAGGCTGCAGATCCCTCTCAGCCAAGCCGTGGCTCTGAATTACAGCACCAGCGCCTGTCGGCTGTGATAATTTCACTTCATTAACTTCCAGATATAAATAGGGAAAGGTTCTTATTTTTTTTCCATGCACCACCTTTAATAAGCAAGGCCTGAAAACACAGGGGTTATTGATCCACGCAGCCATCGGGCCCTCGGAGTCTGGTGGAACAGGGCAAGAAGACCAAACACCTTCTACCTGTTCACTCGTGCAGCCAGGGACAATCCAGCTCTGTTGAATCCATTGGAAAGCTTTGGCAGCAACTGCCAAAAAAGCCTTGGAGAAGTGGAAGTGTCGCTGCCCCATTCATGGCAGTGCAAACCCCAATTATTTGATAGGCCGTGACAAGAAATGTCAGCAGGAATCAGCTGGGATTTCATGGTGAGGTGTCAGATGTTCAGCACCTTGGCAAATACCTCCCTGGCAGTGCTAAAGATCCTCAGTGTCCACTAATCCGCAGGGAAAACACGTGCCAAGCATCCCTGGAAATCTTCCTGTCCTGCACAAGACCACGATTTTAAAAAGTCCTGCCCATGGGTCAGAAGGTGGCCCCCAGGAGGATTTTTAACCATGGCATCCCATCGTACCTGAAAGGGTTGGCAGTTTAGGTTATTATCCATTGCTCCTCTGGAAATCCAGCTCTGGGATCCCTGCTGTGGTGTAAGGAACTCACAACCTCCTCAGGAAAGTGGAGCATTCCTTTATCTCATGACTTACAGATTGATACCAGGACACAGAACGCTAAAATTGAAGCTCAGGAGGGATGTCTGAGGCAGAGCAGAACCATTATTTTCCCTGAATTTAAGGATTGGGTTATTTTTTTTCATAAATTTGGGAATGGCTAATGGTTAAGGACACGGAATAAAAAGAAGTTCCTAATCTTGCACTAAAAATAAAGCTCCCCTTGTCATAAGTAAAAAAGAAGTTTGAAGCTGGGGGTTTGCTGATGCTACAAGCAACTCCTAAGGATAAATGTTTTCAGACCTGTTTACGTGTTGAGTGAAAATTAATTCGGAGGGTCTTATCTTTATCCCAATTAAATGTCGCACCAAAAAAATCTCTGGGGAATTTGGACATGGCCATATGTGGGTCACAGCCTTTCTCTGCTCAGGAAAAGATGCAGAGGAAAAAAAGGTTGTTGCAGGTCAGGATTGAAAATTGCTTTTATAAACCTGCTTTTTGCAACGGGGTGAATGCCAAATCCCAGTATGGAGAGCACAGGATGAAAGCCTGGGCATGCAGGCGAAGCCACTCAGGAAAAAACCCTCCCAGAATCCACCTCCACCAGTCCTGGCTCCAGCAGGTAGTTCTAGTAATCCTTCATTTTCCACAAGCATTGATTTTTCTACAGAAACAATAAATTAAACAGATTTGTGAAAAATCAGTTCCCCAACGGTGTTGGGAGTGGAAAAGGGACACAAAACCCTCCGGCCTGCAACAAGAGGGACTCTTGGCTTCTTTGTCAAAGATTTTCACCCTGTTTAGAAGCTTGTTCTCCATGAGGGGAGGGCAGAGAGAGAAGGGAGAGGGCACAAAACCTCCTGCCCCCTGACCAGAGACAGGGTCGGGTGGGACCTGCACCTTTGCATCAGGGAAAGGGGACGTGTGGGCTCCCACTCCGGGCATGGCAGGAATTGCCCTGCTTGGCAGTGGATTTGCAGGTACCAGTTCTCCTCTGGAAGGAAATAATAAAGAGCTCCCTCCTCTCGAAGGGTCTGAAACTCAAGATTTTCTTTCCCCGCTCGTAAACGGGTCTCGGGAAGGTTGGTGGCTTTGGGAAAGAGGTGCTAACTGAGGAGCAGGGACGGGAGTTGTGCGAAGGGGACTGAGAACATTTCAATGCGACCTCTTAGTTGATGCTAAAGGAACTGAACGTTACAGTAAAGCACCCTATGGACCAGGTTGCTCCAATCCTTGTCCAGCCTGGCCTTGGGACACTTCCAGGGATGAGGAGTCTGCAAACACTCGGCTGGGGGGTCACATAATGTAAATCCAAGCTTGAGAGCTTTAAGGGTTTCTTTACTAATGTCCCCCACACGTGGGGCTTGTTGGGTATTGCTGACTGCTCGAGTGCTTCTCAAGGGCTTAGGAGGGCTTGAAACTCAGGAGCAGAAACTTGGGCACTGCAGCTAATTCTCATAAGCACCTTGTGGGCTGTGTGTGTGTTTCACAGACGTTTTCTGAAGAACTCGGAGGGTGATTTCCTGAAAAAAAAAAAAAAAATCCAACGAGAAAAAGCAAAAGGATTTCTGTGGAACTGCAACACTGCTCAGAGAAACCTTGATGCTTTTAACAGCATTCCCAGGTACTTCCAGGCAAGGTGTGCTTGGAATTGAAGTCTAGGAATTAGAGAACACAACCTTCATTTATTCAGGAGCAACTGGAAAACCTGCATGCGTTTCCACGGAGATGGGGTTATTTCCTTTCCCACAATTCAAATCTTTTCCACAGGTCCTGTTTCATTCTGATCACCCTCATGTTTTGTTGGGGAGAATTTTTTTGGATTTTGATCTCGAGAGCTGGCCAAGCTCCAGGGAGAACAATGAAAAAGCCATAAATCACTTTAATAGATATAACAAGAAGAAAAAAAAAAGAGAAGGCAGAGAAACTGAGGGACTGAAATACAGCAGTCCCAGCACATCCATCAAACACAGAATACTCTTCTTGAGGTACAGGAGGACTCACCAATTAAAAAAAGTGCAGATCTGGGATGGTGTTATAAGGGCTCTGATGCCCAAGACACCATTCAGATTTAAGCATAAAAAACATGGTTTGATATTTTCTCCAAATTATGGTGCTGGGGATGTTCTCTGCGCCTTAGCTACTGTCACATAACCTTTGTAGAATCAGAGAATGGTTTGGGTTGGAAGGGACCTTAAAGCTCATCTCAGTCCACCCCCTGCCATGGACAGGGACACCTTCCACTATCCCAGGTTGCTCCAACCTGGCCTTGGACACTTCCAGGGATGGAGCAGCCACAGCTTCTCTGGGCAAACCTGTGCCAGGGCCTGCCCACCCTCCCAGGGAAGGATTCCTTCCTACATTAAGCTTAGAGTGACCCCATCTAACTCAAGGCTGGGTGCCTGTGGGATTCATCCCTGCTGCCTTCAGCCATCCAGACTGACTGTGGCCACCTGGAGCACCCCAGCAGTGCCCAAGGAAAGAGATATTTCTCAGGAATGACTCAGCCCCATCTGCGCTGGTCTCTTCAGAACACGGGGACAAAGATCACTGAATCGCAGAATGGTCTGGGTTGGAAGAGACAACAAAGTTCATCTTGTCCAACCGTGTTCTCCAAGATGGAAAACTTACTCAGGTGTTGAGGGAAAGCTGAGAATAAAACGATGTCTTGAGCTGGGTAGAGGTAGAAAATCTCCTGAAGTCAAGTAGCCAACACAGCCCCAGTGATCCCCTCACACCCTCCATCAGCCCGCTGAGTGTTGGATTACCTGGGAACGGTTGGGCAGTGTGGGTGGTTCACGTGGGTGTCGTTAAGAACTGTGTGTTTTTCACACCCAGCCTGCAAAGCTTGGGCAGCTCTGGCCGCTTTGACCACTTGCAGCTTGCAGTGATGTCAGTAGAGTTCTGTGGCAGGTGCCTCAAAAGACAGTTTGGTTATTATACTGTATTATATTCCTTCCATGCCCCTTTCAGCAAAGCTGAAATGGGTTTGTAATAATTTTTAGCAACGTACAAGGGACCAGAAATTACAGAGTTTTAGTGCAGAATATTTTTATTGAAGACTTTTTTTTTTTTTCATCTCTGCTCTAAGACTACAGTATACACAACCTTTCTCCTCCAAAGCTGATAAATGGTTTAGCCATTATTTAAACTTTGGGAAAAGGCAGCTACAGAAATAACATTTTAATGTATTCCAGATTAGGCTTCATGCTATATTTGTAATAAAGACTTGTTTCCAGCACTGGTTGGCAGATCACTCCCAGGGACAATTATCCAAATAGCTATTAGGATACGATTGCTCTCATTTCCAGGCAATGCAGGGTTGCCAGGACTCAGCTTGGCTGGAGCTTGGATTTTGGTTTGACTTTTGGAGAAAACCACAAGAATTTGTCAGCCCTCTTGGCCGTAAGGGAGTCTCCTTGTCTTGGGGCTATTCTTTTTCCTCTGCAAGTGGGGAAGGCAAAACATGCCCTTGTTTGGTTTGGGTTCCTCTTCATTTCGTTATCTCTCGCCCAAGTGGCATCGGGAGGAGAAGACTCAGGTGGGACTCCGGTGGGAGAGACCTCTGCCATCATTCAGAGAGAAGAGGAGGGTCAGGTTGGGAAGAGCACGTGTGTTCCAGAGGGGGAGAACTGGAAAGAAAACCAAAGGTCACGGATTTCTTTTACTGGGGGAAGGGAGCCTGAGGGAGGGAGTGCTTAATGCCAAGCTAAATCAGTGTTAGTTGGGAATGGAGACTCCCTCTCTTTATGCATTATGCTAATGTGTCACTTGGCAGGTCTGAATCACCCTGGCTGCCTCAGTCAGGAGCCTGAGTCGAAGAACACCAACTCCCTCAGAAGGGAAAAGGTCTCCTCGTGCCAGGGAACATGTTCTGTGGTGAGATGATGTAATTGTTGAAGTCAGAGACGCAGTGGGCAGGAAGCTTTCTCATATTCATAGATAAGTAGGTCCACAATGGTGCGTGAATCTTCAAGGAACTCCAACCATTCCCTTTTCTAGAGCTTAGAACAGGAACAGGTTCATTATTTGTGGCCAGTCTGGTGTGGCCACTGCTCAGACCAGCAGGCAGAGGTTGAGGACCGGTGTGTCTCTCTGTCCTAATTCTTACAAAGTTCTTTCCAAGACTTTAAATTAGTTACTTCAGTGATGTAAAAGGGAGATAATAAATCTGGAATCAAACCAGTAGGTTTAGATGAGATATTGGGGAGAAATTCCTGGCTGTGAGGGTGGGCAGGCCCTGGCACAGGTTGCCCAGAGAAGCTGTGGCTGCCCCTGGATCCCTGGAAGTGTCCAAGGCCAGGTTGGACAGGGCTTGGAGCAGCCTGGGCTGGTGGGAGGTGTCCCTGCTCATGGCAGGAGGTGGAATGGGATGATTTTTAAGGTTTCTCACAACTGAAATCATTCCATAGTTCAATGATGAGCATTGCATTGTTGAAATGAAATCATGAAGGGTGATGTGCTCCTTGTGACAACAGGGGACTTGATGAAGGATCCAAAGCTCCTTTACTCTTCTGTATTTCCAGGATCAGATAAAAGACTTTGGATAAACACATCCCATCAGCTGCTGGGAGCGGGGGCAGCATTTCTGAAAAATCCCTTTCTAAACTCTTTGTTTCTCAAGAAGGGGAGAAGGTTCAGGACTCGACACATTTTTTTCTCGTTTGCTTGTGATGAATAACAACTGCGTGACACATGCAACATAAACACACACACAACGTATGGATGTGTACAAAATGCTCCGTTGTAGCTTCACACTGAGCCACTGCCTCAGACACAGGAGCTGATCAACACCCTGCCGGTCGGGCTGGTAAAAATGCAGACATTTAAAGGACATTTAAGAATATCACAGGCCCCTTTTTACAAACTAATCTCAAGATCTCTGCTCTCCACTCGGGTCCCCCTGTAAAGATTTTCCATGGGGTGAATGCAGCAACCTTGAACGTACAGGAACCCTTCCTGGCTGGCTTTGCTCCAAAACAATGACTGCACCAAAGGGGCTGAGGCATATCCTACCAATGGAGCAGAAAATTGCTTCAAGGCTGAAGCAGTAACACCTTGGCAAAGCCCGTAATTAGCAATAAAGCAGCACCCATGGCCAATGGGGCCATTGTGCCCCATATTCCATTTTGCTCTTTGGTGCAGAGGGGAAACGTGTGTGTGAGTGAGAATGAGAGCACAGAGGTAAATCCCCATCCAGGAGGTTAATGATGAATGTGCTGCAGTTGGCATGAAGTGGAACACGTGCCAAGATGGGGCCCTCTTGTTCCTTCCAGTCCCCCACCTACATTCTCCCAAACACCACATTATATTTTTAGCATTTTTATTTTCTTGGAAAAATATATAAACTGCAGTTATAAAATGTGTTTAAACAAATGAAATGGAGCTAGCAGGTGTACAAAACGGCCCAAAATGCTTCCCAGAGCTGCAGTTAAAAAATAAAAAAAAAAAAGTAAACTTAAATAGTTCCATAGTGGAAAAAAATAATCTCTAGGTAGAGTATATAAATGTAATTTTTTTTTTGCACTGTGCACTCAGTTTCATTTTTGACTCCTAAAACTTGCCTGGGCTTGCTCTTGGTTTGGATCTTCATTTCTCACCCAGATGAAAGGGGTTAACAAATGATAGACCAGAGGTACCACTGTTGGAAATTCAGAGGTCCCAGAATCCCAGGATGGGTTGGGAGGGGTTTAAAGCTCGTCCAGTTCCACCCCCTGCCATGGGCAGGGACACCTTCCACTGTCCCAGGTTGCTCCAGCCTGGCCTTGGACACTTCCAGGGATCCAGGGGCAGCC
>JAWMRA010000042.1:1628114-1638128 GCA_035584735.1 Pseudotriccus pelzelni
GGGACACCTTCCACTGTCCCAGGTTGCTCCAGCCTGGCCTTGGACACTTCCAGGGATCCAGGGGCAGCCACAGCTTCTCCCAGCACATCCCATGGGAAGCTGATCTGCAAAGCTGTGACTCTTTTCTGTTATTTACTATTTTTATCATCTCCACGTTGTACCTGGAGAAGACTTTGGTTCACTTTGACAATTATTTCTATTAATTTTTAGCAGGATAGGGTTGCATTTACCAGCTTAATGCAAACTGAAGGACTGCTGGCAGTGCACAGAAAAATATAAGTATGTAGAGAGAGATTTGTATGTGTGTGTGTGTGTGTATAGAGAAGATGTCAGTCCAAAATAATTTATAATCAAAATACACCGTTTGCCAAGAGACAGGAGGCTGTGCAAAGAAAGAAAATAATTCATTCTAAGGAGAGCTGGAAATAGGGGTTTGTGTTGTGCTTGTGCTGCCTGGTTTGGGGGAAATCCGATAGGAAAGGGACTGTCTGGGATGTTAAAATTCAATGGATTCTGATTTCTCTTTGCCTCCTGAAGGCTCAGAGGGGTCAATATCTTGATTTTTGGGCAGGGCCCATCACCAGCTCTTTGTAACAGTTGCAATTTTAGCACAGAGAAGGAAAGTTGGGCTTTCATTTGACATGAAAAGTGACATTCTTTACACCTGGCTCTGAACATTTTTCTCCACCTACCCAGATTTTGGTAAACTTTTGGTTCTCCACCAGTCCTGCAGCCAACTTTCTTTCCAGCAATCAAGAATAGCATAAATACATTATTTTTAAATTAAACAAACTCTGACTTATTTCCATGAGAAATTACTGAGAGTGCAGCAAAATGTCTCACGTTCATATTTCCAATCCTTCAGGAACAGCTTGGTTCTCTAAGTAGAATTTTTAATGCATAAATTTCATGCAAGATCAAAATTTATTAAACCCCATTTTCCCATCTCTGCTCATTTGCTTCAGCCTAAGATTTCCTCTTTAGCTCAGATGGAAGTGTTATAACAGTTATTTTTACTGGAATGCAGCTCACAAATAGGAAATGATTTATTGAACACAGTTATGATTTCTATTGTCTTGACTAAGTAAAACTAATTACTCTGAAGTATATTCTGGATTAATCTCACCCTGAGATGTTTGATTCAGATCCCCAGTCCTGATGACTTTATTGAGCAGCCAGAGTTCCTCTGCTTTGTTAATTGGGGTGTGACTCTCCAGCCCCACTCTGTGCTGATGAGGGTGTTAATCCTCCATGCTGACAAATCCATACGGATGAATTATTCCCAATCTTCTTTTAATGGGTCATTTTCCTCTGAATGGGCAATTCATTCCATCACTGCTCTGCAGAACTGCAGACCTGCTTTAAATCTCTCTCTGCTGGGTGGCTGTGAGCGTGATATGAGTTGTGGGAGTTGCTGGGGACTCGCCTAGAACCAGAGGAGGAAAAGAACTGGAAAAAGGAAGGGATGGTTCCCTTGTTTGAGACACAGGGCTCCTGGCTGCGCAATGAGGCAAAGACAATTTAAATTAAAACATTTCTGAAGGGCTGTTGAAAAAGGTTTGGAGAGGTCTTCTCATCTCGTGTAACATCACCATTATTCCAAGGTTTTTGGTATCCTCATCTCTGAACAGAATTACAACCCCAATTACCAGGAATTACTTCTTAAAGCCTGAAATCAATCCAGTTCTGTTCTGACAGCAATGGACTCTGGGAAAAGCTATTTTAAACTCCAGGTCCACGTGTGGTGTGAAGTTTATAATGGTTTGCAGGGAGGCTGCTCAGAGGGCTCTGTATTTGAGCCTGTCCCTGTGCGCAGACAAGTGAATTCTTTTCAAACAAACAGGGTGGAAATTCTTGGCTTCTCCAGGAGCCGGCCTTATTTCCAGCGGATCGTGGTTTGGATTCCCATCCTGCCCTTGGCATTCCAGTTTTCCCCCCTCTTGCCACAGCTAGATTCTGTTTGCTGTTTCTGGACCGAAGCGCCGAACAAGATCCTGGTGCCTCAGGTAGGCGATGTTTTACCGTGGAGGAAGAAATCCCTGTCTGAAGGCAGGGAATGGAACCTCCTGGCTAACAACTGGCAGGCCTACAGGAAAGGAACTGAGCTGCCTTCAGTAGGTAACTTATTAATGGCCGGTGTTTAATTTCTCCGAGGTAAAACATAAGAATCTGGTGGTCCTCACGTTAGTGCTCTAACTCCAGCAAAGCCTGTGTAGAAAGGTAGTGCTGTTTCCTTCCAGCCACCATTAAGGGCCTTGCAGATCTGCCAGAAAAGGGAAAATTAACCTTCTGTGGAAACCCAGCAAAAGGCCTTTTCCCCTTTAAATCATGAAAGGAGAACTTAATGATGCATCAGCCTGCAGAGTGTGCTCAGCCAGATGCAGGTTTTGGGGATGTCTGACTGGAGGCTTTGGAGACGCTGGAGCTCCAGATTTCCTCCTCAGGACCTTCCAGACTTACTGGAGGTGGAATAACTGCCTTGCCCTCTGATTTCTGAACTTTATTGTGCTCAACATGTGCCAGTTCCTTTGTGCTGGGAGAAAAAACAGCGTCAAGGAGTGAAGGAAGAGTCAGAGACAAATGAAGTTTGGCTGACGAAAAGCTCAGTGGGGCATAAATGAAAGGGTTGTCATTATGCTCAAAATGATAGTGACAAAAAAAAAAGGAGAAATCCTGTCTTTTCTAAGACCCTTTTAAATGCAAAGACTCATCTTGAGCCAACAGATGCATGGTACGGGATTTTCATTGGCTGGAGACCAAATTAGGGACAATGCTCTACATGAAACTCTCTCATTTGACCAATGTTATGCTTCATTTTCATCAGTGCTGTCCATGGAATATTAGATATTCAGGCAGTTATTTAATAAGGGGAACGCACACAAGGAGCCCTTTAAGGTAAAAAGTAAAATAATCTCTGTTTTCTCTTCAGGAGGTTTTGGCAAATGGGAAAAGATGGAGGAGAGGGAATAAAAAGTGTATGTGAAACAAAAGTTTTAACAGTCTGTCTAACCAATTGGTATAATTAAGTTTTACTTCAGCCCTCAGGAAACCCCAGGGAAGTTTGTGGCATCCCAGTTCATGTGCATATTAAGTAGAGGATCAGGTAACCTTCATGCAATGTTGGAAAGGGCTGTTTTTGACGAGTTCTGGCCCCCACTTTGAGCTGTGTCAGTCTGAGGTAGCTCTGGGCTGCAGCGGTGTTAGTCCAGAACTAGATTGGGCTGCACAAGAGTTGGGTTTGGATTCACCAAAGTTCTCCAAATTAGAAGTGGAGGCCGTGGAAATGAAGGGAAGGACATGAGCTAATCCAAATGGATGGAATCCCTGGCCAGACACCCTTTGGAATCAGTTAGAGTGGGACAGCCCCAGGGATCCACGAGGGATGTGTAGGATGTGCTGAGAGAAGCTGAACAATGTTCTCCTGTTGTCCCACACAAACCCAGTTCCCATTTCCCTCCTGACTGGTGACAAGGTGTAGAGGACCTTCCAGCACTGTTGGTGACAATCCTTGAGGTGGTATCAGAGGTGGTGGAATTTGGTCCCATTTTATTCCCCTGAGCCACTGTTCTGTTTCACACAAGCATGGAATGCTTTGGGTTGGGAGTGGAGATCATGTAGTTCCAACCCCCCTGTGGGCAGGATTTCCATCCCTAAGGGGATGTGGAGGCACAAGGAGGGCACAGCACCCCCAGGATTCCCTCAGGGGATGCTGAGTGGGATCTGCCACAGGCCTGTCCCTGCACACGCTGCCTCGTGACCCTGGCACGGCTGTGCTGGAAGAAACCAGTGCAATAAAGTGCAATAAAGACTAATCCCCTGTGATTGTCATTAAGGGTGTCTCCCAGTGAAAACGTGGTAATGGGAGTAACCTCTTCAACAAGGGCAACATTGTGCACTCAGCAGGTTGGTTGGCTAACCAGCAATTTTTAGTTTCTTCCAGACATACTTACCTGCCCAGTGCACCCAAATCTGCTCACCCTCCATAGGCTCAAATCCTTAAGTTTCCTACAGCACAGGAGCCAGTCTCATATCTGCACCCAGCCCTTCTTTACTGCTTAAAACTATCAGCTTACACTGACATTATTTCCTCCGTTCAATGCGTGGGTAAATCCTCAGCTGCTGAAATCAGGCCTGTTCCACTGGATAGAATTCTCGTTGGAAGTCGTTCCAAATAAAAAATTGTGTTCTCACTCTGACTGGAGAGGAAAGCATGAGAGGACTCTGTCTACGAACTGATTCATGAAAACTTTAGTGAGGTCCCTGAGAAGATCCCAATTTTGTGATCCCAATCACCCCAATTTCCTTGTGTACCAGGGAAATAAGGAGTGAAGAGGAAGGAGATGGCAACTCATTTTAACATGTCAGCCACTAATGAGATTCAAAGTCCCAGATTCCAACCCTTACTCCCTTTTCCCTTCTTGAGCCCTCAATCCTCCAAAAGTCCCAAATATGATCCAGCACTTCAGGAGACAAACATTCCTACGGTGTTTCAGGAGTGCTGAGGTGGGAGATATAGATTTACCAAGGCCTTACAGCAAGGGCTTTTTTTTTTTTTTTTTTTTTTTTTTTTTTTTGCCCCCCAAACAATGCTGGTATAGAACATGTCCTCACAAAATATTCAACCCTTGCACATTTCCATTTTGGGCTTGCAACCAGGTGTGTCTGAGCTCTCTGCAGCAGGGTTTGGCCCAGCGTGGTTCCTGGAATCAAAATGCAGTTTATCCCCCTGTGTTTTCCCAGCAGCCTCAGTTCCTGGACAAGCAGTTCCTGCCTCGCACGTAAGTCACCTCCCTGCTGGAAAAACCCAGAAGGACCTGCAAACAGCTCCCCTCCTGTCCTCCAAAACACACAGGCATCTTCCCTGAGTTGTTTCTCTTGGATTTCTTGGCTTGGCTGCCTCAAAAGTTTGGGGATGTGCAGTCCCTGGTGCTCCAACTATTTGGGCAAAGCCAATGGCAACGGAAGGATTAAGGTTGTGGCACCCTCTGAGCTCGCTGTTGTGTGATCCAAACCTACAAAACTGGGAGCAAACAGGACATTTGCATCAGGCCCCCCGCACATCAGTGTTGTGGTGGGGGGCAGTGAGCACAGCGCAAGCCCACAGCGGGTATTTCTTTAGCCCAGGTGTCAGCAGCACATTCCTGGGCTGCGGAATGTCCCGGGCTCCCTCTCACAGGTGACTTTCTGCTACAGCAGCACTTTCCCAGCTGCTCCCTGGGCATGGCACAAGTGCAGCAGTTTATGAATTAGCTGCTCTGTGAGAAGCTGTTCAGGCTGCTCTGCAGGGGCTCCTGTGGAGTGGGTGAGACACCTGCCAGGAGGGCTGGCTCTGCTGTGATCCTGCCTCCTGGAAAGGCTTTGGGCTGGATGATTCCCTGAGATCCCTCCGAGCCCGGATTCCAAACATCTGTATTTTCACCCCCGTTGCATCAAGTGTTTGCCTTTATTTCTTTCCCAAGTCGTCACTCTCCTTGCTCTCACTAAGAAACAGAATTCCCCTCCATGCAGAGCATCAAACCACCCCACTAATCACAGAAGGGTTAAAAACATGATTGGTGGGCAAAGCCCCCCCTTTCTGCTGCAAGGTTGGTTGAAATTGTGAATCGAGACTGACAGCTTGCCTGAGTGCTTGTGGTTCAATTTGAAACCACAAGACCCAGAAGCACATGGTTTAGATTCAGTGTCTTTCTCCAGCTAACACGAACCATTTGTTCCAGCAGCTTGGCTATCTCTTGGAGAAGAGCTTTGCACCAGGATCAGCCTTGATTCACCCCAGACATTCGGATGGAAACCCGAAGGAAAAAAAAAAGGAAAAAATTTCCTAAACAAAGCCTTGCATTTACTTTTTTTTCTTGTTTATTTTTGCAGCTTGTAAAGGAGCTACTAATATCCTGGTTATTTAAAAAAAAAAAAGAAAAAAGGGAAAAAAAAAGAAAATGTGAAATGCCAATCAAAAGCGGCACCAAATTAGGTGGTGTTTACTTCAAAAATACGTATTTCATTGCCTTTTTTAAGGCAGATTCCTGTAATGTAGTAATGTCAGGGAGGGCATGGAAAGAAGAGGCTTAATTGACTCAAAAAGTATATTTAGACCAATCTTTTTAAATCTGGCTGGGTAAAAGGTGGCACGGAGTGAGGCGAAAGTTTGGCCGATGAGCTGACACAAGCTGAAATGTACACCTGACTCCAGGCCTCGACTTTCTGATGTCCGTGGGCTTAATTATTGTCTCTGCTTCTGCTGAGGAGCAGGAAGGTTGAACAGCTCTGTGTCAAGCTGGACAATTAAAACACACAAGAAGGGACGTCCAAGTGTGGGCAAATCCTTCACAAAGCAGGTGGAACCAGCCCTGCCCAGGTCCTGGAGAGCCAACGAAGACACTTCCCGAGGGGACTGGGAGTCAAGTGGGGTGAGGTTTGGGAGGTGCAGGTTTCTGGTCTACATACTGGTTATCTGGACTGCCAATAGCCTGTCACTGGCCCCAAATCCATCCCATTCCTTCCGTGTTCCTCATCCCCTGGCTGAAATGAGCTGGTGAGGCTCAGAAGGTGCCACTTGCCGCAACAAGGGGCGCAAACTCTGTGCCGAAGTCCAGCCCTTGTGGCTTGAGAGGAAGGAGATAATACAATAAAATCACTGCCTTTCATCCAGCAGCACTGAGAATGACAGGATAAAGACACACACATACCTCAGGTGTGCCACAGGCTGATTTGCTCCAATAAAGTTGTTGATTAAACACTCCCCCACGCCCCGAGATGAGGGAACACCAGTCAGGCCCCTCGAGCAGGGAAAGAGCAGTAATTTGATGAATTATTGCGGTGAGGCAACAAACCCAGTGCTCAGTTGCCCCAAATCACAGGTATTATGGGCTGAAATAACTCTCCTAAAACAATTTCCCACCATCCAGCCCCCGGGATTAGTTGTTTTATCTTCCTCCTCCTCGATATAAAACCGGTTCCAAGATATTACGTTACAATGCAGGGAACCGCCTCCTGTGCTCAGAGTGAGCACCTTGGAAGAAGGAAAGAATCCTTCCCTGCCATGTCTCTCTATCTCCTAGTTAGGAATAAGTGACTGTAAAATCTGTGTATGTGTGAAACCACAATATATTCCCCCGTTCTGTCATTAAAAGCCACTCACAACATAAACGTGAATCAGAGGTGGGAGTGTGTTCACTCAGGAGCAGTGTGTGATTATAAACCAGGAGTTTACTTCCAAGAACAGATTAGATTTCTGGGAATTCAAAATAGCATGTATTTTATTTTAGTATTATGGGAATTTTGAAAGGGCTTCTAACGTTACTGCTTTTTAAGCTACTATATAATCACAGTATAATTTTTATTAACAAAAAGACTTTATAACTTCGGAGCCGTGCGGCTGATGAAGTGAGCAGGAGGCTTTGAGGGCTGAGATCCTCTGTAGGTGTGTTGGGAGAACTGCCTGGGAAGGTTTAGAGCTGACTGGAAATGCAGGTTTAAGGTTAATGTCCGTTGATTAAAGCATTTGGCTGCGCCCAGGAGTGGAGCTACACCGAGTCAGTCCCCAGAGACACACACTAAGGGACTGACCCTGCCCTGACACAAATTCCTGGGGTCCTGCCCCTGCTCACAGAGAGCAGAGATCCATCAGAAGATGGTCTGTCTTGAAGAAAAACGAAAATCCCTCTCCAGAGGTAGAATTTCCCTTGTGCAGAGTCACAGAGCTGAGGTTGGAGTGACAGTTTGGGGTCCCAGAACAACAAAACATACCATGTTTGTTTGTTTGTTTGTTTGTTTGTTTGTTTAAAGCACAGGAAGGACAAGCAATGAAACTGGGTAATTCTTAATCCTTGGAGTGTTCTGTTTCCTTTTAGTGGGTTTTGTTTGCAAACGTGGCTTCCAGTGTCTGGGGTTATCAGACTCCCTTTGAGGAACGATATTATGACAAGTTACTTCTGCTGGTTTTCTCTATTGGGAGAAATCATGTTTGTGGAAACACAGAAGGGAGAGAGTGAGAGCTCCAGGTTTAGGGTTTACTTTCCTATAAATAAAGGCATCTGAGCTGCGTCTCCTTTGGAAATGGAATGATTTTCTGGAATAAAACAACAATTAAAAAATCAGGGCGATAGTTTGCAAAAATAAGATCAAAACAAGACATATTAAATGAATGATATTAAATAATATCACTTTTACTCTTAAAAAGCTGAAAGGCCTCAATGTTAGAGCTCTCAAGAGAGCACAGCAAAGTTTCCCCAGTTTCAGTGGAAGTGTGACTGTCTCCTGTGGATGAGGATAAGGAGCCTGGCCTGTGACTTACAACATTTGCTGATATGAGTACAATTAGTTCCCTGCTTTGATCAGTCAAGCGGAGCCTCGCAGAAACCAGCCCAATAATCATTTACAGACCACCTGATCCTGGTTGTGGCCTTGCCTGTCCTGCACATGGAGCAGTTGGGAGGGGGCTGGAATAAGGAGCTGTACGGATGGGAGCTGCCCCAGCTGTGTGGGGGACGTGGGTGGCACATGAGAGGTGGTCCTGCCCAGCTCTGCTCCTGCTGGGCAAGGTCAGGTGTCGAAAACGGACGGGTACAAGGCACTGGAAAACAAAAGAGAAGCAAACAGAGCATGAACCCAAAGCCAGGAATAATGGTTTGCCGAAGATGACTGCAGCCCTCATTCGTAGGGAATCACAGAATCATTCAGCTTGGAAAAGACCTCCAAAATCATCGGGTCCAGCTTTCCACTGTATCCCACCGTGCCCACTGAACCACATCAAACCTGCTCCAGGTTAAGGCTCCATTTTTCACATTACTGGAGCTTGGGAAAGGGCTGGACTAGATGACCTTTGAAGGTCCTTTGCACCCCAAACTATTCCATGATTCTGTGATTCTACTCTATTTCCTTGCAGAGATCTGCCTGTCCTTCATGTCACATCATTTCCCTTTTTGACGAGACAGATTTCGGACTCCAGCCTGAGTTATGGTGGAACATTCAGGCCTACCTGAGCATCAAATGGATGCTTTATTTCAGTGTTCCACAGGAGGACATCTGTGTTTGAAGGCAAGGGCATCTCCATCAACTGCAAATGGGCAGTAACTGCAGCAGCAAAGCCCTGAAGGGACAAGGTGGAGGCTTTGAGGTTGTGCACAAGCTCCAGTCCATGGACATCGTGGGCCTTACGGGGGTGCACGAACCCCAGGGAGGGTTCCAGGGGTGACCTCAGCCATCCCAGTCACACTTGGGAGTCCAGCTTACAGCTGACTGGAAGCCTGAGGTTTTACTGGCCCAGAGGCAGTTTGAAACCCACTCGAGCCACCCCAGGATTTTATGACATTGTAAAGCCGGTATTGTTTCAAACATTTCAAAAATTCTCCACACAGTCTGGCAGCCTTCCAAAACCCTCTTAAATGAGCCAAAACTATCAGCAGCCACCCACCTTCCTGTCCATTATCCTCTGATTGATGACATTCCACCAACAGGGTCCGACAGGCAGAATCTCTCTGCTGCAGGACCTCGGTGTAAATGTGATCTGGGAGACCTGTAAACTGGCTGCGTGGTTTGCAGCTGGGTTTTATGGGGGTGTCTCTCTGACATGTGCTGACCATGCAGGAGAGGGCTCCCGTGGGGTGGAGAGAGACCAGGGCTTGCAGCTTCTTGTAAAACCTTCCTTAGACAGAGCAGGACAAACCAAATCCCACTGGAGGTGCGACACTCTTGTTCCTGGGATTGGTTTTGTGCTCTTGATCCTGTCCCCTGGTACCTTCCTTCAGCCAGAAGAACAACCATAACAAATAACTAAGAGCCAGCTCTTCAGTTGGGATTAATTGTTGAATTGGCTCCATTAGGAAAAAGAACATCAATATTTATTTATATGTGTTGTAGATGCAACACACAGATGATAATTCCTTAAAGGATTTTAATGTGATTTAATGAGGGTGGGGAGGCCCTGGCAGAGAAGCTGTGGCTGCCCCTGGATCCCTGGAAGTGTCCAAGGCCAGGTTGGATGGGACTTGGAGCAACCTGGGCTAGTGGAAGGTG
>JAWMRA010000042.1:1651490-1671652 GCA_035584735.1 Pseudotriccus pelzelni
TGCAGACTGGTGGGTGTGAGGCTCATTGTTTAATTTGCTTTTTTTTTTTTTGTTTAAATCCCCTTGGGTGGGACCTCCCAGACTGACACCCCGTGTTTCGCAGAGGACACTTTTAACCTTTTTTACCGTGTTCAAGTGCAGTCGGGATCCTGACTCCTTGAAATGTGTGGGTCTGGATTTCCCCATCCTTTCCTTCTTCCTGCCTGGAACTGCAGCCTGAGCTCTCCTCCCCATTTCCCTGGGAGGGGCTCTCACCCACCTCCCACTTCTCTTTACAGTGCCAGACAGGAGCTCCCACCTCCTCTGTGGTCACCCACTGTAGTGCCAAGTGCCATACCTCATGGAATTTTTCTCGTGGAAAGGGTTGTCAAGCATTGGAACAGGCTGCCCAGGGACGTGGTGGAGTCACCACCCCTAAAAGTGTTCAAAAAACGTGTGGATGTGGCACTTGAGGACATGGTTTAACGGTGAACATGGTGCTGCTGCCGCGCTGACTGTTTGACTCGATGATCTTTTCCAACGTTAAGGATTTCATGATCCTGTGATTTCCAACAGCTCTTCTTTGCCTTGTCCCCGACAAGATGGGTTTGTGCGGTGATTTGGTGTGACTGCAAATGCCTCTCTTGCCAAAAAAAACCCCTCACTGTGGCCACTTGTGCTCAGCTTTGCTCCTGATGTGATTTGCCTCCCCTTTCCCCGGGGGATTGGGGTTGGGTAGCGAGAGGGCACTGCTCCAGCCCAAACCCCCCAGGCTGCCGAGGAGATGAGATGGGGCAGCTGATGGGCAAAATCCACCTCCCACTGACCAGAAACGTTCCCTCCTTGGCACGAGGTCTTTCCCAAGGAGCAGCTCCAAGGAAACCACCAGCACCCAAAGCTTTAAACACGCTGGGACCAGCCAGTGCCCTGAGACTGGAGGTACAGACGATGGAGGATGTCCGGAAAGTTTAGGAATGCAGATGGCAAAAGGCAGAGCCCAAAGCAGAATTTCTGGGGACAGTCAGCGAGGGAAGCTGGACTTGACAGTGCAAGGCTGCAGACAGGGAATTTGTCTTTCAGCTGGAGTGAGTTA
Organism: Pseudotriccus pelzelni; assembly: GCA_035584735.1. Classification (NCBI taxonomy): domain Eukaryota; kingdom Metazoa; phylum Chordata; class Aves; order Passeriformes; family Tyrannidae; genus Pseudotriccus; species Pseudotriccus pelzelni. Next base: position 1,652,563 of record JAWMRA010000042.1, read on the forward strand.
AGGGTGGTGAAGCTGCTCAGGAAACGTTATAGGCTGGGATTCCTGTTTCTTGTGTGATGCTGAGTAATCAAAATTGCAATTCCCATATTATCTGTCTGTGAGGCAGAGCCGAGTGAAGCACAATTAATTCACATTTCAACGTGACCTGAGATCCTTGACTGAAGCCTTCACCAGACATCCAGAGAGAACGGCTTGTACCTGCTTTGCGTGAGTGCTGGGCAGTAAAACAGGACTGTGTTGCTTTGCTTCAGACAGCAAAGCATTTCTGATAGCCACAGGAAAGCAAATGCTGTGCACAGAGCCCTGTTTTTTCCCTGAGCCTTCTGTGAGTGCAAATCAGCTCCTGGACTAAGGAACAGCAACAGCCCTTCCAGCTTCTACCTGAGCCACACTCAGGATAAACACACCCCTGCACACACCCTCACCTCTCTCCACTCTGGGAAATGTTTCCAAGTGTGTGTTTTAGCTATTTCGAAACAGAAATGCCACCATTTAAAAAAAAAGAAACAAAAAAAATTAACTGGCAAAATACCTTTTTAATGAGCCTAAAATGGAATGTGTATGACAGTGACAGGAGTAACTTAGTGAAATCCCAGCTGCTCCTTTTAATTGCTCCTAATTTGCTCTCAGGTGCTGGTAATTGGAACAGTTTGCCTGCAGAAACCTGTGAGGTCTCAGACACTAATTGATTGTGTCTTGCTTAATCAGCCCCACCAAAGGCAGAGCTTATTTCACTGCCTGCTTTTCAGCTTAGTGCTGTCCTGGTGTGAGGCGCTGGGCACAAAATGTCCCCACCACCCACCCAACTCATCCATCCACTCGTGGGGGCTGAGTCAGCTCCTCGCAGGGGAAGCTGAACCACCTCTGGCTGCTGAAAATAAACCCCTAATGAGACAGCACAGCGTTGGGATACGTATTAAATATTAAAAGGTGATGCTTGAAGTTTATTCCAACCCAACCAGTCCTAAAAAATGTGGTGTTTGCAGGCATTTTTTTTTCCTTGTGCCCAGAGAGCAGCTAAATTTGAATGGAAAAATAAGCTCTGCCTTGCATGTGTAGCAAGAGAGAATAAATCATATAATGGGCTATTTAATTTTCTTTTGAAAAACAATTCGGGTTCTCAGTGCTGTGACTGAAGGAGGCTCTGTTATTCTATTTCAGGATAATTTATTATATTATTATTATCTGGTAGAGGAAAATAGTGGAAGGAAGCTCTCAGCAAACGCTGGTGTACCTTGCAGTAAGGTCACTGTCTGGGAAGAGAACCCACCTTCAGTGCCTCATTCTCTGTTCCAGGATGCTCCAGACGTTATTTCTGAGCCATGTGAGGGTAAGGGCAGCTCAGGGGATGGTTTCACTGCCTTATTAAACCTGCATTTTGTCACTTGCCTCCAGCTAGAGGCACAAGGAAGCGCAGGGACCCTTGAACAGCCCCAGGAGAAGGGGGAGCATCAGGATCTCTGTGCCTGTGGCTGCACCTGGATTGACACTGGAGTTTCTTGGGATTCACTCTGATCCCACCAAACCCAGACCTTTAAATTGCTTCAGCCTGGGCACCACTTCAGGGAGGATGATTTGAAGCTCAAAAATCCCACACAGTTTCTATTTTTTTTTTTTTAAAGTTCACCCTATTTAATAAGTTCTTTATTTAATTTAATCCGTTTGAAGTATTCCCATGCACTAAGCAGCGTTCTGAAGGTGTTTTTCCTTGTTGAGATCAGCTGGGTCAGCACATCCCCTCCAAAAACACTTCTCCTGGGTCTTTCCCAGCTGACTTGGGGCCAGTGAGGAGAATCACCCCTCAAAGAGAGCATTCCACGTTTGTTCATGGGGACCAAAAGCCACCAATCCCTTTCACTGCAAATTTCCATTTGCCATTACCACGTTTTTCAGGAGGAAGCAGATTGGGAGCCTGGAAAGATTTATGACTCCATTCTAAAATATCTATCATTTTAAATGCAACGCTGCTGCTGACTTGCCCTGAGCTGCCATAGATAGGCTGGTAAAGTACTTAAAAAAAGCCAAAAAAAAAAGAAAAAAGCCATTACAATATATCCAGATACTTTTCAAGAACTTTTGTCGGGCATGGCCAAGCTTGGAGCCATATTTCATGAGAACTGCTATTTACATTTCAGCTCCATAGGCTCGCTCTTTATGTCCTTTTCCATTGCTCTACATTGCCAAGGCTTTTGCATAAATAGAAATTTTCCCTGTGGCTCCCCCCGGCCGTGGAGCCCTCGGGGCTGGTGTGACATCACCCCTTGTCCTCAGGAACTCCTCAGATCTGACCTCAGGTGTTGTTTTTTTTTTTTTTCTTTTTTTTTTTTTTTTTTTTTTTTTTTGTATAACCATTATTGAAAACACAGCAGAGGAGATTTACTGGCTGGGAAGAGTTTCTAATGGTCAGAGATTAAGGGTGGGACTTTCCAAACAGCCCGAGCCTTGAGCAGGGTCAGGTTTGAACTCCATTACCCAGCAGCTTTTCAAGGCTCCACCCTAAATCTGTATGAAATTATTCTAGCGGCAAGGAAAGTGTATTTACCTAATGTCAAATATTAAACATTACTGCCCATTAAAATGTAGGCCTTCATTATATTTGGCCTGGTGCAGATGTGCAGGAGAGAAGGAGTAATTATCTTTTCCCGAGCGCTGGACCTCGGCAGAGGAGTTGTCGCTAAATTTCGGGGTCTGCCTGCGGGTAACGAGCGTCTACTTTTTTGGAGGAGCAAGTTCCACCTTCGGGCCGTAATTACCTCTGAGAAGCAGCTCCCTCAGAAGGCAGGGGAGCCCAACTGGCCGTGCAGAAGACGAGGCATCCAAGCTTGTGGGCGCCTTGGAAAGTCCGAGGCCGAAACAACTCGCTCGCTGCCGCGCAGCGAAACCCTGCCAGCCGTGGGGCGGGAACACAGACCTCTTTATTCCTCTTTATTCCTCTTTATTCCTCTTTATTCCTCTTTATTCCTCTTTATTCCTCTTTATTCCTCTTCATTCCCAGCCCCTGTGCCGGCTCCATCACCCTCCCTCGGCTCCCCGGGCTGGGCAGGGGCCGGCAGGGCGCACCTCCTGTCCCGCTCCGCGGGTCCCTCGGGCTCGCACACTCCAGCGCAAAATGCCTGGAAGAGGGAGCAGCTCTTGGAAGAGGCCGAGGCACACCCGGGTGATGGAGGGGGGAAAAACAAACCCTCCTGGTGTTTGCTGGGCACGACCCGAGTGTGGGAACTTGGCGGCCTCCGTTAGAGGCGAGGTGGCAAATGTGGCCCGGGGGTGGCAAGTGAGGCACCTCAGCTCTGGATTGTGCTGACAGGGCAGGGTCTTGTGGGAAGGGGAGGGCAGAAACCCCTGGAATCTCTGGAGCTGGTATTAGGGGTGTTCTGGTGTCTTCTTTGGTGACAATTTTCCTACAGTGACAGTCACTATAACACTTTTTCCCAGGAAAACTGTGAAGGTTGTAATTGCCAAAATTTCATAGAGTTGCCAATGGTTGAAGGTCTGCTCTTCTCTGGCCACATGGAGAGCAAGACAGGAGGAAAACTGCTTTTATACATAATGACTTTGCACTCTCGTGGAAGACAATACACAGGTGAGGACAGAATTAAAGGAATCGGTTCTGAATCCCCTTTTGAGGTTTAAGATGAGTTTATAACAATGCTTTAATGAATATTTCTCCTTCCTCACACTTCTTTTTTTTTACTAAAGCAGAGGGGCTAAGGGGAGGGAGGAGGAGGAGGGGGATTGGGGATTGCAGCAAAAGGGTGGCAATGAGACGACACCAGTGGGGCAGGAGCAGCTCCTGCTGCTTCCAGAGGTGCCAGAGCCACGCGGGGCATCGGCATTATCGCGGCTCAAAGTTGGCCAGGGTCACCCCGGTTCATCTGCTTTAGACATTGGTTGCCTTCTCCCCGTTACTCGCCAAACAAACCTTTTTATTTTTGCACACGTTTATGTTGATTTTGTGGTTTCTGAAATTGGATTCTGTCTCCTACGGGCCTGAGTTTCCACGGTAACTCCAGCCCTTATCTGCTGCTGCTGTTTGGCACACAGACAACAAGGCCTTTCAGTTTACTTCTCCCATTTTTTTCCCCTCTAATATTATTTTCTTTAAAAACCTTTTTTTTTTTTTTCCTTTTTCAGCGTGTTCTTTTTCTCCCCCCCCCTTTTTTTTTTATAATTTTTTTATTATTTTTACTTCTCCTAACCCTTGTCATTTGAAAATCACATAATTAATTGAGCACATCCTGTGCCACACGGGGCTGCCACGACTTTGAAGTCCCAATAGATCATTTTATGGAGCCGTGGGTACCATTTTTTCCAAGGCAGCACCAGGCGCCAGGGCGAGGGCTTGTGGAATTTAGCATATCCTACTCCAGGTATGATAAAGAAACCTTGGCACCTTCTGTTTGTTTTTACTAATTTCCTTTCCAAACTGCCTTTTCAATATAGAGGAAAGACCTCAGGACTTAAAGTTTGTTATTTTCTCTCCAAAGTTAGTCCCTGTTCCCCCTGGCTCCCTCCTCCCCTTCCTTTAAACCAGACTGAACTGCTTCTTCTCTCCCTGCTAAGTTTTGCTTTTTTGCCTTTTCTTTTCTTCAGGAAAGTGTGGTCTGATTTAGCATCATGGAGCTGTTACTGATCCTGGAGCAGCAGTGAAAGCAGCCGAGGGAAAAAGACCCCGACAGGCGCTATTAACCCCTAAAAACAATAAATGATCTCATCACCTTCTCAAAGACAGAAGAAGAAATAATAATACAATCATTTAGTGCGGGGAGGGAACAAGTCTTTTGGGGGTTGATGCTGAAATCTCTCCCCAGGGGCGCTGTTGTTGGGGCTGAGTTTCTACCAAGCTGCAAAGTCAGCATTAAAAAAGGAGAATATGGACGCACAGACACAGCAGGACACATGTGTGGATATGTGGATATGTGAAGAACAGAGAGAGGAAGACAGAAGATGAGGGAAAACATGTTAAATCAAGTAAAAAAATTGCTCCTAACACGAAGTGTTGCAGTGGCACCTCGTTGCATCCTGCACTTGAAACAAATCCCCTGCAAGCTCCTTAAATCAGTCAGGAACTCCTGGGGACGCGTTTAAAACTGCTGGTTGTTGTGGGTTTTTACCAGATTTTGAACAGACAAACAGGATCACTCGGAGTGGTTTTGTAGCCAGGAGCTAAAGCAGAATGGGTCCCTGCAGAATTATTATCTCCCCTCTGGAATGATGGGCATTCTGTCTGACAGAGAAAATGAGATTTTTTTTTTTTTTTTGTACAGACATTTCAAGCCAGCTTCTGACATCTGATGGGAAATCACATTCCTGCCTACAGAGTCCGTAAAAGGATTTAAAAATCCTGTAGAAGGAAAAATAATCTTATTCTCCATGAAATTTCCAACAGTTTTTAAATGATTGCTGGGTATATTTATCCTTGATTTTTATAGAGCTTCCTTTATTTCATGGCTACTCAGGGTCTTATTCAAAACCCCATGTTGGAAATGAAAAGATTTCCATTGTTTCCGATGGGCTTCGGATGAAACAGCTGAGAAACTTTCTGGGAGACCAAAAATGGGAACCAATTCATTATGAATCCCAGAGGTTCTGTTTAAAAGCCTGTATAGCAGATATTGGTCTCTTTCAAGGCTGTGGGATACCCCAGTATACTCATTGTCTTGTGCCTGCAGATTCCTAAATGTTTATTCACTTTGATCTAAATAAACAGGCAGGAAAAGGCTGATTTTATATTCATATGCTTTGCCAAACCATGTCCAAAGGAAAATGGACTGATTGAACAGGGCTGGAATTTATGGTCCATATCTCCAGCCATTCATGGTCCTCCTAAGAACAACTGTTTTACACAGTGAATATTTTATGACGCCATTAAACCATATTATAAATTACTGTTTAATACTGACTGGTTCAGAAGTATATTTAATGTCACTTATCCCATTTTTCTGCCTTCCTCTCCATTCTCTCCCTCTCCTCTGCTCATTTGAAATGTTGGTGGAATGCAAGATTTGGCAAATAAAGCATCGAAGAAATGCCCCGGTTTGCCTTGGTGTGAACGAGTCCCGAGTTTTTGGGGCTCTGTAGAAGCTTTGCCCCTGATGTCACAGAGACAGAGCTCCAGAGTCACACTGAGGGAAGGTTCAGACGTGGAGAGCACCTTTAATAACTCCTACCTTTACATCCAGCGGCTCAGTCAGTTGTTCTCCGGAATTTTGTGCACTCCAGGCAAGTGAGCTCGACATGTGAACCTCTCCACTGCGGTAATAAAACCTCCAGAAATCTGGCCTAGATTTGGGCTTTGAGCAAAACCTGAAAGTTGGCAAATTTCAAATTATTTTGGGGTGACATTGCAAGCAATTACCCAGCAGCTGCCTACCAGGGTCTGAGCGAGGCAGAACGTGAAAATCCGATCTGTGTATGAAAGCGTTGAGCTGTTTCAAATAGCCAATGGGCTTTTATGATAATTTCTTTAACTCTACAACTTGTTCAGTGCAAACCTACAGGTTTGGGTTTTTCTTTTCCCCCCCACTGCAAGAGGCAAAGCAGACAATGAAGTTGCAGAAAGTGTATGAGACTGGTTTTGTTTAACTTTGGTCTTCTCAATTTACTCTCCCTGCCGCTGCCCTCTGGATATTTTCATGGAAGCAAAAGAAAACGCTCCTTTTATGTATGAGAGCCGTGCATGGGGGTGACTCATTTGGCAGTATTAATAAGGGGTAGGTTGGGTTTTATTTTGAAATCTCCTCCAGAATTATTTGGGTGAAAGAGAAAAATGGTCAAATTGCAGAACGAGGCCGTTTGCTACAGGGGAGGGTTTTACCTTTCCCGTGGTGTTTCTAATTCCGCAGAATAACAAGATTAGAAAGAAAATACACGGCGTGAGTTGCGAGGAGAACTCATCCAAGGGAGAGCCAGCCTGGGGCTGTTCTTGTCTGGGAGGTGGAGGTGCAGCTCAGGCTTGGAAGGACCAGGAGCTCTTCAGCCTAAAACATGTTTTATCTCGAGGTGATCGTACAACGTCCTGACTCTTCCTCTGGAGCTGCCTGGATCCTTTCTCCAATGGATCCTGCAGCCACCGAGGAGCTGCCTGACTTTCACAGGTTAAATGGAGCCAGAAGCAACCCATCTCCTGCTTCTAGTCTCAACCAGCACTGGGGGAGCTGTGATAGCTCTGTCTCAAACACCTCGAGCAGGGCTCTGGCTGCTACGGAATTTTCACAAAGCCTTTATGCTCTGAGGTCTTCCACATACTGGAACCTTTTTCTTCCGTGTAATAACACCATTCTAAAAAATAATACTGAACCAAAAATATTATTAAACCAAAAAATAATAGTGTGGGAGGAGAAGACGGGGAAAGGCCACCAATAGCATTCACAGTTGTGAGCCAAATGCAGGGAATAGTTTCTAACCAAATATCCCTCCAAAATCTACCAGGTTGGCCCTCCACTTTGTGATTTCGTACAAGAATTAAAAAGCATTCATCATTTCATCAGGTATTTCTAACAGGCAAGTTAAATCAAGGGCAGTACCCTGAGGGAAGCTGTGTATGAGGAGACTGAAGCAAAATGTGCCTCAGTCTGAAGTCCAGCCCGTTCTCTGAATGATGTCTCTTAGCTCAGACCTGCATTGCACCTTTCACTAACATTGCAGGTGCCATTTAACTCCAGAATAGCATTTCCCAAGGCTGGAAGTATCCATCCTTCACTGCCCGTTGTCTGTACTGTGTGAATCAGCAGTGTAAGGAATTCTTGCTGTTTGTTGGCTCTTGCCTCAAAGCAGTCCCTGTCTCTATTCACATGTAACTCCCCAATAATTAAATTGTTCAGGTTTTGATCTTACTCACAGGAGCAGAGCAGTTTTCATTCCCTCAAGGGTTAGATTCTCCTGAAGGGTTATGATTCCAGCCTTCCCTTTTTTCCCCGATATGGCTCTGGCAGACCCGGGGACCGATAGGGCCCTGCACAGCACCAGCTCTCTGTTTTCTCTGTAAATACAGCCTACAAAATTTCAACAAGTCAGCCCTTGTGTGCCACACCGGGAGATTGATGACAAACCACATTATTTTTCCCTTCCACAGAACTGCCCACAATTACAACGGTGCTCTCTCCAAACACTGCTTTTGGCCCAGGAGGGAAAGGCCACGAGCACAGGCCGATATCTCTGACACTGAGCACCATTATTGGGGCAAAATGCCTTTTTCTTCCCTCTTTTCCCCCCCTCTCCGTGATAAAATATTGGATCTGGTTCTGCCACGTGGGCTGATGCGAAGCCACTAAGCCATCAGCAAAGGTTATCTCAATACCAAGGTACAGAGAGGAGGGGAAAAATTCTTGACAAATCCTCTTTAGTTCTCTGCTCCAAAACCAGGGCATCTGGTGAAGTTGGGATTATTAGCGTTTCCTGCAGATTAGATTTGTAACATGTTTGGGTTTGTCGGGTTTTTTTTATAACCAAAGATCTGTATTTTCTGTTGGCCTTGTGTTTGGAGACAACGGACCTGGTGAGATAACTCAGCTCTGATCACTTGTCTTGTGCCACTCTCAGAGAACCCCACAGAGCTGCAGAATGGCAGGGGACAGCAATTTGCAAAAGTAAAGGAAAAAGGCAATAAAAAAGCTCCATCTCCTAAGAAATTACTATATTGCTGTGGTCATCCTGTCATCCCTTCTGGACCCAGAATCCCCTGATTTCTGTGCTGACATCCCTCCTGCATTTCAGTCGTGCCTCCTTAGGCATCATCAGGCAGTAGCACTGGGAGAGCACGGATTGCTGGGTGCTCTGATGATATTTCCAGAAACCTGCTGGAATATCCTCCAGATAACCGAATTCCCAGAGTCTGTGGCAGAGTCCTGAGCAGAGGCAGCACCCGAAGAGCGAGTCTTCCTTTCGAGTGAAAAACGCTCAGAGCATCAAACGTGTGTCGGGATCCCTAATTTGTCAGGAGGCTGCTCCGGGCTCCTCTCATCCATCATCCTGACACTGCGCTGGGAACGGCGCTGGAAAGACACAAGTCATTGACTCCGAAATGTTTTCTTTATCTCTGGGCACCCGGAGAAGCTCCAGGAGAGCCCCGGGATCTTGGTGCTCCCTGCCCACCGTTTACACGACGCGTTTGACTTCTGTAGTTTGTGTATGGAAGGGGGACGGCCGAGTCTTTCTTCCTTCGGTGGCACTTCTGTTCGAAAGGTGGATGTGCGGCAGATTTCTGGGTGATAAAAAAAAAGAACCTCCTTGTGTTGACTTTTCCCCCCCTTTTAGCTTTAAATACTTCCTGCTGATTCCAGTTTGCTGTTGGGTTTCGATTTATTTCCTTCGATTTCTGGGTAAATGGTGGCATTCCAAGGGGTACAAATCATTCAGAGCGCTGAAGATAAGAAATATAAATTACTTAATTCTTCAACAAGGACACATGTATTACCAATATTTTGGCAAAAAAAAAAAAAGGAGATTGCAATGAGACAAATTTAATCAACCCGATTTTTAGGGGTCACATATACAATTTCTACAGTTTTTCATCCCTGTGCAAAATTTTTATCTCAGCAGCATTACTGTACCTCCAAGATTCTCAATAACTCCTCTGAGACTGTTGTGGCTTCTGAAGCTTATATAGCCCTAAAAAAGAGACACAAACACCTGCAAAACAGTCTAAAATTCCTCTGGAATTGTAAACTGTCTCCACGTTGGTTGTTTGAAGCTAAATAGTTCTGAAAACTTAATTCCTCCTTGGAATTTCAGATAATAAAAATCTGGAAAGTGAAATAAACCCTAGAGATTTCAGTCACAGATGAACCAAAGGAAAATGCAAACTTCCAAGTTCTGTGATTTTCTTGAATCTCAAAGCAAATTGGAGAGTAAGACCTTATGGCTGAAATGCTGATAGTAATTCCCAAAATTTAAGAGAATTTCAGTTCCAGGGAAATATTAAAAATCCCACCTTTGGTTCTAGAGCCACAGTGAACATCAGCAGCAACTCAGCTCACACTGAGCTTCACACAGTCCCTTATGCAGGGGAAGGGGAAGGATTTTAAAGGAGTTTTGGCAGTAAAATGGGACAAAGAACACTGGGCTGATGCCTCGAGTAGCTGTGAAAATCCCACCAGTTTTCCACGAAGTTTCTGACACCTCAGTGGAAAATCTGCAGAGTTTAATCCTAGGGGCTCGAGCCCTGCTCTGGAGCAGAGCTAGGAATGAGTTTAGGCTGCAGTTTGGAGCAGTGCAAACCCTCTGGAGTGAACCCACAAATCCTTTTGTGTTCGTAGCAAACACCTCTACACTTAATTCAGGGGGCTTATTTGTTTGTTTTTCCCAGGACTAATCAATTCAGAATGTGCTGATCAATAAGAAGATCTGTCAGCAGGTCGGGAGTCTCTGCAAAGAGCACCGGTTCAAGCTGTGCAGCCTCTCAGGGAGCTGAGCTGGGACAGCGAGGTGAAAACGAGGGAAGAGCCTGCATTGTATTTCTTTTCCTTAAATAAAAAAGAAAAAAAGGAAAAAAAAAAAAAAAAGAGAAAAGAAAGAAAAAGAGCAATAAAGCAAAAGGCACTTCCTAAAGGTAGCCATTAAATCATTCAACACTCAGCTCCCCCGAGAGCAGAGGGTTCCTCTCTCCCTTCCAGGATGCCTTTTCACCGACCATCCCTCATCCAGCGCTCGGTGTTTTCACCCGGCTCTGTCTGGGCATTGCCCCAGCCTCCCTGCACCAGGACAGCCCCCCAGCTCTCTCTGAGATGGGGCTCGGCCCATATATCACCTTCGGAGAAGTTCTCAATGGGTCCCCAAAGATGCGGGCCGAGGGCTCTGTTTTGCTCGTGATAATGTGCTAATGCCCCCAGACCCCGGCATAAATCTCCTCCACGCACCAGCATTTGTCAAAGTCACAACATGGGGCTGGAAACAGAGGGGAAAAAAAAAAACCCCAAACCCAACAACAACAAAAAAAAAAAGAGGAGGAAGAGATAGAAAACCTGGCTTTGTTTTTTTCTTCCCTCCCATGTGATTTTCCCTCCTTCTCTCCCCCTTCTCCTTTTCTCTTAATCTCTAAACCATCTGATTGCCCAGAAATGGCAAATAAAGGGTTTAGTCTCCTCTTTTTGTGTGTGTGTGTGTGTGTGTGTGCACGTGCCCGTGTTTGCTGCACACTTAGGAGTGGAAACTCGGAGTTGTTAAGGGAGCCTTTGCCAACCCCTGCTCAGGAAAATGCTTTTTGGGAGAGAGTTGGTCGCCTGGTGCTGGTCCCCAGTTTAGTCATCATTTGGGCTGATAAAATGGGATGGAAAAATGTGATCATATCAAAAGCCCTAAAGGCTGGATGGGATTGGTTTTTAATCATCTCTGAGGGAACAACCCCACAGACCACATCAAAATGTTCCCTAGAGCTTGTTTGAAGGGAGAGAAAAGAAGTCGTGAGAGAGAAAATCAAACTTGTTTCGATGTTTTATTTCTCTTTCCCCTTTTCAGCTCTGTTTCAATTTCTATTTTTAAATTTTTTTCCCCCACCATCTCCTTGCCCCATCCAGCTCCTGATATAATGGTTCTATTTGAAACATCTCATGAAAATAAATGGCTGTGGATGTTTAACTGGTGGCTGCACTCTGACCTGCCAGGGCAGGGTAGTGATACCACTGTATGTGCCTTCTTGGATCGTCCCTGAGCTCCAGAAGGTGAAATTGTGCTGGTATTCGAGTCCTTTCCCTCCCTTGTGTCTCTGTGTTATTAAATAAAACCCCATAATTACGTTGGTAAGCAAGAAGGTGGTTTCTCCAGCAGCATTTGAAGTCTCTTGGATGTGCTGGGAGGTGCCCTGTGTTTGTATCACTGTAGTGATTGTCAGCACAGCCAGGGCTAAGCTGGACACGGGAAATCAGGTAGAAACCAGAGGGAAAACACACCTAAACTGAGGGAGTGACACCAACACCAGAGATCCTCCGTGTCCTGCTGCTCTTGTCATCCAGCTGTTACTAAACACACGGGCAGGACATGACAAACCAGAGCTTCCAGCCCCTCCTGGCAGTTCTCACCAGGGCCAGCACAGCCCCTGAAGTCCTTGCAGGCAGCAGGGCAGGCTGAGATCAGTCCCACAGCCCCCCAGGCACACTTTGGGCAAGTTTGGGTGGCAGAACCCGGCCTGCAATGCCTTGGCAGAATAAGGCAGATAAGCAAGATAATTTCCTTTAATCATGAAAGGATTGGCCCTGCAGTGTCAGTAGTGGATTCCCCAAAGCAGCCAGAGCCTGGAAACTCTTACAGGGTTGGCAAGAGGAGCCTTTGCTGCATTCTGACATTTGATCCGCAGCTCTTTGGCCATTAAGCACTCCGAGCTCACTCTCTCCGCACTTAAGCGGCTCCATTCCTGCTCCCAGCCCTCTCCCAGGAGCTGAGGCTTTATCCTGGGTGTCCCCTTACAGGCTGGATCCTAAATCCCAGCCCGGGCTGGGGCTCTGTGCTGGCTGGCTGTGCGTGAGCCCCGGCAGGGCTGGCACCGAGCCCTGGCACCTTCCCCGGCAGCCCCGGCCCCAACTGGGCTTCACCTCAGGTAACTCTTCAAAAGAAAACTCCGAATAATCGTAACCTGATGGGCCACAGGGCAGGAAAAGGAAAATAACAGCCTGAAATCCGGTGTTAACCTGCAGTGGAAAACAAGCCATGGGGTTGTTTCCGTGAGGGAGCCTTGGATGCCGTACAGAGGGTGGGAGGGATGGGATGGGATGGGGGCAGAGGGGCCATCCAGGATGGGATGTGGAGGGAAGGGGTCCTGGGCCAAGGTCTGCTCGTGGATCAGGGTCTGGGTTTCATGCTCTGCTGGCAGTTTGCTGCAGTTGGTATCAGGAAGAGGAGAAGGGAAATGTTTATGGGGTCTCTCTCTGAAGAGAAGGAGCCCCACGACACTGTGGTGTCCTTCTGGGTTTTCTTTTTTCATTTTGAGTGTGCCTTCCCCTTGCCACGCTTTTGGGGTTCTCTACACCTCCTTAAGCCCCAGGAGCTGGTCTGGGGGCTTGTGGAGCAAGAAGAGGCTCAGATCTCCATTTGGGTATCACTGCTCTCCTCGTGAACAGGATGGAAAGGGGGAAGGAAAACTGAACACACAGAGGGGGAGAGGGGGGATTGCTGCACCACTCCAACCTTCTCCTGCCCGGGATCCCTGCCAGCCCGTGGCACTGGGAGTGCTGGGATGGGGGAAGAGGCTGGGCTGATCCAGCCCTTCCTCACCCATCCTCATCCTCACACACACAGCCCATCCCTCAGGAGCCACTCCACCGTGATGGATGGGGTTTATTCCATGTAACACCAGTGGAAACTGGAATGGAATTAGTCCTCATCTGATGGCTGTTTAACTGCCTCTTCATTAGGTGTGTTTTCTATAAACAGAGATTAAAAAGAAAACAAAATTATACTGGAAATACTCTGAGGGAAGTGCGTCTTTGGAGGCCAAATGAAACCTCAGATAATCGCTCTTCTTTCTGTGAGAAGAGAATAATGTCTTCAAATTAATGATATCAAGACATATAATTACACACTTACACAGTTAAATCCATTTTTTAGCAGCAGTGAGATTGAGTGTCAATCACGGCTTCCAAAACCACGAGCAGTTAAAAAAAAAATCGCCCTTCACATATTTAACTTTTCAAGCACATTTTATTAATACGTAGAACTATTATTGTTTAATGTCCCAATTATTTGGGATGGAGTTTATGATGCAGTGCAAAGCCAGGAGTTCCAGTGTGCTGCAGAAAGCCAAACTCCAGGGAGAACTGCAGCAAACCAATATATCTGTGCGAAATAAAAAAAAAAGCTGTATTTGCAGGGATTGTTATTGAAAAGAGATGCTGAATAACGACTTGCTGGGCCAAGAACAATATGTTTTCTTCTTACTGAGGTTCCTTATTTCCCTGTGTATATTTGGCCTCCCTGTGCCATTTCCCTCACAAAGTCATCCCGTGGAGGTGGCAATGCAATATTGGATGTAACCAGTGGCTCTTGTGGCGAGGAGCTGAAAGCTCAAGATAAATTGTTCAAAGATGCTGAGCAAAATTTTCACACTGGAACTGGACCACGGCGTTGGAAAAGCCGCGATTATTAAAAGTTATCAAGCCAATTATAAAAAAACTCAGCGTTGCACTTTGAATGTGGATACATACCCCTGAAAATATTGCACTTTGAAGGCGGATGCATAACCCTGAATATAGACTGAGTCATTGTTTTTATAGGCACTGTTTACTGATGGTTTCTGATACTTCAATCAGACTTTCGGGGCACAGATTTTTCCTTGTTACATTTGATCCATAGTGCAAGCAGATATTTTATCACAGCTCTGTAACTATTGACTCCAACTGATTATTTGCTTCAAGTTAAGCCCCAGCTTTAAATACTCCTGTTGGCTCTTACGTGGACATTCCCACCAGTATAATATTCCGAGTCCCTCCTGTGATTACAGTATTCCCCATAATGGGAACCCCAATATTACCAAGGACTTTGGCAACCTTGGCCAATGTCAACAGAATGGGAGGTGCTATTTCATTAATTTCCCCTGACTAGGGACAAAAATAACTTCATATATTTCTTGGTTTTGTGTTTCAACCTCCAGGAGAACGATTTTCTTAAAAAGTGAAGAAATTGGTTACATTATACTGGGGCTGGTTACATTAGACTGTAATTTCACAAGGCATCAGTGATTCCAGAGGCTGATTTTTTGACAGGGGGAAAAAAAATGACCACACATTTGCAAGCATCAATAGTCACCTTTCCTCATGCATAAAGCACACGAACACATTTTTGGCTGTCAGTGTCTGAACACCAGAAAATGGGAAGGAAGAAGCATAGACATGTTTTAAGTTTCTGACAAACAGGGGTTGATGAACGGGGATCCCTGTGCTGGCTCAAGAGTGAGGACAGAAAAATGGGTCCCCGTGGGGCAGGGCAAGATCTCCTCTAATAACAGAATGAGTGAGCAAATCAGGGCAACCACAACTTTCCTACTGTGTGAGAGACCACAAATAATGGCAGACAAACAGACCGGAGAAGGGGCAATTCATTTCCCATGGCCAGCAGGTTTGCCAGGTAGAGCTGGGTGTCAACGTATTTATGGTTTGGTCTCTCATATCTCCTCAGGTCTTCCTTAAAGCAGATTTGGGGTTTTGGTTCTTTCTTAGTCTTGTTTTCGAGGAGGGGCTGAAACGATCTCTTGCAAGCCATGGAAAGCAGGGCTCTGTTATAAATCTGTACCCACCCAAATGGTTAAATCAGTATAATAAAGGCCACGTGCACAACCCTGAAACTATTGCAACAAAGGGCTTTCCATTCTTTTAAATTTTACTGTTATGGGGGTTTTTTTGTACTGTACAATCAGCAATAACACAACAATCACATATTTGAAACTGGTATTAATAATTTTACAGCCACTAAACACCTGAAAACCCTCCTCTCCTCTCTTTATTGGCTCCTTTGGTTTTTTATGGGTGTATTGCTCAGAAGAAGGCAGTGCAGGGAGTTGCCATGTTGTGAAAGACCAGGTGCCCATCTGGTTCAAAATAAATCCTATAGTTTAGCTTTAAATGCTTTAAAATCATGTGGGGTTGAATGGAAGCAAATCCATTATTCAGTGTGACAGCATATGAGCAACTGTGCTGACAGTCTGCTAACACAGCCCTCCTGGATAAGCCACACAACTCCTGTGCCTCCTGGTCTGCAGCTTTCAGAGCTTCCTCCTCCACCATCTCATCCAAAGAGGAGGCCCCAGGGAATGTGAAAGCCTCCATAACACTCCGGGTTTTTTATAGGAATGTCAAATTTTGGTCCCTGACCTCCTCTCTGCTGTGATGGCAAAGCAGTTTGGTGAGAAGTGCCCTGAGTTTTGGCTCTGTAAGGGATCCTGGAGAAGAGCAGAGTGAGGGGAGGGGGAAATAGTTAATTAGCTTTAGTTTGATCACTGCGGATCCCTTTGGATCCCTTTGGACTGTACATCCATGTGATCCCTCCAAAGGACAGGGGGAGGGCAATTGTGGCTGCCCCATCCCTGGAAGTGTCCAAGGCCAGGTTGGAGCAACCTGGGCTAGTGGAAGGTGTCCCTGCCCACGGCAGGGGTGGGAATGAGGTGAGCTTTAAGATCCCTTCCAACCCAAACCACGCCAAGATTCCATGACTCTAAGACCTATTACAGCCAACGTGTGCGAGGCAGAAATTGCTGGGTGAGTTTCCTCCTGGCCTGAAGGATGTGGCCAAATTTGTCCCTCGAAGGTCAAAGCTCATCAAACCCCTTTGCTGAGTGTGGCTTCCCAGGACTCCAGTGAGGGTTCAGGTCTGCATTTGAAGGACAGTGTGGACAATGTTCTCTGTGCCTTTTCCATGGTGCATGTATATATAAATATACATATATATATGTATTGAAAAGGAAGGCTGTGGCAGAGAGGAGAATTAAAACCAGGTCTCTCAAATCCCAAGTTAACCTTAACCAGTGGATTATTTTTTCTCTCTCATGTGAACACTGCCTTTGCATATTGTATACAAATATGAAAGAGATTTACTGGAGAAATAACCTCAGGCACAATAATACGTGTGTCTACCTGTATATAAATATATATATTCTCAATATCAGCCTGCGAAAGCATTGCCTCATAAAAAGCCTCGGAACAGTCAGTAAATTCTGGGCCAGATTTCAACTCGTGTTCCTGAGATAAGGACCAGAGGGAGGAAGAAGAAAAAGACAGCAGCAATCCTTTTATCCTCCTGGCCACAGATGGTAGGTCTGTTCCCCTCAGCAGATGGGAATAAAAATAGATATATTTACAATTGGAGCTGGACACGGAGCAGAGCAGAGTGAACACAGAGCAGTCGTTTGGGTGATGCAGAGACCAGAACAGTCTGGATTATTCAGTTGCTGCTGCTACAATAACACTCGTTTGCTGTCAGCGCTCCCGTGCAAAAACAAATTAGCTGGATGATTAATGAATATCAGCCCCAGCATGTGGATCCTGCTCCGTGATGCTCCAGCCCAGTGTGAAAGCTGCTGCTCTGAGCTGTCCCTGCTCTTGGGGTTGCAGTGGCTCCTCTGCACGTGTGGGTGTCGCCGGGAAAGGTGGTTTCTGCCCACAGGGTCTTTTTAATTTAAATAACAATATGTAAGAGAAAGCTGAGAGTCCAGAAGTAGGTGTTGAGGTGGGAAATGTCTCCTTTAGGTTTAGTCTGACCTCTTTCAGATCAGCATCCCCGAGGATTAAATCTTTAGAGTGACAACTTACGAAATAACCTGTGCAATACACTAAGTTTGAGGGACAAATTCGATTTGTTCTGAGAGTCTCAGCTTGGAAGTTATGTTCTCTCTCATGCATGTGTTTACACAACCCTCAGCACCCCCTTCTCTGTTTCATGGCATCTCCACTGCAACTAATTAACACACAGGCACTTCAGTTGAAGTTGTTGACTCAAGTGCTCCGTGATGCAATGAGATGTTGAAACCTTGTGCTGTGCAAAGGGAATTGGTGTCCTTTGGGTGACAGCTCGGAGGGTGACAGAGATATTTGTGCTCAGACTCCGCTGTGGCATCTGGCAAATACACAGACCGAGGGGGGTTTTCCGTGTTGGTGAAATGCTCCAAAAGCCCCACGGTCAAGGAGAACAGGCATCTGCTCCCCTCTCCCTCGACAATCCATCCCTCCCCCCACACCTTCATTGTGTTTTCTGTTTTAAACTCCGACCTTTTTCACTACTTCCTCGCTCACATACCTGAACGGAATCAGAGCGAAATGTGCCCGCAGAGAGCTGGCATCTGTCATCCGAAGGCACCTCCAGGGACCTCCTGCCTGCTTTTCCTGCTCTGCACATGTGGGCTGCAGCCTCAGGGGCACTTTAAACCTCTTCTTTACTTTGAAATACCCACCTATCTCTCTTTGGGGGGAGGTATGAGGTGATACTGCCTAGGACTTGTGTGGCAAAGAGGTAGATTAATGTGTTTTTTCACTATAATTGATCGAGACATGATTAATCCAGGAGCTGGACTTTGAAGATCCCTGTGGGTCCCTCCCAACTCAGGATATTTTGCCATTCTGTGACTATAAAGGAAGAAAGAGGCCCCAAATATGTCTTGGTGCCCCACAGAGGGTGGACAGACAGTTCCATACCTGAGCCAGCTTTGCAGGTGGGGCTGGATCTCCCCAGGTCCTGTGGAGTCCTGTGAGCTCCTTGGTGGCACTGGTGATCCAGGAGGGGTTTGTAATAAAAGGTGGAACTGGTTTGGTTGTGATCTTAAAATCACAGGATGTTTTGGGTGGGGAGGGATTTAAATCCCATCTCATTCCTCCCCCCTGCCACGGGCAGGGACACCTCCCACCAGCCCAGGTCGCTCCAAGCCCCGTCCAGCCTGGCCTTGGACACTTCCAGGGATGGGGCAGCCACAGCTTCTCTGGAAAACCCGTCCAGATGTCTTGTATGGAGCAGATTCCTTCAGTGAGGGACCTCAGGCAGAGCTCCTTCAGGCTTTCCAGCACTTCTGTGGTTAATGGTGTTTTTTATGTTCTATACACACATACACGCACGTCAAGTCGTTATATAATATAAAAAGGGCTCTTTTCTCATATCCCCACAGAGTGCAATAGGACTCCACATATAGCACACCAAAAACATCAAAAAAATAAAAGGAGCCCAAACACTGCCAAAATCTACATTTTCGTTTGGCAAACTAGTTAAATTTATTCATAATCTGGTGCCTGAATCAGGTTTCAGACCAGACTAGACTGCCTTGGCTCCTGGTTTTTGTTGCTCGACCTGTCTCTGACTGAATTTAGCTATGATGTTACATCTTTAGCTGTAGCAAATTTCTAATAATGGCAGCCTGTTTTATTTTGCCACTGGAGGGTACAAGTTCCAGCATTTCCGTACCGAGATCCAATTGGAGCCAGTTTTGGACTTTTTTTTGGACAGAAACCTTCCTTGTTGCTTTTCACTGTTTTCTTTTGGCCCCTGTTTTTTTTTTTTTTCTTTCTTAATTTTCTTTTTTAATTTTTTTAATAATGTTAATAACGTTCACTCTACCGGCTTTACAAAGGCGAAACACAAACACAGCAGATACGCAGTGAAATGTGCAGTGTCAAAATACCTTGGGTATCCA
>JAWMRA010000042.1:1683986-1698311 GCA_035584735.1 Pseudotriccus pelzelni
TCCCTGGAAGTGTCCAAGGCCAGGCTGGAGCAACCTGGGCTAGTGGAAGGTGTCCCTGCCCATGGCAGGGGGTGGAAGGACATGAGCTTTAAGGTCCATTTAAGGTCCTTTCCAACCCAAACCATTCCAGAATTCCATGATGGGGCTCTGCCTTTCCCCCCAGCCACACTCAGACCAACGCTGCCAGCCTGGGATCCACCTCTCCAGGAACAAGACAGAGCTGCCTCGTGCCCCACAGCCCCTCACTGAGCCCCCACTCAGCTGCTGGTGCCCTCAGGCACCAACTGTGCGTCTTCAGCCAAGCTTTGGACAGTTTCTCATCTCATCACGTGCATGTTTAGCAACAGGAGTGCTGGTGATCCTCTCCCGCCTCTGTGCTGGCTCTGCAGGAGCTGCCCCTGCTCTGGAGCCCGTTTCTGCTCCCAGAGCCCTCCACGAGGCTTGGAATCTCAGACAGCCCTGGGAAGACGATGATCTAAACTGACCTAAATTCCAGGTCAAGCGAAATTTGGGTTAATTTCACTGATGTCATTTGAAAATTTTAATTGGCATAAACCCTCTGGGGCAGGGATTTTTTCCAGGGAGTGCGTGTAGAGGCTCAGTCCACTGATGGAGTCTCACACGGCCCCTGAAATCCTGATTTCCAAGCTTTTTTCCTATTTACCTGCTGTACCTTCACATCAGGGAGTTTCTTCCTATCACCTCAGGGAAATTAAAGAGTCACACACACTCCAAAAGGAGTGATGCTCACAGGGTCCGGCCAGGAGCAGCCATTCCTGCAGACTGAAAGATCAGGAAAACATAAATGCAAACAGAGAGCCCATTAAACACTGGTGGAAAAAATGGAAGCCCTGGAAAGTCTCCAATATAACTAAAAAGCAGTCCAGGACTGGAGTGATTCTGTGTTTGTTTTCTGTCCATTTTTCATGGTTTGCTCATTGTCACTTCGAACTCTTCCAATATCATTAATACAGCTGACCAATGTTATGTCTAAGGAAAATATTTTCATTAAAGAAAAGACATTTTCCTTAGAATAATTTTCCTGAATGTGGTGATATATTGTTGAAATACTCTTTTTTTCTATAAACAACTGACTTTTTTAAAGCAACGTTTATTGAAAATTTTACTGGAAATATTACCAAATCTTTGTCAATTAATCACATCTCTAACATTTTTTCACTTCACAAAATATGTTGGAAAGAAGTGTAAAGCAGGGCCATCTGTAACACGAGGAAATCCAAGCAGCGTTGCTTGTGGGAGCACAATAGTTCACGTTTTAAGGATTTGAGTGGTTCTAACAATCATCCCAAAAATTCACACTAGTTACAGTACTGAGAGTCAAGTATGTGCTGACAAGGAGGAGAAGCTGCTCAGCAAAGTTTTGTTCCAAACGGGCATCTCTGAACTCCTGTTTTGCCATCCCTGCTCCCTCCTTCTCGGATATGTTGGTGGATGGACTCTCCTGTCCCACCCCACCATCCATTTTCCTCACTTCCAAACCAAGATGGGCACTGAACATGCCAAAATATCCCAGTTTTCACCCTTTGTCTGTCATGCTGTTGGTTTACGGACTCTCAGCTCCACCTATGGATTAATTAAACTCATGGAACTCTCTTCCATTTAATTTTATGGGGAGTTTAAGAAGATAACACAAGACAGGTAGGGATGGACATACTGGGAAGTGCTCAGAGCTCCCCCAAAATCTGGCCAGGGTGGTGGGGAAGGACCTGGTGTCCCCCAGGGCACTGCAGGGAGGTGTCACTCCAGCTGTGCCACAGAACAGGACACCTCAGCCACGGGCAGAGAGAGGTGGGACAACCCCAGGAGAGCCAAGGGACAGGAAAACTGAGGAGCAGCCAGAAAACTGAGGTACAGGGGACGAATTGTGAGGGGCTCGGGGGGCAAGGAGGTTTCTCAGCTGTGTCTTAATCACAGTAACAGCTTAATTTGGGGTGTAATTACACCTCTGCTCTTCCCTGGCTCCCCCACCCTGCCAGTGGTTAACTCTGCACAGAACTGTGTGCACATTAAACCTCCCCTTGCCGCGTCCACGGGGCATTTATTGACACAGATGCAGAGCACTTTTAACGGGGAGGGGAGGGGAGAAGGGCAGGGGGAAGCTCTGGAGCCAGGACACAGGGCCCAGCCCCTCTGCCACGGTAATTTGTGGTTTTTCCTCCAGCGTTTAGTAGCCACAAAGAAGCCTTAGAAATTTCTGGTCAGAACCAGGACTCCCCTGTTCCTCAGCAGACGAAACACTGAGCCCTTACACTGCAACCCAATAAATATTTCATCTGCTTCGGAGGGAGAAGGGGTGGAGCCCGGCAGAAATTGTGTCCCACAAACGCAAACGGCGGCTCGGACCCTCCAACAGCCAAATCCCAGATATATTAATAGACAGGAATGTGAATTAAAGCCCCTCAGCCTTCCCTCTGCCCCAGGGAAACGCTGATCAAAAGGCAGTTTAGAGGACAGATTTCTGATAAGGTGTTTATTTCGCCTTCCCCCATTTTAAGCTTTGATTATTTGGTCAGATTTTGGTGCTGAGCTGGAGCATTGCCCTTCAGTTTGATCACCCCTCCTTGCCTTCCTGAAGGCACTTGCTCTGATTTAAGCAGATATTGTGATCAGAGACCCACGGAGGTGTAGGACAAACTTTGGAAGAGTGCAGACACTACTGGGCCTTCGGGGAGTCCTTGGGATGCAAAGCACAGCCCCGTATTCCAGCCAGTAGGAAACAATGGAATTTTAAATCATTAATTTAAATTGGAACTACAAAGAATGAAATTTAAAGGTCAGAATAGAAGTTATCATTAATAAAGAGTGAAATGACTGTCTAGAAGGATTACACCAGCACTCCTGACAGAAGGGAGGTTCAACAAAGTCTATGGCAAAGAAAGATTTCAAACCACTGGGTAAATGCTGATAAGGAGGAAGAGAAACCTATGTCTCTGCTCTTGCTGATAGGAGAAAAAATTAATTTTCTATTTTAACAGAGCAACTTTCAGAAATCCCTGTTGGCCTGACACAAAAGTAAATCATCCATCCCAGCATTCTGGAGGAATCAGCTGGGATAAAGGAACCAACAGAGAGTTGAGTGAAATCTGCAGGAGCTGTTGGACTGGAAGGGAGAAAAAAATCCAGACCTGCACCTCCAACGGTGAAGAGAGATGGACATGGGAATCTGTAGGAGGATTGTTTTCCCACAGCCCATGGGCACTACAAGGAATAAATCAGGGGCAGGAATCACCGAGGGCAGGGCTCTGGTCTAACCCTGAGTGCTTTTAAGGCTGGAGGGCAATGCCCCCATCCCTCTCCCGTCGCTGCCCCCTGAGGGATTTATATTCAGGTTTTAAGAGTTGTTACTGAGAGGAAGATTTAATTCCTGCCTCAGCCCATCCCAGCCCTGTATGACTGACAAAATTCAGGGCATGCTGAAGGTTTGGAGGATACAGGAGACAGTCCCTTAATCGTGGAGAGCTCCAGCTGTGCTGCTCTCCACGAGCCCGTCCCAGTCCTCTCTGTGCCCACAAACAACTCCCACAACAGGCAAATCACAATTCCCACGAAATCCAGATAAATGTGAAGGAATAGAAACCCACATGAGCTGTGATCAGAGGGATGACAGAGTTAAAGCCCCCAGAGATGTAATGGTTTATCTTTTCTTTACACCCTGAGGTAAATAAAGCCACCAAGGGACTCAAAGCCGCAGGTCACTGAATTCTCCCGTTCGGCCCCATTAATTCTTTGGACTGTCAGGCTCCTCCTCAGCTGCTGAGACCGTGAGTTCACTGTCCTTACTGTGTTTCTGAGCAGATCAGGGTCAGGTCATGACCGAAATATTCATAATAACTGCAACAATCAGTGGCACAAGTGCTCAGGGCAGTGTGGGAGCAGCAGTAGCTGAGCCCCTTCTGCCGGTGCAGCAACACAGGATCATGGAAAGGGTTGGGTTGGGAGGGATCTTAAAGCTCATCCTTGCCATGGGCAGGGACACCTTCCACTGTTCCAGGTCGCTCCAAGCCCCGTCCAACCTGGCCTTGGACACTTCCAGGGATGAGGCAGCCACAGCTTCTCTGGGCAACCTGTGCCAGGGTCTCACTACCCTCATGTCAATTTAATAATTAATAAAATTTAGTAATTACAGCCACCTGAGGCAATGTAGGAAAATTGGCTGGAGGAGCTTATGGAGCGATTTAAGGCCAAATTCTGAATGCTGGACTTCATAAATTATGCGAACTGATGCATGGAGATCCTGTTGATTACTTTACACAACCATAAAAGAAAGAAGGCAAATAAGCCTTATAAAAAGATGAAAAAACAAATTCCTTTTCCCCCTTGCAAAAGTGGGTTGGTTTTATACTTTATTTGCTTTTCTGCAAAGACCTGCAATAATGTAACTGGCTTTCTCCTAGAATATTCTGAGCTGGAAGGGATTCACTGGAAGGGTCCAGCTCCTGACAGAAGCATCCTCATGGATGTGCCTGTCCTCCAGCAGCTGGGCAAGCTCCTATGTCGGAGCACTACCTCCCCATCAAACACATGCAACTCAACACCGCCAAAGCCGCCAAAGCTTTGAACAGCCCAGCCAGGTTCTCTATTTTTGTATCAAGCTGGCCTTTTTCCAAGCTTTTGCCACCAAACTGTGGCCTCTGGTGCCCAGGTGCTTTGTGATGCACTGCTGGAAGTTCACACCTTCCCAGCGCGAGGAGGGTGTGTGGGGAGGAGCTCTGCGGCAGGATCAGCTCTGCTCCCTGGTGCTTTGCTCTTCTGCATGTCAAGCATGGTGCCAATTTGCATATTTGGGTACTTGAACTTTGCAGATCACTCCTTATGATCAACAAATAAGGTGTCATTTACGTGCTTGTGTTAAGGAAGCGAGTTACATTTCTCTCCACGGTGCTCTCAGGATGAAGTCAGGTGTTTTGGCACGATGCAAGCTCTCATCCCTGCCCCGTGCTGTTTGCCTGTCACCCAGGCTCTACCTCCGATCCTGCAACTGCTTAATTAATGATCCCATAGATGCCATAGGCTTCAAAAACTGGATGTTTGGGTCACAAGCTTAAGGTGATATTTTGCTAAGCCATATTCAGCACAGACAGGGCAGAGAGAAGGTCCTGGCACCTGTAGGGCAGCATTTCAGTTCATAAGAATTCCCAAAGGCACAACCTTTTCCACATGAGCCACCCTGATGCCCCTATGTCTGTGACAGCACCAGAATCTTCCTTTTCAGCTGTTGCCAGTAGCTTTGATCTATGGCAATATTTTTTTTTAATGTGTTTCCAGCAAATGGAGCAATTTTATTTTGTGCAAAGCCTGAAAGAAATCAATCTTCCTCGTTATCATGGAATCATAGAATGGCTTGGGTCGGAAGGGTTCCCATGTGTTTCATACCATTAAAGCACATAGACCTGACATGGAGCCTGACAAGAAAAACAATCAATTTTAAAAATAGGCCCATTTTTCCTTTTTTTTTTTTCTTTTGGTGGGAAACTTCCCCACCCCTCCTGTGTCACCTCGGGCAGGTTATTGAGTATTTCTGCACTTGGGTCTTGAGTGCAAAACTTATGAACTTGCCCTTTTTCCCTCCCTTTGTTCCATCGATGGGATGTTCTGCTCCCCCAGGGCTGGTAGACACATCCCACTTGGAATTTGTATGGCATCCAGGAAGGGCAAATTAATTAAGAGCAAATAAGTGGTGTGTCAGCACTACTGTAGTGCAAACAATAACTGATTGTGGGAATGATGTGATTGTCCGAAGGAAGAGATTTACAGAGGAGAAAGGAGGGGCTAAAACTGGATCTCTGAGTAATTTCTGTATTTTGGAGGTGTATTTTGTCCTGCAACTTGCCCAAGAAAAAGGTCACCAGAGAGATAAATGTCTGTGACATCTCTATTTTTTGCTTTTTCTTCATTGTCATGATCATGAGCTGAGCTTTTTTCATTTGGTGGGGCTAGGGATGGGAGATGTGGTACTTTTTTCCCCCTGAAATTGCAGGAGGTTAGCATTCCATAATTATTTTTGTCATAAAGATGAATCCCATCCTAAAAAAGTTGGAAGCTAACAGCACCTCAGCTTTGATATATGAATATTACCACTTTGAATGCTGGAATGCTTTATGGTTTTATGACTGTGAGACATTTCTTAGTCTCTGATTCAGAAACACATTTCCTACACATTTTATAGCAACTTTTGGTCTTTGACTTTTTTTTTCTATCTTTTTTTTTGGCTCATCTTTGATTTCAAAGTGAATTGAAAATCGCAGGATTTTAGAGATGTTCATCACAAAACGAGTGGTCACTTTTAGCCACCTCTAGTTTAATACCCTGCAGTGTCAAGGAAGGGCTGCACTGCATTAATTCCCACAAATCCCTGCTCAGAAATAATGGAGCAGTTGCAATGTGAAATAGTTAATGTGTGTGTTAGGTGGTTTTTGTTTGTTTGTTTGTTTTTTTAAATCTACCCTCCTAGCTCCACAAAGATCATGCAAATGTCGTGTTTGAGAGAAGATATCCACAGAACTGTCGTAGTTTCCGAAATGAAAATAGTATTGTTTCATTTGGAAGGTGTTCCTGCTCTCACCCCCAGCCTCCCGAAGCGCCGGTGGCTCTGTACATTGCAATGAGCTGGTTAAAATACCCTGGGGAGAAAAAAAAAAAGGCAGGAAAATGGAAGACTGCCCTCTAACGTCAACAAAACCAAGGAAAGGGGACTGGAAAGGCAACGCAAGGATGGGGGGGGGGGTGGTTAGAATTGGCTGTAACTACTCTGGATAAACTGCATTTTAAGTAGAAAAGTAGAGGGACATTTGGAAATGTGGGGATTGCAAAAGCATCAAGTGCAGCTGAGACGGCAGGACCCAGAAGGAGCCAAATCAGAGCCTGAAATGCTGTTTGTTTTGCAAATCCTCCCCCAGATGAGGCTCCAGCCATTTCCTCACTGCCTTTCGCAGGATGCAGATTTGGTGTGATTGAGTCTGTGAGGGGAGGGCCCGTGGGCAAGTGGGTTTATTTTAGCAGCAAAATCAGCTGGCACTGGATGGCACAGAACAACCTGGAGCTGCTCTGCAGCATCAGTGGGGCAGTGAACAGAGAAGAAAAGAGGGCCCACGGTTTTCTGGTGTTTGGACACACGAGGAAACCCCATGAGATGAAGCAGATCCTTGGGGAGTGTGACAGTGAAAACATCTCAGCAACAGCATAACCTCACACTTGTGGGACAGGAGTTTTCATTTAGGGGACAGGGGTTGTCGCTCAGACTAACCAGGGGCCAGCAGAAGGTTTCTTCAAGACCAGCTTGGATGGGTCTCTGAGCAACCTTCGAGTGGAAGGTGTCCCTGTCCATGGCAAGGGTTTGGAATCAGCTGGTCTTTAAAGTCCCTTCCAACCCAAACCAGGCTGTGGTTCTGTGAGTCTGATGTTTACAGCAGTAGAGTTACACCATCCCATTGCTGTCAGCTCCTCCAGCTGCCTCTGCTCCCACAGAAGATACTTCAGGAGGCAAAAAAAAAAATAAAAAAAATAGTAGCATCAGCAAGAAAAACTTCAAGTGTTAATTTGTGGTTGTCTGAAAAGCTGAGCAGGGAGGTTGGACCTGATGATCCACTGTGATTCCTTCCAACCTTACCCGTTTCTGTTCTCCATGGAAAGGCAGACTCTAAATATAAAATATTTCTTGATATGATACCCGTTGTCAAAACACACAGGTTATGAAATAAACATGTAGTGGATCTGTTACCACTTTTTATTGCAACAAATGTACTATAAAAATGCTAAAGATACCCCAAAGAAAGGAAAGATCAACAGCTGCATTATGAATCAAAGATTACTGAACATAGGGTTGGGTGTGAGGTCCTGCTCTATTTACACACACCCATCTTTCCCGCCCTTCTGTGATTTCTACACCACCATATTTTTTGAAGCTGGTTTCCCACTGCTGACCAGGAGCAGATTTCTGGGTTGTTTATGGTATTTCTGATTTCACCCACTGGTTTCCCACCCACTGCTACTTATCCAGGGAGAGAAGGGTTTGGGGAGTAAACATGAAACGTGTTTCCACAAACCCTCCAGAGTGCAATGCTTAATTTTATGATCATTCAGCCAGCTCATAGGGATGTACACAGGGGAAGAACACCAAGGTGGATGCAAATTCAAACGTGATTGAAACATCAATCACTTACTCTCTGAGAAATATTTACCGTGGGTTTTTTAACTTGACAAAGGAATAATGAAACACGCATCCTGGGGGGTTTTATGGGCAAATTTTAGTCCAAACATTTGCAATTTATGCAGGAATTGCTTGCTCATCCAGTATTGAAAAAGGCTGGGAATGAAGCGAAACCCCAAAGGGGCTTGAAAATGGCCTGGCCAGAAATATTCTCCAAACAGTTTTCCATCGGAAAATGCCGGATCATAAAAAATGAAGCAATCTGTGGAAATCAATCAATCCTGACAAGTCACAGCAAGGCAGATTTCCTGCCAGCTGTCAAACTCCCTGCTCCTCTCTCTTTTAGGTGTGGGATCAGTGATGTTCACCCATGTGAGGAGCTGGACAGGTGGTTGGGAGCTGCCACATCCCGTGTCCTGTGTCTCCCCACAGCCCTGGAAGCCACGAGGAGCTTCAGAGCCATTGCAACCAAGTGTCTCTGAGACCTTTCTGTGAAGCTGAATGACAGATTTCCCCTTTTGAAGTGACATGTGCAGGTGTGTTTGGGTCTTCCCATTTATTAATGTGTGTTTTTAATGGCAGGAATCCTTGCACTGGGGTTTCTGTGCAAGAAAGGAGAAGAAAATCCACGCTGCAAACTGTGGCACAACCTGGAGAAAAGATCCCCCGGATTCACAGAGGATTTGGACTCTAAAAGACCAGTTTGACTCTAAAAGACCAGCACATTTCTTGAAGTTAATAAGTGTTTATTCCTTGGTTTTCAGTGGTTCTCAGATAATCCAAAGCAAGCTGAGCCCTCCCAGTGCTAAAAAAGAGAGAGAAGTGCCAGCCTTGGAGAGCTGCCACATGGATTGGCCATTCCCAAACTGCAGTGCAGGTACTTAGGGTGGGTCAGGAGGCTTTCCTAAACCTCATTATATCCTCCACGGAGGGATTAGCCCTGCAGCTCCTGCACCTGCACTAATTTAGGAGCGGTGGGAGGGGGGATACAACAGTTGGGATCCTCAGTTAATGGCCCTGCTGGCTCTGCACCCAAGATGCCAGAGGTGTTTCTGGAATATAATAAGCATTTTCTTTATTTTTTTTTTTCTTTTTTCGTTTTAGCTATAGCATGGTGTGTTTCCCAGACATAAAGGAGGTGTTCCAACACGTCTTGGCATCGGTTTTGGGTACATATGTGTAGGCTTAAGATGCCCATTAGCAGATGGAGCTGGTGCAGATGGCACGGCTGTCACATATGGGGAGGAGTGTTTGAGTCCTTGGAGTAGGAGTGTGATGTTATTCTCAATCAGAGGGGTCAGAAGAGCTTTCACTCATCACTCAGGATTCTTGGTACCTGTTATTTCAGGCTGGAAAATTCCCTAAATATCACATGTCGAGGCTCGCTGCTGGAAGCTGGAGAGGGGTGGGATTGTGAGAGGTGTTTCCAGCTAAGGCAGCCCGTGTTCTGTAAGTTATTCCTGATAAATGCTGATTAGTTGTTATCTCTTTTTAATAAATCCCATAAGGAGAGATGCAGCTCTCCTCCACACAGCTATAGGCTGGTTTAAATTAAGATTCAGGAGAGTGATGGGAACATGCCATTACTGGGAGCGTGGGGAGAGCGAGGAAATACTGCTGTGCTCTCGCTTTCCAGAAGCAATTTCTAACCTCTCTTTCCAAACACGAAACCCACCAGTGGGCAGAAACCAATATTAAATCTGTCATGTTTTTATTTCCTTCTAACCTCTCTGTTTGAAATCTAAACTAACTTGCAGAGGAAAGCAAGGAGCCCTCTAACACAGCAGAAACAATAAAACATCTCTGTGCTCTCTTGACATTCCATAACCTGTTAAAAGCAGCAGTGACTGAGGGGTTTTATGTCTTGTATGGATTTTCTTCGAATTTTAATGAAGGAAACCAAATAACAAGGAAGATTCTTCCACTTTAATAGTTGAAAGAGTGGATTCTCTGGAAACCGAGTGGGATAACTTCTATCTTTTCCTAATGAAAACACTGCCACCAGCTGGTTAATAAATGGTTTTGACTACAGCTTTACACAGAAAGAATTATATTGAGGTTTTTAAACTAGATGTGATATTTTAGGTCAATATGTTTTCAGAATAGAGAGTAAATAATTACCTATATGCTCCATTAGTCAAATAGAAGTACATGATAATAAAGCAATTAATGCTTTTTACCTTAAATATCTTGGTAAACAAAAGTGGCCACTACATGAGGCACATTTAACACTTTCTGCCTTCATGAACTGGTGTGACCATCTCAGACTCCACCTCCAGGTTTCATAACAGATTATTTTTAAATTATTAGCTAAATTATTTGAATCGAGGCACTTGAAATCTCTGAAAATGAATCTGCCTTTTCAGATTAATGGGTGTTTTGGGTTTTTTAACTGCTGTCCAGTGTTTTGTTGAGTCACTTTTTGTTGGAGCTGTAGTTGCAGGTCTTGGTGCCAAGACTTCTGGATGGAGCCACGAAAGCCATCGACCCTTGGCTCCTGGTTTTTGCTAAAACATCAGCAGTTGTTTCGTTCGGCAGCGCTGACGTTTCAGCTGCCGCGTTTTTCACTCCCCCGTTAGAGATGATTCTCGTGCTCAAAATGATCGTTTCGGGTTTTCCGCAGGAAAATGCAGTTCAGCTTTTTTTCAAGTTGCCATAACAATCACAGGGAGGAGAAATCTTGTGAGTGGAGGCTGAGGCTTGGAGGAGTAACTCTGTGCTCAGGAGGGATTCCCAATTGATCTTGTGTCGGAGAGAAAGAGGATATATTGCATATATTGCAGTTCCAAATGTCGCCAGGCCAGCAGTAAATGTGTTTCATACTGGAGAACATCATTTCCCTTGCAAGTGATGATCTCCTTTGGCCCCAGACTCAGGTAGTGACTTTTTGTGTTTGTGGCTTGTTTCATTTAGGTTTTATGGTTTGTTTGGTTTTTTTTTTTTTTTAACCTCTTTCAGCCATGAGTTGAAGCCATGAGGAATTTCAGGGCTCCAAACTTTGGCCTGAGGAGAATATTTGTTACCCACCAAACCTGAGCGATCACAGAATCATTTAGGCTGGATAAGACCTACAGGATCATCAAATCCACCCTGTGCCAGATCCCCACCTTGTCCCCCAGCCCAGAGCACTGAGTGCCACGTCCAGTCCTTCCTGGGACACCTCCAGGGATGGAGACTCCACCACCTCCCTGGGCAGTCCCTTCCAATGCCTGACCACCCTTTCCAAGGGGAACTTCCTCGTGATATACAACCTGAAGCTCCCCTGGCACAACTTGCAGCTGTTTCCTCTTATCCTGTCCCTTATTCCCTGGGAGCAGAGCCTCCAAAGTTACAAATTCCCAGCTGCTTCCAATCAGTTTTCTTACATTTCTTACACTTTTCACTGTATTAGCACTAAATCCCAATGATTTTTTTTTTTAAATTTGTAACAGAAGCCATAAGTTTTTCATTTTAAGATTAAGAAGAAGAACAGCACTTGCTGTACATGGCAGCATTTGAACTGGGCTATAAAATAATAATATAACAATAATATAGGCACATAACCCTTTCTGATGTGCAGCAGAAGCACCACTGGAAGCTGTGTGGGATGGATGGGACCTGCAGGTTACACAATATTTCTCCTCCCAGATGCTTTAGCTAAGAGGGAGGACCCCCATCCAGCACAGCCTCCTGCAGAGAGGCTGTTCCAGGCACAAGGCTCCTTCCACTGAGGGAAAACTCTCCACTTTGATGGAATTTTTCCTACTTCTTTCAGGACCTTGAAAAATACAGTGGGGAAAAATAGCAACAGGCCCATGGGACATAAGAGTACTTGCATCACTCCTGTTTAAAAGCTGATTTTTCCACCTTAAATTGAAAGAACCCTTTAATTTCCTCCTGTGTGTTTAGCACCATCACACAGCATCACCTTATGCATAATTAAGGCTGAATTAATATTCCCACTGAAGCCAGCCTGAAGTCTTCACATCCCACATTTAACCAGTGGATTCTGCTTCCAGCTTTAGCACAGGGAATATTTAAAGGAACAGTTGGGTTTACTTTTAAAATATTCAAAGAAATATTTACTATTTTGCTCGAGGTTTTGTTCTGGGCTTGTTGTGTTGTAGAATGCCCATCAGGGCTGTGCAGAGGATTGTTGGAGCGCACCCAGAGACTCCTGCTTGTTGAACTCCCCTTTCCCACTCATATCAGCATGTTCCTCTCACACTGTGGGGAGCCTCTTGAAGCTGCTCTGTTACCTTCACAAATGAAACAAAAATTCAATTACTGGAAAGATCAGCATCCATTGCCTTGGTGCAGCCAACCAGTGGAAGAGCTTTTATTGATTTCTTCAGGATGTCAATATCACAGTAGAAACACTGCAAGAGAAACAACCTTTTCTTTTCTCTTAACATGCATACAAGCATAGAAAAATGGAAGATAAACCCTCAGACCTCCTGTTTTTTCAAAACAGAACTTCCAGCAGTGTGTTCTCAGAATAGAGGGGTGATGCAAACCTGCAGATGCTCCTGGAGATGAATTAAAACTTTCTATCCATGGATGAAGTTCACCTCTCGATGAAATCTTTTCTAACATTTGAAGTCAAAGATCCAGAGCACCTGGGGTAATACTTTAAAGATTTATATGGGATATTGGGAAGAAATCCTTCCCTGTGAGTGTGGGGAGGCCCTGGCACAGGTTGCCCAGAGAAGCTGTGGCTGCCCCATCCCTGGAAGGGTCCAAGGCCAGGTTAGATTTGGAGCAACCTGGGCTAGTGGAAGGTGTCCCTGCCCGTGGCAGAGGGGTGGAATGAGATGGTCTTTAAGGTCCCTTCCAACCCAAACCATGTGATGACTCTATGACATGTTAATCTTAAAATCTCTCAGAGTCCGTTTATTAATAATTAAATTGTGATTACTTGTTACCCCACAAGGGCAAAGTCTTAATGAGGAGCAGAGCAAATCTCTGACTGTGATACCAAAAGCCAAGCTGGCAATTACAGATCTTGGTTTCTATCAGGGTTGAGGTTTGTTCTTAACTTATGAAATGGGCATGATTGTCTTGAGAGCTCATTAGACCTAAATTAACACCCCTTGCCCTCAGCAGAAAGCTGAATTGGCTGAGGATTGGGTCAGGTCTTCATCCATATAAGTCCCTCCACTGACCTCTTTGCAGATATTTTCTTTACTTAAAAGTAATTCCAACTTTGCATTAAAAATATTTACTTCTTGTACTCCTAGACTGGGATCTTCATGTATTCTTTATTTTAGGTAAAATCTTCCCTTAGTAAAGGTAAGAACCAAGACAGTAAAGCAATTTAAAACTCAGAACTTTTAAAGGTAATTAGATTGTTGTGGGGAAATCAACATACTGCATTTTTTTCCTGCATAGACTACAGGTTTCTGCCAAGTTTTACCTTAATACTACCAAGACCTAAATCAATTTATGTTATTGTTTTTAAAGGTGATGAAACTTTAAATGACTCCAAGTCTTCCATGAGCCCTGTGGTTTCCAACCATAGGAGACCTGGGAGCATCTTGTGATGGATTATTCTCCCTAAAAAGAGCATGTGCTGCAACCTTCCATGATGTGAGACCAAATTAATTGCTCCTGTTGTTCCTTGAAAACAAACATTTCTCCAATGATCCAATATCTCATTAGGCAGCACTAAATTACTGATTTTGCTAAAGACCAGTTTGCCCAGGGAGGGAGGACCTCCTTGGCACCTGATTTGTCATGAACTGACTGTAGATCTGGTGCCTTAAACCATCAGAAAATTGAAATTATTTTTCTGTGCACCTTCCATAGTCTGTCCTATTCTTCATATCCACTTAAATGCCTGAGTGGGATATCACTCTTCAGCAACAACAACAGATTCAAGTCGTCAGCTGCAAGAAGTTTCCTCTGGGATGGAAGTCAGGACATTTACAGCACCAGTGCAGATTATGTCGTGTTCTCCCAATAATCCAATTAATTTCAATAGAGCTCTTGAAAAATAAGGTAGTGCCAGTGGGGAGGAGAGGGGAGCCATCCCCTCACCTTCACGGAATCACAGAATATGTTGAGTTGGAAGGGACTCACAAGGATCATCGAGTCCAACCTTCAGCCCTGCACAGGACCATCCCCAAGAGTCACACCCTGTGCCTGAGAGCATCATCCAAACACTCCTGGAGCTCTGT
>JAWMRA010000042.1:1698411-1726259 GCA_035584735.1 Pseudotriccus pelzelni
CCTGACAGGAGGGGGGAGCCGGGGGGGGTCGGGCTCTGCTCCCAGGGAACAGGGACAGGAGGAGAGGGAATGGCCTCTGGCTATGCCAGGGGAGGGTCAGGTTGGATATTTGGGAAAGTTTCTTCATGGAAGGGGTGGTCAGGCCTTGGAGTAGCCTGCCCATGGATGTGGTGGGATCACCATCCCTGGAAGTGTTCAAAAGGCCTGTGGATGTGGCACCTGGGGACATGGGTTAATGATGGCCTGGACAGTCCTGGGGCAATGATTGGACTTAAAGATCTTAGAGGTTTTTTCCAGCCTCAACAATTCTGTGATTCCACAATTCCATTCATGTTCTCTGAGGGGATGCTTACCTTCCTCTCACTGGCTGTGTTATCCATCCTTGTGCATTCCAGCAGGGATGCTGCCTGGCAGGTGGACAGGAATCCCACAGTGCAGCCCCTGCCCCTGCAGCTGGGACCATCCAGTGTCCCCACGTGCCTCCCACAGCCGGACAGGGCAGCAGCTGGTAATGGGATCTGAGCAAACCCTTCAGCCCCAGGGGAGTGTCCACATCTCACTGTGCAATTCCATGTGTCCCAAACCTTCCTGACCGCCACTTGTCCACACCTTTCTCTGTCTTGGCCGTGCATCCCAGCACCCTTCCCATCATTCTTACACCACTTCTTCCCCCTTGCTTATTAAAGAATAAGAAAGAAAGATTTGGTTGGACGGTTGATTGACTTCATTGTTTATGTTTTAAGCTCCTATTCCCTATGGACAGTTTCGGTTTTCATTAAAGTCTTTCATCAGAATGAGCCAAAATTGTTGAAGGCTGTGTCTGGTTTTTGATTAAAAGCTGAAATCTGCAGTGGAGAAAAAAAATATTTCTCTCTATCCTTCCCCATCCCTTCTCATTTTTACTGAAATCCTCCATACAGAAAGTTCCTTTGCTGATAGGAGGAGTTGTCTCACATGGGATGGAGCAGAGGCTCCTTTCTCCCAGGCAGAGAGAGCAGGAGTGTCATTGAGCTGAGCCAGCTCCTCGTTGGCCCAAGCACTGCTGAAACCTCACAGCAAGTTTGGACCAGGGACGTGGTGCTTGCTGCCATCCTTGGCTGTTGTGGCCAAGCTGGGACATTGTCAGGAGCAGAACAGCAGGAATAGGGATGCTGGAAACTGGTGGGCTCCCCCAGGGCTGGACCTGCCTGCACAGTCGGACTGCTCTGTCCACACAACCACTTCAGTCTTTGCAAGGCCACAACAGCACTGGTGGTGGGGACGTCCAGAGATCCCAGTGCATCCTCCCTCTTGGAGCAGGACTGTCACCAGCACAAATCAGGGCACCTGTGGCTGTGCCCAGCCAAGTCTCACCAAGGATGGGGATGCCTCTGACGTTTCAGAGCTGCACCACCCTCCTGGGGAAAGCTTTCCCTGGTATCCCACCTGAAGCTGCAGTCTGTGGATGCTGCCCCTTGTCACTGTGTGTGCCACAGCCAAGAGGAGTTTGGCTCCCTCAGCTTTGTGCTTACCCTTCAGGTACCTGCAGGCTGAGAACAACCCAGTCCAGCCCAGCCCAGCCCAGCTCCCTCCTGCTCTCCTTGCAGGTCGTGTGTCCCAGGTCCCTCATCCTTACCACGCCTTGGCTCCAGTTTCCCCACATTCCTTTTGAACTGGGGGCCTGGCATTGGACACGGTTCTCCAGAGGCAGCCTCCTCACCTGTGCTGCATGGAGGGGATAACTGCTCCAGTCTGCTGCTGTGGCTGTCCCAGCAGAGCATGGACAAGGGAGAACGGCTTTTAACTGACGGAGACCAGATTTAGATGGGATATTGGGAAGGAATTCTTCCCTGGGAGGGTGAGGAGGTCCTGGCACAGGTTGCCCAGAGAAGCTGTGGCTGCCCCAGCCCTGGAAGTGTCCAAGGCCAGGCTGGACGGGGCTTGGAAGCAACCTGGGCTAGTGGAAGGTGTCCCTGCCCATGGCAGGGGGTGGGATGGGGTAGTCTAAGATCCATTCCAACCCAAACCATTCTGGGATTCTCTGATTTGTCAGGCCCTGACCTGCTCTGGAAAGGTTGGGGTCAGTTGCAGGAGTCTCTGTGGGTCACGAGCAGCACAGTCCGAGTGGTCCCGTCGTAAACACTTGTGAGATTCCCAGGTGAAAATTTAAGCAGAGATCACTTGGAACATCCTTTGGTTTCCAGCTGAGAGGGAGACCCTTTGCAGGTGGAATGAGAGGGAGGAGTTGGGTTATTGGGGTATTGCCTCAGTCCTTTGCAGAGTGATTTGTCACAGTCTGGGGACTTTCTGACAGAGGAAGGTTCCCCTGGTCAGGCAGAGCAGCATCCGAGGGGCAGCCTGTTGTGGGCCGTTGGAGCTGGTTGCTGCCTTCAGCCAGAGCTCAGAACTGGTCTGTCCCAGTCTGTGCTGCTGGTTTGAGTATCAGGCTTAGGAGCTCTGCCAGGTCAGAAGCTGCTTGGTGACCAAGGAGCCCTTTCCTCCCAACTTTATATTTAGGTGCCTCCAGAAACACGCGAGAAAAAGCAGTAACAGCTTGATCTGTCATTTACCATTGATTGTGACTCATCTGAAATCTCTATTTTAGCTCCTTTTTTTTTGTTAGTGCAACCACTTTAGTATTGTCCAAATGGCTCAACTCCCAACCGGGGCGTTGCACGATTAGACATCGGGAGGGTTCGGGGACAGAAGAACAAATCACTCGCCTAAAAGCAGCAAAATAAAATGTTCACAGAATTTTGTCTGTTGTTGCAAATGCTTATTAATGTGATTTGTACTTTGAATCTGTCAGTCCCTTCTGCTGTCATACCAAATGGCAGATACGCTCATTAAATAACAAATTGGAGGAATTGATACAAATGTCAGTAGGAAAGACTGAGCTGGACTCGCTGCTTCCCAAAGGCTCAGTTCCTAAAGCCTTGGTTTAAACATTTAGTAAACTTGTAGAATGCACAAACCCCTGAACAATTTGATAAAAATAACCACAAAAATACAAGGCAATAACTGTGGGTTTATAGCATTTAGTATTTTAGCTCAGGAAACCCGGACATTATCCATTTGGCCTTTCCAGGTGATTTGCTGCAGGAGCCTGGAAAAGCAGGAGCTTGACTGGAACTGATTTAAGGAGTCTTTAATTTATTTTGCTTTCTCCCACTTTGATTTCACAAGCCCTTGCAGAGTTCACAGACGGGCAAAAGGGAGACAAAATTCCCATGTGGGGTGTTTTTGAGCTCCTCTCTTGATGTTTCCTGAGATGTCATCGGGGATGTTTGGAGTTCTAATGAATTTTCTCACATCAGATCAAAGAGTTGGAGTTGACGGATTGTCATGTGCTGCAGCACGGGGCTTTGGGTTTGTTGTGTTTTTTTACTGTTTTAGGTGTGAGCTTCAACAGTGTTTATACCCAAATCTGGAGAGTTCTCCTTCACTTGGCTGCCGACCCCTACCCCGACGTGTCCGACCTGGCCATGAAGGTTCTCAACAGCATTGCCTACAAGGTATGTGCCTGTCCCTGCTCACCTGAGCCTGCCAGGTGTTTGTATGTGGATTTGTTCACGCTTAGGCAAGGCTTAGGCAGACTGACCTGGATGGGTCTGTTGGAGGGCTCTGCCTATTGCAGAAGGAGCTTTTAATGCTTCAAGATGATAAACTCTCCTATGAACGCTTGAGCAGGTAAAATGAATAAATGGGGGAGGGCCTGGGATTGTTTTAGGGTATAAATTAGGTGCAGAGCTCTGACAGTAGGTCTGGTTTAGAAATCTACTTGTCTACATCAGTCCCTGGGACAAACCTTTAAATATTCTTCATTAAATTATCCGTTTGCAAACTGATTTAGATAATGCAAGTGGGACTGGCCTGCAGACTGAAGCCACAACGGCTCTCCAACCCAGGTGAACTAGTACATGTGAGTCAGCATGCAGACACCCTGCCACTCCTCACCTCCAGCCCAGGCTGGGCGCCTAAACCTCCATCCTCATCCCATCTCATCCTCCGAGGGTGACAAGATGTCCCTGGAGGCTGCCATCACTGGGGAGGGGGCAGCACCTCCACCCCCACCCAAACCAGGCCACCCCAGAACATCTTCTCACCTCCTGCCTCCCCCGGCCCGGGCTGGGGACAGAAAGCTCTGTCTGAACCTGCTTTCTGGGCGCTGAAGCATCGAGACCATGAGCCATTGCAATGCCAGGTGACCTCTCTTACTGGTCATTCCCAGAGAATAATCCCAGATCTTCAGCCTTGGGCTGCTGAGCTGAAGCTGCAGTAAGAGATGCCAGCATTGTGCACTGCCATCCTAGTGCCCTAGAGATTTCTTGCTTTTGAATCATATTTTCTCTTGGGACGGTAGTTACTGATTTGAACTCTTTTTTTATTTGTTTGAAGTGCACGTGTCAGTGAGCAGTCAAGGCTGGGTTTGGGAGAGAGAATTATTCTGGCAGCGGGGGCAGCGAGCTGAGCCCTTCCCTGGTGATACGGGAGGGCAACAAATGACTGCCAGGCTGGAGATGCCAAACTGAGGGGAAGAAAGAAGGGGAAAGGTGGAAGATTTCACTCTCTCTGCTCTAGATGCATAAAAATAGTTTCAGTTCTGTATTTTGGAAGGCTCTTTGCAAAATGAAATATTGCTCCTACTTTTAAAAGGGATATCCAGAGGAACTAGATCTGCTTTTCCTCACTTGAATATTTTTTTCAGGACTTGCTCCCTGGGCAGTGGAGAGAGGGATTGATACCAATACTGTGATCATTATGTTGTGATATCCCTAGGGAATGTTATGAGTGATTGGGTAAATTCTGTGTTGATTCTGACAAGTTTGGACCAAACTGTGTTGATGCTGAGCAGAGTCCCAAAGCTCAAGTGGTGGGTCCATGCATCTCACACTGTGTCTGGCCAGCTGGTCTGTCCCTGCTTCCTAAGGCAACAGCTCTTCCAAAGGGTTTGGAAAACAAGAAGCATTCCTGTTGACGGGGGGTTTTATCTGGGGATGCTTCAATGAACAAAACTGATTTGTTCTCCTTTGCCTGAGCCATAAGATGCGTGAGGAAGGTGTTTGAACTTGCAGCAGTTCAAGGCAGCTTTGCCCTGGCTAGGACCACCTGGCCTGGCTGCCTTCTAACAAGGCTTTCTTATTCAAACAAAAACCAAACAACCCCGTGCCCTGCCCGCCGAAATGGCATTTAAGGCTCAGATCCCAGGTCGTGGTCTGGCCTTTATTGTTTCCATTCTGGCCACAGCCCTGCTGTGAGTGGAGCTGCAGAACCCACAGCCAGAGCTCCAGGCTCTGTGCTGGGAGCTCAGGCAGGAGCTCTCTAGTTTCTAATGCAAATTAGTGACAATGAAATCTTGCTAACTGTATCCTGAGACCTTTCCTTGGTGCTAATGGAGCTTTGTTGGATGGAGAAGGGAGTACCTGGACGCTGCTGGGGGCACATCCGTCCTCCCCAGTCTGCGCAAACACTTTCCAGTTTGGGGGTTGAATTTTATCAGTGAGTACAAACAAAAACTGATTTTCTTGCTTGAACAAGAATACTGCTTCAGGTGAGCTTAAGCACTTGAGTGTTCTAGGGGTTTAATATTTTGGTCTAATTAGTTAAAA
This sequence comes from Pseudotriccus pelzelni, assembly GCA_035584735.1. NCBI lineage: Eukaryota > Metazoa > Chordata > Aves > Passeriformes > Tyrannidae > Pseudotriccus > Pseudotriccus pelzelni. The sequence goes on from JAWMRA010000042.1 coordinate 1,704,000, forward strand.
AATCGGGGAAGAAGAGGTTTCATTTTAGAACTGGGACAGCTGGGGTTTTCTTAATTGACACAGCTGAGCAGAATTCTGTGATCTGGGAGACCTGGCTGGGAACTTGGGGGTCCAGGGGAAGCACCGGGACAAATAAGCCAGGGGCTTCTTCCTCCGGATGGTAGTGGGGAATTAAATGTTTATCATAGAACCATGGAATAGTTTGAGTTGGGAGGGACCTTAAAGCTCATCCCTTCCACCCCCTGCCATTTGCAGGGACACCTTCCACTAGCCCAGGTCACTCCAAGCCCCGTCCAACCTGGCCTTGGACACTTCCAGGGATCCAGGGGCAGCCACAGCTTCTCTGGGCAACCTGTGCCAGAGCCTGCCCACCCTCCCAGGGAAGGATTCCTTCCCAATATCCCATCTAAATCTTCCCTCCTGAATATCAGCGTGGGGAGAGCTGGGCAGAGGGGCTGAGCATCGGCTGAGCAGTGCATTTCTCAGGAGGTCAGAGGTGTGGGGACAGCTCTGACTGGTCACGCCTGTGTTTATTTTGGGACTGAACTGATTAGTGTAAAACAGCAGCCAGTCTTAGTAACCTGTTTGCAAAACTTGTCAGGGTTTTAGCTCCGATCTGGTGGGCCACGTTGGGGATTTTCTGGGCCAAGCCAGTAAGTTCAGATTTCACTTCATTATGACCAGCCTGATTAAAAGGAAAGCCAATACATCTTCTAAATGGACTGATGGGAATTTCTTTTCTTTGGTAGCCTTTGGGTGAAGGTGCCTCTGGTGAATGTCTGTGTATGTTCTTCTACCCCCAGAACAAAAACTGAGGAATTCTTTATGCAGGATGTAACACTGGAATTTATATACATAAAAAATGGCTTCAAATCGGTCCAAAAAGTTGGTATAAAATCTAAAATGACCATTTAGAGTCATAAATAATTTAAGTTGGAAAAGACCTCAAGATCACTGAGTACAGCTGTGACTGATAAGATTGATCACATAAAGGCAGATTAAAAAAGTTTGCATCTGGTTTGGCTGGATGATGCCATTTCTATTTGGTAGCTTATCAATTATTACCAACAGGAGCAAAATGTATTAAATTTCTGCAAGCTACAAACAAAAAGTGCAAGTGATTACGAAAATACCACCAGGTTTTATTATCTGAACTTATAAAAAAATATGAACATAAAGGAAAGGGTTCTGAAACCTGAATAAAACTCAGTGGGTTCAGTTCAGTGATCTTGAACTGCCTTTGAGAAAACTTTCAGATTGACAAGGTGACAAGAAAAAACAAATCCTTCCCATATTCCCTCAGTTTGAGTAAGTTAAGAGATATCTAAAGAAGCAGGGAAAGTAATTATTACATTTTAAATACTGGGGTTTGATACCAATGGTGTGTCTCAAGTGAAATGAAAAAGAAGGCTGAGATTGGAAATAGACATTACTCCCCAAATTTATGAAAAGCTGCAAATATCAGACTGTTTAAAATGATAATAAATCAGCCCAGATCCTGAAGCGTATTTATTATGCTTGGAATTAGCAATAATAAAACCAAAGCTTCTGCAATATCCACGGTGGAATTGAATGGAAATAAAATGAACCTCCACAGTTTGATTTTGCGCTTAATGCATTGTCATATTTTTGGACCCGAGGGCGCTTCTAAAATTACACGGCTTGAAAAGTTGTAGTAGGTGCACTGGAGTGGAAATGGAGATAGTTTTATGTGGGGTTGGGGCGAGCCTGGTGGTCTCCCACACCCCCCCCCCCGACCCCAACAGAGCGGGATGTGTCCAACGTGCCCTGGGCTGAGGTCACCCCGACGCCTCCTTGGCTTTGCACTTCCCAAAGCCAGAGTGGTTTCAGGAGCAGGGTCTGTGAATAACTCTCCCATGAAACGAAGCTGTATGTAGGTTCCAAAAATAAACCAGCATTTCCATAGGCTGATGATTTTTATTTTTTTTTTTTTTTTTGCTAAGTTTATCAACCACTTTCTTGTTGAGCTTTTTTTTTTTTATTTTTTTTTTATTTCCCTTGGACCTTTTACCTCCAGAAATCCCATAGTCTGGTTCTGGAAACCTCAGACGTTCACTTTCTAATAAAAATTTAAAAGAAAAGATTTCGCTAGAACTCCTTGAGGGGCACTCTCTTTGGGTCAGCCTCAAACAGGGCTATCACTACCACCTCCAAGACAAAAAAAAAAAAAAAAACCAACCAAAAAACGTGTTTCTGAGGAGCCTCACATCCAATCCCTTTGAAGTACCATTAGCTGGAAAAGATTTGGCCATGATTTAAAGGTCCATTTTCATGCTTGCCAGTTGGCTGGAACAATCTCCATTACGCCACTATCAGATGATTCTGACATCATCCCAGACACAAAATGTACTACTGGGAGCAGCTCTGGAGAAGGAAACATCCTGATTTTTTTTTAAAGTATCTCAAAGAGCTCAAGCCCATGTGGGTAGTGGGACAGAAGCAAATAAATAAAATGAAATCAAATAACATTATTTCCTATAGGAACTTTCTGTCCTAAGGAGAAAACATTCTGCAGACAGGAACTTGCAGAAACCTAAAGAAGGTCAAATTTTGACCTAAAGAAGGTCACACTGACTCTGCCATGTGATGGCAGAGGCAGCGATGGGATGTTGTGCTGCCAGTTCCGTTGACTGCAGCCCAAGTTTAAGGACATTATGTAGGTGAGTCTCAGCTTTCCACGAAAGGGAAAAGCCATTTTTTATCCTGTATTGAACAAGGCATGAACACACAGCCTTTGGAAAGCCACGAGTGTTTCCCAATTTCAAGCATGACTCTTAAATTTCGGCTGAGTGGCAAAGCCCACACCGTCCTCAGAGGGAGCCTGTCCGGAGTCCTGCTCCTTGCTCAATTAGGAAGGCAGGGGAAACCTCCAAATCCAACATCCCCCTCATGTTCTACATGTTTTGAAACGGTTGTGAAAAATGAAAAGCCCAAAGCGCTCGCAGAGGCCGTTCATGACACCCGGTGACAGACACAGGGTCGCCTGTGCCCCAGCCAAGGAGGGGACGCTCAGAAAAGAGCCAGCTGGGTGGAAATAATAAACATCTGGCTCCTCATTTTATTTTCATGCCTTCTTCTGTTTCATGCAGGAGTGGTTTCCACAGGCTGAGACACCTCCCGTGCCTTCAGCATCCCCAGGGCTTGCTTCCACCTCCCCATGAGCAACCCCGAGGCCAGCACGCCTGGAGAGGGAACCACCACAAAGCAAACGCTCTGGTCCCTGCAGCAGGGCCAACCACCCTGCTCTGCCCCTGTTCACAAGGAAAATCTGCTGCTTCAGGATGGTGATGGGATCCTTACTGGCTACTATGGCCACGAGCCAGCGGAGCACTGCTGGCTCTGCCTTCCTGCGAGGCAGGGGAGTTGGCATTCCCGCGCTGAAACCTTCCCAAATTACCTTCTCCCACAGCTGTACAGGCCTGGCTTGCTGAGCTCTCCCTTGCTCCTGCCTGGGCTGATTTATGGTTGCCTCCATCCCAGCACGCTCTCCCCACTGCTGGGAGGTGCTGATGCCCCCCAGCCCCATCCCATGGCAGCACCTGGGTGGGATGGGAATGTCTTTTTCCAAACAGTTCCTCCTCACAGACATGCTCTGCACATCCGTGTCTGGAGAGGAGCTCAGCCATTTATTTTTCCTCTCGCTGGGCATGTTTGGAGCTGTGGGTGGCCTGTCCTGTTTAAAATAAAGAGTCCAGGAGGAAGCTTTGTTCCTTGCAGACTGAAATCCAGAGCATCTGTCCTGCAGTGTGCAGGGTGAGAAAGCAGCAGAGCTCGGTCTGCCACACAGTTCCTCAGCTTAGTTTTGGGTTCTTCTGGGTTTGAAGGAAACAGGAACACAAGGCAAAAAGGAGGAGACAAGAACCTTGCAGGAAGATGGGCTCAGCTGCTCTGTTTGGTGAAAGTGCTGTGAGCCTGGATAGTCAACACTGCAGGAACTCTTGTTGCTACAGAGGATCAGAAGTCCAAAATATCTGATACCATCTCACAGCTGCTGAGTGGCCATGAGCCATGTTTTATTGGGTTAATATTCCCAGAGAAATCAGCCCAGCTGGGAGACACCTCTGCAGGGTCATGCAAAGCAGGCTGTGTTTCATCCTACATTTACCACTTGAGGCATAAAATAGTCCCTTTAATCATGGCTTTTAACCCCATGAAAAAAAGACACGCAAAAGAAGCAGAGCTAGGAGAGGAAATTTTAATTTTTTTTTTTTCTAAATATCCTGATATATTGCAAAACCATCTTGGCAAACTGGAAGACACCAAATTCTGTGAAAAATGAGTCTGAGCAGCCCAGCCCAGCCCATCAGCCGTGGGTGTGCACACAAGGGCATTACAGCACAAAGCATGAGGGACCAAGTCACCTCATCGATCCTGCAGCCCAGGACAGGTTGGGTTTCTGCCTTCCCTCGAGCCATCCTATACCTTTGAATCTCGTCGTAAATACTCCCCCTCTGCAATGGAAATGTGTCCACTGCAGGGACATTTATGACTTGTCATCGGATGTTGGACCAACATAAACACATCCTGAGCAGGGAGGTGCATCTCGGCCTCTTCCCTCCCGATCGTTCCTGACATAACCAACGACTCCTGGATGTCTCTGGCCCCTCGTGCCACGTCCTGACCACGACAGGAACAGGGTGTAGTGCCACCAGCCCTTGATTTACATGGTGTTCATTATATCACTGCTTAACTCATCTCTGTGCATCCACTGCAAAAGCCCATTTTTCTGCCTGGAACTGGGCTGAGGAAGGGGAGGAGATGCTTCATTATTGAGTGCCTTTAAGTGGAAGAAGAGCCTGTTTTTAAACTGGTGTTTTGCAGGTCGTTAATCCCCAACCTGGACGGGAGCCTTTAGCTATTGACCTCCCCAGTGAGCAAGTTATTTACTGCACACGACAAATGGGCATTTTTCATAGTTGTTTTCAAAAGCCATTTCCCATTTCGGAGCCGTTATGGAGCATTGTAGGAGCCCTCCTGATACCCAGTGGGTTCTATCCTTAATCCACCCTGAAAGATATACAGGGCACTTCAGCAGGGACTCCTGCCAGGGTAACAGGATGGTTATGTAATGTCCTTAACATGCACATTATTCTCATTATTTCTTGGAGACTCCAGCCTCAGAACTCTGCACGGTATTAATATTGAGCAGTTATCCAGGGGAATTTGAGCTTCATAACATCCACGGTAAAAAATCTCCAAGAGCCTTACTGATACAGTTCCCATATCCAGTCCATGACTAGCACTAAAAATGGGCAGAACTGGGCTTTTAGGGTCAACTTGAGAATTAGATATTTATTAGTATTAATTGCACATGGAAGTGTATCCTGCAACGGATGAACACGGCTTCAGTAAATCAAGTTTTTAAAGTGGCTCTCTGGCAGCACTGATAGTTGATATCAACAATAAAAGGGTGAATGTTGATCTGTACAGAGTCACTGAACAGGGTCAGAGCTGTGATCCCACCAGTCCAGGGCCTGATCCCTCACAGAAGGAAGTTTAGACAGGGGGGGAAAACTGGAAGAAGGGAGATAAGGAACAACCGTCCTGGGATTAAATTTCCAGGGAAAGGAACCAGGAGGAAATTTATGCACACAAATATTAGCCCCGAGGTCCATTCTCCCTCATTTTTCACATCTTTGGTTATGTCACTACATCGCCATGTCTGTGGGTATTGCACAGACCCAGGACAGCTTTCCCAGTGTTGTATCAAACCCCCACATGGCACAAACCCCCCTTGGCCAACCTGGAGCCGGAGCGAATTAAAGAGGACGTGACGATGAACAGAAGGTCCCCCCAAATGATGCTCCCAGCCTAAGTTTCCATGGCTTAATCTGCGTTTTGGTTTAGCAGGGAAGGACTCCATGGTGGCCTGTTGTTTCAGTGGTTGGAGCATGACACAAAATCAAACCCCTGAGTTCAAAGTGTCTGGCTGTTTACGGGAATCCCACCGCCCGAGAACTGGCAGGAGCGTCCCGGATTACTCATCCGCATTAACTCTTTGGACAAACACTTTCCTGTCGAGCACAAGGTCGAGCTGCACATTCCCTGACACAAAAAAAAAACCCCCCTCATGTTCAAAAATAAACACAACCTCTGTCTGAATTACGGGCTTGTTTCGTACAAAGAGAGATGTATTTACACAAGGGCGGCTCATCGCGACGCGTTCGCTCTCCGAACGCGCGGCTTCCCTCGTGGAGGGATCCGGGAGGAATAATTGCCGGGGAACAGAGTCTAAATATCAGTGAGTGACAGCACGTCAAGGGGAGCGGTGTTAAGCCATGCCAGCTCCAAAGACACGGGTTTGGGATGGCTTTGGAGCCTGGGAGGGGAAGGATCTGGCAGCCGCAGCGCTGCTGCCGAGCGCGGGCTGGGAAAGCGATCTCATGCTCTAATGACAGAAACACCTACGTGTGTCGTCCCCCCCCCCTCAACACCATAAATTATTGGCGTCAATTGAATTTCCATGATGTCAAGTAAGTGTGAAGGAAAATAGACCGCAGCTAAATGGAGGATGGGAGCGTGGAGCAAAAACACAGCAAAGCACAGCAGATTTGGGTCTTTTTTTATTTTTTTTTTGCTTTCCCCGAAGAACGGGCGGCACATTTAAAAGTAAGAGTTGAAACAGAAACTCAGCTCGCCGTGGGGAACGTTCAGGGACTCTCCTTGGGAGTTCATCACGTTTTATATGTGCTATAAATTTCTGCACCCAGCACGGAGAGTTTAAGCAGAGGGTTTGGGGCATTTATGGAAAATAATATTCACAGCAAAAGAAATGTCAGAGAATTTGCATTTCAGGTCTGGAAATACCTCTGTCCTACACACTGCAATTAAAGGCAACTCATCAGTAGTAATTAATTAGGAAGGAATTCTTCCCTGTGAGGATTAGGAGGCCCTGGCACAGGTTGCCCAGAGAAGCTGTTGCTGCCCCTGGATCTCTGGAAGTGTCCAAGGCCAGCTTGGACGGGGCTTGGAGCAACCTGGGACAGTTGAAGGTGTCCCTGCCCGTGGCAGGGGGTGGAATGAGATGATTTTCAAGGTCCCTTCCAATCCAAACCTTTCTGTGATTCCATGACAATTAGAAGACTGAAAGAGCAGAGAATTACCCTTGCAATGCAGCACACATGGAGACTGTTCAATAACCACACGTTTTTAATTTATTTTACAATTAAGCAGCAATGTAACAACATTTCCATTTTTCTTTTTTGATTTTCCCACAAATTTTCCAGCTTTGTTTTATTTGTTTGTTTGTGTTTTTGTTGTTGTTGTTTTGTTTGTTTGTTTTTTTAATTGCAAAAGAGATGAAATTCTGGTAAAATTCAGAGCCTGTGCTGATACTTTAAAGCCAAATGATACTTCAAGGATGTATAATCCTAAAAATTTGGCAAGACCATTATTAGACCTTTTGGCTATATATCCACATGCTGAACACGATTAGCCTCTGAAATGCTGGTCACACCATCTTCTTCTGGGCATAACAGTTAAAAGAAAAAAGAAATTCAAATACAACTGGAAAAAAGAGCAGCTAATAAGTATTATGTCCAGCCTTCAGCTAGAAACAAGATGACAAATAGGCCAGCGAGGCCAACTAAGGTTTTTTTGGGGTATTGATTTAAAGCAGAGAAGCCACATTTGCTAATTTATCAATTCAAGTGGAAACCAAGGATCATGGAACTAAAAGATATTAATCACTGTGGATTAGAGAACCCAAGGCTTCTATTAATTTCCCTGCCAGTTTTGTTATCTCCTCAGATTTTCCTGTCATTCCTTTAAGACTTTCCCTGTAAATTCTGCATTTCCAGCTGTAAGAGCCCATTAGAACATGGCAGGAGTCCTGCACTTTTCTCGTAATGAATTCTCGAGTTACTCCGGGTTTTCCTACCCAAACAAACTGAAGCCACACACAATTATCCTTGGGCTGCACAGCGCAGACATTCTTCAGTGGGCTCTTCTATTTTTAATTCAGCTATTGAAATAAACCAGGGAAGGATCCCAGGCTTTGCAGCCCCTTGTTACTTGGGATAAAAATAAAACACGGGCAGTGTAAACACACACGTGGTGCATTACCCAGGCAAATAATAATTTGGGGTTTGTTCTAATAGGGAATTTAAGAGTTAGGGCAGGCTGGTTGTGCCTGCTGACCACCAGCCCAGCGTGTGGAGGTAGAAATCCTTCATTACCACACAACCCCGTCTAATTTTTAACCATGTCCACGCTGTCATTTGTTTCATTCAGTGCTACATAAGCACCCCATTTATAGACCTTTCCCCTCCATCCACAAAGTGAGCATATAATATATCACAGGTCGATTTCCTTTGATATCCCCCCTCCCCTCCCAGCTCTTTCCCCGCTCCCAAGCCGTGGATTAGGCAGCTCCCAGGCTGCCCATGGAGCTGGGCAGCAGGACAAGCCTGCAATAAGGCTTAAATTGAAAGCTCTGCTGGGTCTCCCCACTGTGAGGGCCTGCTGAGACAGGCTTCTTTTAATATTGCCTTAATGGGCTCAGTTAATTAAGCTCAGCACATCTAGGGGGATTTTCCTTGCCCGTGGAGTCCCTGTGTCTTGGCAAAGGGGAGCCCATTCCTGCCCCGGTTATTGTCAGGATTGGCTTGGAGGGAGTGAAAATGGAACCACCTTCCCCGGCTCTGCACATTTCTGAGCAGGATCAGCCTCATCCCAGATGGAGCCTGGCCTGGAGTCACCATCCTGGGGTCACCTGCTGGGGAACGTGGGGCTGGAAAAACGCATCTCTAAGGCTGGGACCTGGGACCAGCCCAGGCTCCTCTCCTGCGCTTCAAGACGTGAGCTGCTGAGGCTGTTAATCACTCAATTAGGCCCTAATTATCAACACCCGCCGCATCAAAAGGCACCCCACGGTCAGGGGAAGGTTGGAGCCGTTCGCTTTTGGAGAGGTGATCCCTGCCCCGGGCACAGAGCCGATGGAAGGCTCGGTGGAGGATCAAAGGCAGGCAGCCAGCCGATGCTCCCTGTGCCCTCTGTCCCAGCCGCACGGACCGGGGGCTGCAGCGATTGTTCACCCGGAGCTGCGGCTCGAATCAAAGCCCCTGGCCCCGGGGGATGGGGCAGGAGGGATGCAGCATCTCCTCCTTCCCCCGAAGAGGTGAAGACAGAGGTTTTCGGGAGCTGGGTCAGAAATGCCAGCTGTCACAAGGCACAGCCTCCAAAGCGACCTCTGCACTCAGATTGCTCTCTAATTACAATTGTCTCTCTGATACTGAGAATTGGCACCGAGGCGAGCCTGGGTTGGTGCTGAAGGTATGACCAGGAGAGTCCTGCTGGAGGCTGCTGGATCTCTTCCAGCAGGACAGGAGAAACAAAGGCTATAGAAAACTCTGGGCCAGAATTCTCTACTGCGAACAAGATATAAATATTTGTATGTTCCAACACCACAAATTAACTCTGAGGGTTGGGAACACACGTGTTCCCTTTCCTTCAGATGTAAATCTGTGGGAAACACCTGCTCCCTACGTAGTGTGAAATAAATTATTTTGCACGTATTTAGGAATTCTTTTGGCCACACATATTTAGGAGTTCTTTTGCCTCTCCTTGAAGTCCTTCACTGTAAAGATCTCCTTTACTAATCCCTACATGTCCTGAGAGGGCTAAAAATTCTCGTTACCCATTGCTTTGTATTAAATGCAGTTTAGTAACACTCGCTCTGTAATGATGCTTTAACTTTTAATCTATTTCTGATATTTAACACATGCAGCTTAAATGGAATTAAACATTTCATTAAGGTTGTGCTTTCGTAGAGTAACAAAACTTGTAGTGGAACATCAATATATCTCAGGAATAAATGGTGATCAGGTTGGAGCAAGAATGTTCTGACATCTCCAAGGGCATAAATAGCCAGTGGAAAAGCGAGTCCAATAATCTGGCATTCTAGGATGCTACAATAATACAATAATTCTCTCACCCTTTCCAGTCCCAGTCTCATTTCCTGGGTTTTAACATGACTTGGGGTTATATAGGCATGCAGTGAGTCAGCCTGTATCAATTTTCCTAATCCTCCCAAAATGTTGATAATTTGTTCAGCTGTTCTGTTTTAACAGAGTGACAGAACAAATGCAGAAGGAGAATTTTAGGTTGGGTTTCTTGCTAACAGTTTCAAACTGGCAGCCAGTTGAAAGCTTGTGATGAGAGGCTTTAATTCCAGCACCCACAGAAAAGGTATTTGATGACATATTTTTTATCCTCAATAACATGATAAAGGTTGAGCTGGAGGAAAAAAGGATACTCCAGGCACCTTAGGGTTCCCTGGATTTGATTTGCTGAGCTGCCTGGCCTGTGTAACAGGAGTTAGTCAGCCCAGCCCTGAGCTGCTGTTCAATCAACACTGCTCAGAGTTCAGGGGGGATGAAAATCCTCGCTGGTTATAAAGGAACAATCCAGGGAGAGCAGGGATGTTCTCACCACCTCCAGATCCTCAGTCCTGCACATTCGTTCTGCATAATCCTGCTGAGGGTATCACACGCAATTCCTTTTATCCTCCCAGGATTTCTTGTCTAGGTCAGCAAACAAACATCTTGTAATAGGGGCACGTTATTTAAAAGAGAACATAAGAGCTACTGTATATATTTATAAGTCTAATATATAATAGATTCCTGCAGATAAACTCCTGCACTGCAAAGCCTGAGTTGTTCTTGCCCAGCCTGAGAGCAGTGCCAGCATTTCTAACAGATGTGTCATCCATTCCTTCCCCACCTGGGATTAACTCTAATTGAAAGTGACGTCCAAGACAATCCTCGGAGCCAGTTATTTGTTTTCTTAATGCAGGCCAGAAGATTTTACCTGCTGATTCCTTACTGCGATTTTGCAAAATATTACAAAAACATGCCTTGTGTCCTTCCAAAGTCCTGGCATTGTGTGAAAGAGTAAGGAGTGGGGAGGTACCAGAGGAGTTCAAGGGTGAAGAAGTTTAATGTTTTTTAACTTTTTCCTCCACATTTGTATGTTAGAAATTTTTGGATCATAAGTAAAATAAATTTACAAAGGTGTCAAAAAGTGGGGAATTTAGTTCTTTTTCGGCTAAAAGCAGAGCAAAGCACTTTGGCATCAGTACCATCATCCCAGGGTTTGAAGAGATTGGACTTAGGAGGAGGATGGTGCTCATGGGGACTAAAGCAACATCCTTCTCCAGCCTAGTTAAGGGTGCTCCAAAAATGCAAAGTTCTTCTGTGTCAGAGGTCCTGTGGATAACCAAAAGCACGAGATGTGGCAGAGGGGGATACAAGGGGTGACCAAGGGTCCAGGAAATACACGGGAGTGCGAGAGGGGCTCTCCTACAGCTGGGACTTGAGGATGGAGGAGCAGCTTGTGACAGAGCAGAGGCGAGCTGGGCTCAGCCCCAAACCCTTGAGTCACAGACTGAGCAAGGGAAAAAGTAGTACGTGATTAGAGGATGACTCAGGCTGGTCTCTGCTGAGCGCTGTGGCTTGGACACTTGGCCAAAGGCTCTGTTGTGAGCTGACATTTTTCGCTCTGATTAATCCTTTCCAGTCGCCGGGCTCAGCTGACTCGGCTGAGCCAGTGGGAGCCGTTGTTCAGCTCCGTGAACTTTATCTCTTTTCAGGGCTTAAGTAGGAGACCCCTTCTCGCCCCCACCTCATCTTTCTTGCAAAAAGCCTGTTTGTAAGAGCCATAATGGAACTCCAGGTGGCCTGGTGATTCCCAAGTAATCCCCTCAGGGATTTGAAGCACTTGGTTATGCCTCATGCATGGTAACAACCCATGGATGTGATTTTTCCCCCCTCTCTTTCCGCTGTGCTGGGTGATTTAATAAGTGCAGGGCATTGGATGCTAAAGGAGGACTGAAAAAAAGTTAAAAAATCCAAACAATCCCTCGGAACACACCAAACTCTGCAGTGTGTGTGCGTGGCCAGTGTATCCAGAGCTTCTCCACTGAACATTTTATTGTCTCCTGAGCCAACCCCCTCTGAGGAGAACAGCAGAGAACTCCAGAGCAAGTCCTAATCCCAGCTCCAAGAGACAGCCACACTCTCCAGGGTTACATCTGGCCCCAGTTTTTCTTCCCCTCTGTCCTACACAGAAACATCTCCCTGCTTGTGCTGCCAAGTCTGAGCACCTTGGGAAACAGTGAGAGCCAGGTCTGAAACTTCTCACCTGGGCTTCTCTCTAGAGGAACCTCCAGCAGGAGAGGAACAGAGTGAAGTGAGTTTTCAAGGCTGAAAAAAAAAGGGTGTTCAGTGCACTTGCTGAGGTTCCAGAGGTCTGTTTGCCACGTGTGTAAAGGGCCAAGCCAAGCAGAAGGGACAGAAGAAGCTTGGAAAGGTGGCAGTGAGGTTATTGGGCTGGAGATGCTACAAGGCTGCTACGTGGACACTCCTTTCCTGGCCTGTGCTCTGGCACCAGAACCTGTTCAGCTTTTCAGCAAAGGTGAGGAAGGTGATGGAGCCTTTTGCTAAAGTCTCCTGAGGTCACTCACTCCCTTGGCTGAGAGCCTACCCAAGTTTGTTAAGTCACTTTGGATGCTTCCATGGGTTAGCGAGAATTGTTAACATCATTAGCTGAACAAAAACGCGAGAAGTAAGAAGTGAGTGCAACTAAATTGGGGCTTGACTGCTAACTCTTGATTAAGAACAGAAAACAGGGCCTCCAATGCCCTGCACCCACAGATTGCCATTGAGAGCTGTCCCCCCTCAAACACGCGGTGCTGGTCCCTGTCAGAGCTGGGCTCCCAGTCTGAAGGGATTACACGTCTAATCCCTGCAGTCACCCTCATCTTCCTCAGGGTGTGCTCCTGGGGAGCAGAGCATTGTCCTCGATTGGTTCCACCAGAAAGGAATTTCCACGGAGGAGCCACAGTGAATAAATCCCCAGCGAACTGCTGTGGGCAGGGGGAGGTGGGGAGCGAGGAGGAGACAAGGACCTGGAGAAAGGCAAGGAAAGGGAGAAGGGAAAAAAAAGCATCTTTGGTGTGCGTGGAACTCCTTGTCTAATTTTTGTTTGGCTCCCAGTCTGGGCCAGCAGCTGCTCTGGTGATGTATTAGAAACGACTTATTGCTGTAATGCATCACGAAGCTCCACGGCCCCGATGACATGTTGCCATAATGCATCCCCAGAGCTCTGCCCAGCAGGAACAGGAGTCCTGGAAACGAAACTGCTCCATAAATTTTAGCACAGTGTTCCCCTTCCCACCCCTCTATCCCCCCCTCAAATTGTTGTGACTTTCTTTTCTGCTCTATTAAAGATTTAAGCTTTGAAAAGTGTGGGCCAGAGCAGGCACTCATTAAACGGGCCCCGATGGTTTCATAAGTCCCCTAAGTCATTAAAGGGTTTAATATATGAGATTAACTATTGCTATTGTTGCTCAGCAAGAATAAATTATCTTTAAATGCTTTTTTATGCCCTCCTGGTAGCGAGTCAGGAACTGGAGCTTGCAGGAGAGGAGGACCTTGGCTGTGGAGCTGAGGGAAACACTGTTCACCCTTGTGAAAACGCAGAGCTTTGAGCAGCAACGCTGCATCGTGGTCATCCTGCTCCTCCAAGCTGCAGAGGTCCATGGAGCTGGTCCTGGGGCCACATCTACGCGTGATTTGTGTGGCTTCGAGATAAGCAGGAGCCCTGGATGCTCAGCCTTAAGCCCTGTGAGCCCCCGGGTTTTAACTGCACACAATAATCCTAAAAAAAAAATGGGGATGGATCCAGCAAAGTGAATCCAGGTCCTCAGTGGTTGAAATCCAGAGCTGCAACCCTAAAAGTTCTGTGTTTTGCTCTGACTCACCCTAAAATCAGCCCAGGGGCTCCTCCAGCCACCGGGTGCCTCAGGGGTCCCTGCAGGTCTGCTGGGGGTGAAGGACACCAGGGAGATGCGACCACCTCCAGTCAAGGGCACGTGATGGTTTGTCAGACAGACCCTCTGCTGTTAAAGTTAGGGATCACTTCTCCTTGCACTTCTTATCCTAGAGAAGAAAAGAGGACTTTTCTATGCAGGCAGCACAACACATTGGTTGACAAACAGGAGTTAATCAAAAAGGAAAAAATATAAGTAAAAGGGAAAGAAAAGGGGAAAATAGGAAAAGAACAAAGGGACTTTTCCTGTGTTTGGGTTATATGGCAAACATGAGCAGACCCTTTGCACAAACCTGCTGGGAAGTTCTGGGTGGCACCGCGGGGTGACCCTGAGGAGGTGCCCATGAGAGGGGAAACCACTGGAAACTCCAGGAGGGAATTGCCAGCAGTTCCTTAGAGGAGCATTTCATGGTATGGTAACAGCAAGTTGACTTTGCCTTGGAAATGCCCCCCCAGGCCGGGCTGGGCGTTGCTGCTGCTGTCCCACGGTTAGTTTTGATCCAAGATTAAGTGTCTTTTTATTTGGTTGAAATGGGTTTTAATTCAAGGCTCTGCTCTGCTCTGCTCGAGGAGCACCAAACGAACGTGCTTCGGTGTTTTTCTTTCCCAAATCCTAAGGGAACGTGCCCCTGGACCAACATTAGACTGTTTTGTTTTGGGTTTTTTTTTTTCCCCCCTTGGTCAAAAGATCCAGTGTGTGCTAATTCTGCCGGGCTCCCTCTCACTCAATCACTCATATTCAGTGCCCCCTAAAGAAACATTGCAGAAGCCAGGAGGGTAAGAAATTACCCAAACGAGCTGCCTGTGCTTCGCCCTCGCATATCACACGCTGAATTGTTGCCACCTTGCTGGGAAAATTAGCCACGTGTTGGCTTTGCTTATCAAGTGACAGAGGAGGTGCTGTGCTGCCCAGGGTCAGGTCAGAGCACTGTCCAAAACTGGTACCCACCAACTGCTTAAGAGAGGGAAAGGATCTAGGATCTTGATTTTTCATGTTTCAAAACTTTGTTTCAAAATTTGCCTGCACCGGAAAACATCAGCAGTTAAATCAAGGCTAAATCAGAGGAAGAAACGGGATTTTTCTTTCTGAGTTCTATTTTCTATTTCACTGAGGAATCCAAAGCAATTTGCTTCAGTTCAACCCAAATCATAATAATAACAAGAAAACCATATTAGTTCAGCCACTGAGGTGAAAAATCAAATTTTCATACAGATTTATGTGTAAAAAATATTTCTTCTTCCCCAGTGAGTGGAAGCTGATGATGCTGTGTCCTTTCCTTGGGGGTACTTTCTTCTCAGAGGGCAAAGGGGAAGCCACCAGTCATCAGGTCAAACACCAAAGCTCATCTGCCACCTGCTGCAGCCAGCTCAGGGGCCTCTGGAATGTGATGGCAACAGGAATCCTGCTGGGAACAGGCCTCTTAGAGCCAGATCCAAGTGTGGTTTCTAAGGCCACGACACCTTCATTTGCTTTAACTTACAAAGGACCATCACAGCAAGTACTTCTCTCTTCCTCACCAGGATTCACCTGTACCCCACCTCATCTTCGGGTGTTAGATCAAATCATCTGAGATTGTAAGATCACCTGAGACTCAGTTTGGAGCCTTTTTTGGAAGTGTTTTGAAAGTTGCAAGAGTTACGTGAGACTCAGATCAGACAGGAGAAAACGCGAGCACTCTCAGGCTGCATTGGCAGCCCCAAAGCAGCCCCTAAAATGTTGAAGAGAGCGGCAAAAGCTGCAGCATCCCATTGAGGCACCGCCCCTGCCATCCTGCTTTCATCAAATCTGGCTCCTTTCGTGAGAGCTTGTTCTGCATCACCGTGTTTGGGAGACTGAACTGCAACGAAAACAAAGCGCGGCGAGGTGATGAAGGCAGCACGTGGGTAAAAGGAGTGAAAGCTCTCAGGGAGCCTCTGAGGCTCAGCAAGTGCAGCGACTTGCCCATCCTCACGCAGGTGATGCTGCAGCACAGCCAAAAATCACAGGCTCCAGGTCTCCTGAGCTTTCCCTCCCTGTCCAGCCGCTGTCCTTGGGATTTTCATCCACAGCTTCTTCCCCGGAGCGTCTGTGGCCAAAGCCTGTTACGTCACCAGAGACAGAAAAAACCCCCAACCCTTTCAGCTCCCCAGCCTTCTGCAGCCCAATTTATGTCCAATTTGCAGACTTTCAACATAGCAGCCTCACAGTTCATAAAATCAAACTCAGCCAGGGCTAAGTCTCTGGGTAATGGATTTAGGATCACTCGAGGTGTTACTGGCAGTTCATGATGGGTAACTTTCTTGTTAACTAAAGTCCCTTTTGCTAAATGAGTTCCAGGTTTAACTCCCCCCCCCAGCCCCAGCTTTCACTCTCCCTTTTTTTTCCCTCTTTTCTTTTTTTTTCCCCTTTTCCCCCCCTTTTTGGCAGCGCTGTTGTGGATGGGAAGGGAGGGGGAGAGGAGGTGGCACAGGACTTTTTATTAGGCTGCGCGTGGAGGGCTTTTCATGGCGAGGGCTACGGGGAGCAGAGACAGAGGGGGGGAAGAAAAGGTGGGATAAGTTGGTCTTTGTGTAAGGGAAAGGTGCTGAAAGGAGGGCTGTGTGCTGGGGCCGGGGGATCAGCCCTCTGGCTCCGCTTGTCTACACAGGGGCCGTGGAGCCGGCGCAGACGGGGCCGTTGGGTTTCCGCAGGTAACGGGGGCTCTGTGGGGAACGGGGCCAAGGAGAGCAAACCACAGCCTGCACAGGGCACGGGAACTCAGCCCCTCCTGGGCTGGGCTCCCTGGGCTGGCAGAGCCGCCAACAGCCCCGTGCTTGGAGCAGGGAGAGGGATGGAGCAGGCAGAGGATGGTCCCCCAGAGACCGGCCGCTGAGCACGGCGCCCGTGTATTCCATGTATTCCATGTATTCCATGTATTCCACATATTCCATATATTCCATATATTCCACATATTCCATATATATAACACCAGGGTGTTCCTCTTCCGTTAACACTGGGTTTTCCAGCTGAGCAGCCACGCTGTTTACCTGGCAGAGATTAACTGCCGATCCTGTTGCAGGAAGGGGATGCGTCGTTTCCAAGCGCTACCGAGCTCTGGGTTGGCCTTGGCAGCACCCAGAGCAGGCATTTAGGGAGGTTTCTGGGGCTTTAAATTGTCCAAAACCCACCCATCTGGTTTGCAGACTTGGAGGGAACACTATCAAAAACTTCTCCCCCTCGGACAGCAGTTCTGACCAAAATAAAAAATGCGGCTGTCATGTTTTGTTTGGTTTTGTTTTGAACCGAAGTGTCTGCTTTGTCATTGCTCTCCAGGCCACTTCTGCTTTCAAACATTTACCTTTCAAGTGTTTTCTGTGCCTCCTTCCACCACCCTGCACCGTGACCCAGAGGACAGGCCTTGGCTCCCTGAGGCTCCCTCCAATGCAGAAGGATCTAAAATAAAGAGGGCTGTCAAAACCAAGTCTTTCTCAGTGGTTTAATCCCATTTTCCTGAGCTCCAGCCTCTTTGCAGGAGCTGTTTGCAGCGAGGTTCCTCATTCAAAATGCACCCCAGGTGAAGCAATAATTCAAAAGTGTAAAAAATGCCCCATTTCATCATAACCGGAACAATTGGTGCTGTTTTCTGGTCTAAAGCAGCGTTTTGGTTTGAAACTGAACTGGTGTCCAGCACAGTCATTGACTGAAGGGCCCCCAAAGATCATGACAAGGACAGACTTGGTGGTGTTAAAGGAGTTTGCAGGGTAAATTTAGCAACCCCAGCCCTGCTGATGGGTCTGTTTTACATTCTGGCCACAGTAAAATTAGCCCAGTAATGATTTGTTATTGATAACAAATAAAACCCCACTTGACAATATAGCTTCGTTACCTCCAGGAGGATATTTTCTTTCCTTTCTGTAGTTGCCAGCCAACATTTTATAATCTCAACCTGGGAGAAGCCTGAAACTATAAATGGAACATTCTAGTGATCCAAGTGGAGGACTCTCTTCCACTCCATTTCATCACTATTTGTTTGGAGTAACTTATATTGTCATCTGAGCCCTTTTTCCTCTTGGAAGGGTGCAGTTGCTCGCCGTGGCTCTGCCAGCTGCCTGCCTTAGCTCACAGAGCACAATCCCTCCAGCCCAGCCATGGATTGTCTTTCAAACTAAACAAATAATTTTATTTAAAAGACAGAAAGAAGAAGAGAATGTCAGCCTTCCACCCCAAACTCCCCGTAGCTGTTTTCTCTGGTTTTGGGACAAATGTGTCGTGTTCTCTGTCCGAGCAACTCTGGCAAAAACAAGGCGTGATATCTACCAAAAACCTGTATTTTTAAAAATAAAGGGGGGCTTTTTTTTTTAATCCAACACATGAACGTTGATTTCAATCTGCCATTGTTTCAGGCATGATTTCATGATTGAATTTCATGATTTCGTGATTGAATGTCATGATTTCATGAGTGAATTTCACTGATTTCAGTCATGGCTCAGTACTTCTGGGGAACAGTGATAAACAGGCTCCTGCTAACGATGTGGCAAAGGTGATGAACTGGAATTAACTCTGATGAAGATGGCAGAAATTCCCAGACTGGATCAGAACAACATCCACCTTCCCAGAGTCATGTCTGGGCAGAGGCCAGCTGTCCACGAGGAACCTTCCATGAGGATGCCGGGGAGAAAGCACAGGGAGAGATACTCTCCCAAGGCAGAATAAGAGGGTTTAGCTCCTGGAATGCCCAAATATGTGGCTGTGCATATGTGGGAATATAGGTGGATGTGTTAAGAAGTCGTTGCTCACGAGAACAGAGCTGACCCTGACAGCGGGTTGTTGGTTCTGGTTTCACCACTTCGTCCCTGATTGCAGCGAAATTCCAAGTATGTAAATCTAATCTTCAGATTTCAATTTGCCTCTTTCTCCCTCGCTTTTAAAACCTGCAAATAGCTAATTTGAGGCAGGATAGAGAGCTTCTGAATGCTAAGGCAATGCTAAAGTGAAAACACAGTTTGGTGTCCTGCGGGTATCAGTGCCCATTGACTGAGGGCTGATCTTACAAAAAATAACACTGTTAGAGTTACTCCCTTTGAATGTTAACTGCTGTTAACTGGGAGGCACGTTGGCTGCTTTTTAAATAACTTAATTGCTTTCCAAAACATTTGTGGTGAGAAGGAAACTCCAAAAGTGAGGGACAAAGCTCTATTCATATTAATGGTGGGCAGCAGTGTCACTGAGCGCTGAACAGCACCAGGCCTGGGCTGGGGGGCACTGAAGGACTGTGGGGATTTAATCCAGGATCCTTTTGGCTTCTCTATCCCAATCTCATCCTCTTCAGTTTCCAGTTTACCCAGCTACAAAACATGGCAAACCAGCCTCGTTCTCAAAACAAATTCGGCTTTCTCGGATGGGCCAGAAGTTTTGGGTTGTGTGTCCTCATTCCCATAATCACATTTTAAATTATTAGATGATTTCTATGATTGATACCAGAAAATGACATCCAGTGTCTAGAAATAGAATTGTCTTTCAGAGCAACTGCAAGTTCTGAAGTTCCCAAGTAAATGCCCGAGAACTTCATTTTCACAGCAAATCATATTTGTAGATGGAAATGCACAGGGGGTTTGGAATCACTACAATTGCATTTCAGAGAATATGAATTTTTCAATTAAAAGTCTGTGAACTGACAATGTGCCTGCTGGGAGCAGTTTAGGCTGTAGATGTAGCTGTGAGTGACGTGGAAACCCAGCATAAAATAGATAAATATTGGGCTGTGTCTGGGAGCTGGTCTAAGCTAAAGCTGGTTCTGTGCCGGGGTGTTACTGGTGTGCTAAAATAAAGGGCCACAAAACAAGAGAGATGGACCCAAGGCTTACAAGGAGCATCACTTCCCCTCCCTCCAACCTGAACCTCCTTTATGCCTCCAGATAATCTTTCCTTGTGTCCAAACCCCAGCCCTGAGGAGCTCCCTGATGTCCCTTCCCATGGGAACCCCCCGAATCCACTGGCAGGGCCAGGGCAGGTGGGATGGGATTGACACCCAGCAAACCCGCTCATTTTCAGCAACTTGAACGGCCAGGAAAGGGTCTTGACAAAACAAATGGCTCCCCATAAACATGTCTGAGGAAATTAAGATGCTACAACTGATCTGCTGTAATAAAATTACTCAGTGGGCTCAGGTTCCAAGGTTGGTCCCTGTATTTTCTGCATCACGCCATGCAATTAATCCTTCCTAAAATAAACACACTGATTAAAATTCCATTATCCTGACAGTTCACAATAAACCAAGGGACCAATGATCCCCTTTCTTTTTAACCTTTTAAGCCATTATAATTAATTCTGGATTTATGTCATTTGCTGGTAAATGTTACGATCACCTTCCCAACTACTTAAACAATTCCAAACAGTTGCACTCCTCAAACATGTAAACAATGGACAATAATTGAACTATTTAACCTGATCCACATTTCATGATGTTTCCTTTATGCACAAAGCTCAGCATTGACTTGCTGGGGTCTCATTTGTTTGTGTTTTGGTGTTTGGTTTTTTTTCCAGTCTCTAAATAAGTGCTCATTAAAAATAAAATAATAACACTTTGGAAAAAGACAGGGAAGTGTCTGAATTTGCCCTCGTGATTGGTTTGGTCTCGTATTGAATTTGTCAGTGAATAGAGACCTGCTGAAGAACATTCTTTTATATTATTATTGCAAACACACTAAAAAAAATGCCAATATTTTTCTTACCAAGTTTTCTGCTGTTCCCTTTTGCCCAAAGTCGACCTTCCTTAGCATGTCCTGTGTTTTAGGATGACAACCACTGTGCTCATAAAAACACGTGAAATCACAACCATTTTGCTCAGTGGAATCACCTGTTGCTCAAATGCCTCTGGTTGTCACAGCAAACACAATATGGTAAAGGAAACCAATCTTAAAGGCAAGTTTTTTTCAGTTAAAATCACAGGGCTGAGGGGCTGCAAGGTTGTCCCAGCCTGTGGCCAAAACAACATGAGAGGAAGTTCCATCTGCTCTAGGAATCACCAGCCGGCTTGGAGGGGGTGGATTTACTAAATCAACCACTCCTTTGCCTGTGTTTTGTGGGTATTTTTTCTTCTCCGTCTATAATTTACCAAAAAGAAACCAAATAAAAAGAATGAGGTGGTACAATGTTATTAAAATCGCCACTTAAATGAATTTGTCTCGGTTTCGGAAAAGAGCGTCGAAATTTCAGCTTCTCAAAACCCGTGATGACAAACAGAGATGCAATCTCCAAATTTTTTGGAAGGTGGAAAATCCATTTGCTAACCAGCCCTACTTACAACTGGCTAGATGGGTTGCTTATCCAAACTAACACTGACCTTCAAAAATGTTTGGGTTGATGTCAGTGTTTGGGCTGAGGTTTGGCTTGGCCAGTTCTCCTTTTTCCATAGCAGTGCACCCATCCCTAGAAGAGATGCAGCTCTGCAGTGGAATAAAGAGAGGAATTTGAAGCACACGTAGGCCAAACTGAGCTATTATTTAATAGAAATAATAAAGAAAAGCGTTTAGCTCATCTTCATCTGGCCACTGGCACACGGGGCCTGGGAACAGCAGCTGGTCCCATCACGGACCCATCAGCCCTAATAGCAACGACTGACGAAAAGGAGGAAAGAACACAGATTTATTAAACAGCTAAACCGTGTTTACATTGATAAATGAGCTTCCTAGAGAACCCAAAGTTCATTTTAAACCCCCCTGCCCCCTTTTGAGCAGCTCTTTAGCCAGGCAGCTGCAGAGCCCTCCCGGGATCCCCCAGTGCCACCGGCACAAACCTTCCTTCTCAGGTTCTGCCGAGGGGCTCCCGAGCGGTGCCCAGGTGTTGAGGTTTAAGGATGTGCTGTTCCCCACATCAGCTGCACAGGATGGACTGTGGCCCGCACTGTCAGCACCCTGTGAACAGGAGAAGGCTGTCTTTGTGCACGCTCCAGGCCGGGGCCGGGGCCATCTCATTCTGTTTCGAATTAACAGCGGCGGCGATTTCCGCTGCCGCGGCTTTGTAGAAAGCCCTCTATGTTCTCGCAGGCGCCATGGGAGGCTGCAGGAACATGCAAATCGTGTTGTCTCAGTTTGCTCCCGTGGTTTTTGCTTTCCGAGGAGGCTGGGAAGGGAAGAGATGGGGGTTTGGCCATCGGCAGCCAAGGAGGAG
This sequence comes from Pseudotriccus pelzelni, assembly GCA_035584735.1. Taxonomy (NCBI): domain Eukaryota; kingdom Metazoa; phylum Chordata; class Aves; order Passeriformes; family Tyrannidae; genus Pseudotriccus; species Pseudotriccus pelzelni. Next base: position 1,725,979 of record JAWMRA010000042.1, read on the forward strand.
AGGAAGGACGGAGAACTGGGGTTTGGGATGAAGCGCGAGCTCTGCACGAGGCAGGTCGTGCTCTGGACTGACCCACGGACTGCAGAAGTTCTGTCTTCCAGGACATGAGGAAATGCTGGAGTGCATTTGTGAGCAGAGCCCCAGAAACCAGGCAGCATGAGGGGAAAGTAATAGAATCCTGGAATGGTTTGGGATGGAAGGGGCCTTAAAGCCCATCTCATTCTATCCCCTGCCATGGGCAGGGACACCTTCCACTGTCCCAGGTTGCTCCAAGCCCCATC
>JAWMRA010000042.1:1726359-1749031 GCA_035584735.1 Pseudotriccus pelzelni
GGGCACAGCCCCAAGGCTGCCAGAGCTCCAGGAGGGTTTGGACAAGGCTCTCAGGGACAGGGTGGGATTGCTGGGGTATCTGTGCAGGGCCAGGAGTTGGACTGGATGATCCCTGTGGGTCCCTTCCAACCCAGCATATTCCAAGATTCCGTGATTCTATAAACTGAGGTAAAACATTACATTCAGCTCCTGCCAGGTAAACCATTCCTGGGGGGCTTGGAATAAGGAACAGAGCTTGTTGGGCAGTTGTTTCCAGTGAAAAGGTGTTCCAATATACCTTTAAAAAAACACATTCCAGGCAAAACACAAGGGAATGAACTTTGGGAATGGCTACACAGCCGCATCCCCCTCCCCCAGTCCAGTCTTACCGACGCACAACAACACCCTGACATTTCATTTCGAAGGGTCCTTTCTCGGGACAAATTTAACCCTGCTCGCCGCTGTCGGCAAAAAAAAAAAAATAAAAAAAAAGGAACAAAATCCATTCACCACGGGTTTGTTATGAAGCCCACTGGTTGCAAATTGATTTCTGAAGGCCCAAGGAGCGGGGCAGGAGCGTTCTTTGCCCCCGTGTCCCGCGCCCGGGGTGCGCGATGTGCGGCACGGTGCCCTCGCTGCAGGGCCTCCCTGCAAACGTGTTTTCCTTGGCCGCAGGAACCGCATGAAATAAATTATTCTGCGGCCGGGCTGACAGAGCTGGGCACGGGGCACAGGGGGCTGGACAAGTTCCCAGTGGCCTCTGGGCCAGGATTTGTTCCGAGCGGGGTTTGCGGGGGGCAGGTGTGGATCACGGGGGTCAATCCCCAGCTCAGGTTTGTCTCCTCACGTCACAGGAGCACGACGTGCTGCTCCTGCAAGTCTCACTTATCAGAGCTCAATGTGACTCCTGCCAGAGCTGGAGAGCTCAGATATCTCCATCTCGGCATGTTTTGAGGTCAGACCTCGTGTCTTATCACGTGTTTCACAGCTGAAAGGCTCTCAGGCAACTCTGTCAAAGCCATGTGTGCAGGTCTCTCCAAAGCCATGGTCAGTGAGAACCTAATGGCAATAGCAGTTGTTTAATAAGGGGTGAAAAAAATCAATGTTCCTTTTGCCATCAAATACGTTTCCATTTTGAATAGAAAAAAAAAAATCCCCATAGCTTTTGCTTTTAGTCATTAAAAGTCAGATTAAAAATAACATTTTTGCTATCTGATGCCTATTGAATTCGAGGGCATCCAATGAAACAAATCAGCAAGGTGAACTTATGTTTTGCTTTCAAAAATAAGATTGTGTATGGTCAGGTAAGTAATATTATGTTCTCTTATGTCCTATTTGCCTCTGGTCATGTACCTTCTCTGCTCTCCTTAGGAAAGCATCTGATTCTGTCTCCCTGCAAAATCTTTAACAAGTTTAATGTTTGTAAGCAAGGGAGACATGGCAGGAGCTTTAAAATTCTCTCTGTCCTGCAAAAGTATTGAAGCAAAGCAAGAAAACCTCAACAGGTTCTGAATTCCTGTCGGTTAAGAAAGACACTGATTTTTATACTGAGAAGGCAGCCTGGGATCTCTCTCTTTCCCTGAGCTGTTCTACACATTTACTGAAGAGGAAAGTGCTCTCATATGGGAGAAATCACTTCCAGAAGCTGTTCCTGCACCAGGTCACACAGTAGCTGCTGGGAAGGACAAATCCAAACGAGAGCAGTGCCTGGTGGCAGCTTCACAGCTGCACTGCTGACTAAGACTTTCCTCCTGCCTGAAAAGCAAACTTTTTAAAACACCCAAGTCCCACATTTTACACGAGAAAGTCGGAAATTTACTCCTTTCAAGCTTTACGTTTCCCCACCTGAGAACTAACACGGCCAAAGTTTATCAGATGCGATAAGGTAAGTCCTGCGTTACTAAAAATGAGAGAGAGGGAATTATTTTCCAGCACTGCTGAATATCTGAGTGCTTTTTTTCAGGATGCCTGGCTGTTATTTCATCTCGACCATCCATACGAAATAATTGGGAAGTCAAAGCACAGCAAATATCTCCTGCTGCTGGTTGGCCAGAACGGGGACGTTATTGGGGAGTTAAGTGGATAATGGTGTGAAATCAGCCTATAAAAACCAACACACTTCACAGTTAATATTTTTTCGGAGTGCGGGTAAGTCACTGTGACACATCTGTCATAACTCTTCTGGGGAGCTTCAGGATGTGTCTGATCTTTCCCACCCCGAGCTGAAATGTATCTCCTGAGCTGCAGCAGCCCCGCGGAAACCCAACACCCGCAGGTCAATGGCAATATGCTGCGCAGTGTCAGCACGGGCTGCGCTCACAATGGCAGCCTGTGATGATGCCAAGGCCTCAGCCTGCTCCGAGGGATCTTCCCTTCCACCTGTGAACCGGCTCGGAAAGCTCTGCAATTCCTTTTCCCCGAGGAGAGCGGGAGTTAGGTGGGATGCTGGGGTCACGCTGTGAGGTGAAAGTCCTGATTCCTGCACACACCAACCCTGCTGGAAACTCTCTGGGAGCTCCTGAATGGGGACAGGAGAGCACCAGAGTCCTGGGAAGCTGATGATTGCTTCCATGGACAACGAAGTAAGAATTTCTACTCTCAATGACACTCCTACCGCGTTATTTTAGCTAAAAACGCTCAAACTGAAGGTTAAAAACAGCTCCAGCATCTCGTTTTCCATAGTGGAAAACCAAACCAAAGCAAAACTAATCTGCTGTGGACTTGGGCTGTCTGGAGCCAGCAGGCTGCAGTGGGACAGGTGAGTGAGGAAGGAGCCCGGGAAGCCAGGCAGGATGCACATATCCAGGAGGAAAGCATTCCCAGAGCCCTGTGTCTGCCTCACGCAGTGATGGACACTGATTTCATGCCTCTCTGGCCTCCCAGATGGTCAGTGCTCACCTCTTTTCCTGATACTGCTCCAGCATCTTCAATTCAGCTGGGAAATGGTGCCGGTGAGAAGGGAATGATGTGACACTCCTGCCTCTCTCTGAAGTGAAATTCCGAAGGAGCAGCCACCAGCTGAGCACACTGGGAAAAGCAACCACTTGTTCAAGCTCCCAACTACCCCTGCAGAGCCTGCCTCAAACTGCAGTTTAAAAATCCCCCCTCATTTATCTATTGCATTTGTGTTCAATGCTTGACAGAGTAGAAAACACCTAATACTAAAAATCTGCTTTCCAGCTGAAAAGAAATTTGCATTATTAAATTGTACTATAAAGTCATGGAGGCTCCAGAAAAAGGAGCCACGAGTCAGTTCTAACCTTTGGGACAGGCTCACTGTTCTTGGTAAGCTGGGTTTGGGCTGAGCTGCTGGGCTGGGTGATCTGAGCACTGATGACAAATTCCACTGTGTTATGAGGAATCACTTCCCTCTGCATCACCCACCAGTGGCTTTTTCTGGAGTTCATCTAAGCAAAAAATAACCTCAGTGCAGCTTTGGAGGTGAGAGTTTCCTGAGCTCCAGGTGCTGTCCCTGCTCTCAAATCAAGAGCAGCAAAGAGGCAGAGCCAGTGATTGGGGTGATCAGGTCTGCTCCACCTGGGCCTCACTCGCCCACCAAAGTTTGGGGGATTTCTATTCCAATTCCAGTTCGGAAATCTTAATTCTCACCAGCAAACCCTGGGTCTGGGCTGGCTGTGCTGTTTTAACACACATGACTGCAGGAGAACTGAATGCAGCAGCCAGCCACTGGAATTATGCCTGGATTACAATGGAAGTGTGTTGGGTTCTGACACCCTCCAGGAAGGAGTGGAGCTTTAGGGGTACCTGGGACTAAATCCTGCAGTTTTAAGCTGAGCTGCCTCACAGACACCAAGCTCTGCTTCGTGTTAAGTGCTGATTTCCAGGATTTTGGCTGAGCTCAGTGAGGAGATGGGATTCATTTGCGAGGAGCGGACCCCGCTCTAGATCCTGCTTTCAAAGAAACCTGAGGGTGTCTGCACTCGGAGCAGTCCTTCAAACCCAAACCATTCTGCCTGGCTTGGACAGAAAACAAAAGCCAGCTCCAGTTGACTCAGTTTGCAAGAGAGAGAGAGAGAGAAAGAAGCTGAGTTCTCAGTTTTCAGCTTTGAAATATCTGCTGATGGTCCCTTTATTTAATGCAATATTTAATGCTATCAGATGATTTGAGGGGGTGTTTAAAAGAGCAGCAGACACCAAATCCTATGGCTACAGGGCAGTTTTCCAGCTCTGACATTCAGCACCTCTCTCTGCACAAAATCAGGGGATTCAAGAGCCTCTTCTGCAGATGACTGGGGTATAAATGTTAAATACAGGCCCAAGTCTAGAGCTCAAGGGGTTAATGACAAGGTGGGGTTCAAAATGAAACAAACCCAAATGAAATCAAGTGAAATCAAATCAAATGCTCCTGATGGAGTGGTGCTAAAAGGTTAACTTCCCAAATGGTCTTGCTCTCGAGCCGATCCTGTGGTGGCTCTGTGGTTTCCGCCTATATAAATTTGATAATATTTTACAAATGCAGTGTATGAAATATATTCTTAACATGTGTTTAATACATTTACAATCTATTAAAATGAAAAACAGAATATGCTTCAAATACTGCTTGGGTATTTGCTTAATGCAGTATGTCTGGAACATGTTAAACATTATTTTAGAGGTAATTGAAACATTTCACACACATCCACCCCGGGTTCTGTGCGTGTGCCCCGCTCGCACCGGGGGCCAAACCTTGCCTGGAGCGCACGGGGTGAGTATCCAGGCTGAGGATGGAGAGGTTCTGTCAGCTGGGCATTTTCCTGGGCCTCTTCTCCTGTGGAAGCACAGCCCTTGTGCTCCTTCACCCCCTGGCATGGGGTGCTCCCGGCATAGCACCTCTCAGCTCCGGTTTAGCTGAACAAATCGGAGCCAAATTTACCCTGGGCAGCTGGTTACCGAGCTACAGGGTATCATTTCAGCCCGTTTCAGCACAGAGCCTGTCAAAGCAGCCATTAAATCCTTCTCAAATGAATATTTATGCAAATACACGTGGTACGGGAGGATTCCTATGTAAGTATTTGCTTAGTTTCACAACACGTTCCTCTCACTCGTGCCAATGTTCCCGAAAAAGTGAACAAGGTGTGTAGAATAATGATGGAGAGAAGTGCTCCTTCTTGCCCAAATAAATGGCCACAAAGGTTTGGTTATAGTCTTTTTTTTCCCTCTTGATTATAATCTTTTCCTCATTATCTCTGTGGGATAAGCTGAGGTTCCTGGATGAGACAGGATGATCAGTAAATTATACATCCCTCTTTGAGGTGATGGAGTGGCTATCACTGCTCCTGGCTCATTGGAGAGGGGTGAAAAATGGGGTTTGTTTCCGTGTGTCCCACACCTCTGACTTCCCTCTGCCATTCCCTTCTGGACCGAGCACAGCACACGCTTTTTTGGGCAAGGAACCTCCGCTTAACTTGCCGTGGAGCTTCCTGTTCTCCCATTCTCCAAACCTGAAGCAGCAAACTGTGTAATAAATACTGGGGGCGATGGTAGTTACACTTCAGGCCGGCTGTCAGAAAAGCTGAGCTTCGTGCTGAGAGATTTGCAGCCTGGAAAGAGGCCATTTGTGTGCGATTTCAAACTCCTCACGCTCAAAAGTCTGGCTTTTCCTCGCTCCCTTGTGGATGTTTTGCCTCACGCTCGGGATGAAACCTCTTTGGAGACAGGAAAGCAAATTGGTTGGGGAAGAAACTGGAGAGATGAAAAGGGAGAGAAGGTCTCTGTGCTCGTGAAAATGAGATAAGAGCAGTTCTTGGTGGCTTTCTGTCCCACTCGTAGCTGGCAGACTCACACAATATGGACCTTGATATCTCAGCTTCTTTCCCCAGTGGAGCCTTTACTCCATCTCCTGCCTCCTCCCAACATTTTTAATCCCTTTAAAATCCTCTCCCTTTGCCAAGTAGTGTGGGCAGCTATAAATTTGTCCTGGTGGTGGTAGAGCACAGGCTATTTGTCATTCCAGCGCTGGTTGGGACACACATTTTAGCTGGGAGCCATTAGAAGAAAAAATAAAATTAATCAAAGCTTAAAATGGACTAAATTAGGGCTCATTACAGAGAGATGGGGATGTTTAATAATTTCTGTATAATCCTTTCTCTGTTGCTCCTTCAGGGAGTTATCTCAGTACCCACATTCAGGTGAGATGCTCCTTGAAATGAATTAATGTCAGAAAGTAGATTAATAATTTTCCAAGGACAGCTCAAGCCAAAAAGCATAATTTTAATATATCTGTTGCAGTCCCTCTTCATTGCCTCAGGCAAGCAGCTACTGGAGAGACTGTACTTTGTAATTCTTTTTTTTTTTCCAAAGGAAATAACTTTATTTCCCAGTGCAAGATTGTGCTGTGCACTATTTAAAAATAAAAATTATCCCATGTTACTTATTTATAATGTTATAAGCAGATAAATATTTATAATGTCATAAACCTGGGCAACAGCTGCTTTCTAGAACCACCCAGGAATCATTTCTAGAACCACCCAGGAATCATTTCTAGAACCATCCAGGAATCACTTCTAGGACCATCCAGGAATTATTTCCAGTCCCCTGGATAATGCACATTAATGGACTCTTTGTGCCTGGGTTGCAGACCGGTTTTTCTGAGTCTCTGAAAAGCTTTCCTGAGGGGCAGAGAAGTGCAAACTCTCCCCAGTTTCATTTGTTTCTCATTTTCAACCCCTCAGTTTCCACACCCCTGGGAAAGGGAGCCCTGAGCAGCACAGAAATTCACTTTGTGTCCCTTCTGTTTTTGGCAGGTCAGGGTTCATCCCTCACCTCCCCCCTTCCCTTTCATCTCTTCTCCTCCTCCTTCCCCCCGTCCCATCCAAACCCAACGTGCCCTTTCCAGCCCAGGAGCCCGAAGGAAAGTTTGGAGGTTACAGATTCGAACAAACTTCATTTCAACAGTAAACAAGCAGAAAATGACCACATTGGTGTCAGGTTCTTGATAAATATTAGGCCTGACGTAGGTTGGGGTTTTTCCTTGGATTTCTGCTTGCTGTTTGCGTTCCAGGAATTCATTTATTTTTTTTTACAGTAGGTATTTTTCTTTTTTTCTTTATTATTATTATTATTAATTTTTTTTAACCAGTTAAAGTAATTTTCCAGCCTGTAACCATGGAGTGCATTGTATTCACTCCCAAGTGCCATGGTCAGAACTGAAAAACTGTCTGATCTGCCTGACACCATGTCTTGGACAGACGAGTTTATCTTGAGACATTTATTTTCCAGAATGTAAGAAGAGGTGGTAAAGAAGGGCTGTGGCTGGTGGGGCAGAGCCACCCATTAAGGTGGGCAGCTAATTTCACGAAAAAGGATATTAACTTCATTGAATTTAACTCTCTTCTACTTGATTCTATTTTATTTTACTTTTCCAAAGGTTTCTCCTGTGAAGTTCTCAAAACCTAAAGCCTGTACCTGAATAGCAACCCAACATCGCATCGGCTTTGCAAGGCACTGAAGGAATTTCCACATGAAAAGCCCCGAAAGCTGCCAGTGCAGGAACTCTGTGGCTCAGGCAGAACTTATTAACCACAAGACATTTCTGAAATATCAACCAGCTGCTTTGCCCCATCCTATGCCGAGTTTTGACTTCGCATCTGAACCAGCTCAAGCAGTTTTTAAATCAGAGACTGGCAGAGGAAGGGGCAGGAGCCTGAAGTCATCATGTGAAAAAAACAGTTTAAATCGATTTTATATAAAATAAGAGACTCAGAAGAAATGATAGTTCTTAAAAAAAGGGGTGAGATTAAGACAAGATTGCACTTTCCAGGTCTAAGAAGACTCATTTTTTGGTTTTTTTTTCCGGAGCAGTGTTTCAAATAGAGGAGCGGCTGAACTGCAGAGAAATCCGACTGCCCACATTTTCCAGAGAGTGTCTCTTTGAAAACAGGTGACTTTGCTGGTGTGGAATGAGAGCTCTGAGAAATCTGTCCAGCTGATGAATCTAAAGCAAAGTTTAACGAGGACATGGGAGTCCTGAACCTCCCTCTGCTCAAAGGCTCAGCTTTGGAAATCTTTACACAATACAATGAATTTCAGCAGACCCTGAACAAAACTGTTATGGCAGAACCCAAATAAATTAAGATTTATGAGGCTGATTCTCCACATTCCTCTGAAATGTTTGCTTGGGCCAGTCGTCCCACCCTCTGTCAGAGAGATTTGCATCGTGGGTCTAGCCCAGAGCTCACCCAAGGTTATGCAGCATCTTTAACTTGAGGGGCTCAGGATCCATGTTCAAGGGGATTAAAGCCCCTCAAAGGGGGGAAAAAGGAGCTGGGGAGTTCTCTGTGTGTGGGACCAGCTGAAGACAACAGGCAGTGCTGAGAAACCACATGGAACTCGAGAGATGTGGCAACACAGCCCCGAGGAGATGTGCCAGCTCTTCTACCCTGACACAGCATCCCTCTGACACTGGATCATTCGAAATGTCCTGGGCAATTTCTGCAAATCGTGTGAATATTCAATCCCCTTTGGTGATCACACACTGCTAGACAGCAATAAAGCTGATGGTGCTGCTTCCACAGCACTCGTCTCCTGTTGGGGAGTATTCCGAAGATATTGTAGGAGCTGAGTTCCTGACAGTGCCCAGTCCTGGCACAGAGCTCTGGCCTGAGTGTTAAACACCCTTAATCAGCTCATCAAAACCAACACCTACTTATTTCAGGAGTCACTCTTCCAATTCATCAGAAATGTTGCATTATCTTTGAGGGACCTGCAGCTGCTGCACCTCAGGGCTGTGGTCTAAGATGGGCTGGGTGTGTTTATTTGTACTTGGACTGGAAACCTCCAAAAATAAATGCCAGGCCAGGTGTGCGAAGCGATGCTGAGTGACTCAGAGGTGGCGTCAGGCCCGCTGAGTCAGTGCTGGGTTGATGGTCTGGCACCGAGTGGGGACACAATGTCTTCTGGCTGGTGCCTGGGTCAGACAGGGCAGAAACCTTCCAGTTGTTCATACGTGATATAGAATCTTGTTTTCTTCACCTTTCTCGGGTTCCACTCCGTAAGGTCGCACTTGTGAAAATGAATCTTGCTGGAAAGCCTGATGGAAGAAGGAAATGTGAGCTGTCCTCAGGACTTAGTTACTCAATAGCTTGTCAGAGACCCCAAAAAGATGGCAGTGCTGGAACATCTCAACCTGGGCAGCCCTAATGGCAGCCTTAAATCTTGCGGGCTTTGAAGCAGTGACCCCACGGGCTGTGGCGGCCAGGAGTGAGACATCAGGGGGCCAGGCTGGGAGAGTTTTACCTGCAAACCCTCAAGGGATGTAGGTGCCACAGGGGCTGGGGGAGCAGCTTTGGCACCGGTGTCCCCACTCGGGTGGTTGTCTCGCCCCAGTCGGTGTGGCAGGGACAGGGTGACATCCTTTCCTGGTGACAGCCCCGCTGCTGCAGGAGGGACAGGCTCTGGTGTGGCCAAGGCAAACAGAGCAGCTCCAGTGGAGGGTAATAAAGATAATTAGGGGATGGAGCATCTCTCCTGCGAGGAAAGGCTGAGGGAGCTGGGACTGTTCAGCCTCCACACAATCCTGTGCTCTGGGATGGCCCTGCTGGAGCAGGAGGTGGGAGCAGAAGACCCCGAGTGGTCCCTGCCAGCCTGGCCCACTCAGTGATGCTGGGAGAGGTCCCCCACGCAGCTCAGCCCCAGCTCTGTGAACCCATTGTGGCTGAGCTGCCATGACATCATTTCCAGCCTCCATCAGCGCGTGTTCAGAGCTCAAATCTGCTTGGCAGGGTCCCAGTCCTTTCCAAGTTTCATGGCTAGTTAGCTCCATATTACTTCCCAAAATGCTCCTATCTTTACACTTTTAGAAAATACCCACTGCTCCTAAAGCTTCCAGCCTTATTCAAAATGAGCTACTCCTTTTTTTTTTTTTCTTTTTCTTATTTTTTTTTCCTGTAAGAAAGTGAAATCTGTGTGCTTCCCTATTAAGCCACTTTATTCTTGGCAGGCTTTGAAAAAAAGCCCTACTTCAGCAATTTAAGCTTTTCTTCCTGGAGGCACAATACTCAGACACGAGGAGAAGTAAGTCAAGAAGACAAAATAAACTTTTTTTTTTTTTTTCAGGAAGACTCGAAGCCAAGTGGAACTTTCAATGAATGATTGAGAGAGTCGCTGCTTTTGATATGCACAAATACATCCCAGCGCTGGGTACCCCATGCAGGCAGCACCACTTCCCTGGACACTGCTGAGCTGGAAAGGGGGGAAACTATAATAGATATTGTACTTTGTCCCTCACAATGGCTTTGAAATACGTGCACAGCTCAGTAAAGGCTGTGCCAGTTCTTGAATGATGAATTTGTGTTGCCCAGGCAAAAAAGAGGAAGGGAAAGAACCACCACCATTTTTTCCACAGCATGCTCCAGAATTCCCTGGGATCTACGATATCCTAAAGCTTGTATTTGCTTTCTGCTCCACGTTTATTTGCTTAAAGAGGAGGAGATAGAGATGAGTGGGTTTATATCGTGGTCTTATTCACACCAGATTTATTAAAAATTGAGGCAGATTCATCATTGGTATGAATGGTGCTGACTGCTGAATACCAGCCAGGCTCCTGACAATAATTAGGGTTTTACCTGTAAGCTTTCAATCAGTATTTTCAGGATCTTTAGTGGTATATTACATTCACCTACCTTCTACAAATAGAAGCATTTTCATCCAGCAAAGAAGAATCAAAAGCCCATTTGGAGGAGAGAATAAAAATAAATGGTGGGAAATCAGCGGGAAAGTGATTCACACAGATAAAGGGAAAAAATAATACCAACAAATCTTGCCAAAGAGTTCTGGGCACATAAGAAATGACTGCCACGAAATGTCCTCGGGCACCTTGGGCTGAAGACACTCGCAGAAGTGTCATGTGTCTGAGAACTGCTGTGCAAAGCGACTCATGGGCTTTCTCACGGGTTCCAGGGCAGCTTCTTGCTCCTATTTACTGCTTTTACTGGGACAGAAAGGCAAAAATCTCCCACACGGGGGGGGAAATGGATTTCATCCACAGCACTGCCTGACTGGACGAGGTCTGTGTGTCCGGCACAGCTTCAGGGCTTTCCCCTCGAGGTGATCAAGGAGGACACTCTGGGCATGGAGAATTCTGGACCCACTCCAGGCAAGTTCAGACTAGTTTTGTTCACAGTGGTGAAGAAAACCAGGGGATTAAAATGAACCCCAAAGTCTTGGACTCTTCAAAACCAACTTGATGCCAAAAGTCCCTTCCTCTTGCCACCCCAGTTTAAGCCACAACCGTGGCAAAACCACACAGGGCAACTCAAACCACGATAAGATGGGATGGAAACTTGCACCATCAATGTTTCTTCGATGGCAAATATCAACTTTTGTGTGTTTAATGCCCTTGAAACTGATTTCACGATCAAGTGTTTAACATGGGAGAGACACACAGTTCAAGCCCAGTTCAACGTGCCCCAGGACACCTCCTCTGTTCTGATGGCCTCAGAAATGAAGAGAGCAAAGGAAAGGCAGCCCTGCATCACTTCTGCTCCACTAAAACCGAAATTGAATTTGAAGTTCAGGTTATGCAACAGCATAGCATTGTCTGGTTTTATTAAGGCCACCAGCTTCTGGAGGGCTCCGGTGTGTTATTGTTCTCAATTAACACACTTCTCCTCTTTCTCTCTGGAATCCTTCCCGCTGGTTTGCATTGTAATAATACCTCCAACTCACAGGCTCCAAGATAGATTTCAATTTGTGAGGCCAGCCTCACTTCATAACCCACCGAGGAGCAGTCCCAGGCTCCATCCCCACACGCTGCATTCATTAGAGGCAAATCCGCAGAAGCAAACAAACAAACAAACAACAATTCCTTTGCCTTTTGCTGTTTGGTTCGCTTTTGGGCCTGGGATAAATCTTGACATCAGGAAAAAACAGTCAGCAAACGAAGCCAGACAGTAGCTGTGTCTTTTGGCAGTGAGAATAATCTAATAAAAATCACCTTTCAGAGACAAAAAAAAAAAAGGAAGGGAAAAAAAAAGAAAAAAAAGAGAAGTTTCTCTGGACACTCGGTAACGTCACCTCGGCACGAAATATGTTCCACTCTTGGTTTGTGTTTTTTGGACCAATGCAGCTTAGGATGGTTGTTATCCCAAGCCCATGCCACCAGAGTTGGAATTAATAATATAAACCGTGAGCCCGAGCTCTGATTGACAGCTCTGATTCTGTTAATTCCTTCTAGTTGGTCTTCTACCACGGTCAGAAGTTAAAATTTATTTTGACAAGCTTTCTGCTGGTTATGGAGGCAAGGAGCTTTATACTGGGGTATCCAGTGATTAAATATCTGGCATAGATTATCAAAAACTAGAGGGGAAGGCAGGGAAGGCCTCTTGGTGACAAAGCAGGTCCTGCGGTGCGTAGAACTTGGTTTTAATTAAGTTATTACCTCCCTTAATAGGAAGTAGCTGTTCCCTTTGTTCTTTTGCAAGTCAGCAGACAGTAACTGAGCGTGGAATGTAAGCAGCTCAATCCCGGCAGCGCTGCCTGGGCTGCTGCTCGCAGGGACACGAGGTGGCCCTGCAGGACCTGCTGGGTTCTGTTTCACCCACGGCAGCGCAGGATCCCCGGGGTGACGGTCACGGCTCAGGCACGTAAACTCTGCGAGGCTCAAACCCAGTAATTCGGGATTAAGGGCAGAGCTCCTGGGCTTAATCAGTGGCTTCGTGGTAATTAAAGGCAGAGAGGGCCGGGAGTCAGCCCCTTTATTTCCCAGGGTTGTCTCTCAGGCTCATTTTCCAAAATGCCTCAGTGCTGGGGGAGTATTTCAAAGGTGTTTCGTCAAAAAAAAAAAACCCTCTTATTATCTTTTTGATCACCCGTGCCAATAACATTCAATACCTCTTTTTATTTTCACTTCCACTCATAGCAGTAGCTTAAAAATCTACAGCCATCACAGCTCAAAATATCATTATGAATGAGACCAACTTGGGTTTCGGAGAGAGCAGCTTCAGCTCACAGAAATTTGGCCACATCAGCATGAAGAAGAAAACCAGACCCATTAGTTTTCAGCTTTGATTTTATAAAAATTGCAATTGTTGCACTGGGAGAGATCTGAGGTGCCGGAATTGAAGTCAGGATAGGACGGCACATTTCACAGAGGAATGTCTGGAAAAAAAAAATAATTAAATTTTTGATCTTCTACACCTCTGGAACATCTTCCCTGGCAATTAAATATTCCCTGCCGAGTAAACTGTGATATCAAGCTCCCTCCGGTCGCTCCAATATTTGATGCGGGGTAAGATTATAAAACCCCCCCCACAGAATCCTCTAAAAAAACCGCTGTGTAGGGCAGTTCTTGTCCCGAATCAACCGAGAGCAACAAACAGCCCGTCCCACCCCCCCGGTGAGGGTTTGTGTGCAAGCGCAGCCAAGCACGGACCCTCCATATGGTCACGAGAATCCCTCCTACAGAGGGAGTAGCCACCCAAAACCAAGAGCAGACTATACACTTCACAAGGAGGCAAACCCCGTGAAGGGTTTATTTGGGGGGTGGGGAGGAAAGAGACAGAAAGAATTAACAGAAAAAAAAAAATAATTAAAAAAAAAAAAGAGAACAAGGCTATTTTCAAACGTGTAAACTTGTACAGGCGGAGGCGCAGGTGGGGCTGTCTTGCTCTTTGCTGGGTGTGTGGGTTCAGCTGTTGCAGTGTTTAAGCAATGGGTATTTATTGTCTTTGGTGGTAAAATTCATTTTGGTAGCAAAGGGACACGGGGGAGATGCACATTCCTCCCTCTGCTGCCTGATGCTCTCAGGGACTCTGCCACTCCAAGGTGCTGCCCTGCAGGTGTAGTTAATAAAAGCAGAGCTGTCATCTCACCTCAGGGCTGCAAAGATTCCAGGCTGTCCAGAAAATGTCCCAGTGAAAAGTGGGAAAATTACTACAAGGCCAAGGGGAGGAAAAATAACACAACTTATTTGCTGAGCGGGAATGGGAATAATTCCTACATTAAAACTGTAATATAATGTTGTTACATCCATAACAACAACAAAGTAATTATTATTATAGTCCAATTTAACAACACTCCTCATTGTAAGAGCTGATAGGGACAAGATGCACTGTGTAGTGCAAATCTTTTTCTGTGCACAAACTGTACTTGCTGCTTAGGAGAAAGATGTCCTGAAATCAGCTGATGGTTTCAAGGATGGGTTTGTTGGTTTGGTTTTTTTTTTTTTCACTTGTAAAAATTCTGGGTCCTGAACAGTTCAGCCCAAAGTATTTCCACTCTGGAATAAAAGACACATTTCATTTGGGAGCAAACACTGAAATAACAGAAAATCAGATCGGAGAGATGACTTTGGGGAAGCGTCTGCAGGGTTGGGGTCCCCAGGAAACAGTTTATTCAATAAAGGAGCTGGAGCTTGCCTGGAGAAAGCACTCAAAGCAAGAAATGCAGAACAGCTGCTCTCGTGCTAAGCTGCCATGTTCCCAAATTGAGATATGGGAGATACCATTGCACAAAACACTGGCTGCACATAAATCAGGAATGTTCCCGCCAGGGAAACCTCACGGTGACGTATCAAGTGTCACTGGAGAAAAAGGCTGATCTCCTGTCGGAGGATGGCCTGGCTGAACAGCCTTGGGTGGCACCAACCACGGCAGGACGAATGGCACAAAATGTCTTAGCAGTTTTGGTTGGTTTGAAGTCGGCTCAGCACGAAACTCCCACTTCTCGTGGCGCCTTCTGAGAGTTGCTGCTCTGGAAACATCAACCCTCACCAGGCCAGTCATCACAGCCCCTCCTGCTGTGCTCCCCGGCCAGACTGTGGAGCAGCATCACTCTGGACTGATGTGGGGAGTTAATCCTGGGAATCACACACATCCAGCAGGAACTTTCCCTTCTGGCAGGCTCAGATTCACCAAATCAGAGTTTCTCCGCACAGTTTCCTCTCCGCACTGCTCTGATTTCTCTCCAGATCCTAAAAACCTTTTGGCTTTTCCAAAGTCCATGGAGAGGCTCCTGAGTTTCCCTGCCTTCAGGTGCAGAACTCCCAGTGCAGGCGGCAATAAGTGAAATGATTCTCTTCTCTTTTTTCAGATGCTCTACTTGAGATTTCACTCGGAGGTTGGTTCATATCCAGGTGTCCTTTAGACAATTATGAAGCTTTTGTATAAGAAATGAACACCTAATCCCTCCCTCCCATGAGACTGTGCACCCTTCTGGAGGGAATATGCTTTTTAAGAAAATCCTTTGCCCTTTGCTTTAAGAAAATCCTCTGCCCTAAATCTCATAAAACAAAGCAGCTTAGGGATCCTTGCAATAGCAGAGCTGAACTAAACACGCCTAACAAAGTTTCCCTTTGTCAACAGCATTTTGGTGGGTTCCCTCCTGCAGGATGAGTGTCAGGCTTCAGGCTAATCTCTGTAATTCTTTAACTAGAGATTTGCACGTTATTAAGTGGTGGTTTTCTCAGTGGGTGGAAAGGTATCATGCAGGGGACCGTTCCTCCTGACGCAAAGCTCAAATGCTCCGTTCTTCACTTAGGGGGCCACTGATGCGTCTCGGCCGAGGGGCGAAAATGCCGAACGAAATCAGGATAAAATACCTCCTGGAGTTTGTTCCCCCCATCTGCCCGTGGGCTGTGGGCAAGCAGAGCTTTCTGAAGTCAGCCCCCTGTCTCTGCTCAGCATTGCTTGGTCTCTGCAGGTAATTACAGGTCTCAGAAGGATGGGTGATGGGCATGGTCAGCGATCACAGCCTGGGCTGCACGGGGCACACCAGGAGCCTGCATGACCCTGTGAAGAGTTGCTGCAGGAGCTGGCAAAGCTCAAAGCGTGACCACCTTCAGGATCCTCCACAGAGACTCTCTTTTGTTGTCATTTCAGCTGAATCCTGATTTTCTTCTACTGGGAGACACCACGCAGCCTTTAAAAGACAGTAAAGCCTGTTACATCAGAGACCTTTGAGGGTTTGGCTGATACAGTCCTTTTATAGGCAGTGAGAAAAATCCGTTCACCTTTTGCAGTAGGTCCCAAACAGTTCAAGGAGCCATCTCAGACCCTGCACCTGATGTACAGTCCTTACATACAGCAAACCAAGTCTGTGCCTGGCAGGTCAGCAGTGCCACAGTCCACACAGAGGTGGGTTGGACTAGAGGATCTCCAGAGGGCTCTTCCAACCCCAGCAATTCTGGGATTCTGTGCAAAGTGACCAACACCCAGGGAGTGGCACATTAACCTCTGTGAGTATTTGCAAGGTGAGAATTCAGAAGGAAACTCCCCACGGTTCGTTGAAGAGTCATTTGGGTGAAAAACCTTCCCAGCCTTCACCAAACCAGAAATTTCTCAGGAACAGTCTATCCCATTGTAATTTATTTTTAGGATCGCTTCCACGTCCAGCTCCCACCTCCTTCCCTTAACAAACACAGGGCCAAACTCCCCTGAGGTTCTTACAATGGCTTGGCTGGGTCCCTGTGCAGGCAAACTCCTGTTGGCACCGAGATTTGATCCTCCAGCTTCATCTTGAACCCATTTGCGTGTGGCATTTGCATGCTGATTTCTTTGCCGCCCTAATGGTTCGATTTCAAAGCACATCTTTTCCCTTTTATCTCTGCCTGAATGAGATGTCTCAATAAGAGCCAGATAAAGACGGAAGTCTTTTGTCTGAAATCACACAGGCAGGGCCAGCTGTGATGAAAACTGGCTGAAGTTTCACAGGCTGCTTGTCTGCCTTCAAACTGGAGCTCCAGCTCCTTTCAGTCTGGAGGGACAGAGCAGGGGGAAAAGGCCTTCCTTGCACACATGGTTGCCAAAACAGCTGAGTGTCTTCCAGTGTTTATTTTTCCTTCCAGAAGTTA
Organism: Pseudotriccus pelzelni; assembly: GCA_035584735.1. Taxonomy (NCBI): domain Eukaryota; kingdom Metazoa; phylum Chordata; class Aves; order Passeriformes; family Tyrannidae; genus Pseudotriccus; species Pseudotriccus pelzelni. The sequence continues at coordinate 1,743,125 of JAWMRA010000042.1, forward strand.
TTCTTGATAAAGGAGTTGGGGGGGGGGCGGGAAGGGGAACAAAAGAGAAGAGATCAAGAGGGATGGAAGAAAAAGAGAGTGGGCACGGTACAATTAAATCTGTGATTTGCATCATGTGGGTTATTAGATGGTAGATCATCTTTACACCGAGAGTCTTTTGCGTCTGAGCCTCTGCATCAGACATTATTCAGTTGTTTAACAGTGGGGTATCCCTGTGCTATAGCTCTGATTTAAAAAAGGCTTGTTTTTGTGCTTTTGGGTTGGTCGACCTGTTGAGTAAAACCAGCCTGGCACTGAAAAGCAGAGCAAGATTCTGCCTACCTTAAAAAAATCTTCAGTCTTGAAAAATTGTCTGTCTCACAAAAATGCCAGCAGGCCTAAAAGATGGGGTAATTAAGGAAGCATTATTACAAAATCAAGGAGCGATCAGCAAGTGGTGCATTTTCAAGATGTTTCAGGGCTTTGAGAGACCTACCAAACAGGAACCCTCCTGCACAGTGTTCAGCACTGGTTACACGCCAATCGCATCTGCATCAGAAATGCCAACAAAACCTTGCTGGTGGGTTTGTCCCCAGCTGATCTGCCCTGCAGCTAAACCGAGCTTACGTGTCTTCCACGCTGTTATTGGAAACATACTGAGTTTAAAACCAGCAAGGCCACGATGCTTGTCGGGGCTCCGCAGGGTGGAGGCTGAGCAGCAGCTGCTGGTTTTGGTCTCATCACGGCCCCTGGCGTGGTTTGGGCAGGTTGGTTTGGCACCAGCTGCTCTCCAGACACCGAAGAGCAAGAGCTGCTGGCGCATCTTGGGTTGTCCAAGGACTCGGGTGCCAACCTGAGCTCCTCCAGTCCTGCCAGGCCAGCACGGCTCTGTCGGGCTTGCAGGGGGATGACAAGGAAGTGCAGCTTCCCTGCCGGAGCTCCAAGGGGTTAAACTCCCTCGGAGAGAGGAAAGTCAGATGGGTTAGTCTCAAACAAGCCGCCCATCTGGGAAATGTCAGGTTTTCTCACAATGTTTTTAGGGGTTTGTAATGTGGCTGATCGCTTGCATGCATGAAAACAGCATGGGAATGCAATATTTCCTACTCTATGTGTGGTGGAGGCCTCCAGTCCAGCTGTATTTTGCTTGTCATGTTCTTGAATTCTGACACCATTTAGAACATGCCAGTTACTACCATAGAAAATGCATTTGCATTCTGCTCTCTGGATGAAAAGCACATTAAGGCAGAAGAGAGATCCCAGCAGATTCTGGAGCTATCAGTGAGGTCTCATTTATTTATTTATTTTTAAATAACATATCATTTCGTCGGGCTTGAGTGGGTGGGGGTAAAACTGAGTTTGACACCGTCCCAAAAATGAGAATGTGGAAGTCTGGGCTTGATGCCACAGAGGAAGAGAGCGAATGATGACAACATTACTGTCACTGTATTACCACAGGCTGTAAATTAAAGCTGGTGGTAAGCAGTTTAAGCACTGTTCCTGTCTGATTCATTAAAAAAATACAGTAGCTATACGGGCACATAAGTCTGGTTCTTCTTGTCCCTGATGTACGATTGGAAAGTTGCAGGAGGGCCTGTCCTGAGGAGAGACGTGTGTTTGCAGCGTCCCGAGCGGGAGAGCAGATGTGCAGCCCCCGAGCCCTGTGGACAGGACCCCTGGGCTGATGTGTTGGCTCTGTCTGAGCAGAACTGTTGTTGAAATGTGGGAGCCAGACCCTCCGTAGGTGTAAACTGGCAAATCCCTATTAAAGTTAATGATTTACTGATTTAGCCCAGCTGAGGTCTGGCACTCCGCGTGCGAGTGTCAAGAAGAGGAACTATTTATTCCTAAGTGAGCCATTAACTTTGGGTCCTTTATGTTCATCTCTGCAGTTAAAATTCCTCCTGCGTTTCTTCAAAAGGGAAAGGGGTGATATATCCCTGACTCAGACGTGCACACACCACGCTCCATGACCAGCACCAGCTGTAATTAGCCGTTCTCCACGGAGCTCTCTGAGTAACTGGCTTTCCCTTTCCCTGCCAAGCCAAGCACGGACCTTTCGGATCATTATAAAAATATTTTAATGCAAATCCATACGGCAAAATGTGTTTCTTAGGGGGTAAAAGAATGCTCAGCGTTTCATTCCCACCCAGGCCTAGTTGTATTTTAAATAGGGTTACAAAGAAAGCACAGGTCATGTCAGGGAGAGGAGTAAAAACGTTTCACTGTCCAATATTAAAACCAAGTTTTCTGAATGTTCCCAGTGTATATCAATCCAATGGATAATTAATCAAAATCAAGGTGAGTATGTAATCCAGGAGTATCTCTGAACTCCACATTTTTCACCAAAATATGCTTTTTTCAGGACATTTACACTGAGCTGAGTTACTTTCTGCAGAAAGGTCTCGAAGAAAACATTCCCTGTCCAGGATAACATTATCTGCAGTGGGTGGTGTTTGTGTTACCTTGTCTGTCTCCTTATCCATTCATCTCTCCAGGACAGTATTTACAGACCAGCTGAAGGAAATGGAGGTCTGCACACGATCACAACGGGTACAGTAGGTCCTTTTGTGGTTGGGTTGGGATATCCATCCACACGGGGAGCAGAGATGGATGCACTGCTCTCCCTGCTCCCTTTGCAGACAACCATGACACTGTCTGAGCCCACAGGCTTTGATACCAGCACGGGTTTCATTCTGTTTTCCTAAATCTAAACCTCCTCTTTGTCTGGGTGGCTCCAACACAGAGGAGTGATGGAGCCGTTGAAAGGAAAAGGGTAACAGAGCTGAGAGCTGTTGGCTCAGCCCCACTGCTGTTCCTGTAATTTATGCACTGGTGGCTTTCACCACGTGTGAAGCTCAGGTAAAGGCATGGAAAAGAAAGCAGACTGCAGAAAACACTGTTGTTTTACTTGTTTAATAATATGAAATCCACTCTGTGTGCTGCTTCTACCTGGTTTGGTATTTCTTGTCCCGCTCAGAGCAGAGGAGAAACTTCTGCCAGGTTGGAAAGTCCTTGGCTTTTCCCTCCAAGGGATCAGGAGCAGATCCCGACATGGTGAGCAGCAAGGTGAGCTGTGCAGAGAGGAGCTCCCACTGCTGGATGCGTTCTGGCCATACAGAGATCCAGCACAAATGGCCAAAACCCAAGGAAAGAAACCTCCCTCTTTAATGTGACCAACAAACAGGAGCTTCTGATCCTTGTTGGGATGATGAAACATCAGGTTTCTACCCGATGAGCTACATGAGAACATAATTTGTCTCCCTGCCCCATTCTGGGGTCGAGATGGGCAGTTTAAAAGCCATTCCCACGTCATACTTCAATCCCACACCCAAGAGCTGCCCTCATCACTGGCCCTCAGACAGAACAAACCCAGGCACGGGCAGTTAAGAACAAGCCTATTACTGACCCCACCACGGATTTGTGCAATCAGGTACTTCCAAGAAACAGGACCACTTCTCCTGCAGTGTCTTACAGTTATCGCAGACACGTTACGTGAGATTTTCCAAATACTCTCTGGCTGGAATACCGTTCCTGGTGAATTCCAGTTCTTAGTGAGTCAACTCTGAACAATCACACAAAAACAATGAGATCTCAGTGGAACAGATCTCAGTGGGCCAAGATTTTAATCTGAGGCTTCTGTATTGAAAGAAGACTTTGCTGCTGGTTCCAGTGACGGAGAAAACAGAAGTCTTTCCTCTTATCACCTTCAGTCCCAATGGCACAAGAATGTCTAGTGGCCTGAGCCAATATTATTACTTAGAACCTTTCTCCAAAAAGTGCTATTTTAGGTCAGCCAAAAGTATTTGCAAGCTGGAGCCAATCAGAAAGATAAAAAATAATCAAACCCCAATTTTTTTACCTTGATGCTTAAACATGAAATGAGCTTAAAAATGTTATGAAAAACAGTGAATTCCCCCTGGATATTGGAACACCTCCCGTTTCAGTTTGCTGATTTGGTTTATTTATTGCCTTGATGCTCATGAGCAGAGCAGATTGAGGCATAAAGCAACCTCGGTACAGGCAGTGAAAACTAGAAGTCCACTTCAATATTTCAAAACTTCAGGTAAGCTCCTGGCTTCCCAAAACCGAAGCAGAGATGGAAATCATTAAAAAAAAAAAAAAAAAAAAAAAAAAAGATCATTCTTTATTTCTGGAAAGCCACTCGCTCTTTGTCACGCCAGGGATTAATTTTGTCCAGAGAAAACGAAGCCCCTGTCACTGGATCTGAACCTTTTCTTCCTTTCAGCCTGTAAAGGCAGCGATCCATGACGGTGCACCCACCAAACACAACCCACACACAGTGGGCACAAGGCTGAGCAGCAGCAGCGGCAGCACTTGCAGCAGAACGTTCTGGCGGAGGTAAAATTAGAAAATGGTTATTCAAAACTCGCGCTGGCTCCGGCTCTTAAACCCGAACCTCCTCAGAGCTGCGCCCTTACTGACGCTCAGCCAGGGCTGAGGAATCGGCCACTTCTCTCCTGGAGGTTTGATCTCCCCCAGTGCCATTTGACAAGCTCCCGTGGAGCGTTTCGGGTGACGTTGCTCTCCTCTGCCTGCCCAGCGTGGGGCTGCTCCTGGCAAACATCCGAGCCGTTCGCCGAAAGCTGCAGAAGGTCACGGGCGCTGCAGACCCCGGGGGGCAGCCCTGACAACGTCTGTGTTGGGATGGATGGGCTGCTCGGGGCTCCCCCACCTGCTGAAGGGTCTAACGAGCCGGCTGAGAGTTCCTGTCACTGCAAACATCCCCCCCCCCCCGCTCGCTCAGAACCCGCAGAGAGGGCTGAGGAGCACCGAGAGCTCCGGGAGTCGGCGTTCGAGGGCGATGAAAGGGATGAAAACAGGCCCGTGGAGAGCACGGGGATAAAAAAAAAGTTCGGCCTAAAATATGGGCAAAGATACAATACCTCTCACTGTGGGCACAGACCTTATTTATGCCCCTTTTTAAAGCACGTTGCAAGTGAGTGATACGGGTTGTTTCTGCGGGGAATGGTCACAGAGGAGGAACCAGCCTCGGGTGCAGACAGGGCAGCAAAGCCTTCCACACCCTCAGCCTGCCCTGCACGGCATGGACAACACACTCCTGTGAGAGCAGCCCCCAGGATACGGGGCCTGGGCAAGGATTCTGCTTCATATCCTGGGAAAAGGAGCCTGAATTCATCTCATCGTAGAACGGTTGGGGTTGGAAGGGACCTTAAAATCCAGCCAGGTATGATGGCAGCGTTTTCATTTCAGGCTTCAGAGAGGGTCTTGAAAAACGTACAGAAGTAGCTGAATTTAGGAACAAAGCAGCACAAAGTCACCCCTGCAAGCCTGAAGCCCCCTGCCATGGCTGCAGCACAGAACACACGTGATGTTGCCCAGAATTCCATATGGAATATAGGCACTTTCAGTCCATCTCTTTCAGAGTGAATCATCTGTCCCTAACAGGTAAATTTACGGGCAGATGTTCAGGAGCCAAAGCACCTCTGATGGTTGGATGATGGGGGGGACAAAGCTGCAGCCAGAGGAGCTCCGTTACCTCCACTGATGCCAAGAGCTTTCCCTGTGCCACTGGGATCTCAGGTCACAGCGACCAACCCCCCTGTGGGGTAACACAGGCAGAGTTTTTTTTCTAAATTAGTGGCAGAGAAACAATTTGGTTACAAATTCACGGCAGGACAGGGTGGTGTCCTACAGGCTCCTTTACTGCCCCCCACTCCCTTCCCCTGGGGCTGGGGGGAGGCTGCTCCTCGCTGCCCGGTTCTCTCCCTCCTTCCCTCAAATCGACGAAAATGGTTCGGAATTGAGCGAAAATACGAATTTATTCCTAGGAACGGGAACGGCCCGACGCTGCCACCTGCCGGGAAGAGCTGGGAATGCAGGCGGGGACCGAGCGGGACAGGGATGGGATGGGATGGGAGGGGATGGGATGGGCTGGGGTGGGGCGGG
>JAWMRA010000042.1:1749131-1810327 GCA_035584735.1 Pseudotriccus pelzelni
GAGAAAGAGGCTGGGGGAGGGGGGAAAGGCTGGGGGAAGGTGGGGTTTAGCAGAATGAAAGGGACTGTGCTGTTCCTTCCCCGGGCTTGATTGTTCCCAGATGTGGAGTTGCAAAAACATCTGGCGCGGTTGGAGCCGCCGGACCCCTGCACGGAGCGTTGGGAAAGAGGGAATCTCGGGTCTCATCCCGGAAAAGCCGGCGGTGGGGAAAGAGGCAGAGGAGAGGGAGGAGGGGAAGGAGGTGGCTCCGTCCCCCCGGCGGTGGCTTTGGGGTGTCCCGGCGGTGGCTTTGGGGTGTCCCGGCGGTGACTTTGGGGTGTCCCGGCGGTGACTTTGGGGTGTCCCGGCGGTGCCGGGGCCGCTCCGGGCGCGCCGGCGGGAACAGACGTTGGAAGCGCCGTCGGGGCAGACGTGACCCGTCTGTCCCCATCCCGCGGCCAAACGAGGCCAGCCCCGGCCAAGAGCTCCGTGTCTGCAGGGAATTCCTGGAGTTGGAGCTCGGGAGAAGCTTTGCAGGCAGATTTGGGGTGGAAAAGGGGAGGTTGATCCCGAGCTGTGGGGCCAGGTCCTTCGGAATGGTGGGAGGACGGAGTGGGATGGCTTTGGAGGTGGGAATTCATCCATCCATCCATCCATCCATCATCCATCCATCCACCCAGCAGCCTTTGCCCCAAGCTCTCCTGCTGGGATACAGGCTCTGGATCAGGGGAATTTGGGGAGGAGAAGGGGAGGTCACTCCTGAGCCGTGGGGCCAGGTCCTTGGGAATGATGGGAGGATGGAGTGGGATGGCTCTGGAGGTGGGAATCCATCCATCATGCATCATCCATCATCCATCCATCCATCATCCATCCATCCATCCACTCACCCACCCACCCAGCAGCCCTTGCCCCAAGCTCTCCTGCTGGGATACAGGCCCTGGATCAGGGTGTTTTGGAGCCACGGGATGCCGGTGCTGCAATCCCATGGGATTCTGGCACCTGGAGAAGCAGCAAAGGCCAGGATGGGCATCTCCAGCCCCTCTGGGTCCCCCCTGGCCAAGCCCCACCGCTGTCCCACGCTCTGCCAGCAGCCCCAGGGCCCGGCAAAGCCTCCGGAGCCGCGCTGATCCCTCCCATCCCTGTTATCCCAGCACACCTTTGGCCCTGGCCAAATCCACGGCTGGGCCTTGCTGGGCCGTGGGAAGCAGTGGGGACACGCAGGGCCCTGAGTGCCACCGAGGTGCCACCCTGGGGTGGGACTGGGGGCTGTGGGTGCTTCCCCAGCACCCCCAGGGCTGAGCGGTCACCTCATCCCGGGGACCGACCCTGGGGGTTCCCCAAGGCTGGGAGGGCTCTGGGAGGGGGTTCTCAACATCTCCAGGGCCTTGAGCCGGGCGTGGAGGGGGATGTGAGGCAGGAGTGGGGCTGGGGTGGGGCTGGGGTGGGGCTGGGGCCAGGTGTGGTCACGGGGAGGTGCCGGGGGGGACGTGGTGGCCACGAGAGGCTGAGCTGTGGTTGCCACACACGGTGACAACAATGCGGCCCCTGGAAGGTGCCTCGGGTGGCTCTGAGGACGTGGGGACCAGAAGGTTCATCCCTCTGGGGCAGGAGAGACCCTGGAAGGTGCTGTCCTTTGGAAGTGGTGAGGTGACCAGAGGGGTTTTTTGGGAGATGACTCCGGATCTGGGGCAGGACACGGTCCCTGGAAGCTGCTGGGCCTTGGTGGTGGGGCAGGATGTGGTCCCTTGGTGCTGGTGAGGACATGGAGGCAGGAAGGTTTTCTGGGAGACAATTATTGGGATGGGGCAAGACCTGGTCTCTGGAATGTGCCACCCTGGTGATGGCCGGGATGGGATCCCTGGAATGTGCCACATTGCACTGATGGCCAGGATGGGATCCCTGGAATGTGCCAGGATGGGATCCCTGGCAGCTGATGGTCCCTCCAGTCCCACTGACCCCCCTCTCCCAGTGTGCCAGTGCTGGAGCCACATTCCCACCAGGGTCTGGGATGGTCTTGGGGAGAATTTCTCTGTTCCCCTCAGTTTTCCCCTGGATCTGGCTCAGGATGAGGGGCTGGGCGGTCCCATTCCTGCCATCCCAGCTCATCCCAGCGTTGGCCCATCTTCCTGCCAGGAAAAGCAGGCCTGGAAAACTCCAGGAACGCAGGAGCGCCCTCAGCTGCCAAACCCCAGGCCGGGATTTTCCCTAAAATCCCAGTTTTCCCCCTCAACTCTCTGCACCCCTTCAGATCCACCCGAGCAAACTCTGCAATTCCCAGCATGGGAACCTCCAGAACAAGCCCTTTCCCAAGGAACTGGGTTGGAAATCCCGGGAAAGGAGCCCCAAACCTCCACTCCGGGCTCTGTCAGCACCCTCTCCCCTGATCCCTCGGTATTCCCTCTCTTCCCAGACTCCTCCACCATTCCAGCAGGATGAGAGGGATGGGGCTCCTCGTGCTGTGGCTGCCAGGTGAGTGTCCCCTCCCCTGCACCAGCTGCCTTATTTAATGATCCCAATCTTCATTTTCCAGCTCCACAGCCCCGTTTTTACCACCCAGCCCCTCATTTCTTAACTCCAGGACCCATCTTGGGGGGGCCAAACCTTCATTTCCAGGGTCTAAACCCTCCTTTTTGGGGTCTGAATCCCTCTTTTAGAGCTAAGAACCTTATTTTTAGATTTCAAAGCCTCATTTTCACGTCCCAGATCCTCAATTTTGGGGTCTAAACTCCACTTTTAGAGCTAAGACCTTTACTTTTAGATCCTAAAGCCTCATTTTTAGATCCCTAATCCCCATTTCTGGAGTCCAAAGCTTTGATTCTGTGGTTAAAACCCTCGTTTTTAGTGTCAAACCCTCATTTTAGGGTCTAAATCCCTCTTTTAGATATAAACCTTAGTTTTAGATCCCAAAGACTCATTTTTGGAGTCCAGAGCTTTGATTCTCTAATTGAAATCCTCATATTTAGGATCTAAATCCCCTTTTAGGGTCTAAACCCCTCATTTTTAGGTCCCAAATCCCCACTTCTGGAGTCCAAAGCTTTGATTCTGTGGTTGAAAAGCCCGTTTTTAAGGTACAAACTTAACTTTTAAGTCTTCAGCACCCTTTTTGAGGCCCAAAAGCATCACTTGGAAGGCCCCAAGCCAGGGCTGGGTGTTCCAAAGCCCCAGATTTCGAGGCCAAATCTTTATTTACGGACCCAAATGCTCTTTTTCTTTTTTTTGGCCCAAAGCCTCGTTTTGAGCTCCCAGAGTCCGATTTTGGGGACCAAAACCTCCTTTTTGAGTCTCCAAAATCCCTTTTTTAGGGTGCAAAGTGTTGATTTTTCGGTCCCAAAGCACCGTCTGGGGGAGGAGTGGGAGGTGTCACCACCCCCAACGGGACAGTCCCCCGTTATTCCCTAAAAATCAACCCCAAATTCCATATATTTAGGCCAGGAATGGCTCAGAGCTGGGGGCATGAGGGCTCTGGCACCTCCTGGAGGTGGCACAGAATTGGGGCTGGGATAAAATCCAGGACATTTGTAACCTCCTGGGGGGCCGGGAAAGGCGGGATGGAAACGGGGAGGGAGGGGACGGAGCCTGGAAAACTGTGGGTGAAACAAAGCCAGGGACACATGGAAAACATTCCAGAGTCAAGAGAAGGGAGGAGGGGAGGGAAAGCCCAGCGTTCACAGCTCAGGGATGCTCCTGGCACCGGGATGGGAATGATCCTTGTGTACAGGGATGGATTCCTGCTATCCATAGGGATTGGGATGATCCCTGTGTCCATGGTTGGATCCCTGTGTCCATAGGGATGGGAATGATTCCTGTGTCCATGGTTGGATCCCTGTGTCCATAGGGATGGGAATGATTCCTGTGTCCATGGATGGATCCCTGTGTCCATAGGGATGGGAATGATTCCTGTGTCCATGGATGGATCCCTGTGCCCATGGACAGATCCATACCATCCATAGGGATGGGGATGGGAATGATCCGATCCCCTCTCCAAACATTCTGATCCCTTCAACTCATCCAGGCTGGATTTCAATCCCCATTTTCCCCCTGGATCCATGGCAGGGTGGGCTCCCAGTGGGATGCAGTGTGTGCCATCCGTGTCAGGGATATCCCTGGGGTCAGTGGGTGCTGGACCCTTCTCCAGGATCGCGGATCCCGTGGGATCAGCCCCAGCTGGATGATGCAGGAACCCTGGGCTGCTGCTGCTCCTTCCTCCCCGAGCAGCCACTTCCCTCTCCCTGCCCTTCTGCGGGACCCAGAGGGCAAAGGGGTGGGATTTTGGGAGCGGGGAAGCCCAAATCCCTGGCTGGGGGTGCCCCCTGGTGACCCCCCCGTGTCCCAGCAGCGCTCCTGGTGCAGGGACAGTACAGCAGGTTTGAGGGGATCACCTATCCCGAGCCGGTCCAGTATTCCCAGTACGACCAGCAATCAGGTGAGAGCTCCCTGCACTGGGAATGCTTTTTATCCCCTTCATTTTCTGCTTTCTTTGGCCAAACACACCCCATCCTGATCCCTCTCTTCCCTCTGCTCCATCCCTTTTCTCCTGCTCCTTAAATTCCCAACCAGGTAACCCCTTCCCCTCCCCCTCCCCTCCCTCGTGCTGCCAATTATTCATTCAACCTTTATTAACCTCAACCCCCCACCTGCTGGATGTTCCCAGGTCATCTCTGGGACGTCCAGAGCTGTTTTCCCATCACTCCCACCCACATTATAGGAGGTCCTTGCCCACCCCTGACCTGGATGGGCTGAGTTTTCTCCCTAAAATACCCCCCCTCTCAGCCTCTGGTTTCGTTTTATTCCCCAGAAATTCAGGATTACTACGACTACCACGGTGAGTGATCCCGAGGGGGAAGGTGGGGAGGGTGCTGGGGAGGCGGGAAGGGGCGGGAATGTTTTGGGATGCCCCTGCTCTGTGTCTGTCCTGGCAGATGTCACCCCCCGCGCCCCCGAGGAGCAGTTCCGCTACCAATCCCAGCAGCAATCCCAGCAGGAAACTGTGCCGGCCCCGACCCCAGGTGGGTGACAGACCCCTCAGGTGGGTGACAGACCCCTCAGGTGGGTGACAGCACTCCCAGATTGGTGACAACCCCTTCAGGTGGGTGACAGCCCCCCTCAATCCCGGCCGGTCTCTCCTCCCTCCCTGCTCCCTTATCCCAGTTCTGCTCCCCCCGCGTGCCCACACCAGGACGCTCCAGCCCTAAAATCCAGGGAAAGGCCGCTGAGATTCTTTTGCTCCATCCCAAAACTTCCTCCCCCCTTTCCCCCCCCGCAGCTGCTGCCCCCGAGACGGAGCCCACGGAGCCGGGACCTCTCGGTGAGTGTCGGTCCCGGGGCGGGAGGGAGCTCATCCTGCCTTCGAGCCCCTCTGGAGAGGGATGGGCGGGTTTGGGGCGGGAGGGGGAAGCGTTCGGGATCCTCTCCAGGAAATTCCCAGCCCGTTTTCCCGCAGACTGCCGGGAGGAGCAGTATCCCTGCACGCGGCTCTACTCGGTGCACAAGCCCTGCAAGCAGTGCCTGAACGAGATCTGCTTCTACAGGTGAGAGGGGAGGGGGAAACCCTTCCCTGAGCCCCCCCCGAGAGGTCGGGAATCCCCCCCTGCTTTCGCCCGCCCCTCTCTATGGTTTTTATCCCGTTCCCAATCCAGCCTCCGCCGGGTGTACGTCATCAACAAGGAGATCTGTGTCCGCACCGTGTGCGCCCACGAGGAGCTGCTGCGAGGTGAGGGGGGAGCAAATAATCGGGATCGTCCCTGCCCGGGGCACCCCTTTTCCCGGGAATTATAGCAAGGAAAAATCCCAGCTTGGACAAAGTTTCTCCAGCAGCTCCCGCGGAATGTGCCGGTCCCTGCTGGGGATTTGGGGAGCAGGGATGGGGATGGATCCCCTTTCTCCGGGGGATGAGCTGTGGATTTTGGGAAGGGGATGGGAATGGGGATGGGGATGGGGATGGGGATGGGATGGAGGTGGGGATGGGGATGGGGATGGGGATGGGGATGGGGATGGGGATGGGGATGGGATGGGGATGGGATGGGATGGGGATGGGATGGGGATGGGATGGGATGGGATGGGATGGGGATGGGATGGGATGGGGTGGGATGGGATGGGATGGGATGGGATGGGGATGGGATGGGATGAGATCACAAATGCATTACTGCCCTCACCCAGGAGGAACAGCCCAGCCTATTCCCGTTTGCGGTCTGCTGGGGGTACTTGGGTTTTCCTTTCCCATGGTCAGTGACACCACTGATATCAGTGACAGGAGGATGGGATGGGCTGAGGGCACCTCTGAAGGTCAGGCAGTAAAATCCAGTCGATTTGAACCTACTAGCTAACCCCTGAGCAGAGGAATGAATGGTCTACCAGCTGCTCCCTACTCCCAGTGCAGTCACCCCTAGCCATGACAAATCACAGGAAAAGCCAGGTGTGACGTTTTATCTTCGTGATGAGGCAGCTTTTCCATTTCAGGCTTCTGAGAGGTTCATCAGCAACATCCAGAAACAGCTGAATTTAGGAACAGAGCAGCACCAAGTCACCCTTAGAAGCCTGAAGCCTATATATTTTATTTATTCCACCGGAGCAACAAACACAAACTGCCTTCCCGCTGAAATTGGGCAGGCTGTGGGTCAGGCTCAGCCCAACAGCACAATTTTAGGCAAAGCTCTGCACAGCTCTGGTGCCTTGGCTTTGCTGTTGTAAACCATCTGCTCAGCTTCACTTCCAAACACCGGGGCTGGGCATCAATCATAGTTTTCTTTTGCTTGATACTTGTTTTGCTCGACTTCTCAGCTTTTAATACTCCCCAGCCCGGGGCTTCAGAAGTCCGTGCCAAGAACTGCATCACGTCGATAGGAACAAAACCCCGGCCGAATTCGAGCTGGCCCTCCAGATCCATTAGTGCCCCGGGAAATTCGGGAGTTGGAAGCGTGGCAGTGGAAAGGTACAGATTTGGTTTACATACGTTGACATGAGGATCTCAGTTGCACCCGTCGTGAGAGGAACCGCGCGCGGCGATGAGTGAGGTTCTCCGGGGGGGGGGGTGGTGGGATGGAAAAATCAGAAATGGACCCTGTGTGGGAGCAATGCACCAAAGGTGCTGACAGCTTAATGAATAACTTGACTGTTATGACAGTAGGACACCTTGCAGTTCCAAGAGCAAATATTTGAAATCGTATGCAATGCAGGAAATGTATATATGTACGTAGAGAATACACGGCTCGCCCCTATCACTAACAGATGGGCTGTGTTTTCACTTCAGAGCTTTTCTTCTCTGCAGTCCTGAGTTACTGGGGGTGAGAGTGAATCCATAGCTTGCAACTGATGACATAAAAATGGAACAGTGTATTAAAATCCCCTTTTTATGGTGGCCATATGGCTCAGAGGTTTTGGTAACAGCTAATTAAGTTATTTGCCTCTAGGCCCCCCCCCATAAACCCACCTCTCCTACTGCTGCTCCAAGAGCTCCAGTCAGGCTGTGGGGTTAAAAAAATGGTGATTAAAGGATGGTTCTTTATGGATGTAGCTAAATTAGAAATAAAAATATATGTTCTTGTCTTCTGTACTGTCATTTACATCTCCTGAAGCTTCAGTGGGCTATGGAGACAAAAACTTACCTTTCGCCCAAGGGTTTTGCCTGAAGCAAGTTTTGAGTGTGCACATTGAAGAGGGGAATTTGTGAGGATCTGGAAATACCAGTTTTTGCCATGATCAGTTTTGGGGACCTGAAGACTCTGTTCTCGAGCCTGTCCTTGTCCCTCACTCTGTGACAGAGGGAACACCAGGCAGCCCTTCCCTCAAGATGTACAGCTGATCCCATCAACAGTTACTTTTATTCTTGAGAATGGATGGGAATTCTTGGCATCCATGGGCTTTGTGGCTTTTCTAGGTTATTCATGGGTGATTATTAATTATTGCAGACAGCTCAGGTTTTGAACACTATTTCTTCCTTAAAATTAACTTCTCACTAAAGGAGCTGTTGTGATGTTTCAATTAAGGAATTCATCCTCTCTTTAGCATCCTCTTTGAGAAAATTATGATTATTTTTATATTAGCAATTTGTGCTGTCAGTAAGGAACATGATATTTTTTGTTTCCAGTAAATAGGTCTTCATGAGCACTTTGTTAATTTTATCTACAAAAAAAAAAAAAAAAAAACCAACCAAAACCCAACTAACCAAAGCAAAGACTTTGGAAGCTGGAGACAGCTGATTATTTAAAGCAGCTGAAAGAAAGTCTGATTGACAGCAGAAAAGTGAAATTACGGAACTCCTATAAAAAAGTCAAGGTGCTCCTACAGAATCAGTGGGAAGAAAGGTTTGCTGCACGTAAACATACATGGTGCTGAAGGAATTTAGTAGTGATGCAACTGAAGTGAATATTTTTGGGGAATAGATTTTCATTATTAAATAAAATTCAGAAAAAAAAAAATAGAATGGCTTATAGGAAGGAGAATTAGGTGCAAGAGGTTTCCTTAAAGCAGACCTTGCCCTGCTCGCTGCTTTTTAACTCGCATTTCCTGGTGGTCACACACATCCCACAGTTCGTCTTTGGGGACTCAACTTTCCAGCCCCACACGCGGGATTTGTTGGGGCTCAGTCCCTGGGGAGGGAACAGTCCAGCACAGGCATTTCAGGGGAGCCTGGCAAGGTAATTGTCTCCTGCAGCTGTCAGGACTAATCACTCAATGCAAACCAGGCCCCGGCATTTGTGGTAGCCTGAGGGCAAGCAAAATATCAATTGGGCTACAAATCAAGAGGCAGCATCCTCCTGAACCATGAATCAGTTAAATGAGACAGGCAATTCAAGTGCTAAGTCAACATGGGCTGTATAAACAGGGCTTTGGAAACTGTATTTCAGTGATTTGCTTCAGGTTCTCTTTAAAAGGCAGCTGAAAGGGGGAGAGGACATGAACAAACTGCTTGGGCTGGACAACCTAATTGGGATAAAATAGCCGTAATTCTGATGTGTTCACTGACATTCCAGCTCAATATGTGATCTATTTTGGTTGGAAAAAGGTATCAATTTTTAACAAAGCCCCTTCATACTTAATTCGTGCTGATTTAATTACGGATCTGAAGCAGCAATATAATGCACTAGATGACATCTGAACTGTTTTATTCATCTGCAAACAAATATTGGGTTGTGATTCACAGATTGATTAGCAGACTGAAGAAATTTGGATCAGCTTTGCAGGGAAGAGCCCTCTAAGCAGGCAAATCATTATGACAATAAGCTGACAGGCTGCTCCAAGCCCCGTCCAACCTGGCCTTGGACATTTCCAGGGATGGAGCAGCCACAGCTTCCCTGGACAGCCTGTGCCAGGGCCTCCCCACCCTCACAGGGAGGAATTCCTTCCCAAAATCCCATCTAACCTGCCATTCCCCCTTGTCCTGGCACTCCAGGTCCTTGTCAGAAGTCCCTCTCCAGCCTGCTTGTAATCCCACTTCAAGTGCTGAACACGGAATTGGAGGGGAAAAAAAAAACACCCTCAAAAAACCCCCTGAAAACCCAATCCCAAACTCAGCAACAAATAAAAGCAGGCCAAAAATGAGGGTTTGTGTGCAAGTGGCTCTGTTTAGACAAGGACACCACGGAGCTGGGGGTGAAGAGCAGCGGGGGCTGATAATGGGCAGCTCGTGCCTGAGTTTTCCTTCCCCCGTCTCCATCTGAACCCAATCACTCTCGTCTACCGCCTGTCTGGCATCACTGATCCCATTTCAAGGTAAATATTCCCCTTCACTCGCAGGTCCAGAGTGGGAACCCAGCCCATTTGCACCATCTTAAGTAGGTGATACCCGTGTGTGTGTCTGTAACACACAGCAGGGCTCCCAGCTCCCTCTCCTCTCGCTTCCCCAGCTCCTGCACTGATGTCACTCCAAGGCCTCCAATCCCTTTTTCACCCTGAAGGGAGAATAAAGTCCCACTGTTTCCAAGCCTGACGCTACCAACATGTTACAGACCCTCCTTGTAAGGCCTGGCTGTGCAGAGCTCAGCCTTGGACGCCAGTTCAGGCTCATCAGGTGTGGATTTAAATAATCATAACATCCCCATCTCCTTCACGGCCAAAGATGGAAGGCAGTTGGAAATGATGGGATAAATAAGTGGGGTTTGGGATTGTACCTGCTGGAGATGGAGAACAGGCTCAAAGCTGAGCGTTAATCCACAATCAAAAGAAGTGAATGTTTCTGTTTGCAACAGGAATGGAAGAAAATGAAAATATTGTGGCATAGAAATGAATCAAGATATTGACTGATACCGTTTTGGAATGGACTCGATCTTTACCAGTACAGGGAAGCTTTGGACCTGACATTTTGTTGTCAGGCTGCCTAGAAACAGCTAAACCAAGGAAGGTTTCAGTCCTTACTTTAAAAAAAAAAAATTAAAAAATCATGCTTTTCAATAGATATTTTTTCTTTAATATTAAATAAAACTTCCAACTCCTCTATTTTTTTTTTTCCTTCATTGCTCTGTCTTCTGTGGGCAGGCAGTCAAATTTACCAGAACATCCGAATGTCTGCAAGGCCTGGAGTGCACTTCCAAAAGCAAGGATTTCACATGGAAGAGAGATTGCTGGGAACTTTTCCTCTGAGACAGGCTTGCACTTGCTTCCACTGTCAAATCTGAGGCACCTCGAAAATAGAAAAGGAGGAAAACAATCTGTTCTTGGCACCATCCCCGCCAGCAGAAAGCCCCGAAGAGGATCGGGGTCAGGTCTCGAAAAGGCAGAGCTGGTGTGGGTTATCAGCCCCTGCTGCCACGGGCTGGGATGGAAGAAGATGTCAAGCAAACCTCAGCAGGGAGGGGAACGATGAGGTTATTGCTCCCAACCCTCTCCAAACTCCGGGAAGGGGGGGAAGGCTCCTTGGGGGCGGAAATCTGCCCCTCGGCTCTGGACACCGAGAACAGACCGAAACTTATCGCTGCCAGTGTCTTTAAAGATGCCCACACATGTTCCCTGCGGGCCGGGGAGGGGTGGTGGCGGCGGGGGGGGGGAAAAACCCGTTTTGTCTGGCCAGGTATCAGCTTTAGGCTTGTCTTATCTCCACACACCCACCCGGGTCCCCACGTGGGAGCGGGGCTGCCGAGGGGCAGCTCCAGCTCTGCCCCCTGAGCTCCGATAACGAGGGGTCCATGAATTGCCCTTTTCAGCCCGGCTCACGGTGTGCAGCCAATCTTTATCTCCAGCCTCAAGGAAGGAAAAGCAGAGACCAGCTAAAAGCCTTTCTTTCCCCTGGTCCCTGATATTCTGTAAGTCACACTGGGAGATTAATATTGCAACCCTTCCCTCCTCCTCCTCCTCTCCCTACCCCCAAAAATCCCTGTTGCGACTGAACAGGCTGATAAACTTCAAAATAAAAACAGATGTGGCAGGAAGAATGATTTATGGACTCCCCCACTCGCTCCAGGTTCTACATAATGCCAGGGGTTGGGGTTTTTTTTCATTTGGTTTATTGTCCACTTAGAATTATTCAACCTATTTCTACGTCCAGAGCTGGACAGGAAGAGAGGTGGGAACAACACCCAGAGCTAGAAACATTGGTATGAGGAGAGGGAAACACTTCTGAATGTGAAGGGAACTGCCAGAGATCCAAAGGGATGGATGCACATCACAGATGGGAAAGAGGAGGGAGGAAAGTTGTATGGAAAGGAAGGAAGAGAAAGGGGAAAAAACCCACCCAAATCTCCCCCTTTCAACAGTTTGAAAGTCGATAAAATCAAAAAAGGCACAAAAAGCAAAGTCTACAGGTCAGTGGCTGGGACAAGTGGGAATGATAAATAATAAATTGGAGATGTGAAGGGAAGGTAACAAATTCTCTAATATCATCTGAAGAACCACAAATCCTCTGAAAAGCGTTCCAGGATCTTCCAGCTAGTCCCAGTCACAGGAGAAGGAGGACAGGTGAAGACATACATAGAGATGTGTGTTTGGAGAAGCTTGGAGTACAAACTGAGCAGGGAAATGTGGTTTGGGGGGCAGAAATTCATCTTCAGGAGTGACCGACGGTCTTGGAATACCTTTAATTTTGAAAGCATTGCTTCAAATGCCTTAAATAGGAGCTGATCACACTAATTACTGATATTTGAGCCTTAAGATCTGCATTGAACAACCAGGTCAGCAAAGAGGACATGGAAACTGTCTTATTGTCGTGGTGGTGCATGGGAAATTTGTTGAAATAAATTAAAAATTAAATCGTCTCCTATTAAGCATCCCCAAAGACAGACGCACAGGCGTCTCTATCGGTGTGCAGGTAAATCACTAATAAACTGGAGGTACGAAAATAGACTTTGCTGGACAGGAACCAGGAGAGGAGGTGCCTGAACTCGAGGCGACTGCTGGGCCTGAGCTGTGCTGGGTGTGCTGGCTCAGCCCACGTGCTCCCTGCATTTCCCTGCTGCCTTTCTAGCATTTCATGCCTGTTTTCACTCAAGTGTTTATTTCTATAAACAGACCCAACCTCGGAAAACAATATAATGACATCCTTCCTGGGGGAGGGGGGGGGGGGGAGAAGTTTCCTCAAATTACCGCGGAGAGTTTCCGCTGGGTTTTTATTTCCAATAATGCAGAGGCAAACGGCCACTTTTGAACTCTGCCCTCTGCATTTGGCAACCTGGGCAAAGATCAAGCCCAGAGTCAGAAGTGTCAGCAAAAATGGCTGTGATATGGGGGTGCTTTCCTTTAGGAAAGTCCCCGTGATTATGTTTACAGAGCTCATTACAAACCCAGGGCCCAGATTAAAAGCAAATGTCTGAAGTGTCCTCTGTGGGGGATTATTGCAGGGCTGAGGATGCAGCTTCCCAGAGGTGTGTGGGAGCTGCAGGAGGTTGGGAGCGCTACCAGGAAGAGGGGAGCGGAGTGATGTTAAAGCTGAAACTTGGAGCAGAGGTGGGGAGGAAGCAAACAAAAACCAGAGAGGAAGTATTTCACCACTTTAAAGGCAAGACAAGGCAATACAGGGCAGGCCTGTTCAAAGTGGACACACGGGTTTGGCAGTTCTGGTCGTGGCAGAAGCCCTGGTGAAGAAAAAGGTCCACACAGACAAAACTGGAACAGTCCAAGACAGAGGGTTCACCAGGCCGTGGTGAAAACAGCACTCCACCACAATCTGGGCTCCTTCTAAACACAGGAGAGACATTGAACAGCACGAGCTGCAGAGAAAGGCACTACAGGCAAGGGCAAGCCAACTGTATATTTATTTATCCGCTATTCCTGCTGCTCCCTCCCCAGCCAGATGAGCATTTGCATCCTTCATCTGTCCCTTACTGCACCGAGGCCTCTGTGCCACAGACCCAGGGCACACCAAAGGCTGGGGCTGAAACAGATGGCCTGACAGTGCCGTGTCCTTGTGGATCATCAGATGGCATTTTTCATTTTGAAGGAGGATCTGGGAACACCAGAGAGGCAAATGGTCTGAACTGGTCCCTTTTTCTTCTGCAAGAGCTTCACGGTAATTGCTGCTGACAGGACTCCCCTACAGCAGAGAGGTCTCAGGAAGAGCTGGAAACCATCTCAGGGCTGATTAATGGGAGGTGTTATCCCTGACCCCTGTCACAGAGAGCCCCCCTCCACGTCCAGCATCAGCGATAGGGAAGTGGGGGATATTGGTTGATCTGGGAGAGGACGGGGAGGAAGTGGATGAGAAGTGAATCGTTTGAAGTTGGTTCCTGAACTGACTGTAGATAACTCGTTGGCTTTTTTTGGTTATAACTGTTTTTGAGGCTGCCAGTGCAATTGTTCAGAGAGTCATTTGTGACAGGGCTGGGAGAACCAAAAAGGTCTTTTAAACTTAAAGGTTTCCGGGATGTCAGTGGTGAAGGCAGAGCTATCCAGAGTGTTTGGAGGCCTTTGGAATAAAATTCCTCTGGATACCCCTGCCTTCTGTGCACACAGGTAAACAAATATGAGCCTGACACAGGGTACCTCTTGGAATTTCCTTAATTCCTAATATCATAGAACCATGGATCTGTTTGGGTTGGAAGAGACCTTAAAGCCCATCCAGTCCCACCCCTGCCATGGGCAGGGACACCTTCCACTAGCCCAGGTTGCTCTGAGTCCCATCCAACCTGGCCTTGGACACTTCCAGGGATCCAGGGGCAGCCACAACATTTAAGAAAAAAAAAACCTAAATAAAAATAAGTGTTGCTTTATGGTGCATTTACCTCCTTCTGCACAACCTGTAGCCCCTGTTAACTGGTGTGGAACTGGAGCACCATCGTGCAGCAGATACCTGAAATTTTCCCCAAGCTGTGCTAAAAGCCTCTCCCCTTTTCACACAATGCAGCCACTGCAGCACAGCCTACACAGCTTTAAACGTATTTGATTTCATTTAAGCAAAATGGGCAACCGTAGAGCCCCAGGAGGCTCTTTAGTGGGTCACTCATCCATCAGGGTGGTGGGCAACGGGCGGCCTGGCCTTTGTGGATTGTTTGTGCTCTTGGAGCACAACATCCCTCCAGCTCTCCCCAGAGCTGCCTTGGAACGGCCAACCTTTAGCAGGGATATATTCAGATTTCACTTCATCCTGGCTGTCAAACTCTGTGTATTTTTCCAACGTCAAGCAGGTTTTTAAGATGGAGGAAGGAGATAATGTGATGATAAAAAGGCTTGGCCGATTCAGAGGTAGCTTTTAAAATATCCCATGCAGCACAGGAGAATTTACTTCCCTCCCCTCCCCTGATTTTCAGCTGAACTGTGATGGGAACACGTATATAGAGTGGGTCAGGGGCAGATTTTCATAAAGAAAATATATGTGTGCACGTCCCTCCTGCACACACACACACAGAGCAACCATGTGGTGCTGGATAGTTGTTTTTGTGGTTTTTTTTTTTTCTCCAAGGCGTATTTTTAACTTTCTTTTCTATCAGCTTGTAAAACATGATTTTTATTCTTCCTTTAATGGCCTGGGCTAATTACTCGCAGTGACCTTTGACCTTCAAGTGCCTTCATTTATGGTAGCACATTCCTTTCAACAGAAACATATTGGCTTGGTTTTACAGGGTGCTGATGTCTGGCCTGGCAGCCCAAACCTCCCCAGTCCTCCCCAGCACCCACAGCCCGCTCTGGGAGCCAAAAGCATCATCCAGGTTTCCCATAAACACCGCGAGAGTTTCACCTGAGCAGAAACACCGAGATTTGTCCCCGTACTGAGGTTCTGCCACTGGAATTTATCCCAGGCAAATCTGCTGAATCGCTGTAGATCTGGGGAATTCTGAAGGCACGTGCAATACCTCGGGTAAACCGGGGGCTGAAAGCTGAACTGTACTGAGAGAAAGATCCCTGGAAGTGTCCAAGGCCAGGTTGGATGGAGATTGGAGCAGCCTGGGAGAGTGGAAAGTGTCCCTGCCCGTGGCAGGGGGTGGAACAAATTGAGCTTTAAGGTCCTTTCCAACCCAAACCATCCTGTGATTCACATGATTTAATGCCCCAAAATTCTGGGGAGGGCTGAGAGCTGGAGAAACACCTCTGTTAGTTCAGCTACACAACACAGTCCTCCTATCTCCAGGTGAGGCAGCACCTCCAGTATTTCCACTCATTAACACTCCACATGGAAGACTTTTAGTGCTCATCTCTTCCACCAGCAGAATTCCACTCCTCAGGATTTAAAATAAAGGCACGAGAACAATCCAGGCACCTCACAAGGTTAATTCCAAAACTGGTGCTAGAATTCATAAAAAATTATCTGTTGAAAGAATTCTACCAAACACATGGAAGTTACAGCGAAAAAATGATCCGAAATCCTGACTATTCCCAGCATCAGGAGGATTGTGTGCAAACAAGGAATTAGGGGTTGTCCCACTGCTGGGTTTAAAGCTGTGCCTTCTGTATTAACCTCTCCCAGATCTCTGACAAATCGCTGGCAATTTGAAACTGGAAGTTGCTGAACCTTCTGGCCTAAGTTCAGAAAAGCCACAGAAGCCCCATATTAATATAAAATATAAGAGCAGCCCCAAATCTATTAAGAAAGATACTTATCTGAGCTCTTGACTGGGGAGGAAGAGCTGAAATGGGGCTTCTGCCCCAGCTTTTGTGATGGGCAGCAACACCATCGAAAACAAACTCTTTAACAGTGAGAGGAAAATGCAGTTTAACGGTTCGTAAGTAGGTGTTGTCAAGTGCAAAAAAAGAGAAAGAGTTCTTTGCCAATCACCGTTTACCTAAAACCAAAGAATCAAGCCCAAAAACACCATCCAAGGGAGGCACTGCTGAGTACTGGGGACAGAAGAGGAAGAGCCCCACGGAAAACCAACGTGCTGGTAGGTGTTTTGCAGTAGTAACACAGTTTTCATGATAAGCCTTTAAGCTTTGGGGTTATTTTTCTTGGGCCTTTTAGAACCTTTTTTCCCCCCCTCCCTCAGCCTCCCCTGCACCAATACAGGCTCCCAGAGAAAGACCATTTGCTTGCTCCGTTGTCAACGCATCTGGACGTCCTGTCAAAACAATATAATTTTACTTGGTAACTTTTTGACACCGGTATTTATTGCACCTGTCTTTGCTCATGATTTATGACTTGTCTGGTGAGTATTACTCTACAGCTCCAAGTTTACAATGCCAGATAAGTGAAGCATTTGAAGTCCCGAACGGGGCTGCAGATTTATGGGTGGATATTCCTCTCCCCTCCTCCAGGAAGGGAAATTGAGATGAGCGGGTTTCTCCCCGTTTTTCTGGGTGGTAGAAATCAAGATAAAGGAAAGTTCTTCGAGAAGGGGAAGAAAAAAAGATAAAAAGGAGGAGAAAATTGCTGTCTGCTGCTGTCTTTATTAGAGGGAATATAGTGAAGTTACAGAGGGAGTGCTTTGCAGAGGAGAGATTTGTTTTAATTAATCAATGGCTGACTGTAGGGCATTTTAACACCCAGAGCGGTCTCAGTGCTGAGAACATCAGCGTCATGCAAGTTGGAGCATTCAGAAAAATCCACCAGCTTGACATTCTGAATTAGCAGATTGCGCCTCTTTTTGGGGTAACACTCCTACTTAATGCTGAAATATTAAATAAAAAATGCTGAGCTTTACCTGAGTAACCCCACTGAACAAACTGGGATTACTCACTCACACAATAAGAGAGTCCATGAGAAGCTGCTGCAGAACGTGAGTCTAAATATTTGATAAAAGCAGCAATCCTACCTTGTAAATAACCCCATTTTTCTTCTCTCCTTTCGTTTCAGAAAAACCTCGATTTGGGGCCTAAATCAACCTGACAGTATCCCTTAAATACGTTTGAAAGGTATTTATTATTCTATTGCTGGTAAAATTTGCCAGACTTTAAAACAAATCCGGGCTTCCTTCCTAGCCCAGGTTCTTTTCCACTCTGATCCCCCCTTGCAGATGTAACACAAGACCGTGGCCACGGTTTGGTTGTTGTAATGGAATTATCCTTCCCTTGGACCTCAGCTGAGCCAAAGCAACATGTGAACGTGTGAATGTCAGATAAAACTGTTTGGTAAACACGTGGCCCTTTTCATTTGTCAAGATTTCATTGGAGTCTAAAGGTACTTGACAGGGTTTGCTACTGCAGCGCCCTCGGGATCGGTACATGAGATTCCCTGGGCTGATCCTTCCAGAGGAACTGGGTGGAAGTCAGGCACTGTAAGGCCTGGGGAGCTCTGGCAAACAAAACCTGAGGTTTGTTTTCCAGGTATTTTTCAGCGTTCGAGTAAACAAAACAAATAACCCCTCTCTTTCCACTTTAAACAGCGCTGTGGAAGGGGAAGGAACCCCTCAGTGCCCAAGGCTGGCGTGTGCCAGCCCAAAACCCTCCCAGCCCCGTATCTGCAGCAGCACGAGCTGCCTGTCCTGCCCCAACCCTTGCACATTCCCCGCTCCTTTGATGGATTGCCAAGGAAAACCCGGGGCAGGCATCAACTGTGCGGTTGCCGGGGCGATGGAGAAGCCGGGGCGGAGGGAGCAGAGATTTCCATCAGCAGGGCTTTAACAAAAGCCTTGATTCAGCCGCTCAGGGGTTGATGCTCCTGGGCTTTCGCAGGGAAAATGGGGAACCGGCTGCTGAGCTTGCTCAGAAATTCCAAGCGGTGATTCCTTCAGGGAAGAGGGCACAGCCCTATTTTTTTTTTATTTTATTTTTTTTCTCCTTACTCAAGACTGACCTTTTTAATTCTTCCTTACCCTTGAAAATGAGAAATAACGAGGCTGGTTCTAACAGTGAGGTGTAACTACTTCCTATTTGGACGTATCTAAGTCGTGGACTTTGGGAAGTAGAGTCAGGCCATCAGCTGGGATTGTCACCTCACACAAACTACTTGCTGCTTTGAGAAGGCAAAAAAACCACCTCACACTGTTGGGACAGTGATCTCTGAGGACATGAAATTTGCACCTAAAGCTGATTAGATTTGTTACAGATAAAACTATCATGTATTTTTTTACCATCAGAGAGTCTGCCGGCAACTTGTGCTTGAAAAGTTTGAAATATAGAGTATCTGGAGTGAGATATTTCCAATATCTCATTTCAGCTGCTGCACGCAGAATTGGGTATTCCTTCACATCTGAATTTTCAACAATTAGACTCAGAGGTCTTTTCCAACAGAAATGATTCTATGAATTTTGATGCCAGTATAGTCAATGCACTTTCAAATTTTTTTCACTAATAACCAGCAGTTTGTGGGGCAATTTTTTTGTGTATAAACTGATGTGAGTTTGTACTTGCAAGTCAGAAGGAGCTGCTTTAGATTTAAAAACAGAACTTAAGAATTTAATGACTGAACTTTTAAGAAAAGTGATGTGCACAGGGCTACTGCATTTAGAAAGAAAAACTAACATTTGATTACCTTATGAAGCCCTAAAGGCAGAATGAAAATCATGTTAAAATAAGAAACTTACAGATTGCTTACAGATTTCCATCCAACTAGAAATAGATTTTCAGGCACTTAGAGCTATTAAATTATACATCCTGATAAACAAGCACAAATTAAGTGAAATTTTATACTGAGTTTAAATGAAACAGATCTTTTCAAGACTGCCTTAGGAGAATTTGTGAAACACCACCCACTAATGGTTCCTTATGTTCTAAAATCTAAAGTGCCGCTGTTCTTTCCTGGAGATCAAAAAGGGTTTGATTTTCAGGTTCATTTATGGCAAAGATAAGACCAAAATACTCAGTTTCTGGTCACTGTCATCGGACTGAGCCCGGTTGGGTGGTGGGAAACACAGTCTGTGACCTTCAGGAAGGAAGAATAATCAGAGGAATCAACCAGGTCAAGGTGGTAATAACAAGAGTTGGAACGGACAGAAAACTTGAGCCTTCAGTCCTTAAAAGAGTCTCAGCAGAAACCAGGCTGAGATGGACAAGTTATTCCAGAAACTGGGAGAAAAATCCCGTTTCTGCTCGTGCTTAACCAGCTCAACCAGTGGGTTGCCAAGCCCATGACATCACCACTGGCAACACAGAGCCTTCAGATTAGAAGTAGCCTGATGACATCACCCTTCCAGCTTCTATCTAACAGATGGTTTCTGTATATTGTGTAATTTTAGATCATTATTCATGGCTTGGGTCAGTATAATTCAGGAAGTGAAAAAACGGCCAAGAAAAATTGACCTGGAACTAGTTCAAAGGGCCTGAATGATTTTATTGATTAGACTCCTTAGCTTTCATTTTCCAGCAGGGCCATCATGAATCATCGATACACAACAATATCGGAGTCATTTCTGCGTGAGCTGAACGAAGTGCCCCCAAAACAAGGTGGGCTTTGAAGGATTTGGCTTTCAAGCTGTTTGAAAACAAGGCGGCTAAAAAGATTTGCTGGGCAGGCCTGAAAGGGGGCCAGGAGCTCTTTACAGAGGCAAGTGGTTTGTTTGAACTCGGGTGGGGGGGGGTGTGTTATTTATTTTCATATTAGACTTGTTGACTTCATCTCCCCCTTCAGCTCAAGGGCTTGGGAGAGGCCTTTTTTTTTTTTCACCAGCACTGAGATAAAGCCCGGTGGAGGAAGGGGAAAAAATAGAGGGAAGGGGGGTAAAAAAGGCTGGGGAGTGTTTTTTATTCCAAAGGTTTTCTGCCAAGGCGCTCGAACAACACTGACTTCGTGGTGTCAGGACAAGCCAGGAGAATGGGTGTGACACTTTCACCGTCGTGGTGCCCCGAATGAGACACTCAGAAATGTCTCAAACCCACATGGATCAGTGCCAGACAGCACTAAAGCAGAACACAAGGATTTCAAGGGGGATGAGACGTCAAGTCCAGTCAAGTCTGTCACTTATTTCCTTCGAATTTGCCTTTTCATGGAACGCATGGGACCGTTGCATTGCAAACAGAGCACCTCGACTGGCCTGTTTTCATGGCAAAATATTAAATATCCTCACTGTCAGCAGTCAAGCCCTTCCCTAAACTGGATCTACTCTTGCCTTGGATTTTTAGGAACACCAAGAAAACACCCTGCCCTGCCCAAGTATCTTTTACCTGTACAATAACTACAGATTTCATATGGCTCTGGTGAGATCATTTCACCATTTACAAGATGTCCTCTCACCAAAATATGATGGTTTGCCAGTCATAAATATTTAGGGAAGACATCCTAGTTTAATTAAACTCTTCACGGGGTAAAAAAAAAATAAAATAAATGTGGCCTTGCCTTTCCAGTCATAGAAATAAAATCTGGCACTTGAAACCTTGTTCCCTTCCATCCCCAAACATATGGTTTGACACCCTCCTGTTTCGTGAGAGTGTTTTACAAGTTTGGGTTTTGTTCTCACCTAAAATTAAAATCAATTTGCAAGCCTGGGGCTCGGCTGCAAAGTGGGAAGCCTTGTTCAAATGCCAGGTTTAACACCTAGTTTCTGTTACTTGAGGAACAGCTTCCCTGGGCAACCTGTGCCGGGCTTCACCGGGGAGATTCTTTTCCTAATATCTCGTCACAAAGATCACTTGTGTCAACACAAATGATTCAAAAAGGCCCGTCTTTTAACCTAAGGGGTGGTTTAACTACAAGATCCAAATTTTGTCCAGATGATTTTATTATCCAAACGTTCCTTAAGGCTTATCATACTAGCCATAAATATGTTCTGAGAGAAATACTGTAAGGATTGTCTAAAATTATGATTTCTACTGAGACTTTGGATGTTACTGAGAACGATTTTTAGCCCTCTGGTTATTGGGAGATTTTGTTTTCCAGCTGCTCCCCAATAAGCAAATTCCTTTCCTCCTTCCTGATTTCAATAGCCAACTAAAAATCAGCATGGGGATCACGATGTAATCCTGTTTTCTTTCCAAACTTGGGCATTAAGTACTTTCCCCTCAAGCGTTTCCAGGCTGGATCACATCCCTTTCTGAGCATCCCACTCCAGGAAGAGGGGGAAAAAAACCAAAACCCACTGACATTTTCCTTATCAGCTGTGTGAGGATCAGCTCGGGATTTTTGCAGTCTTTAACACAGCACACAGAGGAGACAGCAGGGATTTGGAGGAGGATGTCGACAGATAAGACCTTTCCCTTGGCTCCCTTTGCCAAACCACGTAAAACTCTGACGATTATTTGCCTTATCCTGTCTCAATACATTTTTGCCTTCATTTTCGTGCTCTTAAAGGAGAAAACCGTGCCTGAAAAAATGAGAAGGTGCCGTACATGCTCTCCATGTCCCCGTGTTTGCTGTCACCCGGGGAGTCTGGTGAGATGTTGGCCAGCTGGAACAGGGAAAGACCCTTTGAGCACTGGAACAGCCAGAAGGGAGCACTTTGTCCACTAAAGCCCTTGGAGTGGGTTGGTTTTCCTTGCCAGTCTGTGACTGAGCCATCACAGGCCGGTGATGACCGTGGGTAAATGTTCCCTTGGAAGATTCAGCCTTTAAAAAACCAGCCCAAGGAATTCCAGCCTCTCGGGCTCAGTCGTACAAGCAGGACCTCAGCAGCCTCGGCTGGTGTGAAAAGAGGGTTTGTGGGACCTAAACTGACACCAGCACTTGGAGACAATTCAAAGTGCAGCAGATTCATGCCATTTTCAAGTGTCCTTCTCCTGAGGAATACGGAACTGGTTTGGTTTCTCTCCCTCTGGGCCTTCCCTGTCCCCCATCTGTCCTTCCCCAAGGAGTCAGAGTACACACAAACTCCACCTCAGTGTCTGAAACATTCCAGATTCACCTCATTTGTCCTTCAGGAGGGTCAGGGTGGAGGCCACCAACCTTCTAACTGGACTAAAAAGGGAAAGAAAGACGGCACTCAAACCTTCCCACCAATCTGCATCAACGAAAGGATGTGGCTACAGACTGGCAGCTCAACACCCAGAATATTCTGTGCAGCATTCCCAGCAAAAACCTACCAATTTCACCAAAATATTGCAGTGACCAGTGAAATGCAGAGTCCATTAATTATGACTGAGGGAAATATTCCTACGGAGGGAGTTGCCTTTCATAGCTGGGGAAACAGAAGGATTACAAGATGATTCTTCCTTTAATTTCACCAATTAACCCCAATATTCAATATCAAGGCTGGTTATGGAGTAAAAAATAATATGAAATGTTGTTTTTCTAGACCTATTTATTTTGCCTGTTAATAGATTAAAATAGTTCCCAGCTGTGCAAAGTTCTCATTATGTTCATTACTTATAATGCTCCTCACAATGAGATGATTAATTCCACACACTTGCAGGCCCTTCATTGAATGCTGATGATTAAGCAATTATGTTAATCCACTAGTGTTTGTTTTCTCACTGCTCTGATGATGGTTGGGACCAATTTCTTTGCTGAATTATTCCATGCACACACTCGAAGTTTTACTAACATTTGTAAAGGCCAAATGCACCATTCACAAACAAGGTGAAGGTGAAAATTGCAGATTATTTGTCTCTGGTGTATTTGGCATCGCTAAGAAAAGAGCTGGACTTCGTTTTGATTCTTTCTGGTTTAGGCAAACCCCTGGACAGGAGTAACATCAACTTTCTAAGCCTGTTTTAACACTGAAATGGTAATTTCAGGCCTAATAGAGTTGAATCTTTTCATTTAAATTGTGTTTTCTTGTATTGATTGTACTCAGTAGATGATCTGATCTTTTATTTCCACAAGACTGGTAATAAAATGAGGTTTAGAAGCATTGTAGAGATGGATATAAAAGGAACCCAAATATTGTGCCACTCAGAGCCAGGAACGTGATGTTTTCAGGAGGAATTACAACCCCTCAATGTGATCAGCACCACGAGAAATGGACAATTATTCCCCTGGATTTATTTCAGATTTAGCCTCTGATTTGACACAAAGCAGCAGATGGTTGGCCAAGGGAAGGACATTCTCCTCCTTTGAGATGAAAGTGGTTTTTGTCAGCGGCAAAAATGGAAAGGGAAATACCACAGCGGGAGGAACATGCAATAAATTTTACCGGTCTGTGCTCTGCTTGGTGGTTCCCTGAGTGTATTTGTGCGGTAACTACGGAGAGACGTGAGGGGGACATTCCCAAGGAGGCAGAAACACCCTGTCCATTGGGTGCGCTCAACAGCCTGGGTGTCCACGGAACCACCAGCACCATCCGTGACCGTGGGCGTTCGTGGTTCCACCAGTCCAGGGGAATGGGAAGGACAGACCTTGGCAAGGAGAGGAAAGGCCAAATCCCACCCCCCCAGACCAAGCACCAGCCCCCAGCACTGCCCAGCCCAGGGCTGGTGAGGCCCTGCCAGAGCTCTTGAATAACAGACGTGACGAATCTCCCACTCTGCTCCCCCAGCACAGGGGCCAAAATGCTAAACCTCCACGCAAACCAAACCCGCGCCAAACCCTCTGTCCCTAAGGGCCTTTGACGATTTTGGGTTCCCCGCTCAGAAAAAACCACGATAAAGCAGCAGCTTATGGATGCAAAGCCGCAAGATTTAAGGCTATCCTCCCGTTCCGCCACTTCTGTCCTCCACCCCCGTGTTTAAGTGCATTTTCACGGCAACCTCGGTGACGTTTTCCGAGTAAAGACAGATCAGTGACCGCCAGCTTTTATTTGGGGAGGTCCATTTCCGCGGCAACAGCTCGTAAAAGCCCCCAAACCGAGCTGAGGTCCCTGCAGCCCGGGCTGGGCTGTTGCATATCGGGCGGTGCAGCGCGCTGACGGCTCGCCTGCAATGTGGCCTCTGTCTTTTTTATGGTCTACATTCCCGGTGAGTGTTGGGCAGATTGATCCCATTCTGCCATCGAGATTTCGAAACAGATGTGTGGGGGAAAAAAAAAAAAAAAAAGAGCTGCAGAGGGTGCAGGAAAGAGGTGCAAAAAAAACAAACAAAAAAAAATCCTGAAACCCTGAGAAACAGCCTCTTAGAGACCTGCTCAGGGTTCGTCAGGGATGGAATGAAGCAGCACCGTGACACCACCAAAATACCTTCACAAAAGGAAGGCACCAGTTGCTAAATAAGCCTAAATTTTGCAGGGAAAGATAAGAGAGATTAACAAATGGAGCTGCAGGGGAAGCGGTGAGTTCTCAAGGTCCTGTTGCCTTCAGATGTTTTAGCTAAATAGAGGTTACTGGTCTTGGTAAGAGGTAACCGAGGGAATTTTTATCTTCTTGCTGTCAAAATACACAGGCATCATCTTCTAGGTTTAAATCTCTATATAAATCGATAGATCTAAAAATAAATATATAAAAAATATTATGTTCTTCTATCAAGACAGTGATACTAAGATTGGGGGGCTTTAATAAAAAAGCAGCAGCATTTCCATATAAATGCACTAAGAAGCATTTCACTTTTTTAGTAAACATGCCTGTTGGGAATTTAAAAGAAAAAAAATCTAATAAAGGCTGAAGGACAGTTGGCAAGAACAGAAAAGTCTGTAACATCACTCCAATGATTGGTTTTCTTCATTCTCTCCAGTTCCTCCCCAAACCAGCATTTTCTGGTCTTTTCCAGTGGCATCATAACTTAAAAAGTACATCACAGAACAGAATCACTTCCCTGGCATCCAGTCGCTTGATTTCCTTCATCTTCCCCCCCCTCTCCATGAGATAATGATACTTGGGATTACCTTGGGGGTTTTTGTACAACTGCCTCAATGAACTAAAGGTACCCAGTACTTTAGAAGGCAGATGTGTAGAGTGCGGAACTTGCTCTTAATATTCATCCCCATGTTTCAAGAATTTCCGTATTTGAATTTAATCCTGGATTTTAAAGCCGGACCTGCTGTCATTCACTTAGGTCTTAAATTCAATACCGGTTTCCACGTTCTCCACCTTTGGGAAACACGAGTGGAGTCGCTCAGCGGAGGAGAAAATGGATCGGAATTCTTTTATTCCCCCTAAAAACAGCACTAAAATTCTGCCTCCAGCTGTTCCTCCCAGCCCAAACTGCCAGGGCGCTCGGCAGGAGGAGGAGATTGCCACGGAGTAACATTAGAAATCACCCAAATCCCAGTGGGCACCACGAGGTGTTGAAGGGGGGTCAAGGAGCACGATAGACTTGAAAAGGCTTTTTTTGCAGCTGGTTCCTTTCTCCCATCAACTGCACAAAGGCAGAGGGAGGGAGGCACGGGAGCCGGGGTGGATTATGAAAGGGACACGCTTTCCATCCATGTTCAGGAAACCAGGGAGACAAAAGGCACACAGCAGCAGCCACATGGCAAGGGGGCTTTGGAAAACAGCCTGCTTCCTCTGTTGTTTCCTCAGAAGCCCGGGATCCATTGCTTAGTTTGTTTTTCCAAGGAAATAATTAAAGATGTGTATTAAAAAAAATATATATATAACAAAGGACTGACCCTTCCTTTTTTTCCCCCCCGTTTTTCCCCCGTTTTTTTCTGCCTGCCCACTCTCAGGAAAACCCTTTCCATGCCCCCCTTCCCCTCTCCACACCACCACAGGGGCAGGGGTGGGTTTGCATCCCAGTAGAAGGGAATACTTAAGGAAACTTTTGGCAGTATTATGGATTGAAGTGCAAGGAGATGGTTTTATCAAGAGGTTTCAAGGCTATTATTGTCCAAATAAACACTTGCTTTGCCAGACACGATCTACAGCTGCTGCCCAGAGACCCCTGAGCTCCATCTGAATTTCAATCTCCCAGTCTCAGCCTCCCTGGCCTTTCTGCCTTTCCCACTTTTTGCAGTCCTGAATAGCCCACTGTACTGGATTACTTCATTTTTTCCATCTTAATAGTCTTCACCAGGCTCCTGACTTCCTGCCCACCACTGTGGTCCCCACTTCATCTAGATTTAGGAAGCTGGAACAGCTTTGGGGTTTTGCTTTTTGCCACTTCCAGGGGACAGGATGCTGCCCCAGGTTTCACTGTCACGAGGCAGCAAGTCCCTGCTGCCCAGAGCAGGGATCCCATGGGATGCACATCACACTCAAATGCCTGGTAGGAAGCAGCTAAGACAAGGATTTAACAACTTCCTTGGAAAGTTTACCATTTTCCACTTTCCCATACCCACGTTGTTCTCCGATCTCACAGACAGCCCCACAAGAGGCAAAGTACAGGAGATGTTCCAGCAGCAGCATTGCAGGATCAATTAAAAAACAAGGACTGACACAATGCCACAAAAAAAAAAAAAAATCATCACTTCAGAGCACTTGAAGGAGGAGAACTGCAGGCGGAGAACAGCAAGAACCTGTGTTTCTAAATATACTATTCTTAAAAATACGATTAATGCTGTTCTAAAGTAGTTTGTACTCTCACAGTGATTAGAGACACAGGGAAAAGTCTGATAGCTGAGCTCCCAAATTGTAATCCCTATCACAAGTTCAGAAATATTTATTTCTGGCATTTAATATTAAGAGCTACTAAGCTTGAACTGCAAATCTTGTATCTGCAGCCCAGGATTTCCGACCTTTGTCCCTAAACTCAGCGTATTTTTTACTCCAGGTACTGATCTGAGTTCCACCACGAGGGTTCAGAATTTAACCCAATGCAGAAACTCAGTAGAAACTTGTCCCTCATTTTTCCAGTCACCTACAATGATGGTGTATTTTATATACAGGTGCTTGAGGGGGTACTTTGGAGCGTGACTGCACAGTTCACAGAAAACAAACAAAACAAGGAGAATTGGATTGGATTTGGTGCTTTGGCCTCTTCATGTGCAGCTGATGAGTTGATAAACTGGATTTTCTGTTCCAGCCATTTTCCTTCTTTCTGAGTTTTGCGAAGGCAAGTTCTGTGTCCCCACGACCTGCCTGGACCAGCAGTGGTTCTGTAGCATCCATCGGGATGCAGGGAGGGGTTTTCCACAGGGATGGAAGATCCTCAGGTGCCCAGCTCCTGGGTTCAGCCTGGCTCACACTCCTGCTGAGCGTACAGGTTTGGTTTGGTTTGTTGTTCATACCTGAAAAGCAAGACTTCGTGTGTTTTGCCTTTCAAGCCTTAATCTTTAAGTTCCTCGCTTTCCACCACCTACTCAAACCCTGAATGCAACATTTCTCAACCACTTCGACTCGATATCCCCCATTTAACTCCTCAGTGCAAAGGGGCCTTTCACGCCCTGCTGCTGCTGGGCACCAGCTCTAAATGGAGCGTGTGGGAGCCCCTGGCTTTGAGTTTCCTTGGGGCACAGACAAACCACCTTGTTCCTGCACCTCGAGGAAACGATGGGACAAGAGGGAACCTTGTCTGACTCAGCCAGAGTTGGGTCTGGCCTTCAGAAGTCAGCCAGGAAGGGGGAGATGTTTAGACCATTAACATTTTCTCCTTGATTGGTCTGGGAAAGCAGAGAGCCCTCCTTTCATGCCAGCAAATGCAGGATACGTATGCAAAATAAACACCAGTTTAGTTTCTTTCTGCACCGCGCTGTGTCCAAATAAACAGACCCGTCCTTCAGCAGCAGGATTCCTCCAAATGGAGCAAGACTTCCAGAACTGTGGCACACTTGTTACGCTCCTTGGGGATGTTGTCAGCACATCTCTCTACCTGTTTTCCCATGAAATTGAGGTAATTACTGGCCTACCTGATGCCTGCAGGGGCACCGTGAGCCTGCAGATGTGGTAATGAAACCGGCAGGGTTTTTTATTTACTTGTCTGATTCCATGTTGCTAAAATATATTCCCGGAATTCAGTGATGCGCAGGAACTTCAGAACACCTTGCAAGAGGCCAGTTTTCTGTCTTTGTATTAATAGTGATAATTTAGAACACTACAAGCAAAGATCAATTCATCTTATCATTCTCCAGCCACGAATTCTGTTTATTTGTTTGCAGGTCCCTCTGTTAGGGGGTCATAAATTATTTGTCATAAATGATTTGGTTTTTTGGCCAGTGCCCATAGCAGGATGCTCCTGATGATATTCATTAATTGAAGAATCTGTTGGTTTCCAACAAAATAAGGGAAAATCCTTAAAAGTTTTAATTCCTAGTACGATTTCTCCATCTCTTCGAAATAATCTCAGCCTAGGGCTGAAGCAGGGAACCCTTTTCCTCTTTTGGACATTATTTAGGTAGAAACTTTCATCACCACGTCCTTTGTTGGATCATCTTGACTCTTCTCACTCCGTTTTGGGAGCACAACCATCTTGAAAACATCAAATTTGACCTAAAACCATCAGTGAGCTCCATCTGATAAGGAATCTCCGTGTACCTGTGTGGTCTGATGTCAGAGAAACAGCTTGGAAATGGGAAATCAGATGGAATTACACGATCCTTATCTTTTTCCCCCACAGAGGGCATGAGCTGCTGATTCAGAAGTTGCTTGAAGTGAAAGGAATCAGGAAAAAAAAAGGTTTTCCCCTCATCTTTCAGGAGTTGGAGCAGATATTAGCAAGGGGCCCTAACCTGGCTATTAGCTATGCAAGGCTATTGTTTATTTTTGCACAGCAACTAAAGGAGAAAGTATCTCTGCCTGTTTTTCTTTACTTAGCTAAAGAAATGGCAGAGCTTTTTGAAAGGGTTAAATCATTTCCTCCTCTCCTGCCCTCCCTGTGTGTGAGTGTGAGCATGTGCAGGGGGTTCCCCACTAACCATTCCTCTGCTTTCCAAAAGGAAATGAAAACGAAATGCCTCGGCCATGCCAGGACTTCACAAAGCAGGATCAGCTGCTCCAACTGATGGTCACTGTTAAGGGAAGGGCCCTCAAGGTTTTACTGTTCTTAACGGGGCAATATCTCCCTTCCAGTGACTTCGTTTGGCTTGTGCCGAAACTCCTGTTAAAAGCAGGGCCTTGCACATGTCATTAAAAATGCCTCTGGTGGCCACTTGCAGCAACACCATTCCCTTTCCCATCCATGTGTGGAGAATTCCATGTTCCCCTTGGTGCTGAGTCCCTTTGCCTCTTCAAGGGCTGCAGCTTTTCTTGCTGGGTCACTGTCTGTGCTTGTACAACTGTTCTTTTCCTGATAACACACCACGAGGAATGAAGGGGCTGGAGACTCCAGTGCTGTAAATATTACGACAGAAAATGTGTCTCGGCCGGCCGGGACACGTGAGCAGGGAATTGAGGTGTGTTTGTTTCCACAGTGCTCATTTCTGGATCTCCCGTCCCTCCTGGAATGCAGGAGAAAAAAATGGGAGGGGAAATGGGAGCCACGGAATTATTAAGGTTAGAAAAGATCTCTAAAATCGTCGGGTCCAGACATCAACCCATCACCACCACGCTCTCCACCAAACCATGTCCCCGAGTGCCACAGGGCACTTCCAGGGCTGGTGACTCCACGCTGCCCTGGGCAACCTTGTCAACCCTTTCCATGAAAAAAATTCCCCTGATATCCAATTTAAACCTCCCCTGGTTTAACC
Organism: Pseudotriccus pelzelni; assembly: GCA_035584735.1. Taxonomy (NCBI): domain Eukaryota; kingdom Metazoa; phylum Chordata; class Aves; order Passeriformes; family Tyrannidae; genus Pseudotriccus; species Pseudotriccus pelzelni. The sequence goes on from JAWMRA010000042.1 coordinate 1,778,701, forward strand.
CGAGGCCGTTTGCTCTCGTCCTGTCACTTGTCGAGGATCCATAACCCGGGAGCAGTGGGGGCTCAGCCACAGAGTGTGAACATGGCACTCCCCTGACTGAGAGCTCCAAGGAGTTCTGACATTGCACAGCACCAGAGATCGGGTTTCCAGAGTTTATCCTTAAAATCAGGGGGCTCTCTTGGGTAGGGGGAGAGCTCTTATTATGAGCTTAGCAAATTAAACTATTTGTTTCTGCGAAAGGAAGCGGCAAAAAGCCAAAATGCCTGTTTGGTGATCGGGTTCCACGGGGCTCTGAAGTGCCAGGCAGCCAACCTGCAGCAATTCATGGAATCAGGGAATAATTTAGGCTGGAAAAGACCTTTAAGGTCATCGAGTCCAACCATAAACCAAACACTGCCAAGTCCCACTAAACCATGTCCCTGTTGTAACAGGAGCCTGACCCAGGCTGGGAAACCAGGACTCCTGACTCCCATCCAGTGCCCTGGAACACTATTTCTTACAGATCCCATCTTAGTCACAGGAAAATGGGGGGAAAAATGGACAGAAAAACATCTGTGAATGCATTTTCAAATGTCCATGAGCTGCACTCGGGTAGATCCAGGCGGGATTAGGGCCAGGCTGGGCCGTGGGAAGGTGCTGAAGGGGTAACACGGCCACAGTGAGCACCTCGTCCTGCCCTGGTGAGGGCTGGGCTGCTCCTCACACAGCACCTCCAGCCCCCTGCAGTGGGAATGAAATGGGACTGGTCTGAAATATCCCATTGAATGGGAGGCACTTCAGGGGCTGCAGAAAGCCCAAGGACTCTCCTCCAGCCTGGGCAGTCGGAGTTTTGGTTTTGGGGAAGGATGTTTTCCCTTTCTGAAGTTGTCAGTGCTCAGGGATTTCTTTGACTGACAAATCCTGTCCAGCCCAAAGGAATCCACACAGATCTCACAAACCCCTTGGAATAATGGGATAAGTGGAAAGGATTTATCCCAACGGGAAACGTCAATTTTCCAGCAGCTCTGGAGCTTCCAGCTCTCCCCTGCTCAGTCCCTGCTCTCTGTGTCGTTGCTGGGCAGATAATTCTTGTCTCTTTTCCCACTGCTTTCAGCAGGAAGGATCCCTAATACACCCTCGGGCAAAAGTGTGCTGTGCTGGAGCAGGGAAAATGGGATTCAGCTTGCTTTTGGGGGAACACATCCTAAAAATCAAGAGCTAGGCTTCAATACTTCAACACTTGCAATATTGTGTATCTGGAGCTGGCAGCGAACTCCTGTGGCTGTGAACAGACATTTTATGAACAGATACATTATAAGTGTATATAAATATATATATATATATATATGGTAATGCGTGTGAACATATTTCCTCTTCTCCCTGCTAAAAGCAGCAAAAATAACCCCACCATTATCTGTTTCTGGTTTTCATGGCAGAAAAGGAAATGTCAGAGTTTGGAAGCGTGACAGAAATGCATGAAAACTCAAGCCCAGAAGGTGAACGAGAACCATCCCAGGGTTTTTTTTACTTAAAGCAAGATAAATACTTCAATTCAATTATTTTAATCAAGCAGTCTACCAAACAACTTGGAAGGCAACCTCTGAAGGGAGGGGGGTTCATCTTCCTGACTCTGGAATATTTTCATAGTCAAATAATGGATTTAAATTTGTCACAGAATGGTTTGGGTTGGAAGGGACCTCAAGGGTCATCGTGTTCCACCCCCTGCCATGGGCAGGGACACCTTCCACTAGCCCAGGTTGCTCCAAGCCCCATCCAGTCTGGCCTTGGACACTTCCAGAGATGGGGAAAGTAGTCCCAAGTTTCCTGGTTCCTGAAATTTGAGTTCCAAACAAGTGTCATGGATTTCTCCAGGTTCCATGGCTCTGGACTGCAGGGAACAGCAAATACTGGGGGATTGAGGGACACCAGAGACAGCAGGGATGGTTCTCCAAAGGGCTTCTGCCTTTGCTGTGAATCCTCCTCTCTCCAGAAAGAGAAAAAACCGAGCACCAGTAGCATGAAAAAACCCTGCAACTCTCCATTCTCCGTTATGGCAGCAAAGTAATTAAAATCCTAGTGCTGACTCCATCCCCTGGGAGCAAATTTTTACTGGAAACGAAAAGGAAAGGTGGTTGAACTGTGGAAACATTTACCAGCTGCAGGTATAATACTGTGCCTGTTGTCAGAGTGAACATTTCATTGGTTTATTTCTGGAGGATTATTTAGAGGGTTGTGGTCTTGGGTCCAGGGCTTGAGAGAAAAAAAAAAAACTACAGCCTATGAGGTGTGCCTTCTTTCTGCAGAATAGTGATTTGTTATGTGTTTGTCTGAGTTAAATATAGCAGCCAGTCACTTCTGCACAGCCTGATATTTTATCCTGCTCACTTTTGGAAAAGAAAAAAAAGAAAAAAAAAAGGAGAAAAAAAAAAAAAGAAAAGAAAAAGAAGAAGAAATTCTTGTTTGGAGAGATGAAGAAGTCAGCAGAAAAGCCACAGTTCTGAGGTTTGTTTCCAGGCTGGTTCAGGTGCTCAGCGTTGGAAAATTCAATATTCAGTTGATGTGATGGACAGTTTCGGGCACATTTGGATGCTCTCTCTCTTCCCTGCTTTCTGTTCTGAAGTGATTCCCAGCTCGGAGGTGACCCGTGTTACCTCCCGGCCTCAGTCACCTGAACGTGGGACAGGCTGTCCCAGGGCAGCTGATGGTTCCATTGCTCTGTCAGGGATCAACACCGGCTGCCATGGGAAGAAAGGCTGAGGGAATTGGGATCGTTCAGCCTGGAGAAGCGAAAAAGCTTTGGGATGACTTAATTGAGGCCTTCCAGCACCTTAAGGATCCACCAAGAAAGATGGAGAGAGATGTTTTCAAGGGCCTGGAGTGACAGGACAAAGGGGAAATGAGTTTATACTGGAAGAGGGGAAATTTAGGTTAGATATTGGGAAGAAATTCTCCCCTGTGAGGGTGGGCAGGCCCTGGCACAGGTTGCCCAGAGAAACTGTGGCTGCCCCATCCCTGGAAGTGTCCAAGGCCAGGTTGGACAGGGCTTGGAGCAACCTGGGCTGGTGGAAGGTGTCCTTGACCACAGCAAGCTGGAATGAGATGATCTTTAAGTTCCCTTCCAGTGGGATGAGATGATCTTTAAGGCCCTTCTGTGGCTCTGCGATTCTCTGAGGTGAACGTTGCCCAGCACAGTCACTCCCAGCAGCAATGAGGGGTTTTGGGGTGTGCCCGGTCTGTGCCTCCCAGGTGACCCGGTGGGCACCACAGAGAGGAATTCAACCTTTTAGGGGAAACAGCAGTTGTGTATCATTGATCCCACCTTCATTTCATGGGTGGGGGCAGAAGGATGCAGGTGACCCAACTAATGGTGGCTTTTCCTGTCAGCAGCTCCTGTGTCACGGGGCTGCTGCTGCTGCTGCATCCTGATTTCCTGGGTCAGGATGAAAGAAACCGTAGAATTGTTATGCTGCACTGGTATTTGAAGAAGGTTTGAGGATGAAACAAGTTTAAAAAGCCAGAATTTGGGCTGTTTCCTTAGTTCCCTGTCTCGTTCCTGAACACAGATCCCGTTTTCTGCAGCTCCGGTTGTGATTACAAGCTTCGCTGGGAAATGCCAGCCTAATGGCAGTATCTCTGAATGACATCCAGCAGAGATATTTGTTTTTCCTCAACAAGGTTCATTTGGCTCCCAGCCAGGGCTCAGCCTTTTCCCTGTACTCCCTGAATTTTCCTGGAGTTGCCCACTTTCCCTGACTGCCTCCATTCACGGCTCCGGCTCGAGCAGCCCACAACCAAGAACGCCTCTCTGCACAAAGTGGGCTGTCATTCATTCCGTAACATTTTCCTTAAGGAACTGGGGTTTGTGTCTCTTCATACCCTCCCTGTTTAACACATCCTGGTCTCTTTTTAGGTATAATTTCTGCTATCACCCTTTACATTCTCGTTTCAGCCTGTAATGGGATAAAGACCCACATAGAAAAACACTGCTGACTTGGGGTATGAGACTATTTGCTTAAGCAAGCTGAGTTACATACTTTGGTTGAATAATTGCAACCTTTTTCTCTTGCATCAATTTGGTGAACCCTATTATTTTCTCCCACTGAAGCCCAAAAAAGTATTTACACAGCTCAGTGCTCCCCAGGCTAAACATCGATGGGATAACAATGGGAATCAGTGCAAAAATCATTGATTTCCCTTTTTCCCAAGGATCTTGGAACCAAGACTATATAGAGAAGACAGAGAGACGTTGTAGGTTGGAAGGAGAGAGGGAGGGAAGACGCTGAAGATGTTGTTTTCTTGTAGCTGAGGAAAGAATTTGATCCTATTTGTTGATTTTCTCTGGAAAAAGGACGATAAGAGTTTCATGGCACTGCCAATTTTCCCTCTGGTTGCAGAGAGATGTGGCAATGGAAAAGGAATGGGTGGGGAAAGAATTATCTAAACATGGCCGGGTGATTCTTACAGGAGGGAATTATTTTTGTTGGTTTCTGCTTTCAGCACCAGTTTTCTCTTCATTAGTTATATCCAGCAGGGCCAGATCATGGCCCTGGTGTTGTTTATAATATTTTGGCCATCTTGAGTGAGCAGCCTTTCCTATCTTTATAACTGATGATTTAAGGCTGTGCTGGATCTCTTGCTCAATCCAGGGGAAAGGACCCAAAGTAGGAACATACTTTGGTTTGCAGTTTATTTTTCTCTGCTCTCCCTTCCCTAATTCAAACAAACCAACATTTTCTTTGATTGGTGCTCCTGAGTCCCAGGATGGGGTTTCTCTGGAGTCTCCCTGCTGCTCCTGGTGGGCTGGATGTGGGTTGTTATGATAAACATCACGAGATGCTGGAGTGATACCAAGTTCTGGGCTACTTATTTCTTAATCAGGCTCCTTAAATAAACAGAGCATCGAGGCTGAAAAGTGAAAATTTAATTATCTGTTCATTTCTAAAGCTGCTGTTGAATCATGAACTGTGAAAATGGGGGGGGAGAATCACACAATTTAATTTAAAATGTAGTATATTAGTTTTGGAACAAGAACCTACTGATGTGGCTTGAAGGTAGCAGTGTGTGAATCAAGAGTTATCCTGTCTTAATGCTATTCTAAAATCTAGATTTCAAACCATAATTATGGCCACTTTCCTCTTTCACTTGCCAGTAGTTTTCCATAGGTTGTGTCCTGTTCCACTGGGGAGATGTCTGTGCCGTGGAGGGCAATCCATGACTTGAATTTCACACGATGAACTGCAACCCTGGAGTTATGAACCCTCATGTGCCATCACCCTGGAAGTCAAGACTGGGTCTTAAAAGAGATTATTTAAGCCTTTTCATTACCTGTGCTGACATCCAGGCTGTGTGTTGCTGGTGCTAAAGCTGTTAAACCCCCCCCAAATTTGCAGAAGTCCCTTCCAGAGACAGGGACACCTCCTACTAGACCGGGTCGCTCCAACTTGGCCTTGGACACTTCCAGGGATCCAGGGGCAGCCACAGCTTCCTCTCACAAAGGAAGAATTTCTTCCCAATACCCCACCTAAATCAACCCTCCTTCAGCTTAAAGCCATTCTCCTCACCCTGCCTTTGCACATCTCTGTGAATGTATGTGCACACACACATAAACATATAAATATATGGTGGTTTGGCCCAGCCCTTAAAGATGTTCTGCATCTGGTGCAAGAAGCCACACTTACCACCAGCTGGAGAGAAAACATATTAATATGAAATCAAATATTTGGCTTGTTGAATGCAAGGTGTAATTACATTCACTTGAGCACCCTTACACCCGGGGAAGAAACCAGATTTTGGGGGAAAAAATAATTTTCAAAGGTGTTTTCATGTCTATCCTGGGAGAGAGAGAAAAAAAAGTGGGGGTGACTTTGCTCTAAATAGAATGATCTGCTTCTTTTTCCAAAATGCATCTGAAATTTCTTATGCCACAGCTCAAATCCTATAATTATGAAGTAGCCCTTGCACAGAAGTTTTTCACCTCATTAGCACATGTTGGCTTCGTGGGGCAACTTTTTTCACTAAGGATTTACAAACGTTTTTAGAGAGAGAACATCCAAAAATAGAGGGCTAAGGATTTTGGCTGCTCTCTGATTCCTGGCAGACCCCACCTCTTGCCCTGTGTTTGTTCGTGAGCCGTTTCAACCACTTTCCAGACACGGGAGGTGAACCTTGCTGAGGACAAGGGGTGGTTCTTTCCTGGGAGAGCCGGACCTGGAGCACTCCGGATACGTGGACAGGTGGCACCGAAGCAACGCCCAGCCCAATGAAACAAGAGCTGACCACAGCCAAAAAGGGTCTGGAGCGAGTCCAGTCTCAAATAAAATCGGTAAAAAATAGCCATGACTGGTTTTCTGGGATCCCGGTCTGAAAAGCTGCTCAGGCTCACGCTTCAGTCTGCGCAGTCTGGGAGTTTGTTGAGCACTGATCGATTTTCCCACTTTCCAAAAGCGAAGCCCAGGCTCAGTGACCTTCCTGGACCGGAGCCTGAGGCAGGTGAGATGAAACACAGCAGGAAAAGCAGGTATTGCCTTCCTGGGTCGATTATCTCACCTTCCCTTGCACCTCAGCACTTCAGTTTGATCTCTGGCTGAAATAATCTCTGATATCAAGCAGCAGCAGGGAAGGGTTTTATTTTCAAACAAAATTTTTTTATTTTTGGCCAAATTTTGCCACCTTAAAAGCTACAACTTCATCCCCTGTGTAACCTCGTTCAAAGCGAAGGAGATTTGAATCAGGTCTCAGTTTGTCCCTGAAGGTGGAGATAAGTTTCAAACAAACCTTAGAGATGGAGTAACTCAATCTATTACTTTTTTTTTTTAAACTTCTGGCTGGCAGTTGAAAACTTCTAGGTTTTTTTTTGGTTTTTTTTTTAAATAAATGACTGGACTTGAAGAATTACCCTGTTATTGTTTGCATGTCTGACACTCTGTGGTGGAAGCTCCAGGGTTCCAATAAAAAAGGGAATAGTGCCTGGAAGTTGTCAGTGATTCTTAACTTCTTTTGTTTGTCTTACAGGCAAACCCACTTCAAACCAGCCCTAAAAAACTGGGTGAGACTCCCTCTGTTTGTACACATGTAATTGGAGTGTTGTTTTCTGAGACTGGAAAATATACAGAAACACAGCAGGAGGAAATTCAGGATGATTTTCAGATGTGGGATGGGCTGGAATCTCTTAATTGTCTAATTGCAAGAGAGCCCAAAGAACCTCATCTGGTTGCTCGGTGCTGTCACAGTGGAGTCAAAAAGCTTCCAAGAATTCCTTTGGACACTTTTCCACCTTTGCTCAGGGCAAATCCTGCCACACAGAGCAAAATTCAGCCTTCAGGAGCATCCTGGATCTGGCTTTTTTTTTTTTTCTTTCTTTTTTTTTTGCAGGCTGTTTTTTCTGTGCTGTGAGTTGAACAGGATGTTCAAAGCCTTGGAAGGGGGACTGAAATAATCAGAGTTTATCTGACGGTTGAGCAGGAGCTCCTGGAGCTGTCAGCGAGCTTCTGGGAAGCCACAGACCACAGGGCTGAGGTCATGTGCAAAATGAGACGCGTGTGTGCAAAAAACACTGCCCTGAGGGGTTTTCAAACTGTTGCCGAATACACCCAGAGCTGGGTGCTCCAAAAGAACCTTCAGCTCCTGGAATCTTTTAGGTTCTCTGCAGCTCAAATAACTCCTGACCATCCCATCCATCACTTCCATGGCCTCTTTATTTAGGGTTCCAAAACATTTGATGCTGTTGATTGTTTAAATTTACCAGCACCACTGAGGACAAGGGACTCTTATCCTCATCCATGGGTGGAGATAGGATCGTTATGGCTATTTTTATGGCTCTGTCACTATGACTTCAAGGCCCAACTCTTTCCCAGCATCTGCAGGGAGATAAGGGAGATGAAGCCTGAGTAAAGCTGGAATCTGTGACAGCTGGGAGATTTACTCTCACTCTCAGTTTGCAGAAGTTATTTTCAGGGGTAATGCTGAATTTTGGGGCTAAAAGGGAAGTGTTCTATTTTGATGGTGTAATTGCTGGGAATTTACCTTATTTTGAAGCTGATATTGCAGGGAGGCATTTCCATGTAGTTTCTATCCCTCCAAATCCAGCAGCTCAAGTGGGACCCAGGAGAGGAAGACTTTGGTCTTGGCATATCCTTCACCTGCAGGCTCTTGGTGCCAAAATAACCACAGCCCTTTTTTTAGTTTTGTTTTTTATTATTTGTTTTGTTTTGGTTTTTAATTAATTTATTTATTTGGCAGTTCCAGCACTGAAGGTCATTCCGTCACTTTGCCAGGGTTTGCTCAAGTCAGCCTCAACTTCCAATTTCTACTCTTTGTTTTCTTTGCATCCCATTGCTTTTGATAATTAGCCAAACCCTCCACTAGAGCAACCTGAGCCTAAGCCCTGCTCCCACTGAGCTGGGCCTGCTGCAGCCCAGAGACCCAGCCCTCGGCCTCAGAGTCTGCCCAGGTTTTATTTTAAACCAGAACTGTCTGAGACAGCGTTGGAAAATACCGAAAATCCCAGGGAGGACTCGTTTCAAAACCCTGCAAAAATAATCGCCGCTTCTTGAGAGCGCTAAAAAGCGGTTCCCAAAGTGCATCTGCGCGGTTGGAAGATGGGCCAGTCTCTAATCAAGCAGCGATTCAATCAAATCTGACCTCAGCCCAATATATTTTGTCAGCCCTCTTCATTTTTCAAACGCTGCCCGCGGCTCTTCTCCTGCCGGTCCCAAAATCCCTCTCGCCCTCCTCCCTCCTGACAGGTCCATGGCAGGAGGGGAACCCCGGCACTCCTGCCTGGTTTTTGCGGTGGTGACGCGTTCCCTGTGATTTGCAGCTGTGCTTATTACAGGTCACAGGGCATTTCCAGCCGGGGAGGAACCACGGTCGTTGTGCTGGGGTTGGGAATCTCCTCACCTGGACGGGGAGGCCACAGAATTTCACACCCCTGCGCCAGCAATGAGGCCAATAAGTCGGGTTTAGCCAAATTCTGGCACCTGAGACAGGGCTCAGATTAGATCAGAGGCTTCAAGAGAGGGAGAATGCATTGAAAAAGTCAGTTCTTCTCCCTGCTGCCAAGCATGCCCTACTTTTATCTTCATTTTGGCTTTAATGAGTTGGTTTTATGATTTCCTTCAGCCCCTCTTACTTTCACTCCCTTTCTGTACCAGGGCAGCACAAATGTGTTCACCTGCATTGGGTTTAATTTATCAAGTCTGGTTAACGCTGATAATAGAAATCTGCTACTAAACCCCCCAACCTGAATGCCCAGAGTCATCCCTCCCACACAGACTCCTCGAGTCTAGTGACAGTTTTTATGGAATCATCCGGCCTCGAGCTTCTGTTTGGCGAACTACAGAAATTCCACACCTTAAATTCGCTGCTGAAGTTTTGTTTTTTTCTTTTCCAACTTGTAAATCATCTTCTGCCTTTTTTTAGTCCTTTAATTATTCAGCTTTTTGCAGTGTTTTGCATCCTGCAGCTCTCCATCCAGGGCACTCAGCATTCCAGTTAATGCAGCCTTTGTGGACTTGAGGGGTTCCCAGTCACAGTAACCATCACTGTGCCTGCCAAAAAGTCTCTACTTTGAAAAAAAGAAGAAGATAAAAAACCTCCCACCAAAATAATTTGGCTCCTCCTTGTTAATGATGTTCACCATTTCCAGGCTAGAGATGCAGGAAGGTTTCATGATTGTCCTTTAAATGGACCCTTATTATTTATTAATTTCCGTTTTTTTCAGCTCTTTGCTGTGCTGTGAGAGAAACTCATCTCTTTATGGGGGAGAGAAAATCTGGATTCTTACTTTGGGACATTGGGTGTATCATTTAGATGTTTAAGGGTCAAGTGTTTGACCTTTAATCCACACGGAGATGACTAAAATTAAGACAGCTCATGTCTGCAAGTGCTCTCCTTAGATTTTCTGTCTTGATTCATTCACAGATAAAATTACTTTGAACACTTGCTACTTTTGCTCCCTCCTCCCTGCAGCTTTGCGAGACTTCACTCATTCATTTTTAAAAACATTTATTCATGGAACTCCGAGTCTTTCACTGCCCTGTGAGCTGGCCTTTTGCACATTTTCTCACTTGGTAATTTTTGCAGTCAAGTCATAACGTGCAGCACATTCTTACAGCAGGATCATTTCCTCCTCCAAAGCTCCATCTGTCTCCCCAGGCTTTCCTTCTCGTTTTGCTTCCCCCTTGCCCCGAGATAAAGTGATCACTTATTTTCTTCATGCTCCTCTTCTCACATCCCTCGTGGATAATTATTTGCCACCTTCATTGTTGTGTTTCTGACCCCCAGTTCCCTCCTGTCCAGAGGACCTGCGGCTCTGGGGCTCTGCCTGCTGCTCCTCTGGGATGTGCTGCTTCTGAGCTGTCTTCTCAAATCCTTCCAAAATTCTGGGAGTTTTACATGAAGTTTTAGATGGAGACTCTTATTTTTTTAAAAAAAACATATAATAAGTTTTATATCTACATCTCTTTAATTTTTCGTGTCTCAGCTTGAGTCGTGTGCAGAGCATGAAAAATCTCCACGCTGCTCAACTTTAGATTCCCAGGGCTGATAACACTTGCAGGCCAAAATTCTTTGCTCGCTTTTTGCCTTTTGCTCATTTACCTTCTTTGCCTTTCCCTTCCTTGCCCCCATTGAGTCCAAAATCGCTCCAGAACACAAACCTGAGTTTTGAGTACTCTCCACATCTGCCAAAATCCTTCACCTCTCCCTCACTTGGAGTCCAAGGACAGGGAAAATGCTCAGTGCAGCTGATGAGCCCACCCTAAATGAGAGATGTTTGGATGGTGCAGGGAGACAAAACGTGTCCCGCTCCTCGATTAAACTCACAGAGCAAGACAGAGCAAAAATCGAGGTGGGGTTATTCACTCTCATCACTGGAAAGCACATCAGCACGTGGCCAACCCGAGGCACAGCTCTTTTGCTGCGTTTGAAACCCACCTGTGATGGAATTGCTCTTCAGTAGGAGAAAAGCCTTAACTGGGTCACAAAGTTACGTGGACTCGATAAGGCCCAAACCTTTGCTGCACAGTCTGCTTGGAGCAGTGATCCACTCACACTGGGCAGTTCATCTTCTGGACCCCAGCAAGGTGATTTTTATGGGCTCAGTGAGTCCAGGGGGCTTTGCAATATTGGCATGAAGCGCAAATTATTTTCCGTAACGAGACCCGTCTGAGACGGACGCTGACAGATATGAGAGGGGTTGGATTGATCTCCATCAAAGCCATGGGAATGCCATTCATAAATCTCCCTGCCATTTCCTCAAGGGCTCTTGGCTGTTGTTTCCCTGGCCTGATGCTCTGCAGTTTACCACTGTTGGCATTTGTGCCGTGCGTGTAATTTTGAGCTGGATAGTCTTGAAACCATTTAACTCGGGGAAGTAAATTGCTTGGAGCACTATGAAAATATCGCTGAGACTGTGTGGTTTCTAAACTCCTTTTCACTGCAGTGTTACTGAATTATTTCCAGCTGCTTCCAGACACTCCTTGTCGCCTTGCAGTGGTAAATCTCCATCTCCTGCCCCTTTCAGGTGACGCTTGTGTGTTTGGAGGCAATAACAGTCCTCCCAAAGCTCTGCTATGAAGTGTTTTTAGTGGTAATCCTTGAGTCAGTTTTTGTGTTGAGAAGCGTATTTACCATCACAGAATCACAGCATTATTAGGGTTGAAAGGGACCTCTGGAGATCATCTAATCCAGCCCTAATATCTACATCTGGTCCAACCCCACAATATCAACATCTAATCCACCACCCTCCTCCCCCCCCACCCCAATGTTTCCTTTGGTAAATAGGAGGTTTATTTGGGAAATGCTAAATTTTAGAACACAGGTAAAGCCTTTTTCCACTTTATCTCCAACGAAGAGTGGGTTGCCAGGTGGCTTGGATGGTTCTCCCATGGAACACAGAGAGCTCTGGTAAAACTTCCCATGGAAGAAGCAGCTGAACTTAAGGCTGATGTGAATTCCAGAGTTCTTGGAGCGGCCAAAAACAGACAGAACTGGTGATGCTCCATCACTTTAGGAAGCTGTTGCCTGAAACATGAATTCAGTGCATTGTGGCTGAATAGTTCTGGCTGCTGACAAAGCTTTTATGCTGCTGCCACTGGAGCGTGTGGAACATGGGCCCATGGAAAAGAATAAAGTTCCCTCTGCTGACAGAGCCCTGGGAACAGCCACAGAAACCCAGCCTGGACTTGGCTTCCCTGAGCCAAAACCTAGAGAGGGTTTAGGTCCTGCTTCAGAGCATTTTCAGCTCGGAACAGGCTTTGTTTGGATGTATTTTAACCATAACCTAAAAAGAAAGACACGAAGGGTGTGAAATGAGCAGGACGAACTCACTTTACTGGCTGCGCTCTCACCCGTCCAAAACTCCTACACGGGAACTTATTTCCAGAAAACTCATGTTGCTAAAAGTCTAACGAGAATTCACCAGGTCTCCTTTGCTGTTGCTGTACTACTTCCAAAAATAGATTGTTTTTAACTTTTATGAGAGGCTTGTTCTAGCAGAATAAAAATGAAATGCCAACGATAACAGGAAAAGGGCTGTTAATTGATTTTAAATACTGGTGGTCTTGCGTGGTGCCAAAATTAATGACAATGATAATAAATTCATGCAGCCCTTTTTATCCCAGAGCTCCTCACAAAATGACTTACAAATTATTTAAAGAGAAGAGCAGCCAACAGTTGGGTAAAATAGGGCAGCTGTTCTACACACCCTGCACTGCACTTCAGGATGGTTTTCTGATCGAAACTGCAGGAGGAATGCTGGGAGAAGGTATTACTGAGGCTGGAATTCGTCCAGGTTCCTCGGATTTACACACTTTTACAATACTTTCTGGGAGATCTTTAAACACCACGACCGCTCAAGATAACCATCTGCAGCTTCTCCTGCTCCTGCTCTGCTCCGAACTGAGCGTCAAAAATAGCCAGCCCAGGATGACACTTTTAGCAACCAAAGCTCGCAGGGTATTAATAGACGGGGAAAGTCTCAGCTCTCCCCAAACCACTAAGAACATGTTTTCAATTGCAAGTGGTTTAAAGTGGTTTGAGCCCTGATGGCTTGTTTGTACAATGGGAACTTTTCAAACAGGCCTCTGAGATGGGCTGAACCTCTTGGTCATCTCTTCTATGTTCTTAAAAAAAAAGAAAAAGAAAAAAAAAAAAAGGATAAAAAAAAGATGCCAGTGTGGTTATTTGCTCCAGGATTTCTCAACGTTTCCCTTTGGAACCATTCCCCTGGGAATACAAGGTCCTGCACGTGTGGTGCTTGCAGGAGAGAGTGGCAGGGACATGCAGAGCGGGCTAAGCTCCCACGTTCCTGCTCTGGCTGCCCTGGATTTGTGAGATCACGGACAAAGGCACCCAAAAACTGAATAAATCACCCCAGTTTAACTGGAGGGCTGGGATTTAACTTCAGAAATTCCAGCCCTGTATTGCTCTGGCAACTTTTACCTTTGTAACATCCTGAAAAAACCTGCAAAATATAGAGAATAGGTTTTGTTTTCTTATACATCGAATGTCAATTTATTTGGAATACAGTGAACAGGTGAAAGCTTTGCATCTCCTGGTGATGGAGTGGGCTCTCAGCAGTTTGGGATCGCTTGGACTGTGGCCCCAAGATGCCCCATGTGGGTTTGAGCAGAGAGCAGGTGGGATTTTAACCCCCAAGGGTCAATCCCCCCGTTCTGATCTGTGCTCTTGCAGTGCAGCCAACGGTCCCTTAATTCCAGTCACGCCAGCACTGGGGGCTCAAACCTGCACATGCCCTGGGCTCTTAAATTCTCCCCTTTTGCTGAATTATCCTCGTTGGGTGGGAAAACCTCCCAGCAGTTTCCAGTGAAGAGCACAGTCCTGCTCTCCGTGTTGGGGACAGAGTGTGTGACATCCCCCAAACCGGTGTCAAAAGGCAGAGCGTCCTTGGCTTTGCTGCTCAGGCTCCCCAGAGCTGGATCTCAGCCCCCCAGAGCTCTCAGCTCTGCCCATCAGGGATCACCAGAACAGTGACAGTGAGCGCAGGGCAGACACGGGGGTTCCAAACGGTTCCGACGCTGCTCCCGCGGCGTGGGCAGTGACGTGGCACTCCTGCCTGTTTTACCGGGCTCTCCTCTCCCCCAGCAGCCCTGGCAGTGACCTCACTGTCCCAGGGGGCAGCTGTGACATCAGCAATGGCCACGCTGCTTCCTGATAATTTTAACCCCTGTCACAACCAGTTATAAATCCAGGGTCACTCTGTAAACTTCTGAGACACCCGAATTTTCTCTCTGGGCAAGACCAGTGTATTTGTTTCACCCGACCTGTCGGACAGAGTGGAGCAGCCAAGTAAATCTCTATGTCCTGGCACCCCCTAAAGAGTTAAATTCTGTGTGACTGAGAGCACGCTGTGGATTTAACATTCTTGGTGTATTTGAGCTTTTCTTTTTCTGCAGCTTGGGAAGGGGGAAATGTGTGGCATCGCTTTGATACTGAACGTGCCCAGAGCACCCCACCGACCCACTGATATTAATATATCAGATGTTATTAATATTATTATATCAGATATTATATATTATATATTAAAATACTATATATTATTAATATTAATATGCCAGAGCCATTGACTTACCACTGTTTAGGAAAGAGGGACCACGACTTGGAAATCTCCCAGTTTCTGGCTCTGCCCTTCCCAGCCTTGATAACTTGGCAGTGCTTGTGGTGCTGACAGTACCTCTGGTAGAGGAGCAATTGTTCCTAACAGGAATTACACAGCTCTCCATCCCCAGGTGGACTGTGAAGAGCTGCTTTGATGGCATTTTGCATAATTCAAATTACAGCCCTGTGAAGCTCATCTCGTACAATGAGCTCATTGGCAAGAACATCTGCAAACTAAATAAATCACACCAGTTGAACTGGAAGGTTGGAATCTCGTTGCAGAAGTCCCGGCCTTGGATTGTTCTGGCAACTTTCACCTTTGTGTCATCCTGAAAATATAAAGAACGGATTTTTTTTGTTCCTTATACACAGAATGTCGGTTTATTTTGAAGACAAATAATCAACTTCTGCAGCCTCCAGGGAGTTTCACAGCTGGCTGTGGCCAGGGAAGGGAGGGCACAGTGGTTTTAGATGGTTGGGCTGGTAGAGTCAAAGGTGTTTTGCCTTTGAGCTCTTGTAATAATAGATTATCCACATTATCCCAGGGTAGTTAACAATCCAAGGAAAGAGCTTTCTATTCCTGCATGATTCAAACAGTAATTCAAAGCGGTAAAGCTGCTGACCAGTGCTCTGCAACTACAGCACCCACTGAGAAGGCAAATCCCAGAAGGAAATGGGTCAAGATATGTTCTTTTATTCACATAAAAACCAAAGATATTATCATAGAGTCATAGAATCAAAAAAAAGTTTGGGCTGGAAGGGATCTCAAAGATCATCTAATTCCAGCTCCTGATTTTGCCCTAGTTTTGTTCAAAATAAATTGTGGGGTTTTTTTCCAGTTCAACAGATGGGTAAAATCAATCAGAACCTCTGTGAATCACAGAAGTCCCGAGCTAAACTGGGATCTGGTGCCACTTCCAGCTCCAGTGACCACCCTCCGGTCCTTGCTGTGGGACAGGACACCTCCCCAGGAACATCCTGGGGGATCATCAGCTCCTCAGTTCCCACAAACACATTGGCTGATTTGGTAGCTGAAGGTTAAACGCTGAACTCTCACTTCCCGTAAGATTTTGGTGCAAACTCCACCCCAGCCCAGCTTGGCCAGGAGTGCTGGGGTTGGTTTTGAAGCTCTGAGCACGGGGGGATGATGTTTGTTACCCCTGAGTGGGCAGAGGCAGCAGGAGCTCCTCCAAAGAGCCCCTGGCCCAGGAATATCCAGTGTTAGTGCAGCTCAATCCAGCTGACAGCCCTTCCTTCCAGTGGCAGTGGAAAACCATTGAGAGGCCTCCTGGGAAATGGCACAAAATGTTATGGCAGGGATAACATTAACCCTCGCCACTGTTTTAGGTGGAGTTTCCAGTCACAGCCAAGCTTTACCAGGAAAGCATTCCAGGATTTTAGAGAACGGCGCTTTTGCCACCCATGATTTTCAGGGAGAAAGGAAGGAAAATGTTAAACCTTTTGTTGCTCAGCTTGTTCTCCTGCATCCCAGTGCGCGGAGCTGAAAGGGAAAAGCAGCTCCTGCTAAATTCAGGATTTCACAAAAATTGGTGGGAAGGAAAAGGCAGGGATTGGAAAATGCTCCCAACAAGGACACAGCTCTAGAGCCAGGGAGAGATAGGGGGAAAATCTCACTGAAATGTCAATGCAAAGATCTCCTTTAAATCTTGGAATTTCTACTTCTTCCCTGGAATTAAATACAAGATAAGGGATTTTAATGCACTGGGGAATTAGATCATTTATTTAAGTGTTTAAGCAAAGAAATGAAACTGGTTTAATTTTCAGTCTAATGTGGGCTTTGCCCCATGGACCTGAAGGAGAAGCTCTGAAACAAATTTGGCCAGTGAATCTGGATTATTCCTACATTTGGGTGCTAATTATTATAAACCTTCTAGAGCAAAATTCAGACCTTAGGAAGCCCCATCCTTTAAAAGGCCCAATCTTCCTCCACGGTTGGACCCGAAGGATTGAACTGTGAAATCAGGAGTCCTCAGTGGGAAGGATTAATCCGGGCACACAGCTCAGGATTTAAGAAGATTCTCTCTGTTTCAACGGAGATTTCTCACGAATTGTAGACAAAAGTCTCTGCTCGAGTGGGAATTATTTTGTGCATGACTTTTATTCAAAAAGCTCTCAGGGGAAAACAGAACAACAGCTCCCAGCACACCAAGACTAACTTCTTAATGAATTCTTTCAGTGCATAATGTTGAGAATGGCCCAGAATTGCTCCAGCAGCATTAGCAGTGAGCCAGCAAACAGTGCTGCACTGATTGCCCTTTGCCAGCCCAGCCAAGGAGCTGAAATATTGACTACAAAATGTAACTTAGCTCCGAGGTAGAAATTAGGCTTGTTAAAAAGCGTGATTGCTGCCCTGGTATGTTTGAGAGCAGTCTGGGGGTCCTGTTTAGCCATTCAGACCCGACCACCTCCAACCCCCTCTCCGGGGCTGCAGCTTTGCTATCATTAATAAAGCCAAAAGGGAGAGAGGTGGGGCCACATGTGGTGTCAATACACTTTAATTAAGTGTAATAATTCCCCTTTTCCTGAGGTGGACGTGCTAAGACAGATTTCTCGGCGGAGATTTATGCCTGGCCGAGCGATGCTGGGCTCTCCCGAGCGCTGTGCGGAGCGTCAGTGCCCTCTTTGGGAACGCCGCGATCCTGCAGGGCCACAGCCCCGGCTGCTTCCACACCTCCTCTGCTGAAAGTGGTCTGCACTTCTGCTCGCCCTGGAGCAGAGACCCTTTTCAGCCCGAGCCATAAAACACCTCCAGCAGTGGCTGAACTTCGGTGACTCCCTGGGGAATCCGTAATCTGACCATTGATTCTCCTGTGAGACCATCCTGGGCGTGCTTTGATGCTTGGTGGGTCTCTAGAGCTTCCATCAGGCTGGGACATCCTGGACCGGAGCGATAGCACGGTCAAAGCTTTCACCTGAGCTCATTCTTCTTCAAAGCTTTTATCTGGACTCATTATTCTTCAGAGCTTTTACCTGAGCTCATTCTTCTTCAAGGCTTTTATCTGGACTGATTCTTCTTCGTGCAGGGAACCCACCGGGGCCACACCTGGTTGTAAATGCTCTGGTCAGATTTGGGCTGAGAAGCTGAAATAGTCAGATCCTGCCAAATTTAATGGGATATAAATCCTTCAGAACTACCTGTCTAGATGGCTAGAATTTGAAGCATGGAATAGGCGCTGAAATCACCAACTAAAAGATAGATTTTAGCTATCCAGGTATTTCAAGGGTGGGCACAGGAAGATGTATCCTTGCTTGAGATGATGGCTTAGAGAATTACAACATGGAACTGTCAAGCTCAGGACTAAAAGACCAGGCCAAGAGAGTTTATTGGGGTCTTTTTCGTGGGTATTCAGGGGTTTTATGAGACTGCAAAGTTACTGGAAGTTTCTGGTTGGCATCTGTGCAGTCACAGAGAGAAACAGGCGGTGATGGAGCTCCTTGGAGCAGCCCAGGAGGGAGGCATCAAGCTCTGTTTAGCTGAGCTTTCCGGGGAAAGGGAAGGCTGAGCGGGAGGGAGGGGACTTTAAAACTGATCAGGAGCCGATAGCAAGGCACAGAGCTCCGGGCTAAAGGCACTGGTGCTCACCAGAGGTCACTTTTCATCCTGGAGGATAATTCCTGCCTGCTGCAGGCTTGGAAACGCCGTCTCCCATTCCCCATCTGCTTTAGCAATCTCTTCCCAAAACAAAACAGTATTCCCCCAGCGCTGGTGGTACAACAACACAACACCCCCCCCAGTGGAGGGAAGGGCCCTGTTGGGCTGGAAAACCCTGCCCTGCTCCCTGGGCTGAGCCCCCCCGACCCGGGCAGGGGCTCCTCATCCCACATGAGACACTCGGGAAGGTTTGCCGGGACCGGGAATGAACAATCCTGCTGAGGTGAGGAAAGGCTGAGCAGGCACTGGGGGGGGGCCAGGGAAGAAACAGATCCTGCAGGAGGTTTTGCTTGATGCTCAGTATGGATCAGGTAAGCGGGGACTACAAGCTGAGCCAGCTTGGAGCTGAGCAGCAGCACATCTTGATTCGTCCCTTGGATGCACAGTTGGACCCAGAGTTGTCCTTTGCTGGATCCATGAGCAGCAGAGCCGGGATACAAAGTGTTGTTTTCAGGCTGGGTCTGGGCTGTGCTCTCCATGGAAAACAGAGCTGGAGTGCCAAACCCTCCGACTGCAGGAGCTGCCTGTCTCCAGCACAGGAATCTCATCCTGATTGCAGGGTCACCAGAACCAGAGAGATCTGATAAAGAACTGGCAGTGCTATTGGGAAAGTGGAACAGTGTCAGGTGATGAAACACGAGGGGGAAAAACAAAGAGGCAACCAGCCAAGCAGGAGTGATTCCTACAGTGGTGTGAAAAGAGGAAAGGATTTAATGCAGTATCTGCAAATCTCACCAGACAGGAATTGTCAAATCTGTGTAGGAGTTGAAATTTTGAGCAGTGAGAAGTGTGGAGGAATGGCAGACCCTCCTCATGCTCAGCTCTTTGGCATGACAGTTCTCCAGGAGCTGGAGAGGACAACTCAAACCAAAAAATCCTGCAGAAAATGGCTTTGCACTTGCAAGGCAGACTTCCACGGCAAGAGTCAGCCCCAAACCCTGGGTGGGAAAAGAATGAAAAACTTCTGAAAACCTGTTGCCAGCCTGGGATAAACCGCAACTTCTGATGATTGACTCCAAGATTCAGACCATCAGTTCTCTTTTTGGTCTTTCTGGTTAGAAAAAGCCCCAGGTGTTTGTTGTCCCCCCACCACATACTTCTTCAATTCAGTATCATTCCCTTTCAAAAGACTTTAAAATACCGAGGAGTTTTTCTGCATTGCATTGAACTCCTGTGCTGAGGATGTTCTTCAAACCCCAGGTTATTACAGGTCCATGCAGCAGCTTTGTTTCATTAGAACAGCAGAGTGTTAAAACTGCCTGCAAAAAAAATCACCCTCAAATATTTGGACTCTCGAGGACGGGTCCTTGAAAGAGAAAGCAATAATCAGGGGGAAGCCAGCCAGCTATGGCTCAGATTTTATAATGTTTCCCTGCTGTTATTTTCACCACAGGCTATTTTATATTCCCAACTCTTTTTTTTTTTTTTCTCCTCCATGAAGCTGCTTTTTAAGGTCACATCTGTTGGGGGCACATAATGATTTTTATGACAGCTTTGCAGAGAAGTGGAGCCTTTGGATGCAGAGGGAACTGCAGGGAGACAGGTTCATATCAAGGGGGGATTTTTCTCCATCTTGAGACGTTTTTTTTCAGGTCACACTCAGATGATTTGTCTAAGCAAGAAGTGCATGGCCTAAGATCTAGCTATGAAAACCAGTTAAAACCACAGTGGCAGAGAAATAAGGCTGGCAGAGCAATAATTTATCTCCAAAATGCCTCTCACTGAAACCAAAGCACTTTGAATGTGAAAAAGTGGAAGACAGAAAAAGCAAAAATATTTAACAAATAAGTCCTAGGTTTTAAGCATATTTTTTAAAGGCTAAAAAGAACCTTTGAGAAGGTTTTCAGCAAGCTCTGCTGTGTATTTCCTGAAGTCTCCAGCTGTGTGTGTGTCTGAAGGAGAAGGAGATTGCTCTTCTCTCTCTTGATATTGTTTTATGTTGGAAACTTCTTCTGCCTTACCAAGACACGTCTGAAAAACCAGATCTTTTTCCTTCTTGACCAGCTTGGCCATCAAATGCCATCACAGCACAAGGGGGGTGACTCTGTGCTGCCTTTAATCCACTTGGGATATTCCTGATACACTCTACGAGCAATTCCTTGTATGTGGATTTGCAGAACTTTTACAGGACCTTTTTGATCTTGGGCAAAGCCCACGTTTGATTTCCTTCATTATCAAACAGCCCCTAAAACTATTTACAGGCTTCAGGGTAAGCAGAGCCCTGCAGAGATTAAAGCTCTGAGGTAGAAACGTGGAAAATACCAATTGCCATAAAATTGCTGCCTCTCAGTGAGGATAATGATCCTACCCTGCACTGTGCTGTCCATGGAGCTGAGAACATGCTGGAATTCCTGTGCTCCACGTCGGTGCCATCTGTCAGCACGGGGTGATGCATCAGAGTTTGAGATGTCCCCAGAGTGATTAGTCACTGAATTAATTATTGAATTAATGGTTTTAAGTGTCCTCTCCCATGCTGACTGTGGAAAAAACTCTGCTTTTAGGGACGCCTCGTGGGGAAGTTCAACAGAGCACAAAGACGGCTGAAAAAAGGTACTTAAAGAGGGTTTGTGAGAAAGATGGGGACAAGCTTTTTAGCAGGGCCTGTTACAAAAACACAAGGGGAAATGGTTTTAAAATAAAAGAGGGGAGATTTAGACTGGATATAAGGAGAAATTTTGAACTGTGAGGGTGATGAACACTGGCACAGCTTGCCCAGAGAGGTGGGGGGTGCCCCATCCCTGGGAACATTCAAGGTCAGGGTTTTGGAGCTCTGAGCAACCTGGTCTGGTGGAAGATGCTCACTGCAGGGGATTGGACTAGACAGCCTTTAAAGGTCCCTTCCAAGCCCAAATGCTCCATGAATCCATGTGAACTGTCCTGCACTAGGCCCTCCCCCAGTCTCTATCCATCTTAACTTTGGACACACTTTAGTCTTGGGGCTCTCCCTGACTCTCCCCACCAGCTCTGAGCAGGAAGGTGTTGCCTGTCTATCCACCAGGGAGTCCAGCCTTGCTTTCCTCTCCGCTTTTTGCTCTGTTAATCCCACATGAGCCCCAGACAAATTGCTGCCAAACCAGAAACGCAGCGGCTTAAACCCATTTTGTGCCGACGGAAACGACTCGGGACGGAGCAAGGCGGGAGATTCCCAGGCCAACCTTCTCCCACGCAACCCGTGGAAGATCACATTGTAGGAGTGCTGCGTGAAATGATGGCAACTGACTTCTGGGAGCTGCACTGGGAGCTCTCCCAGTCATGTTCAGCCTCCTGCGGGTGCGTTTTTTCAATTGATATCCCTTAAATAACCTTAATTATGTGTACGTTAAAGTGCCTCATCCAGCGGGGAAAATTGAGGAAGACACTTATTAAAAAGAGGCACCAGCACATGTGGTATTATTTTTACAGTCATCCAGCGTGTTGATATAAAGTATTACATTTGAGTCAAAGCTCATTTGGGTGAGGAGTTAAAGTGCAAGCCGAGCTGCCCCCGCATTGTGTCTCCGATGACTGTCCAATTAGCGGGTGATTAGCCCCGCTAATATCAACAGAGCCGTTCCTGTGGCAGCCTGACAGTTACATCACCACCATCCCAGCCGCTTCCCGAGGCTTCCTGACTCCTGCCCGAGGAAGCTGCAGCCTCCAAACCCTCCCCGGGGAGAGGAGGGGACGCTCCGGGAGAAGCCGGAGAGCCCCGTCTTAGGGAGGCTAAATATTTGTGTTGACGTGTTTGTTTGTTTTTTTTCACGGTTTCCCGGTGTTTTTCCTAAACGTCCGATCTGTTGTTCTCAGCTCCCACCGCCGCTCGGAGTGGCTGCTGAGGAATTGTTTGTTTTCACGGAGGTTTTGCTTGACCTTGAACGCGAAGTTGTTGCTTGAGCTACTGAATAGTGGCTTGTGCCGATGATGCCTTGGCCATAAATCACGGCACAGGAGGCTGGAGGTGCACAGGAGTATTTATTTGTTTTGTTTTTAAAAAAACAAGCTGTTCAAATTCCCAGTCATTAGCAGGACACGTTTTTTATTTTTTGCTTGTGTAGAGGGTTTGCAAATAAATTTGTCCTTTTAAGCAGCCCCATCCCTGTTGATTATCTGTGGTTTGTTGCTCCTCTCCCTTTTCCCTCTCAAGTATTGGCAGAAAACCAAGCTGGGCTTTATCTGCCTCTGGACAAGCAAACTTCTTAATCTTCCACTTTGCTGCAAGTTTATATCAGTTTCTGATATTTTCACCTGCTCCTTCCATCACTTTTTGAACTCTTTTCTTCAGACTCTGTGTCCAGCCTTCCATTGGGCTTTAAAGCCATGGGAGCTTCATCAGCTTTTTGTTTAAAAAAAGAAAGAATCATCATCTTAAAAGTCTTACTATTGCAAAGGAAGTCTGGGTTTAGAAGATTTTGAGCATCTGCTTCTGAAAAAAACCCATAAGTTTTGAAGGGAATTCCAGCTGGGTACCAGCAAGGGAAGCATTGACATTCCCTAGTTATTTTTCTTGTATATATATGAAACAGTTAATATATAAAGGTTCAAATATATATATATATGAGAGTTATATATATAACTCATTTATATATATATATGAGAGGATTATACAGAGAGATTTATAGAAATTTAGCATGAGAGGAAGTTGTAGCCTTTGAAAATGGCTGAGCAGTGTTTATAGTGGACAAGCTGCAGATGCCTTTCTATCCAACAAATGACTTTTGGATGTTCCATTTGATGCAGAATGAAAGTTAGAATTAAAATCTCCTGTGAGCTGCTGGCAGTTTCACTGGAAAAGCTGACGGACTGATATTAGTAGCTCTTAATTTTGTTCAGAGCTGCGAATCCCTCTCAGAATTGTGCCCAGCCCGAAACACCTGAGTTCAGAAATCCCTTCCTGGGATTCTGAGGTGTTCCTGTGACCTTTAAAAAAATATCATCTTCCTCTTCCACGAGAAGATGGGCCTCAACCGACCTCACAGAATCCAATTGATGACAATTTCAGCCTTGCTGGCTGAAATTTTTCTATATGTAATTAAAAACTCACAAAAACTGATTTAAACCCAACACTGCCATGTTCAAAGTCAGTGGCAGAGAATCAGAGAATGGTTTGGGTTAGAAGGGACCTGAAAAGTCACCTCATTCCAGGAGCAGGGACACCTTCCACGTTGATGTTTTCTTCAGCGTTCAGTGTTGCCTTTTTTCCCCCTCATTCTCCTTCCAGAGCAAAATTCCTGACACTAAATGGAAGGATTTTAACAATTATTGATCCAGTTGTTGATACAACCGCAATCATTTGTTCCAAATTGTCCGGTGTCCTGGACAGCGTTTTCTCACTGTGTTTACACGTTGTTCTTTGAAGCAGAGTTGCTTTGAAGAGGAATTAATTGGTCATTGTCTTATCTCAGGGACAAAACCTGGACAGTGGAGGAACGATTTTCTCATAAGCAGTTCCACAGTCATCTGAGAAGCTTTTGGGAAAACATTCAGTAGCTCCAGGAAGTTCAGTCACTTCCTTATGGATTGCTGAAAAGTGGATGATGGGAATGTCCAAACCAATGATGGCAAAGCCCCGACACCGGTGCTAAATTTGGCACTGGCAAACTTGGGCTGGCACCAAGGACAGGGAGCCGTAAATGTTTTCTGAAATAACTTTGGCACCAGGATTGGGGATCTGTTCTAGATTACCATTAGGGCTGCAATGGATGGCTGGGATTTCTTCCATGGTTTTTCCTTTGCAGGTTCCCTACTAAGATCCATCTTGTAGTCTGCAATTATTAGCTCTAGAAAAAAACCCACTTCTTTACAGTCTTATGCTGTCACTAATTTTTGGGGGATTCTTTTCCACAACACCAGGCTGGATCTAATCAACTGCCTTTTGTGGTTATTCCATTTACATTTACCTTTGAGGTGCAGAGTGAAGCCAGAAAGGCATCCAGTCATAGACTCATAAAATATCCTGAGCTGAGGCATTTTTCTACACCCAGAGAATGAGTGCAGGTACCAATGCAAATAAATTGGGTTTCATGATTTGTAATTTGCACATATAACCAAACTAATTGAACTTGATAATTTGTAATTTCTCCATGTTTTAGTATGTTTTTTACGGCACGCGTCTGTGCCACTTCCCTCTTTCCCCCGTGTACAAGCACTCATTTTTAATATAGATAATTTTTATTTTAATAAGAAATTCTTCCTTTTCTTCACCCCCAAAGGCTCCCTCTGGGGGACGTCCTTTGGTGAGACGGGAAGCCAAGAATGCAAACTGGATTCATGGTATGGAACGACAAAAATCACTTGAAATCCACCAAATTAATTTGGTTTCAAAGGTTGCTCGGCGTGTTTTCTCATCAGGCACCACAGCCCATCCTGCTGGGAATGCCCAGGAATGGAGGAATTCTTCCCCCTCCACGCCCTGAGCTGCCATTGACCGAAATCCTGCCAGGAGGGCATTTCTGCGGAGCAGAATTAGGGCTCTCAGTGGCTCTCGGTTCAAACACAAACCCCTTCATTTCCTCTCATTTCGTGCAATGTAAATAAATCCTCCGTGGGGCTCGGGGGCTACTGGGAAGCTCTGCCTGCTGGTCGTGTGTTCTAAATAAGG
This sequence comes from Pseudotriccus pelzelni, assembly GCA_035584735.1. NCBI lineage: Eukaryota > Metazoa > Chordata > Aves > Passeriformes > Tyrannidae > Pseudotriccus > Pseudotriccus pelzelni. The sequence goes on from JAWMRA010000042.1 coordinate 1,803,549, forward strand.
CATTCCCAAAAAAACAAAAAGAAGCAATGCCTGTAGGCTCAGGAAGGGGACTGTCAGTGGTGGAGCACAGAGGTCGAGGGGTGCAAGTGGGCTTTTTCCTGTGTTTGTCCGAGGGGATAAACAGCGGGGGGAGAAATGCTCTGCTCAAATAAAACAAAGCAAAAAGCAGGAAGAAAATAGATGGTTCTCCTGATAGATGGCAGGTTTGGCTAAACCCAACCGCTCATAAAACTTGGGGGGGAGGGCTTTGCTTAGCAAAAAAAGGGGCTTTTTCTCTGGTCAAACTCCTATTTTCCTGAGTTTTCTGTCCTCCAAGATCAAAAAACCGTGGTCTAAAAGAAAATTGTTGCCCACACTGACTTGAAAATTGATGGAAATGGAGCTAGAAACTGCATGTGGTTCCATCTTACACTATTAAACCTGTTCCTTTCGCTACTAAATAGCTGTAAAACCTCCATACAAACAAGAAAAGATTGTATAAAGTACCAAAAAAAAATAGATTGCATTAAAGATTGTGTAAAGTTCAAAGTGTCTGACTTGTAACCACTGTAATAATGAACTGCAATCAAAATAACAAATATACTGTCACCATTCAATCTGGTGCTTTTCAGGTCCAAAATTCAGACTCCCTTTCTCCACTGTAACTGGTTCAGACACCAAGATTTGGGGGCATGGAATGCGTGCCAGTTTTACTCACTGTAACCTGCTCTTGCTTCTCCAGCTGAAGGGCAACAAAAAGAGAAAACACAGTCCTAGGAACTGTAGGAAAGTCAGTCGGAGTTGTATTTGCCCCCTCACAAATAGCACTTCCCTTCGATGCACTCAAGCTGGCAAAATCGAGCCCCAAAGAGATTACAGAAACCCACAGATGTCCCACAGAGGTTTTAGCCCAGCAGAATGGTGTCTCTGCTCTGCTCCCCTTTGTCTCCCGCACTGTTTAATGGGAGGCCCAGCCCGCCTTTAATTTTAGGTTTTTTTGGCCGGCCGTGAGAGTTTTAAAGAGATCATAATGATCCCTAAATCCCAGATAGCTGAGCCTCCCAACCCCGACCTCTGCTCTGCTCGTAAAGCCATCCCTTGCCAGCTCAGTTGGGAGCGATTCTCAGTCGATTTGATCTCCAATAAATAACGGGGCTGGGTAAACAGGGGAGCTCACAGTGGGCAGGATAACCCTCAGCCCTTCCCCAGCACTCACATCTCCAGGGCCAGCAGGAGGGACTCTTAGGACCTTGGCAGGACACACAGCCGCGGCCACTGCGCTTTTCCAAGGGCTCAAATGGCCCTCAAGTGTGATTTTTATCCGCCGAAACATCCTAAAATATGACCACATCCTAAATGCATTAAGGATTGTTCCAGGGCCCCTGTGGTTAAATGGAAGAACCAATATCCTCGAGCTGCTCTGCAAATAGGAAAGGAAAACTACATCAAATGTGTGGAGGACCGTGATGGGGAATAAAGGGATATGTCTATTTTGCTTGGGTTTGAGGGAAGAATAGGGAATCAAATGCCTTGCCAACGCTCAGGTTCATTTCTTGCTGTGGTTTGGGACAGAGAAAGGATGATGAAGACTGATCAAAATGAGCCAGAAACGATCATAAAACGCCTTAATTCCTTAGACTGCCTCGAGAAATAAGACAGACAGACAGATAAACAGACAGACTCATGCTTGCCTGAAGACCTGCTGTTTGTCAAATTTACACCAAGATTTTTATCTGACAAGAGCTTAAATTGGCCTCAAATTTTCCCTCACTGCAGATTCAACCCTGAGGAACATTCACTGCGATTTCCTCAGAGTATCACACTAAAATAACTCATTTTTCCTTAATAGCTTTGCTAACTCAACATCCATCCTGTAGCACATCGGAGTTCCAAAGTAGTTCTCATGGACAGAAAAGATTAATAGAAGCAGCTGATCCTTTAAGACAGTTTCAGTTGACTTAAAATCAGAGACAGAAAGCTGGGTTTATGGACTCCTTCATTTCTCTGGGTATCCTTTCAGTATAAACACATTTCACCTCATTTTCAGCTTCGTGTCATTGCATTCAACTTAATGTCATTGCATCTGACACGACTGGCTGTTTCTAATTAGGGTTTTACAAAGCTAATCAGCAAAGCCAGGTAAAACCCACTGCACAGGAACAAACTGGCCCTGTCTGCCTGGAGGACTCCACGGACTGGGTGGACTGTCAGGCCCTATAGGATGTCAAACCCTCCGGAGCAGCTGAGTGAAACCAGATGTGCTGAGCCCCTGTCCAGGGCTATTTCCACGTGCATGGAGCAGGTGGTTGGTGATTATCAGCTAAGCTGGAAAATCTGGGCTGGTTTGGTCCTTTTTGTAGCCTTCCAAACGTGGTTCCCGAAGAAGAAGGCGAAGCTGATTCCCACTCAGCGCTGGGGAGAGGTGGGTCTGTGGGTCTCACTTTCCTCCCCTTTCCCACCCCAGATTCCTTTCATGACTTCTCCCCCTCTTTGGTCCGAAGCCCAGCAATTTGCTGAGCAAGGTCTCCAACCCAGCAGTGGGACAAAATCCAGTGCAGTGGGTGGTTGCAGAGAACTGGGGAGAAATTTGAACTAGGCTAGTTAATATAGAATTCCTAAAGCCAGTTATAAAATCACATCTTTTTTTAAAAAAAAAAAAAAAATATTCTCGTGCATTAGAATTTGTTCCCTATTTTTGGCAGAAATTCTGAAATTTGCCATGTTTTCATCAGCTCCGAAGTTTGGGATTTCTGGTCCCATCCTGTGAGCTGAAAACATGGTTTATTAAGCCTGTTTTGATCTGCCTCCCTAATTGCCTTTCCCGAGCTGTGCAGTCCATCTGTACTCCCTGGAACCCTTTTTGGGCACAAACCCAGGAGATTTGACATCCACTGGAAGCAGCAATTCGTAATTTCTCATGTGTATCCTGGGCTGGAATTGTTCAAGGGGAGAAAATCACAAAGTAAGCAAAGAGAAAATAACTGTAGCAGTAATAACTCCTCCCTGTATCATGAATCAAGGTCTAAACCACAGTCCTTCAGAAGACTTTGTAAAAACTTTAACTGATTAAAACTCTTTCTGTCGGGTTCAAGTTCCTTTATTTGCAGTGAATTCCTGTGTGCAGGACTGAAATACATCTGAGGGAGTGGTTAGTGAGGCCTGGGCATAATGTTGTGCTGGAGAGCAAACTTATTATAGAAAATCAATAGATAATATAACGTAAATCAGATAGGCAGAAGAATTACTTGAATTTCTTTATATAGACTTGCACTTTTCAACCCATTGTCCAATTGGTTTCATTGGATCTTCCCTGAGAACTGAATGTAGAGGTGATAACTTTCTACTAAACACTAGAAATCTCATGAAAAAACTTCCTCACCACTGAGAGGTGGCTTTTCCAGAAAGAAACTGTTTCTTCTTATTATTTTACAGTGTGGCAGCTTCTTTTCTGACTTCAAAGAAGCGCCTGTGTCTGTTCTGCAAATGCAGAACTCTTGCCCTCATCTGCGAAAGGAAACAATTCTCGTCTCATTTGCATCCCTGACACTGGATTGATTTATTCCGAGATGCCACAACTTGATTGGATTGTCAGCAAAAAAAAAAAAAAGAGAGGAGCAAAAGGAACAGTGGCCTTGGAACAAGTTTCTTCCCATGGTTCAGGAAGAGCATCATCCCCATCTGCTTTCCCTTTCATTCCTGTATTAGTTACACTATTTCCTGGCTCCTGCTCTCAGGGCTTCCTTTGCTGTTATGTGGTCAGGATAATGTAGGAGAATATTATAATAGGGAGAAACAGGCTGTGAACTTGAGCTGGATGAACCTTGCCAGGATTTATCTCCTTGCAAAGCTGATGAGATACCAGGGAGGTCTGGAGCTTGGGGGGGTGGCACAGCCCGTGGAGTTTGATGTTGGCCACTGTAAATAGAAAAAAGGCAAATAATCAAGTCCCTTGTCCATGCTTTTTATTCATCCCTTCTCTGCAGGCTTAAGGAAGAGCATTGTTAGAAGAAAAGCAGCACTGAAACAGATAAGAGAATAATAATTTGCTAACAGACACTCTACCATGCTAAAAACAATCGGCCTTTTTAAATTATTATTATTATTGTTATTATTCCAGCAATACCTTTGCTCCCCGTTGTTCTGTAGCCTTGTTGCTTCCAGGGAAATGTAACACTATCATCCAGCGTTTCTTAATTCCCTGCCACAGCAATGAGCCTTGAGTGGGGCTCCTACTGAGCTGTTCAGGAGGGCGAGGATGTTCAGCAGCCTCAGCTTTGCTCTCTGCACGGCTGCAGCTCAAGGGCCTGTGTTGATACAATGGACATGCCATTTGAAATACAGCAAAACTCCAAAACTGAATAATCTGCTAAACGCCTTTTAATTTTCCCCAGAAAATGAAAATTTTCTGCTGTTTCCTGCCTCTGCAGCCCCTCCCTCGTCAGACTGCAGCCCATTCCCTGCCTTCTCCTCCCTCACTGAACCCTCACTGAACCGTGCGAGGAGAAGGGACGGGATTTTCCATCTTAAGAAGGAACAAAGCAGCTCCAGCAGACCAGTGTTGACTGTGCAGCTCCTTGGTTACTCGGAGCTAAACCCCCCTTTGTTCCCCATCTCTGGTTTCGGGAGCCAGCTGGTGCAATGCCCATCCACCACGTGCTCCTGGCACCCGCCCGGAGGAGCAGGGAATGTGTGTGGCCACCCCTGCCATGGGAACAGCTCTGGGGGGACCCCGAAGAGGCAGGTGCAGCTCAGCCTCCACCAAAAACTGGGCAAAGCCGTTCCTCTTGCACCTTCACCCTTCATCCCTTGGAGTATCTTTGGTTCTTGCGCAGCTCTAGACCTCAATGTGCATCTTATTTGTCACAGAGAACAAAGGCCACTCCTATGAGCTGTTCATCCCCCCAGTTTATGCTCCTTGCAAGGCTCGGGACCCCCCAGTGAGAAAATGCCTGAGCTTTCCAGGCTGAAAAACATGGATAAGGAGTGCTGAAAATCCTGCTGGAATAATCAAAGACACCTGTCGCCGGGAGAAACTCCTTTCTGGTCAAAGCACAGCTTTTTGCTGATGGAGATACAGGGGATCACCAGAGCTGCTCACAAAGCTGAGGTTTCATTTTTCCCCTTGTGGGCAAGGGGTTCGTGTTCACTTTCTGCTCGTTCGAAAATAGTTCAACCACTTTGCTGGAAGTGGTTGAGAAAACGCTATTTCAAGTGTTAAACAGGCTCCCTCCCCTCAAGCATCTGCCAGCATTTGCCCCTAAAATGAAAGTTTAGGGGGATTTTGAGGAAATGAAACATTGGTGAGATTTGGCCAAAGCTCTACCTCCTTCTAAGTAATAAATCGTGTTTGTGGAAGAGTCTCCTGGCCAGACTTGCCTGTTTCTTCATTTGGAGCTGTGGGATCCCACTCACTACTTTGCACTAATTCCTCCAAGAGCAGCAGGCACGCTCCACACATCCCGGTGCTGCAGCTCAAGACTGCATTTTACTCTGGTTTTTAAGAGCCTGACTGAAAATTCCTTCTTTGCAGCCCAAGATGTTTCAGCAGCTCTTTGCTTTGTTGCCGAGCTCCTCACTCCTCTCCTCAATGGCCTCACGTGCTATTGAGTTCCCTCCTCTCCCCTGCAGGAATCCTCTCATCTGACTGATGGGAGGTTTCAGGAGCCCTGAGCTGAGGCTTCCTCCTCCCCTTCCAAAACAGTTCAACAATGTCCTCTTTTTTTTTTTTTTTCTCCCCCTTTTTTTTTTTTCCTTCTTTTTTTCCCTCTTTTCCTTACATCATCCTCCTGGCTCACATCCTTCCCCTGCATCTCCCTCCTGATTCATCGCTGTAACCATGAATCTCCCTCCAAACAGGGAACATCTGGGGATGGAAGGGGAAGGGTGTAATTGCTATAACACATGGCAAGCGCGGCAGATTATTTTGGTATTATCATTGCAACTTCCTCATGTTTCTCCTGCTTTCCTCCCGGCGTTGCAGGGGACAGAAGCTGGCTGAGGGAAGTGTTTCCTTCCAGCTCTCTCTGGAGGACTGCAGGGAGGTTCTTGCCAGAGACAGAGAGGCCACAGCTGAGGGCACGGTTTGAAAAGCCACCCCACCTCAAGCGCTGCCGTAACGCTGAGGTGTTGATATCGTGGCAATCCCCACCAGGAGGGCAGGGAATAGCCCCTCAGAGAGGAGGAAAAGAGAGCAGAGTTTCTGCACCATCAGCACCGCCACACCCTGGAGCCACCACTGTCAAGTCCACCAGGACCAGGTCCAGCTTTCACCCAAGGAGAAACCACTTATTAAATGTGGAGTGCTGAGATGGAAAACCCCCCTGGCCCCACGGGAACTCCTGTATTATTTTGGGGGTGGATTTTGCTTTCCTACCAGTTTTTAAGGGTGATGATAATCTTCCAGATCCACTCCTTATTTTTTTCAATGGAAATAGATCGAAGTGATTTGCAACTGCCATGCACAAGTTTAAGGGTCAAGTGCAGCCACTGGAGTTCCAGTCATGAGGACAGTCCACACCTTTAGATCATCCTTTTAGATCCCTATGGAATGATTCCCTGCCTTCTGCCCTTCCAGGAGGCTCCAGCATGTTGTGGTGCCCTTCATGAATCCCTTTCTTGGTGTACCCAGTGCCCCTGTCCCACAACAGGTCCCACCCTAAACTACAGTCAATCTGGAGCTGTTGGAAGGGAAATTCCCTCCCATCCCATCCCATCCCATCCCATCCCATCCCATCCCATCCCATCCCATCCCATCCCACCCCATCCCATCCCATCCCATCCCATCCCATCCCATCCCATCC
>JAWMRA010000042.1:1819762-1853675 GCA_035584735.1 Pseudotriccus pelzelni
TAGTACCCATAATATTTAAAAATTACTTTCACAAAGGAGGACTTCTGGCAGAAGAATCAATTCATTTCAATAATTCTTTATCTGGATGGTCAGGTTCTGTTATTTTTTTTCCCATGCAAATAAACTGTGACAGTCTCCACTGGGAGCGATTGAATCCAATTAAACCCGTTTTCATATTCCAGTATATTCTGGATGGACTTGTTTTTGCTAATTGGAACTAATTATGTGTCTCTGCTGAACTGGTAGGTTGGATCGTGGGAGGTTCAGGGACTAAATCACTTTTCCCTTTGAGGGTGTGTAAAAAACCTACTTTACCTGGAAGGCACATGGAGCAAAACTGCCTGGAAAGTGATAAAATCTTGATGGGGGGGTGGCAGAAAATCAGCTCAGCTTCATTCGAGTGCCAAGAAGAGGAGCTGGTCTGGCACATCCTTGCTCAGGGGAGGCTGTAAATTCATTTTGAGCAGCACACAATAAGAAAGACAACAATCAGCAGGGCCTGCTGGGGAGGGCAGGGACGCCAGGCCTGATGCTTTGTGAGTGCTGGGCAGAGCCGTGGGGAGCTGCTCTGCAGGACGGTTGTTATTCAGCTTGGAGGGACCATTAACAGGAGACTTTTTGTTCTGCTTGGGTTTATTACCGTGCTGGATGCTCTGCAGATGAAAAGGGCGTGTAAGCAGCCTCATGTGACAGGATCACCCTGGCACTGGGCTCCAGCTGCTCCGCAGCACAACCCGATTTTCCGCCTGAGGTTTCCCGGGGTTGTCGTGGAATCCGTGGCACCAGAGCTCTCGAGGCACGGGGGCAAACCAGCACTTCCCCAGGAGCTGCTTCCACACCAGTCACTGAAGGGGTGGGAGATACCCTTGAGGAGCCCTTGAGACAAATATCCTTGAGGTGCTCTGGAAAAGGCACCTCCTGTGGCCTCAGATACCGAGATAAGCACCAACCTCATGGCCTGAATTCCATCTAAATCTACTTAAATGTACATCATTGTAATTCCCATGTCTTTAACCGCGTGACAATAAGGGTAGTCAATGTCTGAGCTGTTTAAAAGATGAGCTGCTGTGGCTTTAGAATCCAAAGGTCTTGGTTTTTCTGACCCTGCCACCATTTAGCTCCTGAAACTGGTAATTTTAAAGAGGTGTGGGAATTAAATACACCCAGGATTTTTTAGATCCATAAATGTCCATGAGTCTCACAGGGACATGAATTTCTACATGTCTCAGGACTTCAGACATTATAAGGTACAGGGTGGCTTTTGCTTCAGGTGCAGGAAGTTCTGGTTTTATGCTTTTGCCACCAGCTGAGAATAGAACAACACTGCAGGGAATGAAAACAAGTTGATGAAAGTGGCTGAGCCAGTTCCAGCTGTTTAGGGGTTGCTAATGCCTTTTCCTGTCCCTTGGATATGAAGCTGAGACTTTTCCTGGGATGGGAGTTGTGTTCGTCTCCCAGTTAGTGCCCAGTGCTTCGGATGTCAGACCTGCAGGGGCAGTTTGAAGTCACTTATGAAGGATTAGGGCCTTTTTAATAATTGGCAGCTTTACCACCCAGGAAACCAGGCTTTCATCTTCATTTGGAGAGGGGGAGGCAGAATAAAGGAGAAGAAAGACGACTTGGGAAGGGGGAGACCAAGGAAAGGAAAGCAATGGATCCTGCGTATCATATGAGCTCCCAGGGCCCCGGCTTTCTGTGCCACGGTCTTATTTGCACGGCCATTTCCAGAAGAGAAAATAAACAGGCAGCTCCACAGCTGCCCATTAGTATTCCCTGGCTGTCGTGGCTCTGGCATCGCCCTCGGCACCGGGAGCTGGGGCTGGTGGCAGCTGAGCCCCGCAGTGCTCGGGCTGCTCAGCTCCCCCAGCCCGGGGTTGGGGGGCATCTATTCTGAGCTCCTCTGCTCTCGGGTGACGCACCTCGAGGGGAGAAGGAGGGATTCTGCCTGCTGTTTCCTGGGGACAGAGCCGGGAGCAGCCGGGATGCTCAGCCCCGAGCTCCCCGCGCTGGCTCCGCACGCAGCAACTCGGCGCTCCGGGCTCAGGGTTTTCCAGGCTGTCTATAGCGTGATGTCAGAACAAGATTTAAATGGAATACCAATTGTCTGGCTCGCAGTCAGGCAGGAACATGTGGTACCTTTTTGCTGTTTTACTATTTGTCTAAGTTAAGCTACATGGTTTTTTGTTAACTGAGAGGATCTGTGGTTCCTGGGGAAAAGCTTGCATTCCACATTTCAATATTTTATTCTAAGTTTGAAATGGAGTTTTATTTTCCCTTTCCAGTTGCTTTTAAATAAAGGTCTGTCTTCTGGTGTAAATCCGGATAAAACCATCCTGGTCTTGTCTCCAGCACCCTATTGGAGGGAGGAGTGGATATTACATTACCTTGTCCAACTGGCTGATTGCCACGAGCTTTGACTTCCCTGAATTATCCATGAATTCACTGTATCTGAGACAAGAAGGGTCCCAGACAATTTTGCTGCTTTTCAAGCGCTTCCCCAACAGAAATTCCACAGTAACCTCTTGTCCTGTAGCCCAATTCCCTCACCCATTAACCCACAGTGACACAAACGTTTGGGGAAGTGAATCCTGAAGGTTGTATGATTATTTGAACATGCAGTTGTTCGTGCCAAAAACCAATGGAATGCAGCCAGGGAAGGGAAAAAGCAATACAGCAAGAACTGTCTGGCCAAGCAGAGCCCTTTTGGCTGTTCAGTATTGAAACCCCACACTTGCCTGATCCAGCAATCACTGATATGACTGATCGATGCTCATGTACCCAGCTAAACCCCAAAAAGCTGCTCATGGATATGGAGACACTAGAAATGGAGTGTGACAATTGAATTCCACCAGGATTCTCAGGATAAAGGGAGATGAACTCCCATCTCACTTGCTGGTTGCTCTCAGCCTGTTCCTGCTCACCGTGGAAGTACCACCAGGACAATCCCTTCCAGCTCCGCTTACCAGGGACCAAAAGCTGAAAATGCCTTTTATAATCTCAGTATTACAAATTACCATTGAGTCTGAACCACAGACCTGACTTAAACCTGTCCCCGAACCTTAGCTAAGACTCATCCCTTTGATTTGCATCCATTTCCAAAGGAGGGGAGAAGAGCAGCCAGTTCCTTTTTGAAGGGAATTATGCAGCTCACAGAGCACTCAGAAAGAGCTGACAACATTAATTTAGGATGGTCAGTAACTTGCAAGACTTCCAGTTGTTCAGTTCAAACAATCCACCAGGCTATCTTGATGTCTTCAGCTTCTCCATCTGCAATTCACTTCAGGGATGGAAGATGCAGTGCTTGAAAAATAAAAAAGCAGTGAAGGGATGAGAAGGGGTCTGGATGGGAGGGTGTGTGGCCTTGATATCAGCTGAGTGAAATCAAAGCATTTGAATTTACAAAGCTGCCTGTTCCTGAAGCCTGTGTGGCTCTGCTGAGGGTATGTCAGAATTCCTCTGCACCCTGTGGTATTTTTTTGGATCTGCACTTAAGATTTGAGTGCATGGGGCAGGTTACCAGTGAAATCATAGCAGTGTAATTATAATGTTATTATTAGGCCCACTTTGTCCAGAATAGAAACCCCAGAGAAAGCAACACCACGAGAGCTCTGGCAATATAATTAGGGAGCAGACAGACTTCTTAGTCACGCTGTATTTTCTAATATGGGGCTTTCACAGAGCTGACAGAATACCCAGGAAAAACAGGATGACTGTGCAGATTTCTGGAGAGGAGCCTGCGGGATCAGCTGCATGGAATAAACCCTGGGTAGCCTTGCAGAAGAGATATCCCGGTGCTGATTGAAGATGCAGACTTTGCCTGTAACATTGGATTCGAGTCCATGGCCTTCAATCTGAAAACAACCCTCGGCCTACGACAAGGCAGTTCAGATCTTTATTTCTCGGGGAATTTGACCTGACTCATATGAAGCGCTGAGATCCAAAATTTAATCAGCAGTTTCTCTCCCAGGCTTGGATATCAGGCTGGGAATCTCATCAGAACAGGATTTCTTGTGAGATTTCCAATTCCCGGTGGCAGAAAATACCACAAGAAAGGCCTTGCTTCATTCAAGCCAAACCCAGACATTTCAAATGTGAGACGTGCAAAACTAAACAGTGAAACATCCCCAGTGTTTGGAGACACAGGGGAGTTTTTTTAGGATTCCTGCTGATGTGACCAGATCTCTTTGTGGTGCCTCTTGTTTCAGCACGACAACCTGATGATAAATTGCCATTTCTCAGCTGTTCAGGCTGATTTCTCATTTGAAGGAACGGGATTTCTTTGTGCTGAGCAGATCCTGTCTTGCCAAAATCGGTGCTGTGAGAGGGCTCCGCGCAACTCGCCAGTTCTTAGCAATGGAAGAAAGAAACCCCAAATCCAAACAGAAATTAGCTCAACCTGTTATTAGTGGTTAAAAGGGGAGAAGCTGTAATACTGGAGTCTGATGTGGTCCCACTTGCTCCCGAAGAGGGTTAAATTTTTTTCGGAGAGTGAAGTGTAAAAAGCAGCTTGGAGCTTTCTCTTCTCTCTGAGAAATCCTAAAGATCTTGAGTGCCCTCTACAGCCACACTGGGATCCTCCATAGCCCGAACTTGGGTTTCGTGTGCCTGTTCTTCTCTGTGTTTCTCGAGTGAGCTGCAATATACAGCCCTTTAAACGAGCTTTCAGCACTGCATTAATCACAGGCCTTAATGGGCAAATTCAGCTTCTTTCCTGCTAATATATTTGCATGCTCTTTACGTAACAGAATGCTAAAAAGTACAGTCTGTGCAGCTGGAGAACCACGAGCGTATTTCATTCCCCAGCCAGCTCTGCAGCGTGTGGTTTATATCCCGAAAGGAGGAACAGAAGGCACAATTTTCCTCCCTGTGCACCGACACTTCATCTCTTCTGCTGGGAGCCAACTGCCTCTGATTATGGATAACCCATGGAAAAGTTTTGGAAACCCCAAATTGCTTTGCAGCCTCGGACATTTAACGCGATTTGCACGAAGGGTAATCACGGAATGGTGGAATGGTTTGGCTTGGAAGGGGCCTTGAGGATTATCTGGTTCCAGCTGGATGGGGGTAATGGACGTGTGGGCTGGTTTAGAAAACAAAAATGAAAGCATCCTGACCAAGCCATGCAGCAGCTTCCATGGGCAAAGGCCTGAAAGCAAGACTGATGAAGCTCTTGGACCAGTGAAAATCGGGATGTGTCCGTGGTCTGAGCTGGGATTGCACACTGGTGTAGATAAAACTTCATTTCACCCAGCATTTCACCCACGTTCCCACCCCCCAGCAAACAAACCATCCCTTCTCAGGAGGCTTGGCTTTGGCCACAGAGCCAGGCTCTGTGTGTTCAGCTGAGCGTTCCCAGCCAGGAGCAGCTCCCACCCGCGCCCTGTGAGCTCAGCACATCCCTGAACAGGATCCCAGGAACGGGGGCAGCATCCCTGCAGGCTCCATGGGAAGCAGGAGCGCTGGGTCAGGCCCTCAGCACCGCCCTGGCCACACCAGTTTGCCCAGAGCCACCCCATCCCGAGGAACACTTGGGGTGAAAGTGGGTTTTCCAGTCACATTCACCATTTTTTACTGGGGAAACATCGCCCTTTCGGTGCCCTGTTCCTGTCCCCATTGTCTCCAAAAACACCCTGTGGAGGAAAAGTTCCCTGAGAGGGGCTGAGCTTCACCAGAAACTCCATGACCCAAGGGGCTGCTAAACCCCTAAATAATAACAAATGTTTTATTTACAACCAGTAAATCGTGCCCATGTGTTTCTGAGAGGATCCTTTCTGAGCAGATGAATTAACATGCCAGGAAAAAAAAAAATCCGTGTTAAAACACGTATTTCGTTAGCAAACCCTGATGCTTAATATGGCAAAACCTCCCTTTTGTTTCATCATGTTTTGCCCTCTGTTCTCAGTTTTACAATTTCCTGGAAAACTGAGTTATTTATTTATTTATTTATTATGGGGGGCAAAAAAACAACATAAAAATTTTCAGCTTTAAATATTATTCTCCCTGTGGTGTTTTCATTTTGAAATGCATTTTGATTGTGTGTGTGTGTGTGGATGTGGAATTATCTCCTGAAATGAAAACCTGTGTTTCATTTTAAAATGTCAGACTGAACAACGTCTTCAGTCTAGAGATGTGACTTTATTCCTATGATTAAAGATATAAAAATAAGGTTCCATGCTTCATTTTAAGCACTTCAATTTTTCATCAAATCACTGGTTTCCCTCATTGCTGACTCTTCCCTCCTCCTCTCCCCTCTACTCATTCTTTCCAAGCTGGAATAGCAGAAAGATGCAAAAGGGGCAAAAATATGGTAGAAATAATTTCCAACCTTTTTTCTATTTCTTCCTATTCAATACAATATTGAGCATTATTTCCATTTATGAAAAAAAAAAGTGACAAGTGGGAAAAAGAGAATAATTTTTTTTTTTCATATTTTCTCTCTTTTTCACTTTCTGTTGTCCTGACTGATGAACTCTGTACTGAAAAAAATATAAGGGGGCAAGGGAGGCATTCCTAAAACCAAAAATCAAGGAGCAGGAAAATGAATAATCCCATCCATTCGCAGAAGTGCAACCTGGTCCAAAGTCGAGATGAAATCAAAAACTGAAATCAAAACGAGCAGCACTGGTTACTGGGAGGCACCACGTGCTGCCCCAGCTCTCCACGAGTCCGAGGAGTGCTCTGGGACCTCTCATTCCAGGCAGTCTCAGCACCTGGGAGGTCTGGGAGTCAGGGAGATGCTGGTGAACACCAGCTCCCCCATAAAACAAACCACTGACACCTCCAACCACCCCTGCCTGGATCCAGCCCTGTTTGCCCAGGGCTGGGCAAACTCCTGGAAAAAAAGAAGAAAAACTCCCCCTGTGAAAAGCTGTGGGCTGGGAAGATGGACCACAGGGAAGCACCAACCTCCAGGAGATTTCCAGTTGCCAGACAGGACATAAGCAGTCACTATTTGCAGGTTTGCACCACACACACACACACAAGTTCTGATGGAGGACACAAGTGTGGAGTGGCTGGTGACAATAAAATAAGATTAGGCTGGAGCCTTGTCTTCACTTAGTGATAGAAAAGGAAAGTCTCCCAGAGGACAAGTTGGATCCAGCTGTGAAATGTTTCAGGGGCCTCAGCCCCGTCTCATGTACCAAGGAAAGGAGAAGAGGAACAATAAAGCTCTGACAGATGCATCTGAGCGTTCTGGGCGGGTGTGTAATCACTTTGTCATTTTTGCAATGATGTGCAGAGTTTCTGTATCTGTTATTTCACATGTGCCCTGAAAGCAAACGGGGAATCCAGCGTGATTTGGGAAGAGATATTGCTGGGAGGGAAGGAATGTTACACTCCAGATTAGTTTCCTACCCCCATAAATTCAGCCCTTCCACACTTCTGTTCCTTGTTCAGTCCCACACGCCCACCCTCACCGACCTCTCACAAAAATAAAGAGCTGCTCCTGGTGGTGCTTCTTGTTTTCCACCCGGTTCCTATAAAATAAACACATTTTCTCTTTTGCATGATGGATCTGCTGGGCCAGGAGCTGGTTTTGTAGCACAGATTCAGCTGACTCCCAGTTCACTTCGGGGTTTGACGCATGAACTGAGTTCAGCTCCAAGCAAACAGGGGCGTGCTGTTGTGGATCCACCCCTGGAAGTGTCCAAGGCTGGGTTGGGTGGGGCTTGGAGCAAAGAAAGATGGGGACAGGTTTTTTAGCAGGGTTTGTAGGGATGGGACAAGGGAGAATGGTTCTAAACTAAAGGAAGGGAGATTTAGATTAACTATAAGGACAGTATTTTTATGATGAGGCTGGTGAACACTGGCTCAGTTTTCCCAGAGAGCTGGTGGATGTCCCATCGCTGGAAACCTTCAAGCTTGGGTTGGATGGAGCTCTGAACAGCCTCTAGTTGAAGGTGCTCACTGCAGTGGGATTGGACTAGAGAACCTTCAGAAGTCCCTTCCACCCAAACTGTTCTGTAATTCTGACTCTGTGAGCACCGTACAAAGTTCCTTTCACCCCTTTTGCATCTCCAGATCCATCAGAGCTTATAGGAGACAACATCTCCAAACCCCATCCAAGCCATCCCACTGTGCTGAGGAGAGACAAGAAGTCTCCAAAGCTCAGCAGAGCATTTGCAGAGCGGAGGAGAAGTGGGGAGTTACAGGACAGGCCCAGGGACATCCTTTTTTGTGGAAAAAAATAGGCAGAGGAAAGAAAACGAAGGGAGCAACTCAGAGCTCTGAACTTGCACAAGATGAATCAGGGAGTGCTTCTGTTTTAATAATCATTAGTCCATCATTGTGCAGATCCTGCAATGACTCCAAGACTCATTTATTTTGTGCCTTTGCCCCAGCCCAGGGTCCTGCCCGTGCCTCTGCCTGGTGCTTTTTGTAGCTGTGCACTCAGTTTAACCAACCTTGACACTAAAAGGCCCAAAATTAATCTTCCAAGTAAAAGATGGCCAAGATTACTAAATTATGTGCCTCTTCATTATCTTTAGGTACCTTCTCAGGACAGATGAATTGCCTTAAAGTCGGGGAAGAAAATCCTACAGGGAGAAGGCAAAGAATAATGTGCAAATAACTGACTGAAAACATAAATGTGCACCAAAGGAAAAAGGGAAAAACACACATTCCATTTTTTTTCCCCCCACTCATTCTGCTTCCTTTATGTTCACTGGTTCAGAAGATGGAGACATCCATTAATTCTCCATGCAGGAAAGTAAATAGTGATCCCCATCCTCCGGGATTCAGACGTCTGGTCTCAGCTCTCCCTGAGGAATCTTCCTCCACTGCCTAATGGGCTCTGACCATGGCAGAGCCATTTCAGGGATACCATATCATTTTCTAAAGCCTCATTTAGACTCAAACACAAAAAAAACATCGCCCTGTCACACTGAAGAGATTTCAACCCCTCAAACCTCCTTTCGCTTTATTTCTCGTAGCTAATTTGAAATGCAGGGATGGATTTAAGAAAGGAGAGGTAAAGGAAGGAAGGAAAGGAAATAGCACAGGAGCTGACTTTCCAGAGTTGCATTAAATGATGGATTTTAAAAGTCCATTTTAAAGAAAGTTGTGTAACTTTTTTAGAACAAGTGCCTGCCATAAAAGAGAGAGAAGGGAAAAAGACATTATCTGGTCTGGTAGTTTTCAGGAAGTTGTGGTCCCAATTCCCTGAAAATAAAATTCCTTTATGATCATCATTTTGCTTATTACTTCTGTTAGACTAGCACCGTGAAAAGCTCAGCAGAACTTGGGATCCTGCTGTAAAACCAGAATAGTGGTGCCCAGATCCAGGGATTGACTAAATCTGCCCCAGGGGGAGCACAGGAATCCTCTCCAGAAGAGGCTCAGGAGCTCAGAGCTTGTTTTTAATCTTGGTTTCAGCTGCAAAATGCAAACATGATCATTATTGGTGAGCTCAACAGATGTCAGCAATATTTATTTTGACTTTCTGGAAATGTCTGACTGTGAGGAGAACAAAGTGTTGGTTTTGTTCATGTGCGCTCCCATTTCCAGGCACACACCGAAATGGGAACGATGGCAACGACGGGATGGGCCACGAGTGATTTGAGAGAAGCAATAAGAGCCTGTGAACCATCCTGGTTACCACGAAAGGGCATTTCCTGGTGGGAAACTGCCCTGGACGAAACGTTTCAGCCCAACCAAGTCAGACTGGAAACTGCCACTGGACAGGAGGGGCTGCAATGGAAGCTCATAAAATAGGAAGAGACTAAAGGGCATCTCGACAGCAGAGCCAGGAGCAGAGTGAGATCTCCTGCCTCCTTATTCACGGAGTAGTTTAATGTTTAACTGCCCATGAATTTATTCCTGTGTTCCCTGCCCAGCACACCTCCAGCTGCCAGCCTGGGGAGGGAAATCAGCCCATCTTTCTAGGAAACGACTGATTTCAAGGGCCACTCTGGTAATGCCATTAAAAAGGATGCTTTGGAACAATAAGTAATCTGTTCTCTGGGATGTTTGCACAGTGGAATTCTTTTTCCCCTGCCTTCATTTTTTTTTTTTTTTTTTAATAAGAAAGAAAACTATGTTGCTATAGGTAATCTGAGGCTGACCTGGCTAATTTATGGTGGATGAAATGATTGGTGTGGAGCCCATCTCAGAGAGTTTTGTCTTTTCCCGGGTCAGAACTTCACCCGGTAAAATTTAGTGCAGCTCTGAAATCAGCAGAGCTGAGATTGGCCCGTATAAACTGAAGGACATTGAAATATTCTGTAATATTTCAAATGTTTTTGAAGCCTCCAACTGAAAGGAAAAGAGTTAATTTGGGGCCTCTCTGAAATGACAGTTTATCAGACCCAAGTCAGGATATTCTATGATTCTGTGATATAATAAATAAACAACTGTGGCTTGGAAGAAATGCGCTGGAAAAAAACCACCTTCATCATGTTCAGGCACCTCTGGAGTGGCTTTATGGCTTCAATTTGCTCCCTTTTCACCCCTTTTGAACCCATAAGAGCCACTTCACCCTGCCAAGAATATTGGTAGCACGTTGGTCTGTGACCATTTCTCCTTTCAGGGTCTCCACCCAACTCTGCATTAAATAATCCCAGTAGTGCCCCCATGGCCTCGAGGACCAACAGCCTTTGCTTGAGGGCAGAATTATGGGTTACTAGAGGGGTTTTAACTACGTGTTTTAATCTAAAACGGATAAAATGGACATGTAAGCACATTTTCTTAATGCTCTTCCTGTTGCTGTTTGTTGATTAGAAAATAAACAACCTCTCAGCAGCCTGGGCTGGTGGAAGGTGTCCCTGCCCATGGCAAGGGGTGGATGAGCTTTAAATCCCTTCCAATCCAAACTGTTTTGGGGTTCTGTGTCAAAACTACTTGGAGAAAAATGTTTCACGTGGTACCACCTTCCCACAGGATCTAAAAGTGCAGGAGACCTGAAATGAGGCGAAATCCCCCCCCTCAGAGCACCTAGAGAAAAAGGGCACGCTGGGCAAATTTCCCAATTACCCGCAGAAGAGATCTCTGATCAGTTTTCCTACGGAAAACCCCAAAATGCAGCCTTGCACCCCTGGCATGGAACTGATCCTGGGCTTCAGCCCTTTCGGCAGCGCTGGCGTGGGAGGAGGAGGCACTCCAGCCCTGGCAGGGGAAGGATCAATCTGTCAAACCTCAGGCACACGAGGCTTTTGGGTGCTTGGCCAAGACCCAAATGGAGCTTTCAAACTTTTCAGGCTTTACTTGTTCCTCTGTCAACACTTCTGCTTGCTGGGACACGACTGGCACGGGGCTTGGTCTCATCTGAACGGAGATTCACGAGGTAATTTATAGAGGAAATAAACTCTTGTGGTGGGACAGTCTGGGGAAAGCAGGTATGTGCAGTGAACATCCTCCCTTGGTGTTTAAAGTGTATATTCTGGCTCTGGACATCCTGGATGTGTATTGGAACTCCAAGATTTATTTTGGGGTTCAATTTAGTGCAGTTGAGGCTCTGTATTAATTCAGATTTTTGCAAGCAAAGGGGCCTTGGTGAAACAGATGCTGGGCCCGTGTGAAATGCCCCAAATCAGCCCTACAGTTATTTTTGCCTTTAGCAAAACAAAACAAAGCGAAAAAGACGTAATTTCCACCCCAGATTAGATGTGATGTGATACATTCTGGCTCTAAACCTGCCAAGGAGATCAACACTGATGTAGAGAACCCGTTCTCACCACGGTCTCTCTGTGGAGAACCTGAACTGGCAGCAACCACCTCTCCCTATCTGAGCATAATTTAGCTGAGACTCAAAATCCAAATAGCAATTAATTTCAGCAAGATCAAACTCAGCAGAAGGAACAGCTTCCTCTCGGATGGTCTGTGTTTATTTTAACTATTTGCTCCATATGCTCAGTGCTGCTTTCTTGCTCAGGATATGTGCAAATGCTGATTTTTCTGACACCCTGTAATTACTGCAGACATCAACTGGCTTTATGCACTTCTCCAAAAATACGGGCAATGGTGTTTGCACAGGAAATTCTGGCTGGCAGGGAACGCCCAGGATTTCATCCCTTCCTGCCTGTAACCCAATCTCTTCGAAAAATCAGAAAATACTCGGTTCTACTTGTCTGAGTTGCATGAAACATTGGGGTTTGGTCTAGACACTGCTGCTCTATCCCAGATCCACGCTGGCTATGTGAGATTTCCAGGAATACCTTCTTCCTACCTTTTCCCGGTGTTCCCAGCTTTCTTCTCAAAGGCAGACTCGACTTGCAGATTTTTTTCTACTGCCTTTCTAAGCAGGAACAGAGAACCAACACAAAGTGGTCTCGTGGTGGACAGGGAGAATCAGGACTCTTGGACTCCCAAGTTCTTTTGCAGTTATGCCCATCACTGGCCATCCCTTTTTCTCAGGGAAGCTTTACCTGAACATCAACCACAGCATCCCAGGAGCGGTTCCAGAACATCCTTTGGGATCCTGGGCTGGCCTGGGGACAAGAATAGCACTTACACAGACTCTACCAGAGCTGCACAGCACTTTTGTGAGACCCTGTCCTGACAATCACTGCCACTGGAAACTCGTTTGCGAGCTGAATATGAGGATTATGGAGAGATTTTTGCTTGTTTAGTTTGGGTTTTTTGGTGTGTGGAATGTTGGAGATCAAGTTTCCATTTGCATGTGTGTGTCTATAGGATACAGTCCTAACAGAGCCTTTAATTACTTGGAGAGGCTGGACCAAGAAGGGGTTATATTTGTCTGGAAAATAACACTTATGTATCCAGCAAATGGACTTTGTGATCCTGGAGGTCTTTTCCAACCTCAAAGATTCTATGAAATAAAACTTAAAAAAAAAAAAAAGTCTGATGGATGTACCTTAATCACTTCCCTGGCTCTCACTTAATGGCTGGTGACCACCCAAATGGGAATTCTTCAACTCAGTATTCTTTCATTAAAAAGAAAGATGACTTGTTGAAATCACATCTTTTTTTTTTTTTTTTTAAACAGATCAACCTTGACAAAATCTTATTTTTTTGAACACTTTCTGTCTGTAGCCAGATTACCAGAGGAGCCTGGGTAGAAGTTGATTCTTTGCAAGATATGGGACTTTCAGACTCAAGTTCCTATCAAAGAGTCACAGGATCATTTTGGTTGGAAAAGACCTTCAAGATCCTCGAGTCCAACCTTTGATCTCCACCTTGTCAATCAGACCAGAGCACTGAGTGTCAGAAAAATGCAGCTTCAGAAGATGAGGGAGTGAGGAAATAATGTCTCTGTCAACCCAATGTCTTGTCACATAGAAGAGATCCTTAAAATTCAGCCTTAAGTCTTTGGATTATATACTGAGAACATTTATAAATATATATATATAAATTTATAGATTATATATGGAGCAAATTTAAAGCTAGAGAAGCTTCAGTCTGGAGGTTCTCAACGTGGCCCAGGTCAAATCAGCATTTGGGCAGTGAACAGAGGTAAAATCAGGTGAATAAATTGTGCCAGTGTCAGAAGGTGCCCACCTTTGAGAAGAGAACATTGCATGGTAAATAGCTCATGAGATTTAAAAAAAAAAAAAAAAGTGTTCAAGTTGATCTAATTCAGTGTAAGAGCAGCAGTTGATGACAACCCTCCAGTCAGGGCACATTGCAGATGGTGTTTTTCATGGCTGCAACCTCATGTCAGAGCTTTTGCAGAAGTGGAATTAAAAATCTTCCCTTCTTTGTGGTGAGGACAGACAGATGCTTTCCTGCTGTAATTCCTGAGTGGCCAGAACACGTTGGTTGACATTTCAGCTTGATGTTTTAATTGGCTGATTTGAATAAAACTCAGACAGGTTGTGCTGCTCACTTTCATTTCGCGTCTCCCAGCCCAGCAGCCAACAAAAAGAAGACAGCGGGACAAGGAGGGGCACTGACTTTTCACCTCTCTGATTCTCTCCCTGTTTTTGTTGAGCTCTTAATATATTTAAATTCATGCCCAGTTAAATTAGCCCCGTGTCCTGGAGGGGCTGAAGGCAGACACAGCAGGCCAAAAAGAGGGTGCCCAACATTCCTCCCAAGTGTCCAGGAAAATGTTTTCTTTCAAGATTTTATGTTTTTTTTCTTTTTTTTTTTTTTAACGGATCTGTTTCTTTCTCATGTGCAGCTCCAACAATGGAAACATGATGTGCCAGCAGTACATCTCAGGGCTGTCCTGCATCCCTGGACCAGAGGAGGAGGTTCCTTGTTTTTTTCCAAACACTTGCTGGGGTGGATCACTCCTCCCCATTCCCACCATCCCAAGGAGAAGGGAAAAAGCTTCTCTAGAAACTCTGCACCTTCCTGTGCCTGTTGAAGTGGCACTTCCTAAAGGCTCGTGGGCTGCTCGAAGATCCCTTTAACCACCAGGAAAATGAAGCTCTCAGGGAAGGAGTGTTGTGACCTCTCCAACCTGGATGTCTGTGGGAATTAATTGGGGTTTGGGAAATTGTCTCTCCTTTGTCAGAAGGACGAAGGGTCAAGAGGGCTGGATGGAGTGAGAAGGGAATGGGAAGACAAAGAAAGCAAATGAGCAGTAGGTGGGCTGATCTACTTGGTGTTTGTCATCTGAAACTTGCTCAGGATGTACCTAAAAGCTTCTGTTCTCCTCCGCACACTAAAAAAACTGGAGATGCTGAAAGCCCCTCACTCGTTATTCTGGTGAATAACTTACGACAAAACCCCACCAGCATCAGTGACTCCCCACCCTGCCTTACCTTTTCCCAAAGTAAAGATACACGTCTGTACTAACCGTGTTTGCATTTTTCTCTCTCTGCACGTAAATGTGGTGACAAAACGAGAAGCAGTTTGGGGCTTTGCTCACTCAGGTGAGCAGAGAAATCTGAACGTCAGTACCTGCAGAACTGCCGCAACTCCCAGACGTTTCTGGTGGTTATACCCGTGTGTGTGCCTGGATGTGCCAGAGGGATTTAGGCTCTGGGGGAAGGACAGGGAGAACAGGAGGGTGCAGGAGGTGCCTCAGGGCGCAGGGATGAAGCAGAGGCTGAGTGAGAAGCGAGCTGGCTCGTCCCAGGTTAGTGCTCGAGGTGCAGACCCGCAGCACAAACCGCCACAGCCCATTAGCAGGGCCGGGCATCCATCTCTGTCAGGGGGAAGGTCAGGGCTCAGTGAGCATGGAATCGGAATTTCCTTCACCCTGGAGATCCAGGCGCTCTCGGGCGGGATGGAGGTCACTGCCAGGGCAGCACAGAGAACCCCCAGCGCTGGTTTGGGCCTCCCAAAAAGAGATTTCAGCTTCACCCTCGCCACTGCGGGGCCACAGAGCCCCCAGGACTCTGTTTCTTTCCTACAGACCCTCCCAGAGCTGCCCCTCTCCCGGTCCTTCACCTTCCCATCGTCCGTTTGCGCCCCACGTAGTGTTTAGTCTGAAAATCCGCCGCAGATTCCAGAAATAATCCAGCAATAATAACCTGCTCTCGCGGCAGTCAGGAATGCCTTGACTACAGTGAGGATAATTTTGTGATGCACAGGTGGCTTTGCTGAAAAAAATGAATCACAGGAAAACTTCGAGGAGAATCGATGTCTGTGGAGCAGGTCCTGATCTGCTGCCATTTGTCATATTCCCATCACAACTATTTCTTTGATGATTAGTCAACCTAAACTCCGAAACTGGGCTGTAACCCTGTGAGAACGAGAAAAAATTGATGTGATACTCAGATATTTCCTATGGAATAGAAGCAGGTCCATACAAAATGAGTCCTTCCTTCCCATCAATCAACTGTCCAATGAAATTATTGCAGAGTTCTAAGCCTGAGCCCCTGGAATGCTGTAAGGAACTTCTTGTTTTAAATTCTAAGCTAAGCAGCAGCTGAAATGAAAACATCTCCTTCCAAAGCAGCAGTTGGGATAAATTACCTGCGAGAAAAGTATATTGGGTATCGCTTCATGTCCTCACCCGGGAATTTTCAAAGGCAAACTGCATCCTGGGCTGCCACAGGGGTTTGAGCTGAAGCCCCTGCTGGGATGGGGCCACACTTTGGTGGTGCCCCAGTGAAGTGAGTCGTTTCCTTCCAGGATGTTTTGGGAGGAATCCAACCTCAATCAAAGACCGAAAATAAGCTGCTCCTCCTCATCCTCGAGCTCCTGCTAAACTGAGTCCTTCCAGCTCTTCCCAGGATCTGTGCCTGGTTGTCCCCGGAGCTGTTGGTGTCCAGAGGGATGAGCCAGTCCTTGTTGATGTCTTACACCAGGCTTGGCTCTCCTCCAGGCAAATCTCCACCTGCTTTTATTAAGAACTGCCCAAACTCCAACTACAATAACATTTTTTTACTTTGTCTTTGGTTCAAATGATGCTGAGCAAGCAAAGGAACATGAACAAAAGCAGTGAAATTAAAAGGCCCTGCGTGCTAAACTTCTTGATAAATTTTATTTTTGGCTGGATCTCATCTAGAAAACCCTCCTTTGCTTCCATCCAATTCAGAATTCACCCAAACACACACAAATCCCACCGACTTTGGTGAGAAAAGTTACATGGCCAGAGTTTCAGCATCTGTGCTGATGCTTAGCAAGAAAGAGAGACCCTTTTTCTTCACGTAGCAGAAAGGAAATTGTGCTTTACTGTATTGTTTACCCTTCCCAGTACTTTAATTTTCCCTTTGTTTAATATTTCAGCAGAAGCCATTTATCTTCCCTGATGATCAAATAAACTGGGTGGTAAAATAACGGATATGCAATTCATTGGGAGGGGGGAAAATGGTATTAAAAGGCAGAGCAAAGGGATATAGTTTGGAAATACAGTAATGTGTGATTTGCTACCTCACACTTGCCTCGGTGCCCCAGGGAAAAGAGGGGATTTTTTTCATCCCAGGCAAAGATGTGGGTTATTCTTGACCAGCCCTGCAGAGCCTGGGATTGCAGCTCTGAAAGCTGATACTTGAAAGAGCCCGAGCAAGATCCTTATCCTGGGTAAGATAACGGGTGATCAGGATTTTGGAAGCAGGAGGAGCGAATTAGGAGGGACTGGGGTGGGGGGGCTCAGATGGTGGGAGGCTGGAGCAGCGGGAGCCAAACGATGCTGCCTGAAAAAGGGAGATTTTCCTTCACTCCTCCGTGGCCTTGGTCCAGGCCAGGCTCCTTCCAGCGGTGCCCAGCGACAGGAGGAGCAACAGCCACGAACTAAAACACAGTTCCCATTGAACTAAAACTTCTTCCCCTTGAAGTGACAGAGCACTGGAGGGTGTGGAGTGTTTGAAGACGTTCCAAACCCGCCTGGGCACGTTCCTGTGTCACCTGCTCCGGGTGACCCTGCCTTGGGTGATCTCCAGAGGTCCCTCCCAACCCTGTCTGGTGGTTCTGTGACGTTTCTCCACGGGCTTCAGAGGGATTTTCACTGCAAAGACCCAACTGAACTTCTCTGCCAGTTTAAAGCATCAGCAGGTCTAACACAACTTGAAAAACTGCTTTAAAATGGGAAATTTTAAACTATTGCTCCCATTGAACCTTTTTTTTTTTTTTTTTTGCAGGCAGAAGGCCAGGACTCACCTCTGTCTCCATCAATACTCACTGGGTGCAAATATTTATCAGGTTTTTTTCCTGTGAAGACTTACTTAACCAGCAGGTTGTGACGTTCCCTCTGAACTGCCAGCACTGGTTTATATCAAGGTGTTCATCATCAGGCCTTTCATCATTTTTTCCTGGCTTTCCAGAGGAAAATGGGAATCTAATACCCATGTAAATGGCACCTATTTGATTACAAACATACATTAAAAGCATCACTTGCCCTTTCCAATCTGTTCCTTATTCCAATTTTTTCTAAGGAGAGCCTTTGCCTGGCAGACAGACAGACTTTTATATAACACAATCACCAGGAAAACAGATAAATTACAGAGATTAGAGCTGTTATTTCATACCCATCTTTTTGCAAGCAAATTGCTAAATTAAAATTCATTAAGAAATCTACTGTGGGTATCAAAGCTCTTTCAAAAGTACCTTCTCTTTTCCTCTGATCTGAATTTCTCAGTTTGAGGAAGGATTAACCAAATTAAGAACAGGAAAGTGTAACAACATGACATGCCTTTGAGGACCAGCCTTAATTTTTCCAGCATATCTCATCTAACCACATGAATATTTTTTCCTGTGAAGTTGTATTTAAATATTTATTTTAAAGTGCTGAAGTGCCTTCCTATAAAGACACAAATAATTGTTTTAGTTGGCAGGCCCGAGATCAAATAAAATACCTAAATGTGGTTCAGATATTGACATTTATTATTTTTTATGAGGAAAAAATGTACCCTAAAAGAAGACCTCAAAATACTTGATTATTTTCGGGAGCAGGCTGTGGGTAAGAAGCCACTATTGCCATCTGAAATTTTTAAGAATAAAAGATAAAGCAGACCAGTATTCATAAAAATATGCATGTTTAAGTGCTGGATAAAGTATTTTTAATTTCTTTTTTTCAAATTTTATAGACAAAGAGCAGTGATGTTTCTTATGAGTGGCGACACATGAAGTTCTGCTTTTATCAGGGTAAAAATTACAGTGGCTGAAGCTCCAGTTTTTCATTAAATCACTGTTATACTTTCAAGTTGGAAAACCTGGGTTTCTGTGTGAAGTCTCTGGGAGTCTAATAATGGGATTGGGCTCCCAACTTCATCTTACTGTTGGTTCTTTGGTCAAGCTCTGCTCTAAGTGATGCCTGTCCAGGATCATCGTGCCATGGTCCTGCATTAAGATGTTTTCAATTAAAGGTCCATTTTAAGAAAAAAAAAACAAACCAAAAAACCCCCCAAAATAAAAAGTTACAAGCACCTTAAAGGCCACAATTTGATAGCGTGGAAGGCAAACTTGATTCCTAGAATTTTTGCTGCAGAGAAGGAGCGTCCCAGCACTGGGAGCACGTCCTGACTGTGATTGATGACGGAGATGTTGTTGACTTGGACTGGTTCTGCTCAGGGGGAGGTGGCAAATTGGGGAATTTATCATAAAAACCTTTAAAACAAGACATTAAAACAGACATTGAGTTAAAATATACAACAACAACAAAAAATAAAATAATAAAAAAAAAAGAGGTTAATTTGTTTTCCTCTGCTGGTTACATTCCAAAAGGTGAAGTTTGTTTTCTCCCTCTTGAACCAGTTTAGGCAGGAGATACGCCCCATATGCCACCAGTTGCTCTCGCACACAGAGCAGCCCAAGATGTTTGCCAGAGGTCTGAACTCTGGTGAGCTCGGGCCTTTCCCTCCCGATTTCCATTTCCAGCTGTTTATTTGCCTGTGACTGCCGGGGCTGCTGGAAACATTCACAGCCCTCCAAACCCCCGGGCTGTGGGTGCAGCAGCAGGTAAAGCAGCTGCCCCCGGGCACCCCAGCCTGGCCAAGGTCTGGGGCCAGAGCGGGGTCCTGGCACGGCTGGAGGGATTCACACCCAGCACGCCCACCCAGGTACGGAAGAACAGGAGAAAGACAGAAAATCTTTCTGCTTTGGGAGATCTGTGCGTTTGTCAAGGCCAGAGGGAACGGGGTGTCCTTGAGCCCGTGACGCTTCAGGCCAAATGATTTCAGCCCTGGGCTCCCGCAGCAAAGGGGTTTGTTCAGCCTCTGCCAGCGGGGGAACACTGAACCCACGAAGGAGACCGTGCACCCCGTAAACCATGGAATGGGTTGGGTTGGGAGGGACCTTAAAGCTCATCCCATTCCACCCCGTGCCGTGGGCAGGGACACCTTCCACCAGCCCAGGCTGCCCCGAGCGCTGTCTGAACTATCCCTGAACACTCCCAGTTTAAAAATCACACCTTGGTTTGGACCTCTCAGGAGCTTCCCCGTCTCCACGAGCTCAGGAGCTGCAGGGACGTGGGGCTGCCCTGCCACTGGTGGGATGTGGCCAGGACTGCCCCAAAAAGGACCCAGATCTAATCAGGACAATAAAGCAAAGCCAAGCCTGGACTGGTGCAGCAGGGCTGGCTCTGTCACTCCCTATTAGTTGATACGTACAATTGCTCAACCACCCCTTTATTGCTTTGTGTTTTCTAATAATTCCCAGTCTTAATTCCACCAATAGACATAAAACTTCCTACTCTGCCAGTCACAGAGACAATTATATAAGAACCTTTTTTTGTTTTGTTTTGTTCTCCCCCTCTCTTTATTTCAGTTTAGAGAAACAAAGAGGCCCATTCATTGAATTTGCAGCTGAGTCTCTCAGGTTATGTAAATTGTTAAATCATCCGTGCTCTTTCTTTTTAGCCATATTGCAAGCAGGGAATTTCCATACCCAGTTTAAACCTCACAATTGATCTGCCCCGACAAACACGGAGAGCGAGAGAGATCAAGAGTTTCATCTTTTTTTGCTTCCTTTCTCCCAGTTAACCAATATGTTATACTCCCATGGAGAATAATAAAAAGAAATCAGAAGTCTTTCATGGAAACCTAAGTGGAATAAAACCTTGTGATATAATTAGGAGATGCCTGTGGACTTCATTTGAGCTTTATCCGTTTCCATCAAGGCATAATTTAGTGCAGAAGCACAGCCAAGCTTCCATTTACACATTGATTATTATTTTTTTTTAATTCTTACTATTTTTACATTACAGTTTAAATAAACCACAAGCTTCTTGGGAAAGCTGCTGCTTCTACTGATTTATTGATACTTCCATTGATTTCAGATTGTTGTAGGATTTTTCTGGGGTGGGAAAGGAGAGCAATATTGGAGTTACTTTTGATCATTAACGATGCAATAATTATCATATTAATAAGTATTAATAATGAGCATTTGGGTATACTTTCTGCTCATCTCAGTTTCCTGCACATTTCTGTGGTTCAGTTTTAAAAAGGAAAGGAACATGATAAAACCTGACCTAGGCTTGACCACCTGGGGAGCCTCATAGTCAGTTTTTGGCCAGCAAGTGTAACTTTTTGCAAAGGAGGGGTGAGTTCTGTCCTTGCAGCAAATCAAGGCAGTCCCTCCTGAAGGGACATCCCTTGTTTTCCAGTGGCTTGGCCAAGGAGCCAAGTGCTCTGCTCAGGGATTTGTCTTCGGGAAAGCGTGACAGGTTAATAAAGAACATTTGGTAGAACACATCATGTCCATGTCCACACTTCACTTCTACAGGTGTTACCTGGAGACTTCTTCTGGTTAAGAAAAGTGTCTCCACACACACCTGCAATGGTCTTAAGCTGAAAGAGGGGAGTTTTAAGTTACATATTGGGAAGAAATTCTTCCCTGTGAGGGTGAGGAGGCCCTGGCACAGGTTGCCCATCCCTGGAAGTGTCCAAGGCCAGGTTGGACGGGGCTTGGAGCAACCTGGCACAGTGGAAGGTGTCCCTTCCCAGGGCAGGGGGTGGGACTGGGTGGGCTTTAAGGTCCCTTCCAAAACATTCCATGATTCTAAAACAAACCAATAGACCAAGACACAGAGCTGGATAAAAACTGTTGGTGAGTTCATGAACACCTACACTAAAAACCAGACCAGAAACACCCCCTCAGTGCCCACCTTTACCTTCAGCAGGGCAGGAACACGAAGCCTGAACGTGTTAAAACAGGACCCTGGCCCCGTGTGCTCTGGGTGGGCTCTCAGGGTCTGGTATCCATTAGAGTCCAACATTCTGCCCAACCAAGAGATTAATTCTCCTGCAGGAACCTGAGCAAACCAATAGCAGCAGAAAGTTAATCAAGCACTGATCCTCCCAATCCACTTAATCACAGCCAGCTGCTACTTAGAGCCTCAGAAGAGCAACATCCCCAGGGCAGCCCTTTTGGAGGAGGGGAGAGGCAATTCAGACAGAGCACCCTGCATGGGAGAAGGGCATTAAAAAGTTAATAAAATAAAAGTTAATTCCCTCAATCAAGGAGGTAGAGAATAGTTCTGGGAAGTTCTAAAGCTTCCAATATTAATTTCTTCCCGCCTCCCCAGCTGCTTATCCCTGGAAGGCATTTGATTTGTACTAAAATATTTGCTCATAACCCAAGTTTCCTCCTGGAGTGTACACAGACTGTGCAAGGCCTGAGACTTGGCTGTGGGTTTTTTTCCCCTCTTTCCTTCCAAGTGTCTCTAAAAATCTCGAAAACACTGACCAAGCCAGTGCCGTTTATATTGGCTGGATAATCTTGTCCTCGTTTGAGGTGTGTATGGTCTCCCGGCCGTGTCATCCTCTCAATATAAAATTGTGCCTGTTTTAACAAATGGGTTATTCCCCATTTCAGCTTTATTGGACTGGAACATTTGGAGGGGTTCTGACAGGATTTTAGGTGTTTAAGCTTCCATATAGGAAATCCCTGAGTACATCACAGAGGCCTCTTTGCGAAACACGTGAGCACTTCATGTGATGTAGGGAAATGCTTTTCTTCCTGAACTCTGGTTGGGGGATCTGAGATACTGGTGGATTAAACGACCTGATAAAATTGCCTGGGGTGGCTGTGGCAGAGTTGAGATTTAAATCCAGCCTGTTATTTTACTAACCAGTTTTACCATCCCTGAGTGCCTGGCTGAACGGAAGAGGTGCAGTCAGGGGTTATCAGGTTTGGGTGTGGAATGAGGGGTGTTCTGAAGCTCGTGGGAGGACACAATTAGCAGGAAACCTGCATTAAGGTATCAGCTTGTTCACCCAGGAATTTAGGAGTGCACTGAAACCAGTGTTCAGAAACAGTAAACCTGATTACTGAGATCAAAACAGGCTCCTGGCAGTGGGTTAAGCTGATATGTGTGCAGCAAGGACACCATCCTTGGGGATATCCCCCGAGGGAATGGTGCCAGCAGGGCTGAGAGCAAAGGAGAGCAACATCAGAGTCCCTGGGAGGTGCTGCCTGAACTTCAGGCTCCCCAAGAGGATGCGGGTCCTGGTTCCGCGCGGCAGAGCCCGGGGAGAACTCTCCGCGTGGTTCCAATATTACGAACCAAAACTCCTCCCAGCCCGTCGTTCTGACCCAGGGCTGCTGTAAGCGGGTTGTTTTCTGAAGGAAAGCGAGTCGTCATCGGGGGCAGCTCCCTGTAGTTCCGCTGCTCTCCCTGTTTTCCATGAATCTGCAAACACGGTTGACGTGCAAAGCCTCGGTCGGCAGTTTCACGCCGCTGGTTATACCTTCGCCACGGCAAACACGTTCCAGGAGACTTCCCCCCAAGATTTAGTTTTTTCGAGAGTTTTCCACCAGACAAAGTTGTTCCTGCTTGTTAAAATAAAAAAAGCAGCATGTTGGACGTGCCACAAGACTTTCACTTTTTTCTTAGAACAGAAAATACCAACATTTTAAGCAGATATTTATGTTTATACGCTCCCAGCCTCACTCACCTGCGTGCTTATGCCTCCTCAAGGTACCACGATATGAAAAACCACCCTGGACATCACCAGAATTCTGTTAAAAATCCACGGTTCTTTTGAAGGTGCCTTATAAAAATCATCTGCGCTCTGCTTTGCGTTCTATTTCCAAGAGATTTGCGTAATTTCAGAAGTTTTTGGTAAGCCAGCAGCAAACGTTCCCCGTCTTCTGCTGGTGAAACACCTTAACCAAAGCAGCCTTTCAAGGGGGTTTCTACTAATTCCTGCAATTTGCTTTAGTATAGCTTGGCTTTTTTTTTAAAAATTAACGGGGGTGGAATTTTCCAGGTGGCTGCGAGAACATCTGATTGAAGGGGGGGGGGGTGTCTTTCTATGTATTTCTATTTATTGCTTGGTGTTTCCCAGTTGCTGCCTAATAACTATTTCCCAATTAATGAGCAGGGCAGGCCCATTCCTGCCTTGCCCAGCTGCTGGCTCTGCACTGCAGATGTTCCGTGCTGAGCTTCTCCCACGAGGGGCTCGCTTCCAGTGGCCGGAGCTCGCTGAGTGACAGCGCCGGTGAAAAGCCAGCCTGGCTTTCTGGGGAGAAGTCCTGTCATCAGTCACCCCTCACCAGGATGCCCCCAGCCATTAAGGGACCAAATGGAAGAGAACAGTTTCAAGGAGCTGACTGTACTTTTCATACATCATTAATGAGATGATTTAGGCTGAGGAACATTAAGGAGATCGAGTGATGCTCAGGAGAGACCTCAGACATTAACGGATGCAGCTTAATTCAGAACTCCCTTTTCTGAGGCAATTTAAAAAGTGATTTATTATCACCACACACCTGAAAATGTCTGCAAGGCTTTGCCTTCCCGCAGCCAGAGGCAGAAAAGACATTAAACACACGCTCAAATAAACTCATCAAGCCGGTGCTGCGTAACTCGATGGGCTGGGGAATCGTTAAAGAATCACCCAGGCTTTTGGAAAACCACTTTTATTTTCTACACCAAGACTCTCCCCAGCCTTTGTGTTACCCATCTCCACTTCCCATCTGCTTGTGTATATCTCTGCATTTAGTAAACAACTCCAACCCAAAGTGATCATCGTGAGACCAAGGTTTGCAGATTCCTTTAAAAATAGTCTTTGTTAATATAAGCAAAGATTAATACTATCAGTATTAAAGTGGGGTTGTGGTTGCCCCATTCCTGGAAGTGTCCAAGGCCAGGTTGGATGGGGCTTGGAGCAACCTGGGCTGGTGGAAGGTGCCCCTGCCCATGGCAGGAGGTGGAAGGAGATGAGGTTTAAGGTCCCTTCCATTCTGTGACACTAAAATAATAATGACTGTCAGACTGAGGTTGCCACAGAGCACAAACCTGGAGGATTTGGGAGGCCAGAGTTCGTTATGCGTGGTGTACAACCAGGTGTAGGTGGGCTCTGGTGAGGAGTGGCAGTCAGAGAACTTCTCTTACAGCAGGGAATTTTGGCAGTAGGTTTTCACTCCACCATGGGGGAGAAGCAGAAGAAACTTGCCCTTCCCACCGGGCACAAGTGCCAAGGCCCTGCTCCTGTGCGTGCCTGGAGCTCGGTGAAAGAGGAGGAAACACGGACTGGGCTCCTGGAATTCCCAGCACAGAGCCCTGAGCACTCAGCCAGGGAGGGCAGCCCCGCTCCTCCAGGGGTGACAGAGCTGTGCAGCGTGAGAGCTCCGTGGGATCAGATGGAAAAGTTTAACACCACCCCTGCAAGGTTTTGGTGCGTGAAGGATGGAAAAAAAAAAAAAAAAAGCCTGAAGAACATCCTCGAAATGTAAAACATCTTGGTCTTTTAATAATCCCGGGCGGTGTGTTTTCACTTTAGCAATAATTGTATTTTCTTTTTGCGTATTTTATTTAACAACATTTCAGGGCCCAGCTAATCTGTTCCAGCTGCTGAGGGAGCCAACAATGTGCTGAGCACAGAAACAACTGCCTTTATCAGGCCAGGGTGGTTTGCAGCAGCAATCCTACACCCTGGAGAATTCCCTGGAGGAATCGCGGTCCCACCTACCGTGGGCGCCTCTGTCTGTGCTGCCACTGGGATTGCAGGTGTCAAGAAGGTTCAGAAGGAATTTATTGCTGCATTATCTCAGTGTATGTAACAGTAATTGCGGGGAGATAAATCAAAGTCCTGTAGGAGAATAAAAATAATTGAGTTTTTCTCCAGCTGATGTGAAGGCTGCTGGTGCTGCATTTATGTTTTGTATTGCAGTTTTCAACTCAAACAAAGCATTCTCAAGTGGATTAGGAGGTGTGACAGTTCCCATTTAACAGTCCTGCTGCAGCATCTTCATCAGCCCAGCCAGGCTGTGATGCTGAACAGGGCAAGTGATAACGGCAGTAGGAAAATTCCTCTGCACTGTTACATGTCGGGATCTACCTGGGAGTGAAACCCTGGGGGAAGGTCCCTCTGCTGTGTGAAAGGAAAGGTGTCCAAGGGTTCAGTGTCTCTGAACTGGGAAGAGCCAGGCAGGGGTAGCAGGGGCTGGGTGTGTGGTGGGACAGGCTGGATGTGTGTGGTCCACCCCCAGGTGAGGCTGAGCCCCCCAGTCACCCACCCGCTGCCAACCCAAGGGTGCTCTGACTGTCACTGCCACACAGCAGCTCCAAACCACCCTTCAACCATCTCAAAAGCTGCTTTATTTCCCGGGTGGCCCAGCCCGGCCCAGGTGTGGCGAGGCAGATCTGGCTGCAATAGCTGTCCCTCCGCATTTCCCTCCCCGGGAAAGGTGAAAATCCCTGAGGAAAGGCAGCACCCTCTGGAAAGGATCATCCCCTGTGTTT
Source organism: Pseudotriccus pelzelni (assembly GCA_035584735.1). NCBI lineage: Eukaryota > Metazoa > Chordata > Aves > Passeriformes > Tyrannidae > Pseudotriccus > Pseudotriccus pelzelni. The sequence continues at coordinate 1,845,744 of JAWMRA010000042.1, forward strand.
ACTGAGCACTGACACCAGGCTTAGCACAAATATGTGCAGATAAAGTCTGGGGGGTGAGAGCCAGACAAACAGGAAAGATGTGGTTGCCCCTTGCCCTGAGGTTTGGCCCAGCTGCTGCTCTGGGTGGGTGATGGTTGGAGGAGGCTCAAGCTCACAGTGCTGCAAAAATGAACCTGGACTAGTGAGTAGCTCAGGAGAATTTGGGGATGGGAAAGGACCAGGGAATTCAGCAATTTCCAGGAGAAAAGAGGTAATTCTTAGATTAACAACTTGACTGTAAGACATCCAACTGCTGGAATCCGTGGAGCAGGGAGGATTGTGGCTGCAAGTCCAGGGAGGGGGGGTGTGTGGGAGATGCAATTGTTTGGTATTATCTAATTTATTATGTCATTTGGCACTTTATTGCTGGAATATCTCATCTCCATGCACAGCACATCAGTGCTGCCCTTTCCCTTCCCGTCCCGTCCCGAGTATCGTGTTTGATTTCCTGTTCTTTATCATTTCTGCAGAACTGCAGAAATCCCACACTTCCCATCAGAAGCAGCTTGAATAAAAAAATCCACAGAGCACAAAGAAAACAACCACGTTTGGAGGTCACACCTCCAGCCACGGGCGAGTTCCTGCTCTGGGCTGACACCCACAGCGCTCGGCACATTTATTTGAGGTGAGGACGCGCTGCATGGCGTGCAGGGTTTGTTTCTCCACCAAAATCCTCGCTGAGATTCCTGGCTGGACCATTTGGAGAGTGATGGAGGGGCGAGGTGGTGACATGGCCAGTGCCAAGGGCAGAGGGTGTGCAAGAAACCCAGACTGGAGCAAAGGAAAGGGGAGGCCACCCCTTGCCCCAGGTATTTATGTGCTTCTCCAGAAGAATGGCTTGTTATCATCTTGTGAGGCAGACCCAGGGGATGCCAACTCCTTATCCTTAGAGATATCTTTAATACAAACTAGTGGGGATTTGGACAAGTGCAAAAGGGAAGTGTGGCTTTCTTTACCCGCCTCAGCAAACTGATGAAAAATGTATTGCTGGGCATCCCTGGGACCATGACAGAGTCCACCCACTCCCTCCCAGCCTGCCCCCCCCCCAAGAGAAGAAATTGATTTCATATCACATTTCACACTTCATTTCTCCTGCCTCCCCCCCGAGAAAGGCCCCCACACAATGACACAAAGGACATCAGCTTTATTTACCGCCCAGCTCCGCGTGGCTTTGTGTCCCGGGGAGCTGCAGGGAAGGGAACCGGTGTGGGAACCCGGCGGATTGAGATTGTTCACTGGAGCTTGCCCGGGGATGCAGGCTCGGTAAATCACCCCTGACAGATCATTGTTGCCAGGGGGGGCTTTCGTTTTGTGTTGTTTTGGTTTTTCTGGAGCGGTGTTGGTTTTGCCCCTGGATGGCTTTGGAGTCCTGGAGGCAGGATGGGTGTCGGGGGGCTGGGCAAAAGGGGGGACACTGGCACCGGGCCCAGGGGAGGATAAAGTGCTTTCAGTGGGCACATTCCCCATTTTATTTTCCTTTCTGATTATTCCCCTGACTCTAACCATGTTAATGAACCTGGCATCTCCTTCCAGTGATGAGGGCAAGAGCTGAGGTGCTTCCTGGGCTTCCAGCTTACCTGGGAACTTTCCTGCTGGAGCATCCCAAAGCTCCTCCATCCCTGCTCCTCCCCTCAGCTCCTCCTCCCTTTGTGGCCACATCATTTAGAGCTAAATTTGAACCTCATACTTTGCCCTTTGAAAGATCTGGGCTTGGTTTTCACTGATCTGTCATCTGAGGAAGGAAAAGAGTGACCCTGGAGAATAACACTCTAATAAACCATTTGATATGTAGGAAGAGAGGGAGTGTAATGATGTTTGTTGTGTGCCAGGTCTTCCTGAAATTATACAATGACAACAGAGAATAATCACCCTTCCCAAAGTAAATACACTCCTGCCACCAGCACCGAAAAAGCATTTGTAATGTCATGAGAGACATTACGACATGTCTGTGCCCTGCAGATCTCAGAAGTGGTTCACATGCACCTTATTCTATTCCCTGTGACTGGATGGAATGAAATTTCACAAGGAATTTCAAATATCAGACAATTTTAAACAGAAAAAACATCGGTGACATGTGCTCATAAAAATTCATAACACTTTAAAGAAAAAAAAAAAGAAGTCAGGATAAACAAATATTAGCAGGGGAGGTTTCACCTTCAGAGGCTTAAAATGGTGGTTAGGAGTTTAAAAAAGCAGATTATGGAAAAGCCAACAACTGTTCCAAGCAGAGACTGAGCACCATTAAGAAGGAGATAAATAAATGTTCCTGCGTTTGCAGGATCGTCATCTGTGACCGTAAGTGTTGTGTTAACTGCTGACAGTGCCATTTTTAGCTGTTGGGCCAACACACATGGAAATCTGGGGTCTTTCTACAACCCAAGGAGCCAAAAATGCCACTTGGGAGCCCTGCTGGCTGTTTGGGAACGGGGCTCTCTGGAAGGGCGGGCAGAAGCGACACCCGGCCGGTCAGCGAACACGCCTTTCTCAGTGCCTTCTGGAGCTTGAAGAGTTCCAGGGCTTGGCTTTCCTTTTCTCCTCGTCTGTATCGCATCCAAGGGGAATTTTTCTTGCCTGCCTCGCTGGCCTGGAGCTCTTTGTCTCAGCTGTGTGTCCTTCCTCTCGGCCTGACGCCAAAGGCCCAGATGTGCAGGATGGGAGAGGAAGACCAGGACCTGGAGAAGCTTGGGCTTGGATTCATCAGCAAGCACTTGACATCCCCGTGGAGCTGTTTATTTCCCTAAAATCCCACCTGTGCACTGCAGGGTTTTCAGCCAAGCCCAGCTGGGAGGGAGGCCAAGGGCTGAGTACATCCCTGTAGGCTTTTACACCTTTCAAGAGCTCCCCTGGAATTGCAGCTTGAGATGAACCAATTTATTTTTTTTTTTCACTCACCCCGGTCCTCTACGTGAGACAGTCCCGAGCAATTTACAGTTGATCCCAGAAAGGGATGTTTCTGTTCAATAATATAACAATGTCCTTACAAGGAAGGCTGAAATGGCAGAGCTTTGACAGCAGGGATGTGCCTTTTCTCCTGGCGTTTTCCTTCCTCTTGGGGCTTGTCCCATGGCCCCATTCCAATGTCAAACCACCTCTGAGTGTGCAGAGCTGATCTCTCCGGGGTGGGGGGAACTGAGCAAATATTTAGATCCATGAAATGCACATGGAGATCTAAATAAACAGCTGATTTTCAGCTCTTGATGGCCGGAGTTTCTGCACACATCAAACAACCCACCTGTGTCCTTTCCACAGCAGGGCATTTTCAGGATTTCATATTTGCAGGCTGGGAAAGAAAGCAACAGATTGCATGGCAAGTTGGCACCAGCAAAAAACAACCAACCAACCAACCTAAATTTTATTTCTTTCTTCTGGACAAGCTCTGGTACAGCTTTTGTGGTGAAGCATCACCAAGACCAAGGAGACATCCAAGAATTTTGCTCTCTTGGGAAAATGTCAGCAGCAGAGGATCAGACTTTGCATGATTATCACCTGAGCTCTAAAGCATCAACATCTGTCTTATAGTTATAGTGGTGGAAAGGCAGAATAATTTCTTTAAATAGCTTTAAATTATGTTCTTATTTTCCCCTTAAATTTTTCCTTTGTTCTGGTAATGTGACAAACACATCAGGGGTGTTCCAGTGTAAGTAACACACTGCCCAGATAACCAGTTCTTCCATGGAGACCTAATCATAGACTCAGGAAGGCTGGAATATTCCTCTAATATCATTAAGTCCAGTCATCAACAGCAGATGCCAGAAAAGCCATCCGTTCCAAGTGTGTCCTTTAACAGTCATTGGAGATTGGGAATTGTCTTTGAGAGGAAGGATAAGGGAAAATTCCTGGAGTAATATCAGTACGGAACAGAGAGGAATAATGTGTTGGAATGTTTCAAATTCAAAAGCAAAGCAGGCACTGAGGCAGCTCACTGTGTGTGTCATCCACACAGGCTGTCCAAAATATTTCCAATCTTCTCCTTTCTCGAGGAACAAAACTGGGTTTCAATTGGCTGAAACAGTTTTTGGATATCTGTGAACTCTATTTGCCTTCTTTCCCACTGCTCTTCCTCCTTTCATTTACAAAACCAACACCACAGCAAGGGAAAGGAAAACTATTCGCAATCTGCCTATTACTTCTATTTTCAGCAGCAACAGGAGCTGCAGCTCTGTGACAACATATCAATAACTTCTTAGGGAAAAATAAAAAGGGAAGGCAAAATATTCTGACCATCTTTGGCAGAAACCAGCACTGACCACGCTCAGATCTGTGCTGTGGGAACAACAGCCTTGGACAAGCCATGTCTGTCTGCAGCCATCAGTGTCCTCCCTGTCAAAACAAATGTGTTTATCTCCTTTGCAAACGCTTTGAAACACGTTGGAGAAGAAGTTTGACACGCAAGGCTAAAACCCCACAACTCTCATCACTTACACTTTTACTGGAACAGAAAGGCAGGAAAATACACATTAAAAAACCAAAACAGCCCCAAAACCCCAAACAATCTTTTGTTGAGCTGGACTTTTTCAAGGAGGGAGAAAAAACCAAAGCATTTGGTAGCAATTAATATGCCCCCTCCATTTGCAGTTTTAATTCCTGTGCAGATGCACAGTGTTGTTATTCTAATAACTTCCTGTGGTGCTCCCTTTTTCTGTAAACCTCAACGCCAATTAAAATGTGATCCATCACCCAATGCTTCCCAAACAAAGGGCAATGTCCAACTTTCTGATACGGCCAGCAAAAATTCCCAGTCAGTCACAAGAAGACTCAGGAGAGAGGGGGGGAAAAAATAAAAAAGAATAAAAAGCATTCAAGTCTTCCCATTTCTGTAAGAAAGAGCAGAAGAAACTGTTCTTTTGTGTTAGTGTTGTAAGAGGAACAGACTGAGGGGTCTGGGCTGTGTGAGGAGGGAGCAGCCAGCAAAGAGGTGATTAATAAATGAGATGACAGTGTCTGGATGTTGCCCCTCTGGGGGAAGCAGCAGGGACTGGGTGGTGCAGGAGGCAGATGGAGCTGCGGCTTGGCAAAAAGCTGGAGCCAACTTTGGGGCAGGAGCCGCAGGGAATGCCCTCCTTACTCCGTGTGCCCCGGGGTGGTGTGCGGGTTCACGATGGTGCCACCGAGGCTGGCAGCGAATACAAGGTGGGCAGATCCTCGGGGCTTCACCAGAGTGCTAAAAGGGGCTGATTGGCTTTTTCTGTCTGCCCTGAACCACAGAGCTGCCTCTGCAAAGCGGGTCAGCCCCAGGCAGAGGGCTGAGGGCTCCTGTTTGTGCGCAGGGCACGGCTGGGCTGCCCAGGAGGGGGTTTTCCCAACATATCCCACATCAGCAGGGAGTGGGACTCACTCCGTGGGCCCAGCCCTCCTCAGGGAATGGCTTTACCTGGGCAGTGCTGAGACTTCTCTTGCCTTTAGGTGCTCAAGGGACGCCTGCACGTGGCACTCAGTGGTGTTTGTTCAAAGGGTGGGCTTGAGGATCTCAGAGGTCTTTTCCAACCGAAATTATTCTGTGAATTCTGCTGTTCTAAGACCAGTGAGGAACCATCTGGAGAAGGATACCTGGTATCTTGAGAGAACTTGATGTTGCCCAGGTACTCACTGGCTGCTTCATCAGTGTGGTGACTATAAAGTGGGGAGTTTCCCAAGGTTTAAGGTGTTTCAGCTATAAAAATATTTTGCTGATTTTCCAGGAGGATTCTCAACAGTTGCAGGGATCAGGGTGGAGAGAGCTCTCCCCAGCAGCTTGCAGAAGACTCTGTGATCCCAACTGCCTGTGCTCCATCACATTTGGCTGCATGTGGAGCCAGCAGGGAGATGGGAAGGGTAGATTTGGGGTGGATGGTGTTTCTGGACTACAAAATCAGTGCTTTCCTCTAAAATAAACATGAACTGTTTCAAAGGGACCTTGTTCTGATTCACACCCAAGCTTGGTATCTTATTCCTGAGATTTGAAATCCGAGTTAGGAGACAAGGAGCATCTTCTCCCATTCAGCTGCCAACTGTCTGCTCTGCCCTTCAGAGAAAGGACAGGAACAAAGACACTGCAAGAGTTTGCCTTTTCCAGCATCCAAAGAAATGCCACAAGCCAATTTGCAGCAGGCCAGACACATGTGTGTCCTGCCAGAGGTGGGTCAGGAGGGCAGAGGAGGGACTGCAGCAGGAGGAAGGGAAGGTTGTTTGTTTATTTATTTCTGTCCTCTCCGAGCCTGTTTTCTCCAGGCAGGAACCCTTGCCAAGCCTATTTACAAAGTTCAGCCTGGGGATCGTGAGAATTGCAGCTTCCAGGCAGCTCAGGGTCCGTGCTCAGAGCTCACCCACCACAGATGTGTCCCTTTTCCTTCTGCCAGACCCTCAGTCCTGCTTTGGGGGGGGGGCAAAGTGGAGGGGACACAGGAAAAGCACAAACCAGAGCAAATCTGTGCTGGTAAAACTGCAGGAAAAACTTGGTGTCTTCGTTGCCATCTGCCACACAAATTATCATCGCTGTATTTCTCAATTAAGCATTTCTTCGTGTGTGAACATTCATATAAGTTAGAGATTTGAAGAGTAAACTTTTTTTAAAGGCCATAAGCATGAAATTAGGCTAACAGATTGCCTGAAAAACACCCCTTTTCTGGCCAGGATACCTGTTTCCACATTTCCCTGTCTTCTTGCTGGCTTCAAACTGTACTTTATGAAGCAGTCCTGGAGGTAACATGAAGTGATGCAGCTCTGAGGACCTCACAAGGAATGTGCCACTTAATCCTGTCTTTAAATCTGTCATATTCCTGCTCATTAGCTGGTTAGTCAGGAGTGTAAGGAGCCTGAACTCCACTCCAGGAAAGCCTTTAAAATTAATGTCTTTATTTTGATGTAATCCAGGAACTCAGGCTCATGCTCTGTTTGCAGGAAGAAAAGCATCTTCATTCTCCTTTGTGGTGTAAATATGGATTTTTACTGGGGAACTTAAACTAGAACCAACAATGGTGTCACATAATCACCCCAGTGTGTTCAGATTTATTTTTCTGGTGATGCCTTGAGGGAGGTCCTGGGCTCTTCATCAAAGCTACAGACTTTGATAGATCTGATGAGGGAAAACTCAAATGCATCAAATCTTTTAGCAATCTCAGGGATGACTTAAGTGCCTAAGTTGCATGGGAGTCAGATGATAGTGATGAAAGAAGCATTTAATATTAATCAGCAGGTTTATTTTCAAAGTTACAATATTATTGAGTGAATATATTCATAATATTTCTACATTCTGGTCATTATTGAGGTAAAAAGCTGACGGGTCTGGTCACCTTTAAGAGTTAGGCATTTGTGTGTATAGATTGAAAAAGGAATTTAAATCCATGTTTGTCCATCTGCAACATGTTCTTCACAGAAACATCGTGTCAGATCTTCCCGTGGCTGAGTTGATTTATTGTGCAATTACAAATCCTGAATGTATCACGTAACTGCATGGCATGGCATTGTAACCACTGGAATTTGGGAAAAAATCTGGCAGCTGGTGTAATATTTTGTCCCTTTTTGTCCTTCAGCATCATGTCTTTTATTCTTGTCTTCCTGGTTTCCTAAGGAATTACTTTATTAAACCCTGTTTTTTAGAGGAAAACCCTGTTCTTGTCTTAGTTTCTGTAATCTGAAAAAAATTGATTTTCCCCTCTCCCTGGTCAGGCAGAGAACAGGAACCTCTTCCATGAAGATATTAATGGGAGTTTTAAAACATATGACTTGGGGAGTCACTCCAAGTTGGGGGATCGCTCCTAAATCCATCACGAGGCTTGTAAATAAGTTGATTTGAGCTCAGCAGCTGATTGCAAGTCACTCATGAGGAGTCAAGCCTGGCATCTTATTCCTGAGATTTGAAATCCGAGTTAGGAGACAAGGAGCATCTTCTCCCATTCAGCTGCCAACTGTCTGCTC
>JAWMRA010000042.1:1853775-1896312 GCA_035584735.1 Pseudotriccus pelzelni
TGCCCTTCAGAGAAAGGACAGGAGCAAAGACACTGCAAGTGTTTGCCTTTTCCAGCATCCAAAGAAATGCCACCGTTGGAAGGGACCAGGCACACGTGTGTCCTGCCGGAGGTGGGTCAGGAGGGCAGAGGAGGGACTGCAGAGGGCGGAGTATTCATCAAAGACGTATTAAAACAGAAATAAAGGTAACATAAAGTCTTGCCTCGTTTCACAAGCAAGCAGAATTTCTTGCCTTAGCCGAAGAGGAAAGCGCTTCCTGCCCCAGAGATAGACCAGAGCTTCGGGGATTTGCCACAAGCCCCCTCTGAAATCGCCCTCCCCGGCACACAGCCACGCCGGAGGGGATCCCTGGAGCTGTTCCCTGGTTAATTTAGCCCGGGGCACACACAGGGAAAGCACAGCTCGCCCAGGCACAGGCCTTGCACAGAACCCCTTTGCAGGCACAAGACGTGAGGTCAAGCTGTAAATTGTTCGGCCGGGGGGTTTGTTTGGCGCGGCCCTGATGGATCGGGAGCCCCGTGTTTGCTCAGATGGTCCTGGAAAATGGGAAGCGGGGGTTGGAAAAGGGCTGCTGGGCCGATCCAGGCGAGCAGGAGCCCAGGCATGTGCTGCCCACCCCGGGAAGGCTCAGTGAACCTGAAAGCCTCCCAACATCTGGCTGCAGCTTGGCTTTGTTTGCTTTAGGCTTTCCCCACCCCGACCACCCCGGAGGAGCCGGGATGGACCCGAGTCCTCGCACACGGCTGTGGGATGGGGGGGTCGGGCACCAGCAGGGCTGTGGGGACGGGGAAAGGGGCTCCAGGCTGGGAGCCTGGCTCACACTGTCCTCAAACGAGCTCCTGACACAGGAGCATTTGACCCAGTGGTGTTGTAAAGGCTCATCCGCCCTGTCCCGCCCAGGGGGGAGTTAAAGCTCCTTAAAGCCCCTTTCCAGGTGCCCCGGGATCTTCAGCAATCAGGACATTTGGTCTGCAAATGGGATAGCAGGATTTTCTTTGGACACTTGGCCTGGAAATTAAATACTGGGGTTTTCTTTGGACATTTGCTCTGGAAACGAACTTTTCTTTTGCTTTTGGAGGATCCTGTCAGGAGGGGACCCTCCTGCCTCATTTCAGGAGTTCTCTTCTAGTTTTCAGTGAGAAGGACAGGGAGAGTGAAGTGAAGAAAAAACAACCCAGATATGTGAAAATTAGGCAACTAAATACCAGTCAGCTTCTAGAAAGTGGCCTCTTCCTCTGAGCTCTGATACTGCTGATGTCTCCCTCCTCTCAAAATTCAGTTTAATATAAAATCCACAGTTTGGTGCCTTTTTCCTTTAGTAAGAGAACGAATGAGATGCTGGATTTTGGTTTCTTAACTAACTTACTGCTCTGAGCAACCCAGGAAGTCGCACAAACAACCTTGAAGATGAAGCCTGACTTCTGGTGGCATCAACAAGCACTTGCCAAGGGACTTCTCCACCTTCTCTTTATGCCAATATTTGTGAGAACTAAAATCTTTTATTTTACCCTTGATACAGGTGGAGGAAAAAAATCCCTTCACACAAGGCATAAACCTTCTTCAGTTATGAAACAGCAGCAGCTCTGAAGATCCATGCAAGGCTTTATCCATAACAAAAACTTACTTTCCCTCCTCTAAGTCTGTGTTAATTGGTGCTAAAAGCCATGTCATCTGCTTCAGCAAACTTGGCCTGATGCATCCTTGGATATCAGAGCTGTAACAGCCAGGATTTGTCCTCCACGGAGCGATTCCTTGATCACTTTGGCACCAAGTTACCCCGGGAAGTGCTGGGAATTGAAATACTAAAATATGAGCTCGTGGTCCTTCCCATTGTGCTCTTTCTATTTCACTTCAGACCGAGGCGCAGCTTGTAGAAGAATGACAGTATTTTAAGCTGTTTCTATTCGTGTTAACGGAGCTCCCTCTTGTGGGTGAAGCTCTCCCAGCTCCCAACCGGCCTTCACTGCCCTTCGCCGGTTCTTCCTAAAAAACGAACTCACTGATAGAAAAAAAGAGTTAGTTGGTTGAGTTTCATATTTACTTACAGACTATTTTATTAATGGGATATTGCAGAACACAGCTTTTCTTCCGACTTCCTTCAGGTCACTTTTAGAACTAAAACTTAACTGTTGGAGTTTCAGTTCATCTTTACTGATGACAGAGGAACTCTTCTCGGATTTAAATCAGTTTCTCTACCATGTATTCATTGACTCAGCTCGGTCAAGCGGAGACATGACCATCCATGAATTAATATTGCATTTTATTTAATCAGAACCTGTTTGTTCCTGGGTGAACAGCATCTTCATCCCCGCATGTTCTGAGATGGTCTGTGCCAAATCCAACGAGTTCTTTCAGTGGTGCTACGTATCTGTAAATACATATACACACAGAGAGGGATGAGCAAAGTTCACGGGATATCCTGGGATACAATTCAATTCTCCATCACAGGTTCTTTGTTTTAAAGCTGAAAAGGCACATAAAACTTTTAAATTAAAGACGAACGCAAATTCCTCGGGGGAAGTGTTAGAAGGAATAAAGATGGCTCGAGTCCAGGTTTCAAGAGGAAAAGGAGCACTTGGAAATCAGAGCATCCAAGGAGGACTCTTCCAGCAGCTCCGGTTTCCTGCGAACTCTGCCGGCAAAAGGCAGAGGAGACTCGAGGTGTGCCAAGTGCTGCTCCAACACACGGTGGCAGCAAGGGACTGGCTCTGGCAGGGCTGGGCTCAGCACAGCCCGGCTCTGTCCCCGGCTCAAGGACGCGTGTGCCCTCCTGGAAGGAAAAAAACCCCTCCTCGGCGTATTTACAGAAGAGCTCTGGGAGCAGAGATGTTCTGTTCCGAGCTGTGACTCTGAGCACTGGCATCCCAGCAATGCCCCTGCTCTCCAAGCCCCCAGAGCTGAAGACCAGCTGCTCCCTGTCCTGTTTATCAGCCTGTCAGTCCTTGGAGAGGTGGGTGAGAGCACTTGTACCGTCTCCAAACTCACCTGAGTAGCCCCGGTGCTGGAAAATCAGCCCTTGGACATTCGCACAGCCCCTGTACTTTCTCTGTGTTAAGTTTTCTGTCCTTTCATGGCTCAAATCCTTTAATTTAGGGAGGTTTCAGAGGAGAGAAGGCTCTGGAGAGACCTTTTTCCAGCCTGTCAGGACCTGAAGGGGAAATATAAGAAAGATGGGGACAAACATTTTAGCAGCACCTGTTGCCATAGGACAAGGGGGAATGGCTTGAAACTAAAAGAGGGTTGGTTTAGATCGGATAGAAGGAAGTTTTTTGTTTTACCCTGAGGGTGGTGAACACTGGCACAGGTTGCCCAGAGAGGTGGTGGGTGACCCACCCCAGGAAACCTTTAAAATCAGGGTGGGCAGAGCTCTGAGCAGCCTGATCTGGTGGAAGATGTACCTGGGGTTGGACTGGAAAGGCCCTTTACAGCCCTGACTGTTCTATGATTCTCCGTGTCCTTGGAGCCTTCCTCTCCTGCACGAGCACCCAAATCACATTAGTCTTTATTAATTACAACTCCATCAATAAGACATATTTCGTGGGCACAGATGGTGGTGCAGATGAATCCCTGCCAGGCCACAGGGGGGATGTAGAAGCCAACCTGGAAACCGTCGAACCATCACCCAGGGATGGTCAACTGCTCTGCTGGGAAAGGACAAAGTCACCCCAGCAGATTTTATTTTTTTTTTGAAAGGAAAAAGCAGCAGGAGATACCAAGGGGGGGGGGGGGGCTGCTCTAAGGCAGGTGTTTAAACCCCTATTTTATCAGCATTTCCTCTTGGTTGGCCCAGATAACACTGTGTGCTGCTGTGGGATGTTCTCCTGGAAGAACGGGACGTCCATGCCAGGACGTGGCACCTCAAAATCCGGTGTGATGACATAAAGATTCACTTTACCCATCTCCACAAGGTTCAGCCAAAGGCTCTTCTCCTTTGATGCTCAGGTATTTATCTATAAATACTTAATTCCTTTAACCTGTTCTTGCACAAGGGATCAGAGGAGTCCAGCAGTTTGTCAATCATTCCGTATCATGCTCCAAAACCTGTACAGTGGGTTCACTTTACATTCCAATTTCAGCCTGATCATGTCAGCTCTAACCAGCATTTCTGTGTGAATAAGTGACCTGCTTTTATAATTGATAATTCTAAGTTCAAAATACTTTCTGCAGCTTTTACTCCACTTATTTTTCTTTCAACTAGTCCTGCCTTACTTGTATCAACCACCACGTGTCCGGTGACAGAGGGGAAACCCTCATTTTATTCAGCACTATCTTTGTTCTTGCCTGTTCATTTTCCACAGACCAGCAGGATGCGGACACGGTTCTTTCCAAAATTACTAACTGAAATTTAGGTCCATCCCAATAATTAACAGGCAGTTCCTGAGAATAAATCTTCTCACTCCCTAAGCCTGTCAAAGTGATGGCAAGTCTGAAGGTTTCTGTTTTCAGGGGCTTCAGTGCTGTTCTCAGTATTTCTCCATCGGACCAAAATGCATTTCAGACACATCTTCATGGTCAGAACTACTGGGTTTTGGCCAAGATTTTGGGAGAAGCCACACTCAGTCACCCCCCACCTTCCAGCCATGAGCAGAACAAACCCCCAGTGCTTCCCAGAGAAGCTGACAGCTCCTCTCTCACTTGTGATCTAAATGGTTTAAGCTCTGCCAGCTCAGTTTGACACAGTCCAGGGAGAACTTGTGTGATCAGCCAAAAGGAGCAAGAGGAGAGAGACCCTCTGGGGATGGAGGAGCAAGGACAGGAGATGGGCCAGAGGGGTGATACGACCCAGGAGAGGACACTTGGCGACAGAGAAAAGAGAAGACACCCTTGGCTCAGTGTGGGATTGAGGCTTCCGAGTCCCCCTCACGTTCCTATCACCCCTTTCAGCCACGAAAATCCCCGGCCCAGCTCCTGCCTTGCCCTCCACAGTGACACACCATCCTCCAGCTCAGCCCCGTCAGCTGTCACACCAGACAACTCCGCTAAAGGTCACTCCATAAATATGTTTGTCTTCGCCAGGTTTCCAGGCACCTTCTGGAGTCAGAGCCTTGGCATCTGCCCCCGGGGTCCTCAAGGAGCTGGGCTACCCAACACCTCTGAAAGTGCTGCCAGGCTGAAACGGAGCCCCACGACCTCAGCGCCTCGCGGGGTGTGATGGGTGAGGGATGACAGAGCCGGGAACAGCCCAGGGCACGGCAAACACAGCCCCCAGCCCCCTTGGGGAAGGGTAACGAGCACCTGCCCCGCTCTGATCGGGAACCTGCAGCCACAAAATAAAACCAAACTAAAATTCCCCGAGCCCTGGTTTTCCTCCTCCTCCTCGGGAGGCCTGGCCGGCTGCCACCCCGGGGACGGGGCAGGAGTTCAGGGCGTGAGGAAGGCAAATCTCTGCACCACCCAGTTACCTCATGGAAACCCAGCCCAAGAAAGCGATCTGTGATTAATGCCCTCATTAGCTCCCAGAAAGGACAACCGAGAGCCAGACAGATTTAAATTCTGCCCCAGCACCATCTGTGCCTTTGTGTCCGACTTCCTGCGATTCAGGTAACGTCTGGGAGGTGCCACTTCCATAGGAACCATCTCCCAGTGGTGTCACTGGGCATAAAATGGGACAGTCTTGGGTGAGGTTTTATTTGTTCCAGTGAATAAAGAGGAGCCAAGCCGGTGTCTCAGCCCCTGGTATAAATATCCAGGGCAGGAGCTCCTGCTCTACAATGGCTTCGAGCAACCTGGGAAGTCACGTGATGGTTTCGGATTTATCACACCAAGACAAAAATAATGATCCCAATAACGACCAAACTGAGCTGATTTCGTTTTGGTTTTTTTTGTATGAGCCTCCGAAACCTTGGATTTCAAGGCCCTGTTTACAGGAGTATTTCAGGCACAACATCTGTTAGTCCATGGATAAACACGTCCCTGTGCATGTATGACCATTTAGGGCAGTCGAAAGGTCTATCTGAAATTAAAAAGCCATATTTAGCTATAACTCAACGAACCCAGCCAGCTAATATTTGGTGTATTTCTGGAAGAAAATAGAGAAATTGGGCTAAAAATTGCTTCAGAGGAAAACAAACAAGTAAACAACAGCAGTAAATCTGAACAACAGCATTTCTTTCCTGTGCCATCACATCATCTTTAGGTCACTGCGCTTTAACAGGGCCTATATCTTATTATATTACCTGATGGCCGCTTTCGATGTGCTGAAATCTCCTCCCTGCACCGCACATGCACAGCAGGAACACTCGCTGGAGTGAGATGATGGTCAATATGTGGCAATTTCATAGAACAGGGCAAGAAGGAATGTCAGAAGCTCATCCATGGGACCATTTTCTGGATATTTAAGGGCAGCTGAGTACTTTTCCAGACCACCAATAAAGCAGATTTATAAGAGATGATCAATCTCATAACGGACATTTAATTTGCACAAGGTGCGTACGGAGCAATTCTCAGCATGTCCTGCACATGCAGCTCTTGTCCAAGGGCCACTCACAGCACGAGGACCTCCCAAACCCTCTGGAGGAGTTTTCCATGACCCAAAATCAATCAACCCAAGGCTTTTTTGAGAAGAAACATGTTCACTTGTACCCTCAGAACACAACTCACCTCTTCGCAGGGCACCAGCACAGCGACTCTGCTCAGGGAGGGGAGCAAAGAGACGTGAACCTCACTCAGTGATAATTAATGAGCTAATGAACGTTTAGAGCTGTGCAAATGAGGCAGAGAGCAGGCTCAGGTGTTGCTGGGGGTCCCAAATAAATCCCTCCACCCCCAAAGGGTTCATTACCCCTTTGAAGTTCAGGTGGCAGCTCTGGAGCAGATCCACCACTCCTGGATTATCCTAATAATTAGGATGGGAGATGAACACCCTCAGTCCCTCCAGTTTTCCTTGGATACCAGAAAGTCAAGCACTCCCAGGCTTTTGTGCCCTGTGTTTTGGTCCCTAATACAAGATGTTCTGCCTCTGTTTGCAAACACTCTGCTCCCAGCCCGGGATTGTTGTGCAGAGGGAGCCGAGTGCCATAAAGCACACGGGGGCAGAGCATCCATTTCCTTCAATTGATTTTTGAATAAAAGAATTGTTCATTTAATATTTCGCTTTGATTGCTGTGCTAAATGTATTGATTTGCAGCACAGGAGAAATAGGATGCCCATGAGTCAGAGCTATTCTTCAGCAAGAATCCCCATTAGATAATAAATTCTGCTAAGAATTACAGCTGCTCAGGCTTAATTATGATTAATTTATTCCCTCCCTTAGAGTGGATTAAATTTAATATTTGCAAAGTGTTTTAATCCTTTTCTAGATAAAACAACTCTGAACTGTCTGGAGTGGGGAGATGTTATAAACTGTGGTAGTCTGTTTTACTCAGGGTGTGTTGTAAATGACAGCGAAGGATTACTGTCAAGTGGCAGATTAAGGGTTGCAGGCTGCGTGTTCTGTGGTGGGAGATGGGAATGGAAACATTCAGGGGGAAAAAAAAATAAAAATCAACAGGAGCACTTTTAAAAAGGCAAATCAGTATCGGTACAGCCAGTCTGCAGACAAAGAAACTCAGACTTTTTATTACATATGGGGGTTTCATATATTTAGAGATCATTAGATCTGTTTTATTATATTAAAACCCCCCTTTAGGGGGGTCTGTGATCATTAAAGCACTGAACTAGACCTGGAGTCACACTAGCCCTACTCTTCTAGTATTAATTGAAAACCCCATGGGGAAAAAAGAGGATCACCTGAATCTCAGGTATCTTAAATCCAGCTTTACTTCTAAAATAGGCTTTAGCCTCCCTTTTGGGCAGAATTAGGAGCCAGGAACTGGAAGAATTCACAGCTATTTCTGCAGAGGTGACAGAGGGTGGGGAGAGTTAAAGATGACAATTTGGACTTAGGAAAGACATGTTTTTTGGGCATTTCCCTCCCAGTTATGCACTGCAAACACTTCTCTCCATGAATATCTTACAGAACATCAGAATATCAAAAGAGCTTTTCTGCCTCTGCTGTTTAAAATACTGCTAAAACTTTGGATGAGGGGCTGCTGCTACGAAAAGAGAACTCAAGCAGGTATTTCAAGAAGTCAGTACAGCATATAAATGCTGAAGATAAAGCCTGTGTTTTATCCTGATTATTGGAGGAGAGACATGCACAAACCACAGAATAATATTTACTACAATTCTATTAAGGGAATAAATCTAAAAATGGACTGAGGGGAAGCAAAGAAAGGGGTGGTGAGGGGGTCAATAATAACATCAAGCCCATCAGATGAGGAGTTTCTCAGTGAGTATTTGGTGTCACTCCCACAGTTCTGTGCATTCCTCAGCCCCAGGGAACTCCAGCTCTGGGAGAGACACCCAGAGCTCCAGCAAAGTTGCTGGTGGAGTGTCCCTGGCTCTCCCTGGGACTCATTGTTGAGCTTTATTGGGATTTTGAAGCAGATGATTTAAGGGCTGGAGCACCTGCCCTGTGAGGAAAGGCTGAGAGTTGGGGTTGTTCAGCCTGGAGAGGAGAAAAGGCTTTGGGGGTGACTTTATTGGAGGCCTTTCAGTATCTAAAGAAGCTCCAAGAGAGCTGGAGAGGGACTTTGGACAAGGGATGGAGTGACAGGAGAAGGGCAATGGTTTTTAACCGAAAGAGGGAAGGGTTCTATTAGATACTGGAAGGAATCCTTCCCTGGGAGGGTGGGCAGGCCCTGGCACAGGTTTGCCCAGAGAAGCTGTGCCTGACCCATCCCTGGAAGTGTCCAAGGCCAGGCAGGAGCATCTTGGTCTGGTGAGAGGTGTCACTGCCCATGGCAGGGTGTTGGAATGAGATGATCTCTAAGGTCCCTTCCAATCCAAACCATTCCACGACTTTGCTGTTCCCAGAATTCTTTATCAAAAAGAAATGGGACAAAGGATGTTGAACTCGACCATGTGAATTTCCACCTGTGCTGGGAATGTCTGCTCTGCCCCTGGAGCTCCTCCCTTCCCTCCTGTTCTTGCTGAGCTCAGTTTCAAAGTTATTTCCAAGAACACAAGAGGCATTTTTACGACCTGGGTCACTCGGGGATATCTCGGTGCTTTCTCTGGCTGGTCCCAAACTCTTTCTGGGATCAGGTTACAAATAAAGGCACTGGACAAATCTGGGCTCTGGGAAGGGGGAATGGCACCCTGGGGGGGCAACACCCATCACAGGGGTCCCACGTCCCTGAGGCAGAAGAGCACAGGGGCAGTCACAGAGGGTTCTGTCACCTGCCCTGGGAGCACTGTTGGAGCACAAGGGGGGGAAGGATGACAGAATTGTCCAAGAATTCCCCAGAGAGGCTGCCCACACTCCTGCTTATACATCCTCCTTCCCCACATGGTTCATGTCCCTCAGTCCCTTCTATTTCAAAATCGACATAGAAATAAATTTTGGCTCAAACAAATGAAAATTGGAGGTTTTCGGTGGTTGATGTTCCTCCCAACCTGCTGAGCTGGTATCAGCATCAGGGAGTGACCAACAGGTACTGCAGGTGACACACCACAGACAAGATGTTCCCTTTTCCACAAAAACTGTGCTTTCTAAGGAATGATTTACCCACTTCGGTACAAATGGAGGACAATTTCCTCGGTGCCCTAATTTTGCTCCAGTTGTTCTCCTCCCATCTGTCCCCAGCTCAGGGACAGATCCGAAAATAGGAGTGGGCTGAGTGTCCCCCAGGAGGGCAGAGGGGCCCTGACAAATGTCTCCAGAGCTGTAGCAGAGCAGCACCCGCCCCTCAGCCCGTGTGAGTTACTCACAACAAACCTCCTGATCGATCCCTTGTTTGCCCTGAGTCAATACAGCCTCTCTATTGGCAAACATTTGCCTTAGAGCTACTGATCGCAGGGCAGGGGATGGAAAGTTCTTGACGAGAAGGGCTTGCCTGGGACGGGCTGCTGAGCTATCACTTTCCTGGAGGTTTCCATTTTCCGAGCGTTTTAAGGAGCTGCGGCCAAAATAACTCCTTTTATTTGCCACCAGGGTGATCCTCTGCTTCGGGGGTGCAGATGGAGAGTCCCTGCATGGTCTGTGAGTGAAATGCATGGTTAGAAATTAAGCCAGTGGACAGACACAACCCACCCCCCCAGCCCCTGGGCACCCCAAATGCCCTCGGTCAGCACATCCAGGGCAGATCCTCCCCCCTCCGGAGCACCCAGGGGTGAGGAGCTGAAAAGCCGAGCAGCTGCTGCCCGTGTCCAGCCCACGCTGTGCATAAACAAAGCCCGAGTTCCGCAGCGATGTTTAAACCAGCATCTTTAGAGTGAACGTGTGTTTATACTCATTATGCATGTGTTTATTAGAGCTGGTCATAATGTTTTGACAGCAAAGTCCAAGGGAGAGAAAAAAAAAAAGCCGTTTTGTCAGAGCTGAAACGTTTTGCTGGATTGTTTCAATTTCTTCTCCTCGGTAATAGTAAAATATTTAACTTGAAGAGAGTAAACATTTTGCTTTAATTTTCCTATCACAGTAGAATATTAATATTTAGTGCAATGTTTCCTTATTATTGAAGGGAAGCGTTCCAGCGTTTCTGACTGAACATTTGGGGGAATCTTCTTTCCCAGAGGATTTTTTAACATTTTCTCTTCAGGACAATTTGCCAAATTTAGCCTGGTCATGCTGCAGAGTTACAGCACCTTGTGGCACCTCTACCTCTTAGAACACAAGAAAAGAGAGGGGAACAACCCACTCCCTGAGACAAAGCTTTCTTAAAGTTATTTTCCCTGCTCTAAATAAACAGCATTACCAGCTCTCATGATTTTATCAGGAGCCTCCTGCCCTGTGGTTTATTTTTTTATATCAGTTTCCACTATCTACTGATTTATAGCCAAGTCAAGATGACAAGGAAACAGCCAGCAACAAGGCACACGAATTTCTGGCCATTGTGGTTTTTGAATAAAAATAATCTAAAATGCGACCCAAGAGGCTCAGAAACCAGAAGTGAAGCAAAGAGAGCCCAAATGTATCACTTTTGAAAAGCCTTCTGTTTTTTACAAGTCAGTCTCCTGATTTTCTTTGGCTTTGACGGAGTATTTCCATGGATCAGAGGCTGACAGGATGATATTCTTCCCCCTGTGTCTCTCAGTGCAAGTCACACTCAGGATATTCCTCTCTGTGTGTGTGCTCCATGATCTGCTGCCTGAAACAGAGTCTTGTAACAGCCAAATTCACCTCTTCTGCTGCTAGAAAAGCCCCTTTTACAGAACATTGAGTCTGCTCAGCTTCCCCATGTCAAAGAGAGAAAGAAAAACCCCAAACAGCAACACTATTTCTGTGCTCTGAGTTGTGTCACTTCAAGAGCTGACCCCAGGCAAGGGTGGAAAAAGCAGCCTCAGAGCCTGCAGAGCAGAGCAAACCCCGCACTTTGCTGGGCTCCAAAAAGTGAGGAAATTAAAGAGAACCAATAATTGAAGGTATGAGCCCTAAGGGGGTAACACTGGCAGAGACCCAGAGCCCGTTTTTACCCCCCAGGCACTGAAACCCCCCCAGCAAGGGCAGCAGCAGCTTTGTCCAACCAAACCATCACTTACAGGACAACAAGAGGCAACTTGTTGCCTGGAGAACCCAAAGAAAATGGAGAGAAGAAAAGCACGAGAACCTCAGTCAATGCAACAACACCAAACCTTAGAGGCTTCGTGAGCCGAGAGCGCTGAAAGCAGCAGAGGAGACCCAGCAGAGCTTCCTGACGAGGCTTCTTCCCTCTTTCTGTCGTCCAGAGCCCCCCAAACCCATAACCTAACCTGTTTCAGGTGTGTCAGAGAAAGAAGCAAGGCTTAAATAGCCCTTCCCCACCCACAGCCCGCAGCTGATGGGGCACCCCCAGGTGCCTGCCCTTACCTGCAGAAGGTCCCCACAGCTGCCAGGGATGCCCTGCAGGGTATTAAAGCAGAAGGGTCAGGAAGGGGTGACTTTTGGTCTCCAGAAAGTCTTGGGGAAGAAGGGGCCTGGTGGAGATGTTCCTTTTTCAGCCCTGGGTGGTGTCTGCACAGAGTAAGTCCTCGGGGATTTTATTTTTTCATATGAGTTTCTGAGTTGTTTAAGCCTAATTTTGGTAGTTCTGCTCAATTTTGTGCCGCAGCTCAAGTGCCTGGTGGGGTTTTTTTTCGTGTACAAGTGATGACAAAGGTGGTTTTTGTCTTTTCGCTTGTTATTTTATTTGTTGTGGAGGGATGTGCCTGAACTGCACACACAGGACCACTCTCGTGTTGTTTGGGGTGTTGGTGTTTGTTGTGCATTTTGTGCTGTTGGGGGTTGAAGTCAGTCACAGACTGGAACTATCAGCTGTTATGTTATTTGTGGGCTGAAGTGCGTTTAGTAAAAAAAAATCAAGCTTTTTTTGCGGGGTTTTATAACTTCATTGAAAAAGAAATTGAGCTTTTATTAGGCCTGTTGGCTTCTTGGTAGTGTTTACTGCTTGTGTTCAAGGTTTCGGTGCTGAAAGCTCTCCCTAATTCCAGAGGAAGTGAGTGGGAAATACTTGTGTTGTGACAGCAATAACAGAGCTTCTCACCTCAATTTGCCATGAAAAAAGGGAGAAATAACAGATTTTTTGTATTGATAAAATATTTCAGAGGCTGTAAAGCCTTGGGAGTTTTCTTCCCTAACTCCAGAAGTCTGGGGGTGCTCTGAAGAGCTGCAGGGAAATCAAAACTGGGATAGCAACTCTCCTAACTGCAAATACAGAAGTTTCCATAGGTATATCAGTGCTCTTGGCCTGACAGCAGTATTTTAGTCTTGAAGCCAGTTACCAGCTGGGCCCCAGGTTTGGGATGAGAAGCTTTTAGTAACCTGATAGTCTTGAATATGAAGTATTTTATTTTCCTTGCCGGAGGGTATATAAGTTGAGGGGTCCCATATATAACCGAGAAGCCAGGGATAAATTTAGGGGTGTGTATATATATAAATATATATATATCCACACATGCTATTTTGAATATAGGGACTGTGATGATGGAATAAGGGGCACTGTATCCGTTCAGGGCTTGTTTCCAACTGTCCTACAAGTGTGTTTTTCAGCCTGACCCCTTTGTCTTTCTCCCCTTTTCCCCTTTGCCGTATAAAACTTGGTTCAAAGAGCATTGACCTCAAGGGGGCTGTTTCCACTGCCTGCTCTCCTTCCCTGGGCCAGACCCTTCGGGGCACAGGATCCCTGAAGGGGTTCTTGGCTGGGTCCCCACCCCTGGAATTGTTCAGTAAAGGACTGGATGTGGCACTCAGTGCTGTGGTTCAGCTGATGTGCTGCTGTTTGCTCAAAGGTTGGTGTTCTTGGAGGTGTTTTCCAGCCTCAGTGATTCTGAGCAGTTTCCACCCTGCCCCAGGACTTGGTTTTGAACTGCTTTAACTTTTTTTTTGCTAGAGCTCAGTTCTGGTTCCAGCTCTGCATTCCTATTTCCCTTTCTAGGTATGTGGATAATACAGTTGAGGTGCAAAAACTTTGTGTAACAACTGAAAAAAATGTTAATTTCTGGACTTTCTTTTTTTCATGCTACTGGAATAAAGGAAAAATTCCCTGCAAATGAGCTTTATTTTTAGGATTCATCTACCTGCTTGTCTAAGCTCTCCTTACTTATGAGGAGTTATTCTCTTTGGTTTGGGAGAGAAATTGCACTGTCAGGAGGGTACAAGGCCCTCTGTAGCAAAGCCAACAGGGTGAATGATAGAGCAATTTGATTTAATTGAAATTGTGCACTGACAGCAGCGGGACCATCTCCAGGGCTGCTTGGTTCCATTTGGAAATGATCCTGACGACCACAGCGTGCCCAATATCCAGATGGAATGGTTGGGCAGGGCTCTGTTCACCAGCACAACGAACACCTCATGGATACAGCTTGTTAAAAGTAGATCCTCTAGAAGTTTATCCCAAACTGGGATGACTGGGATCTCCCTTTATTTCATGCTGGAGGGATACAGGTGTTCCCTAAAACAGCTGTTTCCTCTGAAGGTGTTGCCTGATAACCCGGAGGAGACTAAAAAGATGCAGAAACATGAGTGTGTCTGATTAAATCTGCCTGACTGTGGTCTCTGCACTCGCCTCTTCGTCCAGTGATTCCCCATTTGCAAATATATTAATCAGAATATGCAGAGCTGGGTGGAATTGTGTCCCAGCTTTGCTGGCCAGCTGTTTTCAGCTCTCTGGAAACCGAGTTACCAATTTGCATCTTCAAAGTGCTTTGTTACAAGTTAAATTACTCAAATTTCAGGAATTTCACAGAACCTCTTCAGCAGGCTTAGAATTCCAGCATTTAAGATCAGCACTCCTGTAAACAACCTTGGATTGCCTTTTCAATTTCATGTGAACATCATTTCAAAGACCTCAATGCAGATCCTGGTTTTCTCAATTTCTTTCTGCTAAAATTTACACTAAAAGAATTTTTCCTCTTGAGGGTGGTTAAACCAATCTGGCCTTGAACTCTTCTGGGGATGGGGCAGGCATCGAGGCTCCTCCTGTTAAAGGTGTTCTCTGCTGTTATTTCCACAAACCAGTGAATCTCTCCAATGTTCACCCCATTTTCCACCTCCTGCTCTGGAAGGTTTCGGCATTTGATGAGTTTCTACAGACCAGGCCAATAAGAACCCAATGTTCCTGGAGCACGACTGGTTCTCTCTGGGATTCTCTGTCCTGGCCAGTGAGAACTGGACACACTTTGAAAAATGATACAAACCAAAAATGCTGAGGAATGAGTAACACTTCACATAATTTGCAGAGCGGTTGAATTAATGGGGCTGGCCCTCAATTTGGATTTCTCCCAGTCACAGAAAAATTACTGCAGTGATTTTCATCCTCTACCAGGTGGAGAAAGATTCAAGAGCTGCTCCTGCAGATCAGTTTTGTCTCTTTCCTCTTCATCATCTAAATAATCATCATGGCCACCCAAAGCAATGTCTGGTTCTCCAGTTTAACTCTGGAGCAAATTAATAAATATGAACATTTCCACAGTGGTTTGGGTATAAAAGAACCTTTTAGAATCCAAAATCAGAGCCTACACCAGACACTAACATTTATTTCGTTTATTTTTACAGCAATTTTTGACTCACAGCATCAATTTTATGCTCCCAACTTCAAACCTCGGCATCTTTAAGTACAGAAAATTTAATGCGTGGCTGTAGGAACATGCTGAAAATCAATGCAAATTCATCTTTTTCCCAAAGAAACCTGAGGCCCTGCAGGGTGGTCTGAAGATGTTTATCATCCAAGCACAGCTTTGATGAGTGAATGGTTAATGTGAACAGGAAATAAATTTGGATGTAATTGTGCAGTGAAGTTTCTGGCACAGGTGAGGTAGGGAAATAAATAAGTAAATAAAAGTGAAGGGTTTAGAGCAGTGTTGTGGATAACAGGCAGGTGATTTTTCGTGGCTAAAAAGCTGGTTAGAAGCCAGATTTTGGAGTTCGTTTTGCAGTGGAAACTCAGATATTTATCCAGTACTTTTTTTTTGGATGAATAGAGTCTCTTCTCAGCTCAATGTGCTGAACTCCTGGGCTTTCAGAGATGCATCAGAAAGCAAAACACCGGTGGAAAGAGATGACCTGTAGAACTGCCTAATCAGATTCCTTGCAAATTGTGCAGCTGACAGGGTAGATGGTGAAAAACAGTGCTGAGGGCTGTTTGCACTGGGATTGGAGTGGTCGGGTTTTGTGCAGGGACATATTTTCTCTTATTCTGGAGAATCACTACCTGGACAATATGGAAAGCGACCAGGGATGCACAAAGCTCTTGAAAGAATCCTGTTGGTTTATCTGTAATGGTGGAATTATTGATATTTTGGCCATAATATCCCACCCTGACCAGAAAAGCCTTTAATGAAGAGCAGGATTGGAGCCTCAGCAAGCACAGGGGAAGGCTAGAGAGCACTCCGGAAAGCAGGAACATCTTTTCATTAAATTGAAAACAAGTACTCTCTGGTAAAAATAATACAGGATTTATAGCATGGAAGGGGTTGTTTTCATTCCAGCTATTCTGTGGCTTTATTTTAGTCATTTGATGTGAAATAGATTCACTTGGAGTGTGCGGATTCATGGGTGATTCATCTCAATTCCATTATGGGAGCACAAAGAGCTTGATTTAGTTGTGATTTAGTGGGCAATCTGGGTAAATAGTTCCAGAAGGTCCAAGCTTCACCTGTACCTTCCCATGAATACTTGGAGTGGCATATTGGATTTTTCCTTGAGCTTTCCTAAAGTTGCATTGGATGCATATCCATATAAATAGGGGTTACCTCACTGATCTGGGTGCCAAAGATTAAACGTGCACTTGGAGCAGCCTGGACTGTGCAAGGTGTCCCTGCCTGTGGCAGGGCTGGACTCAGACGGGCTTTAAAGTCCCTTCCCACCCAAACCATTCCCTGTTTTCCCTGTTGGCAGGATATGCACTGTGGCAACTTGCTGCTCAGTAGTGAAACAGGAGGGCTTGTAACAAAACCGCAGCCAAGAAGCTGTCCCAGCAAGATAAATGAAAAGGTATCAACCTTAAAAACACAGTGCCTTCTGCTGCATACGGGGTTTGGATCAAAGAGGGTTTAACCAGTTTTTGGCATCAGTATCCCAAAGTTTCTCTCTGCCTCCCAGTAGCTCAGGGGGGTGATCCTCAGGCGTGGGAGGTTGCCTAGAGCAGGAGATAAGTGCTTTACAGTGTAGTCCTTGTAGTAAATTGAGAAGGAAAGTGAGACATGAGCAGTTGTAGATGGAAACACGGACCTCGTGACTGTGTTTGCTGCGGATTTGTTTGGTTTCCATCAAATTGTTACTCTATAGATTGCCCTGGGTGGTGAAACGGATCCAAGGTCAGGCTCTGATGGAGGTGACATCTATTTTTAACCAGCACAGGTGGCCTGGGGCCCCTGCCCGGGGCTCTGCTCCCTGTGTGAGAGCTCAGGGGCTGTGGGGAGCTGGGCAGAGCTGCTGCACGTTCCCACTGAGCCCTGGCCATGAGGATGGGCTGGGGGCTCTGCTCGCCTGCTGCTGGACACAAATGTTTATATGCCCCCTTCCACAGATCAATCATTTCCAACAGCACAGCTTCATTAGTCCCCCTTCCTTTTGAAAGACTGGGGCTCCATCTGTCTCTGCTCTGAAACCACTTTCCAGAACTCACCCCTAAATATTCCCAGGTTAAATTAACGTTGTCCATCAGTTTCTGTGCCAGCACTTTCACAGCTCTGTTCAATTCTGTCCATTTTCCTTGTGCTTTCTGGAAACACTGGAAGGCTTTAATTTTATTTTTCCCTGTTTTCCTCCCTCCCTTCCAGCCCACCCCATCCCACAGCCTGTTTGGTGGCAGCCACCCCTCAAAGCTCCCACCCAGGAGACTCTGCATATGGCACTATTGATTCTGGCCCTGGCTGATGCTCAGATAATGTAATGCTGCTGGTCAAAATATGTTTGTTTTCCTTTAACCCTTTCCAGGCCTGCGCTGGGAAAGGTGTTAAATGAGATTTATTTTTTTTTCTTGCTGGGGCAGTGCAAAAGGGACACCCTGTCCAGCTTGCTGGGGTATTTAAAGAGCACTTCATGCTCTGTGCGGAGAACATGGTGATTAGCAGGGGATAGTGTTACAGGTGGGATTTCACTGGAGGAAATTCTCCAGCAGGATAAAGGAAAGCTTTTATCCATTTGATGTGGGGGACATAGCTGGCTTTCATTAAACCTCTCCTATTTTAAATGACAACACTTAACTCCCTCCAGCTACTTCATGGCTTTGAACAAAGTGCATCGAGGTTGGAAAACCTCGACATTATTTGACTGTTCTGACTCTTTGTAGTCAACTCTTTCATTTCCCAGCACACTTATGGCCTCCTCAGAGGCTGATAAGAACTGGATGTGAGTCCAGTATCAGTTTTCACTCCTGGGAATTATCACTGCAAGTGCAGCAAAGGGATGTCGTGGAGAAACCTGGTTTAGGAAGGCAGAGACAGAAATAATGTAATGAAACAGCACAAAAGCAATTGGTAAAAGGGGCAGATGCGTGGAACTAGCAAAGGTTACTTTAAAAAACAGTTGGAGACTTGTAACCTCATTATCTGTTTGGATTAGTTGTGTTGATGCCTTGTCCTGGTGACTTCACACTTGTTTCAGGACAATCCACCCTCCAGAAACGGTTCCCTGCCCTCAATGGTACGTGTGAGATGTTCTGCTGGGGTGGGTCTGGCACGGAAAGGTGCCTGAAAAATTGGGATTGGAACTTATCCTGTCCTAGTTTGGTTTGTAACACCTGGTCTGGAAATGTAAAATCAGCAGGATTTCTTCTCCTGGGGAGGTAAAATATGTTTGAGAAATTCAGAAACAAGCTGCTCGATTTAAACTCTCCTTCCCTGGGCACCACTTACCTGCCTGGTCATTTGTCTTCATCTCAGGGAGTGCTAATTGCTAATTTGTCATCTGCAGGCCCAGTTTGAATTCCCTCGGGATGGGAAGGATGGCAGGAATACAGAAAGCTCTTTGCTGTGGCAGATGCACTCCGTCAGCACCAAGGGCTGCTGAGGGAAAAACGTTCCAAAAATGGGGATCATTAAAAAAAAATAACAGGTTTCAGTATGAGTTTAAATTATCCTGATGTCTGTGTTGTGTATCTATGAAAGGGATGGATTGGTGGGATTCTTGGGCTGTCCTGTGCTGGGCCAGGAGTCAGACTGGGATTCTCATGTGTCTCTTCCAACTCAGAAAACATAATTCTATGAGTCAGAGCTCCTCAAATTTTACTGGGTTCAGTGCTGTTAAATTCTGCAAGGGACACCCCACAAAGAATTCCTGTGCTGAGCAGCTTCAGGAGGCATTTTGTCCTCTGCCAATACTAAAGCAGGAACTTTAACTTTACCCTGGTAAATTAATATCAGCAGTACCAGTCCTGTCTGGCTGGTAAACAGCCAGTGTCAAAGGGGTGCTGCTTAAAATGATTTCCTTGGGTAGGTCAGAAGAGGTCAGCCTGGGACTGGGGAGAGGCAGCTCTGCCTGGGAAACTAAATTACCTCCCACCACCAAGAACTCTTCCTGCAAGCAGCGATGCTTGGCTCTAGGAACTGGTGATCACCTTGTGTTTCTGAAACAAAACTGAAATGTTCCTGCATTCAGCCCCTCGGGGTTTCTCTTCCACCCGTGCTCTCGATGCTTTACTTGCCAGGCCGGTGTGAGGAGTGAGAGGTGGGTTCAAATTCCCTGGAAAACCCTTAGGTTTTGTCCTGCCCGTGCAACTCAGCCAAAAGCACGTTGTTTCCAACCAGAAATGCCACCGGGGAACTTTTTTACTGCTCTAGAACTACCAAAAACAGAGCACCGCACTAAGATGGAAGTGCGGTCCCATATTTTGCGCTCACTGAAAGCATCTCCAGCTCGTGCTATTCCAATGATTCCATCCCACTGTCTGCGGATTTTAGGGATTTTATGACAGGGGAAAAAGCAGATACACTGAAAAAGGAAGGTCATGTTCACAAAAGGCTGTAATAAGTCAATACCAGCAGAGTCCAGAAATTTTATTGCAGTACCAGATCTTAGGAGTTCCTGGGCCTTTCCCATGGCAAGTTGAAGGTCTCAAATCCAAGGAAATGGTGATCTTGGAGTGTTACAGCACAAGACTGGCTGTGAGTTAAACAGATATCTGTTAGGCACACAGCTCCTGCTGGCTCATGCACAAGGCTCAAACCAAATTAACTCTGCCGAGGCTTAAATGACACCAAGTTAATGTGACATTAATCAGGATTTGTGCTTTCAGCATGTGCAAAGGACCATTCTGGTGAGGGAGAGCCACTGAAACATGTTCCTGTGTGTGCAGACATTGAAACTTTGCCGGGGGAAGTGCTGGCAGGAGCTAAAGGTTGTTTTTTAACTCAGATGTCCTCTGAGCATATGCTTAGGAGAGACACCCTCTGACAGTGTGACAGGCTTTGGTTTCTGTTCTTGGGTAAAGCAGGAGCACTTCCTTTGGACTCCACTGCAAAGAAAGTGCCTCAAAAAGCTGTATTCATTGTACCTCCTGAAATATTTGCTGATGATGCCACAACTGCTTAGTTGCAGAATTAGTGGAGTGTGGGGAATCTTCCTCAAAATATCACTTTAATTCTGAAATAACCGACTTCTGAGAGTAATGTCACTTTACTGATGCTGCAGACAAGCACTTGAATAAGTACGTGGGGAAAAATATTTTTCTTTTAATTTTATTTCACAATAAAAGTAAGTTTTGGTAGAGTAGAAGGCGTCCCTGCCCATGGCAGGGGGGTGGAATGCGATGAGTTTTAAAGTCCCTTCCAACCTAAACCGTTCTGCGAGTTACTTTCCTTTTTAATGTATTTTAAGACTCAGATGCTGTGTGGGCCACAAGGGGTTCTCCTGCCAGGCCTTGCCATCAGTCTGTGGTGTCTGGCAGACAGTGCAGGCTGACCTTGCTGTCACTGCTTAAGGAGGCTTTGAGCTTTAGAGGCATCTTTAAGCTGAGCCCTCTGATCACATTGTGCCTGTGACGTCAAGGCCGGTGGCACCAGGCAGTGTTTTAGCACAGCCTCTCCTTAAGGCTGTGAAAATAACCCAGGTATTAGTCCCATTCCTGGTGCCCGTCACCACCCTTGGCATGCAAAGGGGTGGTGCTGCAGGAGCCCAGGAAAGAAGTGTTCCTGGGAAAAAAAAAAATCACACCAAAAACCCAAAAGTTCTGGCATAATTTTCTGCTTCCTAATATTGTAATGGTGCTGGGAATATTTAACTGGGATATGTGTGGAATCAGAACGGTTTGGGTCAGAAGAGGTCACTGAAGGGCATTTAATCTGATCTCCCTGCAGGGAGCAGGGATGTCTTCAATGAGATAAGGATGCTCCAAGCCCTGTCCCACCTGGCCTTGGAGACTTCCAGGGATCCAGGGGCAGCCACAGCTTCTCTGGGCAACCTGTGCCAGGGCCTGCCCACCCTCACAGAGGAGAATTCCTTCCCAATATCTTATATCCACCTCATCTGTCTATTCAAAGCTTTTCACTACATGCTCTTGTAAATTCTCTCTTTCTGGTATCCCCATGTATCCCAGCAACAATTACAGAGTGAACTGTGGAAAAGTCTTGGTTTTCAGGCTTTTTTGTTCTTTATGAATCTTGCCCTGACCCTGTTTCAGGATGCAGGCAAAGAGAAAACCTGGAGGATGTTCCCTTGGTGTGCAAAGGACTGAGCAGCAGGACTGGCTGCTCTCAGGTCTGGGCTTGGGCTGGGCAAGGGACTGTGTGAAAATGCATTTTTCAGAGCTGGAGCTGTTCTATAAATGTCAGGAGGTTGTAAAGCCACTGTGTCCTGACAGTAGAACTCCAGCTGAGGGTTAGGCTGGGCTGTGATGAGAACATTCCTGTCCAGACAGAGCTGTAATAACACAGGCAGCAAAGGCTGAGCTTGGCTGAGCTGCTCTACAACATAAATGTTCTTTCCTTTCAGTATCTCTGTGCCAAGGGACTGAACAAAGTGTCCATTAATTTAATATTTTTTGTCTATATTTTTGCTTCCATTTAATTTTTCTCCCGTATTTTGACAAAAGCCAGAGATTCCATGTTATATTATGAATATGGATTTGTAGCCAGCAGCTATGTGGAAAAATCAATACATTCCCAGTTCACTCCCAGGTGTTCCTGTGAAGGGACAGAGCAAAGCCAGTGCCAGGAATGTGTTCTGGTGCCTGCTGATTAAAATGGATCAGGGCAAAATGGCTGGAAACTACTGCAAGCTGAAGGGGGAAAAAAACTGTGTTCCTTGGGCTTATATATTGCATGAATTAAGGTTTGGTTAAATAAAGATGAACTGAAATGAAAGAGTATCAGGAATGCAAGAGGGAATAATTCTGCAGAGTGAAAATTGCCAATTAAAATATCCAGTCCTGCTGGGCTTGTTACACACCTTGAGCAAATCCATGTAAATAAAGTCAGACCCTTTCTCTGTGACAGGTCAGTGAACAATAACCCAGCTCATTGCTCAGCTCCTCGTCTGCAGTGGAGTCTTCTGGTGGAAAACAGGTGAAACACCTGCACTGAAGGAGCAAAAGTGGGAGCTGAAAGGGTGGAACAGAGCTGAGAAAAATACAGAAATAACAATGAGAGTCTTGAGAGCTGCGAATTGTGGCTCTGGTCAAAAAAAAATCCCTGTGCTAAAATCAGTGCTAATGTTGGTCTGCAGGCAGTCAGGTCTTGTTTTGGCCAGGGTGAGTTGGGATGTTTCCCTCCAACTCTGAGCCAAAGGCAGTGCAATGTTGAGTTTAAAACAGGCACTACTCTGGAAGGGTCTAGAACTTTCCCCTGTGTTGCCACTTCTTGGAAAACATTCCAGCTACTTAGTTAATTAGCGGATGGCAAACTAAATATTTGCTGATGGAAACTGGAGATGTATCAGACCTGCCCAGAATTATATCATTGGAGATAATTTGGGTTCTGATGCATCAGCAGGGTTGGGTATATGCAGTTCATGTTCTATAGGGGTGGAAAATGTATTAATCTTATTTTTCCTTCTGAAAAGATTTCTTCCCACTGCCAATATCCCCAGTAGGATTCCATCAGCTCTGGGTTGGGATTGCCAGAGCTCTGGCTGGAATCCCTGGGAGACTGAAATTCCATTCTGTGCCCTGAGCATCTTGGAATTGGCAACTCGCCACTTAAGCCTTGGCATCACCTGGACCTGAGAACCTTTCAAAGCCTGGTGATTCTGTATTTTTCACCTGGAAATATGATTTTAAAACCAATTTATGCCAATCATATCTGATGTTCCCTCTCCTTCATCCACAGCAGGGCAGTCAGGTGGTCTTTGTATGCTGGATTTATACCCAGCAGCAGGAAATACCCTCAAGGGAATGGAAGTCAAGACTGTGTCTTAACTCTTGTTGGGCTTTAGATGAAGCTGAAAATCCCCTCAGGACGTGGCTTTTGCTAGAAGGAAGTGTTTTGTTTTTTCTTTTAAAGCTACAAAAAGATGTCCAGTGTTGATTGTGCGACACTGCCTTAATGTCTGGACTGACTGATGCTCTTTATTTTGATCTCAGTAGCCTTGAAGGCAACAAAACGAGGGGATTTATGGTTTTGGGGGGGGCAGATCAGTACTGTGCAGGATCTGAGCTTTGCCGTGTCACGCTTGGCAAGTGATTCCTTTCAGCTGCAGGGAATGGGATGAGAAGGTTGCACAGGTGCTGAAGTGGGGGGAGCTGGGAAGGTTTGGTACCTGCCCCCCCAGAGCTGGAGCCCGGCTTTTGCTCACCACAGGTGGTTCAGCCTCTTTGCAGGGGACTGGATTTCACTGGGGATTTGAGATCCAAGCTAATGACTTGCCCTGGCACTGCTGTCCCTGGCTGAGCTTTGAATTCCCTGATGCTTGTTCTGTGGGTCTTGAATAAATCAAATAGTGGAGAACTGAAAGAGCAGCGGGGGGAAAAAAAAAGGGGTTGTGAAAGCGAGAACAAACCAGAGAAATGTGTCCTGCAGGACTTTGGTGATGGTGCTTAAGGGCAGCTTTGGCAGTGGCTGAGAGCTGATTGATGGGGTGGGCAGAGTCCTAAAATGCGCGTTCCTTCCTTTGGAAACACTTGTTCAGGGACTTTAATGAAGGGAAAAAAAAGGGGGTGAGACTTGGCCCAGGGTTTTATCAGCCTTTATTGACTTAAAGCCAGGCTGGGAAGATAAGAATTGAGTGAACAGATTTTCTACGTGGATAATTATAAGGTATTTATCAGGTCTTTAAACTTTGGTCTTATTTCCTTTCTCTTTTTTTAATTTATTTCATTTTTTTAAAGGAGCCTGCAAACTCCAAAACACAAGAGAAATGTCCCTTCCCAGAGGTCACACTGCTGACATCAGCGATTGTCATCCCCTGACAGATTTACTGCCCCAAAACAGCCATTCCAGAACCAAAATAACTGGATCTATGGGAAAACTTTTGCAGCTAGTACAACATCCCCGGAGCTGCTGCAGAGCCCTTGGGGAAGAGCTGCTGTCAGTGCTGGGTCGGGCTGAGGTTCAGTTCTGACTTCTTCCTTCGCCCCAGGAGGTGCAGAAGAAAATCCTGCAGCATTTTTGGGTGCAAAAGGGAGTTGGGGGGGGGGGGGGTTGTTACAGCAGGAACATCTTTGCTCAGTTGTGCCAGAAACTGGTGCCCGGCTGAGCTCCCGAGGGTCACCCACAAAGGGTAAATTCCAGAGGTGAGAGCTGGAGTGGCTTTCCAGGAGCTTGGCAGGGGTAGGGAATGATCCAAATCGGCTTGGAGCTCTGCAGGGACGTTTAATACCCTGTCAGTCAAGTTGCCCTTTCATTTTATAATCCCTGGAGGCTCTGAGGGTGGAGATGCAGGGACTGACTAAGCACAGAGCGCTGGGGGGTTCTCACTCTAAATTAACTGTATAGAATATCCCATTTTCCCCTCTGAGCCCTGCCCTGTCCTGTTCCATCCTCCTGCCTTGTTCTGCTGTCACTGTTTAAAACAAACCTGCTTATTTTCCCCAGATTATTGCAACTTTGCAAAGCGATGGTTGAGGTAAAGAGGAACTGACCAGGCAGTCTTTTATTGTTGTCTGAACTTTTATTGCATTTGTTAAATGTGTTTAAAATGGAGAGTGAGGCTCTAGAAATCACCTGGAGATGGATAAAATGCTCTGACACTTTGTACTGGAGCTTGTAAAAAGGATTGAGTGGTAATTTAAATGTTGTCACTTCCCCTTTCAGTGGGAATTTCTGTACCTAAAGTACCTTTTCAATCTGCCAGAGGATACAGTATTTCATTGGGAGCTGAAGTCATACAAATGGAAATTAAAGACTGGGCACATCTTTAATGCAATTTATTGATGATATTCTGGAACTGGTTGCCAGGGGCAGTTGAAGATGCTCAAAGCCTGAGAATCTGCTCCCCCAGGAGCAGAATGTATATTAGCCAAGCACTAATTCAGGCTTAGTTAAACCCCAGTATATTGTTCAGTACAGTGGATGACTGAAGTTCAGGCTTCTGGTACAGAGAAGATCACATTAATCACTTAAACATGCTTTCCTGAATGCAAATTTTATGGCTATTACCAAGCAAATACAGCCATGCTTTGAAGAGCTCTTGTATTTCTCTTTCTGCTCCTGCTTCCCCTAATTTACAGCTTTATTTTATAAAAATATCTGTACATAATGTGTGCAAAAGCTTAAAACAAGAGAAAGGTTTCTCTCAGCATCTTCAGAGACCCACAGGGGAGCAGGAGCAGTGAGCTGCTTATGTACAAGATGAAAGTTCTTGTGGCATCAGGGTTGAGCTGGAGCAGGAAAATGTTTTTACAGAAGCTGCATGTTCTGCTTGGTACTTAACTGTAGGTGTGGTGATGTGATAAAGGTGTTTCTGTGGCTTAAAACTGATTTAAATTCTACCAGCTTTATCACATCCATTATTGTGTTGCTTCGAGGGGGGAAAAACTAGTGCTTGATTTTTTTTTTTTGAGTAATGACTTCTTGAAACTCACTCAGTTTTCTTCCTTTGTCCCCAAATTACTGAACATCAGTTGTCATTAATTACTTTTAATAACTATTGCTCATGTGTGATTTTTTTTTTCTAACAAATGTAGCAGTTACAGAGCATTTAATCAGTTAATTCTGTGGGTCAAATTCCTGCCTGTCCGTGGGTCACTGTGACAGCACTTGAAATGTTAAGTGGGATCTGACAGATCTTTGTTTCAGTGGCCCCTTTTTCCCAGATAAATTCTGTCCTGTTTCCTGGAAATGTTTGAAGCTGATTTATAACCCAAGTTCTCGGTACATCAGCCCTTCATGGGGAGTTGAGCTCTTTCCCTTTTTTCTCCCTGGAACATCAAAGCTCTTGACAGTCACTAAATTCTTTTTTTTTTCCCCCCTCCAAATGAAAAGCCCAGTGAATTGAACTTCAAGCAGGTGAATGTGCCCTGATGTCCCACAGAGTGCTCTCTTCTGGGTGAGATCCTGTTGCAAACCACTGCACAGAAGGAACAGGGCACAAAACTTGGGCCAGAAAGGGAAAAATCAGCTGGAAATCATCCCTCTCCCACTCAGCTCAGCACCCAGTGGGGCCTGAGCAGCTCAAGGGAGTTAATCCCAAAAAATAAAACTCGTTGAGTGAGGAAGATGGGGAGGACCAGTCTCACTTGGTACCTGGGATGGGAAGGGCTCCTGCTGGATTTCCATCTCTCCCTGGTCCATGCCTGCTGCCCTAAGGTCATCCTGAACTTGGCACCAGATGGAATATCCCACCTAGAACTTCTAGGAATTGCCCACGAAGCCAAGCTGCTGCTCTCACTTTCAGGGCTTGGTTTTCCCCGTGGCAAAGCAGGACAGAAAGTGACTTCCCCCAGCTTTTTGTTTGTTGTTAAACAAACCAAATGGGCGAGAAATATTTGCTCTGTAGCCCGGCAACAACTCCCTGGGGCTGTTCAGCAGCAGCACTGATACATAACCAGAGGTCTGAGGTGAGTTGCCACCAGAACAGTTCATCCAACCCTCAGCCAGGCTCTGGAGATCCCTTGGAGATAAAGGACTGTTTGGGAGTTCCTTCCGCTATCCCAGGTTGCTCCAAGCCCTCTCCAACCTGACCTTGAACTCTTCCAGCATCCACAGCTTCTCTGGGAAGCTGTGCCAGGGTCTCACAAGGACCAGGGATGAGGGTGCCTGGTCTCTGTAGGCTCCTGGTACTGCTGCAGAGGATGCTGCCACAAACCCGGCTGCTTTTAGGATGAAAACTGGACAGAGCAGCTCAGTAACTGGGGCTTTCCATAACACTTGTTTCCTCTGGAGGATGCAAATCCTGGACTGGCAACTTCCTGCCTTGCCCTGGCCACTGTCAGCGGTGGCCTTTTTTTTTTGTGAGGGTCTTGACCAGACCTGATCATTCACAAGCAAGTCCAGCGTCAGCTCTGGACTAGACATGATTTAGGGGTGGTTTTCACAAGCATTTATCTGCTTGAAAAAAAATCCCAGAGCACTGGGAGGTTTTTAGTGCATCTTGTGGTTAAATAGTAACCTGTCAGTGGCAAAGCCTCCCATGGCCCATCAGTGCTTTGTGCTGGGTTTCAAGAACTGACCTGCATTTCCCAGTTTTCAGTGCAAATCTCTTGGAATTGTTCCTTGTTGGAACAGCAAGGGTTGTTAATGAATAGCAACATGCAAGGCTGGTGTGAGGGGTTTCATTTCTCAGAATTGTAGACTGTGATGGGAAATTTTTTTATTATTATTATTTATGGCTGGGATTGCATATAAAGGAAGATGGGAAGTTCCAGAGTATTAAAAAAAGCTGGAAGTCCCAGCTCTCAGTAAACAGATGTTCTGCATCAATCAGCTAGTGCCAGGCCAAGGCCATCATCCTTTATCAGGGATTTCAACTTCCTATGGATTTCCAGCTGCTTTCAGTGACTTTTCACACTCTTTTCACTTGAGGCTCCTCTGCTTTATCCCTTTAAAAGGGACACATTTGAAGGCAGCTGCAGTTTGTACCTGCTGTTCCAGGTGTGGGAGCTGGGACTGTGGATCCAGGATCTTTAGTCACAATTTCCCTTCTTTTTAGGAAACAAAAGAAGTGGCACATTTCCATTTCTCTCTTCAGTCTCTACTTCTGACATATTTTAGAATATGTGGACTTTTTTCCTGCTTCTTTGCTTTTAATTCTACCTGGAAACTTCTGGCAGCGAAACAGCAACAGGTTTCTTGCGTGTCTAAAGAAGTGAATTTAAGTCCTGGGTAAATCATCCTGTGTAGTCTGAGACTGGGTTTTTTTCTGTGCAGGGAGGTGTTTTCACTCATTCCTTGGGGTCTGAAAACAAGACTTGCTGCCCCTTGGTGAGCTGGATCAGCAGTAAAGTTGTTTGTCTGACAGAAACAGGGGGCAAATAAGCAAGTTGGAAAGGCAGGAAAAGCCTGACCTACATTCCCAGTCTCCCCATTTCGAGCCTGTAGCCAGAACAGGTGATAAGTGGAACATTTTGTGATGTGATTCAAAGCTCTCCTCTCCAATCAAACTGGGTGTGCACTTCATGTCGGACTCCCTTTAATGTTTGAACAGGATTTGGTACAGCAGAGGCTGTTCAGAACCACATTTTTTCCCACAAAACATAGAATGGGATCATTCTTTTTAACAAGTGAGAGTCCCCATTTCGTGAAAAAAGGGCTTTGTATTTTAAAAAGGCTTCAGTGGTGGTTTATCTGCATCAATTCAAGGGAAGTAACAAGCTTGTCATGTGAGAGGCTTTTAGTTATTGATAAAAACAGGCCACACTGGTTTCCATCATTCCAAAGGCAGATTTTTCCTCTTCCTCTTAAAAAATACAGAAAGGATGTTTGATAAACCCCAAATCTGTGCAATCAGGTCTGTGCATGAGCAGGGTGGAAGCTTTTGAGGCAGGTCACATGATGTCAAAAGAACTGGCACATCCGTATCTGTCTCCTGAAGTAAATTTTCTGGAATAAAAATGATACGGGGCAGATGGTGCCCTCTCAGCAGGAAAAGGCAGGTACAAACTTTCTGCACTGTCAGGTTTGAGTCTGGAGGAGATCAGGGTAAATTTGGGCTCAGCATCAGCCTACAGACATGTCTTAGCAGAGGCAGCTGCAGGAGCCCAGCACAGGTTAATAAAAGCTCCCAAACATGATAAAGCAGCAGGGGGTTCATCCAAGGGTCCTTTATCTCTGAGGGATCTCCAGAGCCTGACTGAGGGATGGATGAACTGTTCTGGTGACAACTCACCTCCGACCTCTGATTATTTTGGGTGGGAATTTGTGTTTCATTTGGATTTAGGTATTGAATGGTGTTTTCTCCCTTCACACTTTCCTCCCGAAGGAGAATCTGAAACTTTCCATTCTGCAAATAGCTAAACAATAACTTTTCTGAAAGTTTAATGCTTTTGTTCTCATATAGGCCCTCCTTCCCCAGGAAAAGCTGGACCAGATCACCTTTAGAAATCCCTTTGAATCTGGGCTCTTATTGATTGTGTGACTGCATTGCCCAAAATCCTTTGTTCGGGTTTTACCTGAACACATTTAAGAGCTTTCCTCAAGGCTTTTCCTGTAACTTGCCCAGTTCTGGGCTGAATTGATTAATTTGGAGGTCACACAAGTCGTTGACAGGGGATTGTGTTCCCAGTTCCTCTCATTAGTGGGCTAATTGGCCTTTCCTGGGCAAGGTGCAGCAGGACTGGCATGTGTTTGTCACAGAGGGGGAATTCAGGTCTGGTTTGTGCTGGAAATGCGGTGGGATTCCTGCATTTCCCGGGCTTGATTGGCAGGAAACTCCAATCCTTTGCTGCCCTTTTTGCCTTTCTGTGTCAGCCTTGATGAACTGGAGATCCTTTGGCTTCGGGAAGGACAAACCAGCCTCTCTCCCTGCGTGCTGTGCTCGCTCTGATGGATTGCAGGGTGATGGTCTGTGCACGGGGTTCTTTAGCTGCAGCCTTTGCTTTGAGCTGGAACTACAATGCAAGAAGCAGAGGGAAGTTTTTGTCTCTTCATCTGCTTAATTGCTCTAAATAACTGCAATTAACCTGATCCAGTGCTTGGTCCATTAACTTAGTACTGCCTTAAAGGCAGGTGAAATCAAGAGGAAGATCTGGTGTTTTGTGTGGAGGGAGGAGGAATTAGTCTATTTAAGCTTCTCAAGTGTTTTGTGTAAGCAAAGAAATGCTCAGGCTGTGAAATCCTGCCTGCTCCCATTCCAGACTCACCACAGAAAATGGCTTTGGAGGTGATGGATGAGGATGGAAAGCTCTTTCCTACTCTCAGCAGTAGCTCCAAGTAGTAACTCTTGGTGCAGCTCACCAGGAAAAGCAGCCTTGCTCCCAGATTTCCATGAACATTTTGGAATCTTTATTAATGTTGGTTCTGGATGTGAAGGCTGAAGGATTGTCTGCACCCAAGGCTGACAGAGGAGGTGACAAGTTCACATCCCACTCCTTCCTGCTTCACCCTAGAACTGTGTTTTGCAGTTATCCATCCCCGAGGCAGTTCCTGGAACGCTGCACAACAGGGAACATCCCAAAGCTCTCCATAACCGTAGAGTTAAAGTGAATATAATAAATTGCATCTGAAAATGTCCACTTGGGGAATTATAATGATCCTCTGCCTGTCAGTAGGAGGGGGGGTGGAAATCCCTGTGCTGTGATGTCAGAGGCAGCAGTTGGCAGCAAACCCCTTCAGATCCAGGGAAATTTAAAATCAGAGCCACTGTTGAACCTTGGGCTGCTTCTTGATTGTTTCCCAGAACATTCCTTGGTGCCTCTGACTCCCTGCCAGGGCACCAGCTGCGAGCACTGTCCAGCCTTCTCTCCCCCTGAAGCATTTGATGCTCCCCAACCCCACTCGCTGCTTCTTTCTGTGCAATCACAGCCCGAATTGACAAGTTGCTAATTGCAATTAGGAGTAGCTTGTGTGGTGACGTGTGCAGGCTGCTGGCAGATGCCTGCACATGTAAAAATGATTCCTCTTGCTCTGCCACTTTTCTACCTGGAAGATATTTTTACTTTTTGGTAACTTCTGAGATTTGTCACCTCCTCAGTGTGCAAACACAGTGCTGAAAAGGCACGGCTCTTCAGCTGGTGGGAGCTCTGCAACTGCTGGAAAGCAGCAGGGAGGGAAAAGGATGGATCAGTGGAACAACCTGACCAGAAATTTTAGAAGGATCTCTCCAAATACAGTCAATGAGAAGCTTTTACCCTGCCCTCTCTGTGATGGAAATGGAAGCAACATTTTCTGCAATTGTCAGGGGAGCTTAAGAATCTGTGTGTGCCTTTGTGGAAGTCTGTGAGGAGCAATGTGGGGGATTTCTTGTGCTTTTTGTCTTTAATAAATAGAATACTGAACTGGAGGCATCCTGCTGAGCAAGTGATGTCACAAACTCTCCACATTGTGCTTGCAGAGATGATTCCACAATAAAAAGAGCCCCTGAGTCCCACCTTCCCCTTCTTCTGACACCTTGGTGTTTGAAATCAGGGCTGTTTAACTCAAGGATGGCACCTGGCACGCATTTGGATCTTCAGCTCCAGGCTGATTGTGCATAATTACAATTTCTTGGAGGATTGAGCAACACCTCATTTTAGCAACCCTGGGATTAACACTAATTGCTGCTTTAATTCCTATGGAAACACCAAAGGCATCGTGTTCAGCCTGTGCTGATTCATCACCTGTGTGATGCTGTTCCTGCAAACAGCTCAATGGGGAGAGATCCTGATTTCCTTTATAGCAGCTTTTAATTTTCTGGAAGGAGCTGGGATCAGTCAGACCCTGTGGGACCCTCCCAATCACCAGTCAGTGGTGATGTTCCTCCTCATTAGTCACTTGTGTTGTAAGGAATTCAATGCACCCGGAAATTCCTCGTTAATTTATTTTCTTAACCTTTTCCTGTCTCTGAAAGCTTTTTGACTTACACAGGTCCTGTCAAGTCCAGAGAGGCACCTCCAGAGGGCAAATCCCCCTGTTTTTAGGTGGTTATAGATCCATACAAAAAGTTGTTTATAGCAATTGTATCTCCAAATATTTCCTTTGGATAAAGGGACCGGGAAGACAGACATGGGCATTTGCTGGGGAACACTTGGTCTCATTTTCAACCTGAAAATTGTTTCTTTAGCCTGTATGAGGAAAAATTATCTGTATTGCATGTTGAGAAGCTCCCACCACTTGTGGAAGGGTTTGCAGGGCTGAAAAGGTGTGGAATCAACCACAAATGTTCTAATGAATAGATGGGGTAGTGAGGATGATCCACCCTCTTAATTTTCTGAAGTCAGAGGCCCAGCCCTGCCACTCTCCAACAAACTGTCAGCTGAAAATCCCCATTCACAAAATCTTCATATTAGGGCAGCTCTCTTGTCCTCAGGAAGCGGTGAGATGAGGACAAACGTGGATGATGAAAGAGGGAATATACAGAAAAGCTGAGACTGCAATATTAAAAAAATCCATCCCTCTCTCGTGTGCTGCAGCTCTGTGGGAACTGGTGCAGTTCTGCACCAGGCTGGATATTCCACTCCAGCTGTGGAATAGGAGAGAGCACAGTGAGCACAAACCCCAGGGAAGAGCCTTTCTGGGAGCAGAGGCTGGACTTGCTCTCCCAGAGCCCCCACACCTCAAGGCTGAGGTCACCTGCAGGCAGTGACAGGGCAAGAGTCAAAATTAGGGAAAGCTTTGAGGCCTGATGTGTTAAAATGAGCTGAGCAGCATGAGCAGGATGTCTGGAGTGATCCTATTGGAGATCAGGTGATGGAATCATTACTGATTTATCTGTGAGGTTGAGGTAAAAAGTGGGAGAACGTTAAAGGAGCTAAAATTGTCTCCTGCTGACATCTTAGAGGCTGTTTTTAGTTCCCTAATGTGCTCTGACAACCCCTATGAAGCTGGCATGCCATGTTCTTCCCCTGCAGTAGATATCTTATTCCTCTTCGGTGTTGAATTTGCAAATGTGCAAATAAAAGTAGCAATTTCTAAAGTCCTGGGCAGCAGCCACTGATCTGGATGAAGTCAACTCATTCTGACAGTAATTGCTTGGCTTGCCCGGCCCCTTCTCTACTTCCAACTTATTCAGCCCTTGATGGTATCAAATAATTTCCTGAATGAAGCAGCAGTTCTGCCTCAATA
Source organism: Pseudotriccus pelzelni (assembly GCA_035584735.1). NCBI lineage: Eukaryota > Metazoa > Chordata > Aves > Passeriformes > Tyrannidae > Pseudotriccus > Pseudotriccus pelzelni. Next base: position 1,886,305 of record JAWMRA010000042.1, read on the forward strand.
AAATATTTATGGTTGTGTGGAGTGTTCCCTGATCTTTGCTTTGAGTTTGTTTGTTTGTTTCTTGGGGTTCGTGTTTCTCCTCCTCTCTGGGATGGAGGAAACAAAACCCCCCCTTGTTACATGAGTGGACAAACTAGCAAATTTGGGCTGTCTGCAATGGTCACTTAGTCCTCTTCAGCTCTTGTTGATCCTAACACCCCCCTGAAGATGCTGATTCCCAATCTTTTCATCTTCCTGTGGCTGACTTCCAAAAAAGCAATTAATTTGTACTGGGTTTGAAATTACACCCTTGTTTTTGATTTCTGCCCCCATCCTTGATTCTTATTGGCAGGTTACATGTGATCCCTCTTCTCTCCCTTCCTCAGCATGGAATTAGATGTGAATTTTATCTCCTGTGATCAAGTTTTTGCTTAATCAGTCAACCCTAAGCCTGATGCTGCACTGGAGTAACTCAAGATTTATATGTAAGCACAACAGCTGAGACAGACAGACTATTCTAGGGCTTATTATTATTAATTTAATAGTAGGCTTGTTGCCATTAAGCTGGCACGGATGGATTTGTTGTTGTTTTTGAAGGTTAAGATGGATTTGACCCTCTGCAGATGTTTTCTTAATGCTTCTTTCATAACTGATACCAGACAAGGAGACTAAATCTAATAAACCATAAAAGTTCAAATAGCAAATAAGCATCTTCTGCCTTAGTCTGACCAGTCAGGATGATTCCAAATGGCAATCAGCTCATGCTGCTCTGCCTGGGGAGGCTGTGTTGGTTTTTTTGACTATTATTTGTGATCAAACCTGTGCATTACAAATGTCGATACCCCTGCTTTGCCAGAACACTCCATACTGTTCCTCATGAAATGCTCACAGAGCATCTCCATAGGTGGTCCTTTCTAGGATTTTAAAAGAGTGGAGGGTTTAGAGATGGAATTGGGATGAGGAGCAGTATCATAACAGCCACCACTTCTCAGTTAAATCACTATATCCTTCTGTAAGAAAGCGAATTTTCCACCTGTGAATTTGCAAGTCTTCAGGATTGGCTCTGGGATGAGTAACAAAGGGCACTTTTGGTGTGTGGTTTGCTGGACAGCAGCTCATTGCAGGGGCTGGTCCACTCTGAGGTGTTCATGGGCACAAATCACTGGGGTTTGTTGGAAGAATAGAACTCACAAGGACCACTTTGAAAAAGGCCTTTCCAGGTTCTACGGATGAATTCCCTGCTAATAAGCGGTTTGGCCCAAGGTAGGAAGTCTGGAATACCTCTGTATCAGCCAGTGGCTTACGAAGCTGTTGTTGCTGAGAGAGTCTGGCAGCAGTTTTGAATGTGTTTGTCTGTCAGGTGTGTGGAGTCTGATTTTAATCCCTGTCACAGCTAATTCTGATTCCACCCTCATTCCTGCCTTGAACTTGGGTGTGGAAAAGGCCTCTTGCACCTCCAGTCTGGATGCTGGGAGCCTGGTTCTTGTTGAGGCAGCACATTCTGGCCACTTACATCACCCCAAATGTCTGAGCAGAGCAGGATAAGAGGGCACAGATCCCTGAGGGGGTTGCAGCAGGGTCAGCTCAGCTACCTGCTCTCATCTTTCCTGGAAATAAACCCAAAATACAGCACCCCTTCCTCTTCCCCCTGAATCTCCCCAAGCCAGGCAATTTAAAAAGCAGATTTTTTTTGTTTGGTGATTTACCCTTTATGTAACCTGGTTTAAGGATGCTGATCAGCAGCAATCCTGCACTGGAGAGTTCCCAAGGATGGCTCCAGAAGAGGAGGCTCAGCTGCTAAGCTGCCAGAGTGCAGGGGGGAGGCTCAGATAATTAAACTCCTGAGCCCATAACGTGTTGCTCTGTAATTTCACTGGGGTTTAGGGTTCAGGCCCAGCCGGGAAGGCTCAGAACTGGCACAGGATGAGGGTAAACCCAGCTCCACAGTGGGTGGTTCTGGGCACGTGGTTCCCTGCCCCGTAAGGTGGGCAGACCTCGGGTGTTTAAGCAAGGATGAGAGGGGACAGGGGGATGGGTGGGGGTGTCTGGGGGTGCTGAGGTGGCACTGCCTGTCCCAGGTGCCCGTCAGGTACCGGGGCACAGCCTGGGCAGTGTCTGAGCCCAGCAGGGAGGTGGCACTGGGCTCTGTCCCTCCTCCTGGGCGCCCAGCCGGGACCTGCTTGGTGAGCTCCTAAAACAAGTTGTCCAGTGAGCGACGCACAGGGGAGATGGAACAAAACACAAAGCACTTATCAGTGTGCGTTCTTCCTTGCTCTTCCCAAATTTCACCCTGGTTCCAGCACATGAAGCTTTATCACAGCTCCTGGGTTGTCCCTGGGCTGCAAATCTTTCACTCTCAGTTCCTTATCTGTTGCCACCTTTTTCCTCCATCCTCCCCACCTAATTTTTGTCTCCTTTTTTTTTTGTTGTTGTCTTTTCTGTCTCTTTTAAGCAATATTACCATCCTTGACTTGTTTTCATTGCAGCAAGAAAAAAAAAAAATTTGCTTTCTCACTTGTGTTTGGGTAGTTGAGTTTTTGCTGACATTTGTGATTCCCTTCCAAAGATCTCATCACTTTGGGCAGCAGGGCCCAAATTCAGCTTCCTCTGCTGGGCTTGAAGTCTCTGGGAGCTGCCTTTTATTTCATTAGTTGGATTTTTAATAACAAAGAAAGATAAATAGGAATCCAGCCATGTTTCTCCTAAAGCAGTTTTTTTTTTTTTTTGCTGATATTTCACTTCAGTGCTGAACAGGATCCCAACCTTGGCATGTTTTTCTTCTCCATTAATCCTGGAATGGTGAACAATCCTGGCTCTGGGCAGGCAGGAGGAGCCCAGTGTCAGTCTGTGGGGCCACACCTTGATAAGAGAATTATGATTATTTTTATTAGTATGGCTGATTATTTGTTATTTCCCTCCAATTTGGGGTCCTAAATGCTGCTGGCTTGTGTTTGCTGAGCAAGCAAAAAGGCAGGAGCTGTCCCAGGGAGCTGAGGATGATCCCAGATGGCAGGGGCAGATGTAGGGGTGGTGTGGACACAGGACACAAGTTCCTCTTCTTACTGATCCCCGAGAATTCACATTTTCTCTCCAAGAGCAAAAGGCAAAACTATTGCCAAGCCAGAAATTATGGCATTTTCACATAAACCTCCAGGTTTCTTTTAAATGCTTTATTTTTTGGCCTTCAAAGTTTTAAAATAAAGCTGTTGAATATGATAAGATGAGATTCAGAGAATTTGAATCCTCTAATTCTCAAAAAGAAGAAAACAGGAATAAATTGTGACACAGTGCACTTAGCGAATCCCCATCTCAGTGGGGAAAACAAACTTCCTGTTTTACAGGTAAGCTGCGAAGCTTCAACTGCAGCAAGAAGAGAAATCTCACCTTTCCCCACCACCTTGTGCCAGGAAAACACTTTGGACAGGGATGGTAAATGTGACAAATCAGGTGGCTTTTTGTAGCTTGTCATCTTCCACTGCCCATCTGCAGCTAAAACGTGTATGTAAGGGTGTGGTTTTGCTTCAGGCTGAGAGTAATTCTTATTATCAGACACTTTCAGGGGAGTTAATTCATCACCTCAGTGCTAAGAGCTGAGGCTGCTCTTCACTGTCAGTCCCACACCAGCTGTGGTGCTCTCAGGCTCAGGGTGGGATTTTTAGGACTGTCCTGTGCAGGGCCAGGATTTGGCCTTTGATCATTTTCCGGGTCAGGTTATTCTGTGATTCCAGGTTAACTGAGGTCTGCAGTGATTTCTTTCTCCCCCTGGGATGGAAGGGGTGACACAAAGGAGGGGCTGATTTTTGATGTGAGGCAGGGATTGGATCAGAGCAGAGAAGGCTCAGTTTTTGAGCCCGTAATCACTTGGAATCTGAACACTGTTTTCTATTAAGTGGTGGGGTTTTTTTTTGGTCTTTAAACTTTTCAAAAGCCGCTGAATGATACGAGATTCGGGGAATTTGAACCCTCTAATTCTCCAAAATAATTGTAACACAATGTATCGAGGCACATTTCTAATAATATTACTTCTGAACAATGGCACAGCATGTTCTGTTTGAAATACCTGGGAACATCAAATTGGGTCCTAGGAGTCTCATAAAAATACAACTGATAAAAAGCCAGTAATCCAAGAGAACACCATTAGCAAAAGGCATGGCTTGCATAAAGCAAAAGAGACATTTGGGTTTGGAGGTAATTGCAAAAACAGCCTCCTATTAAACATCAGTTCCAATTAAATCATCAAAATTTACTTTGTAGCATGTTATTAGAAATGGCTCTGTAGTGCTGGGCGCCTCTTTGTTGGGAAAGGGCATTGATTTGGTGCCAGGCTCCAATGAGCTGGAATAAGCAGCAGTAGTGGCACTATTGCTGCATTAAGACACTGGTAGTAATTATTTCTTAATTAGAGCCAGTGAGTAATTGCACTGTCATTACTCAGATAAACATGGTAAAATAGGGACTGAAACTTCTGGGCACTTGGGTGAAAACCCAAAGCTTGGAAACTTGAGTGAAACCCCTGCTATTGATTTTTTTCATGTATTAAGTGCACGAGGGCAGGATTTGGCCCTTCTGCGTTGAAACACTTGCTCTGCCTCGCTCTGTTTGTTCATCTAAGATTGCCTTTTTTTTTAATTAAAAAAATTATAGGGAAAATGCTGCCCTGGTGGATGTCACAGATTGCTTGGCTTGAATCCCTTTAAGTGGGAAAATGCTGGGAAAAATCAAGTCTCTTTGGTGTTAATATTTTTCTCCTGGTCAGTTTTAGAGCCGTGTGAAGTTTAGTAGAGCTCTGAAATAACAGCTTGGATTTATCTCCAAAGAAAAATCGGTGTAAAAGGCAATGAGTTCAGGTCCAAGGGGTTCCTCTCCCCACCTTGGCATGGTGCTTTCCCCTAATATTGTCATTTATTGTGTGATGTCATGGCTGGGTTAAAGCAGCTGCTTTTGAGTGGAGCCTTTTGTACTGGCTGGTTCTGCTGTGCAGCTGATTCTCATCCCATCAGAGGCTGAGCCTGGCCTGGAGTTCTCCTGAAAGATTCTCCAGCTTTAAATCCCTGCTGGGATGAGTGAAGGTGACCAGCCTGGGGTGATGCTTTGTCTTCCCCAAATCCTTCAGGGAGCTGCCTCTGCCCCAGTAAATGTGTTCCCCTGGAGAAGGAAGGCTGTTTTCAGCATCCCATCTCACTCCTGCTTCCCAGGAGCACATCCAAAACCAAAAGCTAAGGTGATGGAAAGGCTCTGCTGCCTCTGGAGCAAACCAGCAGTGAACAGCTAATGAGCTTTTATAGGAAATGAAGACCTCTCGCTGTTTTCTGGGCACCAAATCCCAGAGGGATTTCTGTGGTGTTCCTGGGATAGAGTGTGACTACTTTATATCAGAGGAATTGGCCTCTTCTCCTTTGCCTCACAACGTTAATCCAACCTCTCAGCAAGACTCTGCTGTGGTTTTGACTAATCCCCAGCAAGTTCAGGACTGAAATAGTCTTTATTTGGCCCAGAAATCACTTCTGCCACCTCCTTTCGACAGCAAGTGAATTCCCCATGGAATTCCCCACTCTGCCATCTGATCCATCCACTTCCAGCAAGTTTTAGCTTTGTCCATTTTCCTGAAAAAAAGTTGGATCTCATGGCCATGGAGCCATAAAGGCTTTTTTTAGTGCTTTTTTTTATCACCTGTTTTTCTGGGGGGGAATCAGTTTGATTCTTTTTGTTTTTTTTCTAGTGGGTGGTGGGAGAGAGCAAAGGGGGGAGCAGGAAAAGGGATCCAGCTTGGCAAGCTGAGCTTGTCTTTCTTTTGCCCAGCCCAAGCAGGAAGGAAATGTCTGGCAGGTGGCTTCTGTTCTTTCTGGACAGGTCCAACTGCTTAAAGCAAACTGGGGTGACTTTGGCCACCCTGGGTTCAATGCCAGATTAAAACTGGTCTCACTGGGCGGCAAAACCAGAGGTGTGTGATGGGGAGGGGTTGGAGGGACAAAAAGGGAGGGATAAAGCAGGTTTCCTGTGTTACAGAATGCGATGCTCTGAATGACACAGCCACGTCCAAAAAAATGTATCCTGTGGGGTGATTGAGGATTTAGGGAGATTACCTTTAATCTTCCTCAGTCAATAAAAAAGGATCTATTCTCGTTTCCTTTCTTCTTAGAAAGACAATGACATTTAGTCTGTTTTGCTGGAGTTGGAAAATTGGCACAGTGTGTTTCGTGTCATAATAGCATTTAAATCTTCATAAGTTTAGGCACTAAACTTTATCTGCTTTGCTTAGTGCATCCATGGCTAAATGCATTTTTTTCCTCTTAAGCTCCGAAAGTTTTTATCTGGCAGAAGGCTTGTAAATTGGCCTGGGATAGGAATAAACATTAGGAATAAACAGAGATGCTGCTGGGCTCTAGTTGTCATTGGGAAAACCAGTTTTAAGCAGACACAGGTTTATCTGTTGTGGTGAGCTCTGCATCCTGTTTTTGTGTTGCCTCATTTGCTTATTGTTTCATCTGTGCATTTTGAGTAGAAATGAGAACTGCTCCAAGTGTGATTTTGGGAGAGGTCCCACTTGAACCTATTTTTAGAGCTGGGATACAGGTGGGCCAGCACTGAGGATGCTAAACTGGAGAGACCTGGATTAAACTCCTTGTTCTGTCAGCACTTTAAGCCTCCAGTAAAAAACGCAATGCTAGGGCTGGGCAGCAACAGTAATTTGTCTCTGTCTCGGATTGCCACTTGAAAATGGGATAAAAATACTCCCATATCTTACAACGTTCCCTAATACACGAGAGGTTGGAAGATTACAAGACACTTTGCCGCAGATGTGTGGGACCTCTGGAACTAAACATCACTTCTGCAGTGACATTGCTTGGAAATTAACCTAGCAAAACCTGGGCTGGCTTTGCAGTCAGACACAATCCAAAGAAAACCACATCCCTGGGAATGCTGCTGGACCCCCTCACCTGCACGCCTGTGCAGATCAGCCCTGATGTTTCTGCTGGCGTTAAGGCATTAATGCCTCCAGATTTTACTGATAGCGCATGAGGAAATGTTTCCTCTGGTGGAGCAGATGAAGATGTAGTTGGTTGTGCACGTGGGTTCAGCGTGTGGGCCCCGAGGGATGGGCAGAGCTTGGGGGGGGGTTGTAGAAAATGAGCAGTGCCTGGCAAAGCTCAGGGGGTAAAAGCCCCTCGGCTGTGCAGACTGAGCTTGTGCTGCTGGGCTGGAGAGAAGGCACTGCCTGCCTTGGGAACAGGGGCTGTGCGATGTTAAACCCTTTGGAGTGGGATTTAGGATGAAAATCCCCCTCCTTTGGGACGTGCAGATGTGCACACTGATCACCCAGCCGGCTTTGGGCACCGTAAGGTGAAGCTTCAAGCCTCAGTTTCAGCTGAACTCACCTGTGAGTTTATGCAGCACCTGCAATTTGTGCTCCTGTATCAATGTGCCATGAGTGAAGCCCAATGATAAAATGTCATTAATCCCTGGCTTGATAAAGGTTTGCTCTCTGTAAAGCCAAGGGAGAGCTGCCTGTGCAGGGGAGGGAGCAAACAGGTGGGCGAGAAAACACAAAACGCAAACAGCAGGAGGTGAAATACAGATACTCTTCCAGAATAGATTTTTGAACTAATATTTCACTTATTTGCTTTTTTCAAGTTTGGCTTTTGGGCCTCTTGTACACTTGATTTTGGTAACTCCTGCTGGGGTGACCTGGTTTAGCTCTCGGTGTGAGAGAAGATGCTCTGGGCTCTCCTGCAGCCCCACTTGCCTATTTGTCTGGTACTTCCATTCGGGAATGACACTGCTCTGGAAAATGTCATGTATTTTTTGTAGTTATGAAGCATGTAAATGGATATTTCATAATAAATCTTTCTCTGAACAGCAAAATAACTCCTCTGCATGGAGACTGGCTGTCACAAGCAGCGTTTGGCACCAGAGCTTTGTCAGTTTTCACCTTTTTCAGTGTTTGCAAAGTTTAGAATGTGATATTTCTTGGGTTTGTTTTTTTTTTTCCACTGGTGAGAGAGGCTGTTGGGTGCTGAAAAACACATAAATTTAGTTTGAGCAAAATCTTCTGGTATTAGTGATTTGCCACACATGGAAATACATTATTGGAATGGCGATGTTCGTATTTTCACCTTCCTAGAAAATCCATCTGTCTCCAGTCCCACAAAAATACCCCAGATGAAAATGGAAAATGCTATAGATAGCAATACTTCTTCCAAGAAAACGTCAGCAAATCTGTCACCCTTCTTACCCACTGTCATGTAAATACTCACCAATGTGGGATTCATAGAATATACAAAATAGAGTATGGAGAGGAATCAGAATTGAAAGGTTCTCATGAATGTCAGAGTTTGCTGAAACCTGAGGGTATTTTACTGATCCAGGTTATTGAAGGGGAAGGTCTTTTTAAACTCTTCATCTGCATTTCTTGTAGGAATTCCCATAGTTCCATCAAACTTGAGTTGAAATACTTGAGCTTGGTGTTTTGTGTCCACTCCCAGTGACCTACTGGAATAAACAGCTGTGGACAAACACACTCATGGACCAGCTCTGGGTTTTAACTGGACTTGCCTGCACTGCTGTAAAATTCAGGAATATTTAATGTGGGATTTGTGATCCTAAACTTGCTCACGTGGCTAAAACATCCCGTGCATCGGAAGACCTGCTGGAGGGGCATCCAGGGGAAGAGCTGTCCCTGCTGGGGGGGGGAAGCTTTGCCATCTGTCTGACCCGGGAGCTCCAGAGCAGTTGACAGAGTGGTGCAAAACCTGCTGAGTCCTCAGCCTTACAAACCACCTCTGCTCTTGGCTCTGGGGTGTTTTTTTTTTGCCCTTGCAGTCCCAGCTGCATCCACCCCTCCCTTGTCCACAGCTGCTTTTTGGCAATTAAAGCTGTTACTGCTCACAGCGAGTCCTGGCTCCCAGGTTTTATTTGGAAACGTTTACCTTGGAAATGGTTAATTACTCGGCTTCTCCCAATCCCTGGGAGCTGCTTTTTTCCAGTTTTCTAATTTACATTGCCATGACTGGGCAGCAGTAAATCACAGCCCAGCTGCAGCTACTGATCCCCTGTAACCCTTTTTTTCCTCTTAGTTGTAATTTCAACTATAAGCTCAACAATAAGCCCATCTCTTAATCTCAGCATGAACAAATGGAAAATGGTCAAATGACGCACAGTTTTAAGCTTCTTGCTGTATAAATGAGACAGGGAGTGCGTCAGTTCACTGGAATACTCTGACCTTTTCTCCTCAAAAATATTGGAGGGGAAGATCTGGGAGTCTTTGGTCGAGTCTTTTATATTTACAGGGTGCAACTGCCTGAACATAAGGCACCAATATGGGCAGGAGCTGGTGCTTAAAATATATGGGGAAAGGGAAGCCAGGGCACACAGGGAGGAATGCCAATAAAAGCCAGACTGTTGCTGGCTTTCAGCAGCTAAATTTACTGTAGTATTTGGATAGGGATAGTATTTCCCATCCTTAAGTATTGGGAAGAGGGATGTGCCAGCTACCTGAGGGGATTTAAAACCGAATTACTAATAGTTTTAATTAGCATTGTCCTTTATTTCAGCTGCAAGGCCGGGAGTTAAATTTGGCCCCGGCTCCTCCAGTGTGAGGCTGCTGAAGTCAGGGGAGGCAGAGCTTGGCTGGCTCCGTGCTGGGAAGGGGAGCCAGGAGCAGGGAATGCTGACATGGGAGATGGAGCCTGTCAGCACTGAGGGCTTGCTCTGCGTCCACTGCACCAGCACAGGAGAGCCTGGAAATTCATCTTGCTTAATGCAGCTCGGGGCTGAGTGTTGAGTAAAGCTGAGGTTATGAACTGATCCCGCTGTTATAAAACTCCCTGTTTTCTGCCAGGGCTCTGGGAGTGGCTTCGCTGCCTTGGTGCCTGCGGAGCAGAATCCCAGAATATGAGGAGTTGGAAGGGACCTGCCAGGATCATCCAGTCCAGCCCTCAGCCCTGCACAGGAACATCCCCAAGAGTCCCCCCTGTGCCCCAGAGGATCATCCAAACCCTCCTGGAGCTCTGGCAGCCTTGGGGCTGTGCC
>JAWMRA010000042.1:1896412-1936475 GCA_035584735.1 Pseudotriccus pelzelni
TCCAAGGCCAGGTTGGACAGGGCTTGGAGCAACCTGGGCTAGTGGGAGGTGTCCCTGCCCATGGCAGGGGGTTGGAAGAAGGTGCTCTGTAAGGTCCCTTCCAGCTCAAACCACCCCGTGTTTCTATGATATGATGTTGATGAAAAGAAGTAGAGATGATGATAACAAAAGGAATTAATTGCTTTTACCAAGCCATGAAGGAGAAGCTGCTCTCTTTACCAGTATGTATTCTTCTTTATCCAATGAGTATGTATTTTTGTTAGTTTCTGGAACTCTGTCTCAAAATTTTTAGGAGGAAACGCAATGTCCTCGTTTGCTGTTGTCAATGAGAAAATGGAAGAGCTGCAAAGCTCAATATTCTGTAATATGATATCCAGTGTTTTCTCCTGGCTCTGTGTGTGTGACACAGGAGGTGTCATAAACATGGAGTTATTCCACAGGGATTGTTTCGTTACTGGCAGGGGTGAAAGCAAAGGAAGAACCACTGGCCTTTCTCTGAGTCCTCAGATACCACCCTAAAATGTGTTGGATAGAAAACCTCCACAGGGGAAGGGTTGTGAAGGACCCTCATCAGCACATCCAAGAAGAGGAGATTATTGTAGGGAATGGGCAGGAAGAATCCAGGGAATGGGGTTATTAAGTGGGATTGACTTGTTTTGCCTCAGGAGAGGAGGCTCAGAGCTCTGACAGCTGCCGGCGAGTGCATCAAGGAGGCAAAGCAGCAGGCAGAGGAAAGTTATTTAAGTGAAGAGACAATGTTGGCACGAGAAGAAATGGGTATAAATAGACAGAGGCTGGAAATCCCTTCCAGTAGGAATAGTGAGGACACATGAAAAGAAATCAGGCCAGTTCTTAAAATGAAGATCATGAACAGAGATTACGCGCTCGCTGCGGCAGCCGGGACCTCTCGCTCAGGAGGTCCAACCTCTGCTCCTGCACAAGTAATTTTCCTGCTCTGCGTTTAACATTGAGGCTGGAACCAGCTCAGAAAGAGAGCTGGGTGTATGTGGGGGTTTGCCACCAAATCTCTGTGCCTTGAGATGCTCCCTGTTTGTGATGAGCTGGACTCGCTGTGGAGCTCCAGAGCCCGTCCAAGTGCAGCCCAGTCCAACTTCTGCTGTGTCTCACTTGGCCAGCAGAAATGAGATGCTTTCCTGAGTCTGAAATGCCTTTTGGTGTTGTGTGAGCTCATTAAAAAGGCAGGATTATTTTTGTCTTTCTAAGTAAAAGGGAAGATTTACTGCGTTGATTTGATGACCTGACGTGTTTTCTGGACCCCGCCGTGCTCCAGGCCTGGAACAAAGGGCGATGAGCACATCCCCACTTTTCACAATAGCATCTCCTCACGGTGGCACTGGGACAGATGTTGTTGCAGAAGGTTTGGAGTGCTGAGCAGCTTGTTCCAGACAGGCAGAGGTTTGAATGATCAGGAAAAACAGGATAGGAACAAGTTTCTCGCGCACAGCCTCGCTGTTACTGTTGTCAGTAAGGCTGAAAACATCTTGGAGTGTCCCACTTTGGTATTCCTTCGGTTCAGCTTTTATCCTTAGTTCTTGGGGAACGGTTTTTAAGGTCGTTCTTAGTTCTTGAAGCTTTCAGTGCTTTGCAGCAATCAGATATCCTTCTCCAGGGGGCAGCCCCACCTGGGCCAGCACAAGGTTCTCTGACTGTGATTTCCAGTGTTTCCTTCTGGAAGTGGACATATTTTAACAAAGCTTTGCCTTTGTTGCTGGGTTTTGCTCCCTGGAATTAATGCGGCACTTGTGAAAAAACCCACCATGGTTCTTACACGGTGTATGTAAGAAAACCACCGTGAACTATTGCAAGCGAAAGGAGATGTAAAATATTATCTCACAAACCACCACTTTCAACCCGCTGGGTGAACAGGGCTTGAAGCCCCTCGTGCCGTGTCCCTCCCACTGCAAACATCGGCTCCTTGGCTTTGTCCTTGGGCTCAGCTTGGCCTGAGGGCCCAGCCCTGTGGTCCTGCCTCAGGCTGAGGAGCTGGCTCTGTCCTCACCAACATCTTCTCTTCGTGAACCGTCGCTGCCTCCCCTCGCACGAAACCGGTGCAGGGCACCAGGCACTGTGTTTTCCCCTCTGAAACTCCTTCTGCCACGAGATCCCGACCTCTGACTGTGTCCTTGACACTGCAGCAATGTATTCATTCATATAGAATTCTATTTTATTCGTTTGTAAGAACCAGCCATGTTATATTTTTCCCCTCTGAAATTCTTTCTACCGTCAGGTCCAGGTCTCTGACTGTATTCTTGATGCTGCAGCAATATATTAATTTATATACATTTTTATTTTACTCATCTATATAAACTTCTATTTCATTAATTTATATACATTTCTATTTTATTCATCTAGATACATTTCAGTTTTATCCATTTATAAGCACCAGCCTTGTTATTTCTCCCCTCTGAAATTCCTTCTATCATCAAGTCCAGGTGTCTGACTGTATTCTTGATACTGCAGCAATATATTCATTTATATACATTTCTATTTAATTCATCTATATGAATTTGTATTTTATTAATTTATATAAATTTCTATTTTATTCATTTAGATACATTTCCATTTTATTCATTTATAAGCACCAGCCACGTTATGTTTCCCCTCTGAATCTCCTCCTACCATGAGATCCAGACCTCTGACTGCACCCACCATACTGCAGCAACATTTTCATTTGTGTTTTATTCATTTATAACAACCAGCCCCTGTTCTCCTGCATGTCCCACGTAGCAGGGAAGTCCCTAAAATTCAGTTGTGATGGGAGAGTTTAAATTACTATTGAATATGAGGATAAATTCCTATTTTCACCTTTAATACAGACAAGATGCTCCCAGAATTAGCTTCACCTGCTGTCCCACTCTCCTATGAATGTCCTTGATCTCCATGTTTTTTGTTATCCAAGAATGTACAGACATTTTTTCCCCTGTATCTCCACAGTTTATACAACCCTTTATCTTATTGCTGTTGGTTCATTTACACATTTTTCCAAGTTTAGAGGAAGCCAGCCAGCCAAAACACCAGATAAATTAGAAGCTTTACACAGAGGCTTAATGCCATTGATTTTATTTATTTTTTTTTAAGCTCTGCTGCAGGCAAAGGTGTTACAGACCAGAGTTTGCTTGGAAAAGGATAATGCTAAGGAAATGTTGGGGGATTGGGTTGTGAAAACAACAGGCTGAGCCCATTGGAGAGCCTGGCAACAACAGCCTGACTGAGAGCCAGAGAGATTAGAGGGAGCTCTGGAGGCACCACAACCTCAACAACCAGTCGAAAAGCAGCTCCTGTCTTGGAGTGTGATAGAACTCGACTTTAGGGAGCACTTTTCTGTTAAAAATTGGTGAGTCTGTATTAAACATCAGCTCTGTCTAAAGAATTGGTGTGTAATTCCCCAAACCAATGACTAAGAAAAGGAACAAACTCTCCCTGCTTTCGCTGTTTCAGAATGAGCCATCTCCAGGATGTTAATCATAGGTTCAGGTTTGAGGTAAAATAAGAATACAGGTCATGACCAAAAGTTTGGTTTTGCCTTAAACTCTAAATATCTCTTTAAAATAGCTTCAAATGCCATTATAACATTTTTTTTTCTCGTGCTTGGGTTTGCAAAGGCCATCGAATCTCAGGCCACGGTGATGGAGCTCACAAATGGCAAGCCCATGACAAGTGAATTTTAGACCAGAAGCATTTCCAAGTGATGGTAAAAGACCGAGTTTTAGGAAGGCGCCTTTTCCCTTGTCCTCAGCAGAGGGAAAAGTAGAATTTAGGTAGAGAAAACTCACGGGGTGGTTTGGGTTGGAATGATCTCGAGGCTCATCTCATTCCAACCCCGCCGGCGAGGGCAGGGACACCCTTAACTAGCCCAGGTTGCTCAGCCAGACCTGGGAGCTCCTCCCAGACGCGTCCCCATGGCAGAACACCCCCCTGCTACGGGGAAGCAGCTCCTTTAGGTTTTTTTAAGCGAGTTCTGGGCTGTCCCTGCTGAGATCCCAGTGAGGGCTGAGGCTGCAGCAGCGCCACGTGGGAGTCACCCTTGCAGTGTCAGTCAGTGATGCCTGGGTTCGAAACACGAGGATTTGAAGAGCTGGGTGAACCTACAGCAGGAAAGTGTAAAAGGGAGGCTCGTGGGAGGCTGGGAAGTGCCAGGAGCATCACATGCATCCCAATATTGGCAACACAGCAGCAGGGGAAGTGCAGCTTAAGGCAGAGTAAATCCCATGTCTATCCCCTGCCTTTACTCAAAGCTCAGCGTCTCCCCTGTTGAATTTCCCCCGAGGGCTGGCAGATCCCATCATTCACAAAAAACCCACCCAGCTCAGGCCCTGCTGCTGAATGGGGAGAGATCCCTGCTGAGGAGTATTGACAAGGAACCAAACAACCCAAACCACGAGAAACATCTCCCCGAAGTGCAGCTGCAAGAAGTATTTTTGCTGCGAGCAGTTGTAGCTCTTAGTGACTGCTGAGCCCTGAGCACTTTTAACTCACCTAATCCTTTTTCCTACAACAGCACCATCTTGGAAGAATCAACCAGGGCCTGTGAGCATATTTTCCTACTACTTACATTCTTGCCATGTATTAATGGTACCAGTGGAAATGCACAGGGAGTGGGACTACAAAAACAGCTTCCTTGTGGTTCAGAGACTCCAGAGGAAGGTTTCCATAGGGACCCAAACATTTGGACACTTACCCAGGGGCTGAAATTAGCTTCGGATTTTCACAAGAGCCTCTCAGGGTTAAGATGTTTTGGGGGACCTAATTATTTTGGGTCCTGCGTAATTCCCAGCCTTAAAAAGGAAAAGAGAGGCTCCATGTGCTCACTTAGCAGAGAAGCCTGGATTCATCCCGCTCTGGTTTCGAGTCATCTCTCCACGCACTGGATAAAGGAAGAGACACATTTCCTCAGATTACTAATTTACTTTTAGTTTTTATTTTATTTAGGAGGCAAAGTGTGACCTAAAAATGTAATTTTCAGGAGTGAGGGAGCAGCTTCCCAAGAGCCACAGTGGTGCCTCAGCTCTCTGGTTCTGCTTGGAGCTGCTGATAAAGCTTAATGAATTTATTGTAACAGTAGACTGGACAAAGGACTTAAATAGTTACTATCAGTGATGCAAATACATAGATATTTTAAGGAATGACCACCCAAATAAAGGGAAAATAATCTAGCTGAGGAAGGATCACTGGGACAAGTGATTTTAGTACCTTTAACTCTGGGACTGGCATTGAAAAGCAGCCTACAGTGACCCAGAGAAGTACAGGAGGTGCTAAATACGTAACCCAATATTTTGTAAAAGTTTTCTCATATTCTTCTCCTTTCTTGTGTTTAGGTTTGGGTTTTGGCTTTGCCCAAACCAAGCTAATTCTAGAGCAAAGCCAGAGCTGGGAGATGAGCGTGCAGGCAGGGCTGGAGAGAATTCCAGGTTGGGTTTTGCGTCAAAAGGGGTGCAAAAAACTTAATGGTGAAACCAGAGTGACTTCATGTCTCTGTCCCCAGCCAAGGCACAGTCTACTCATATTCCATCTGTAAAGTGCAAAGGCACCACAAGCACAGAGAAGGATCCATTGCTTTGTCTGCCAGCCACCCTAATCTCTTCCCTAAGTTGATTCATTCAACACTTGCTTAATGAAAAGCTGTTCAGTTTTGCTGTTTTACTGCCACGTTCTCCCCCAGCCAATTCCTTCAGAGGCGACTCGTAGGAAGGGATGAGGATTTGCTAAAAGGCATCCCATGCAGCCTGAGGTGAGGCTGTGATGGATTTCCCTGGCATAAAGTGATCAGAAGGGCGCAGGATTAGAACAAAAGGACATATATTGCTTGTATTCACCCAGCACTTGGTGATAACTTTGTTATTTGTGAGTAATAAACAGCCAGATATTTAAATACCCGTATCTTTAACAAACACCTGGGCAATCCACCAACAGGTGGGGAGAGGGGGAGCTCATTTCTAGTTGCCCAGGCACAGCAAATCAGCTGGTTTATTATTTCATCCAGTTGAATTTGTCCATCCCCACCTGGATAAATGGTGCTCACCTGTGGCCAGCTCCAGGCAGGCAGAGTCCTCCAGCCCTGCCCATCCTCCTGCAGCCCCTCATCTGCCACCTCCTGAGGGTTCTTCCTTTACCTTTAATTTCTGTACTTAAAGCAGGTGGAAAAGGACTTCAGGGTGTCCCCATGTTTTGGTGTGACCTTCCCCTTGGCACATCCCTTGGGAAGAGGGAGGTGCAGCACACATTGCAGTCCCGGTGTGAGCAAGAGCTCTGGGAAGTGCCAGCTGGGAGAGGGGACTTTATTCCTAAATGTTACAGGGCAAAAGGGTCTAGGTGGGCTCTGGAAAGTGGTGGGAGCTCTTCAGCACACAGTTCCTGGGGGTGCTGGGAGGTGGATTCTCATTTTAAGGCATGGCTCTGCTGTC
Source organism: Pseudotriccus pelzelni (assembly GCA_035584735.1). NCBI lineage: Eukaryota > Metazoa > Chordata > Aves > Passeriformes > Tyrannidae > Pseudotriccus > Pseudotriccus pelzelni. The sequence goes on from JAWMRA010000042.1 coordinate 1,902,835, forward strand.
CTGCTGTCGCAACACCCATCTGGTGCTCAGGACTGGACACGTCCAGCCACTCCCTGGCACAGGTTTGGGTGCTGTCTAACCCACCTAGAGCCCAAAACATGCTGAATAGGTGTTGGGGGCAGCAAACCAGCACCCAACACCTTGGTCCCCAGGTCTCCTGTGTGGCTCTGACATTCACGGCCAGTTGTTGCTGTTCCAACCAATTTCTAAGTCGAGTCCTGGGCTCTGGTGTAGATTCACTGGACCCCCCCCCAGGCTGTGCTGTGAGTTGTAACTCTGCTCTGGGCACGGCTCAGGAGGGACAGGGGGGTCAGTGCTGGGCTGGAGTGAAGCTCAGATCGGGCCCAGAGCGATGCTATTGTGACTGATCCCTGCAAAACAAAATCAAACAAACAGCTTAAAGGCTCTGAGCTCTGATCCAGGATCAAATCCCACCATCCCCTGGAGCTTCCTCCTCCTGCCTTCCTATCTGTTGTATCTCCTCATTAGCCACGGAGGAGTAAAGCACCTCTGGGTCCCCAAATGTCACTCGTGAGCACAGTGACCTCCTTGGAGCGGCACAAAAGAGTTTTGTAAAAAGCAAAGAGCCCATTGAAGAAGCCCCCGTGTGTCTTCAGCTGCAGGAAGAGATCAAGGTTACATGAGTATTAATAAAGCTCTTTCCCAGAGCAGCACTGAACCACAGATACCCCACAGTCCTAAGGTAAAGAAGTACACACACACACACACATATATATATATATATATATATTTGCACTCAAAGACACAGTAGTTGGCTACAGGGAAGGATGGAAAATGCCTGCAGATCAAGGGTTAAAGGGCAGCTGATGCTGTATGGAAAACTTCTCAAATATCCTATTTATAACAGTTCTGTCAGAGGTCACATTTTTCTGTGTTTTACTTCCCTGGGTGTATTTTTATGCATAAAGATATTTTGTCACTTTATACCTGCCGAGGAACTGGTCTCGAAAGAAAAAGGGTTTGGATGTTCAGGATCATTTAGGATTGGCATGAACCTTCGTCCTTTTTTGGGGGGTGCAGGGACTGTCTGTCCTTCGTGCTCACCTGCTGGAGATGGTTTGGGGTGTTGGTGCAGTAAAGTGCAAGAGTTAATTATAACCAGGGACTGTGCAGCCCTGTGAGAGACAATTACAGCTCTTGTCTGCCTGATGTTAGATTCTAAAATGCTGCTGGAAGGTCATTCCCACCTTACCTGTAGGGGGTTTTTTTCCCCCTCTCAGTGCCAGGGAATGGCAGAGGAAGATTTATCCACGGGGCTTTTCAACTGTGGAAATGCAGTGTGGACCCTGAAACAAGCTGAGCTCAAATAATTACATGCCTGGGAAAGGCCAGCATTTGTCATAGTGATGAATACAAGGGAAAGAGCCACAAATATAATCTCTGCAAAAACTTAGAGCACAGAAGCTGTAATGGAGTGTTGTCTTCCCGTCTGGCTGTTGGGAGATTCATTGGATTGTTCAACAGAAACGTTGTTTTACTGGGACAAACCTCGTGGCATTCGCCCATCTGAGACACATGATAAACATGGAGAACCTGTGGATAATCTGCAGCTCCTCCAGGTCCTTCAGGTGTCACCTTCTCCCAGGGAAATGGTTCCCACAGGGGTTTCCTGAAGGTCTCACTGACTGCCCGTGTGGTGCTTTCCAGACTCTCCTTTCCACCACCTCTCTTTGCTGCTGAATCCTCTGCTCCACGTGCCCCTGGGAATCCCACAGCCCCTTTTCCCCCTGAGCAGGCAGAGCTGTGCCATGGCACCAGCGCAGCTTTTTCCTTTGGTTTGGGCTTTGTTTCCACAGTTTCAGTCTGTGCAGATTGCAGTGTCTGAGCTTCGTGTTTCAGTCTGAGTCACAGGGTGGTTTGGGTTGGAAGATCATTCTCATTCCAACCCCCTGCCATGGGCAGGGACACCTTCCACTGTCCCAGGTTGCTCCAAGCACCGTCCAGCCTGGCCTTGGACACTTCCAGGGGTGGGGCAGCCACAGCTTCTCCGGTCAAAGTGGGATTTGAACGATTGCTGCAGGTTTTACTTGGTTAAATGTTGAAGAACCCCAAATTTTTCCAACTAAATCGTTTCAGTCTTGTCTTCATTTTTCTTCTCTTCCTTTTGAGGCATAGGAAAAAGAAAAAGTACACAATGTTACTGCATTTTACTGTAAAACTGAAATTCCTTTGGAGTTTGCAGAGCCCAACAAAGGCTACTCCATTCCACTTTTAATTGAAGGAGCAATTACGACACCCAGTTGCACACAGTTAAAAGCATCTCCCGAAGCTGAGGCCATGATTAATTTAGGAGACTTTGGGGAGCCTCGAGTGTGCCCAGGATGAGCTCCCAATTCCCCCTGCAGACCTTCACGTGGCTCTGCTTGCTGGGGCACGACTGCAATTTGTGCGGGCTTTGCATTTTTCCCTTCTCCAAGCTCTCCTTTGAACATCCTCGTGATCTGTCCTCTGACGCGTTCTGCCCCTTGGCTCAGCCCATGGCACTAACCCCTAACACCTCCTTGTCACAGAGGTGAGACGTTTTCTCTCCCCCTGAGGTGTTTTGCTGACAATTCCACTCGTTATTGTTTCAGTGACACATCCAGGAACTTTGATTTTGGGGAAGATCAGAGACCCCGTGGCTGAAACTCAGGAGAAAAGTCACAAAAAACGTTGCTCAGGATCAAAGAGGGTGATCAGAGAAGGGAGCAAGATAATTTAGGGCAATGCCAGAGACTTTCCTGAGATCTTTTACCGTGGAGAAGTTACGGCTGGTCCCTGGAGGGGCAAGAAAACGCGACCTCAATGTGAAGAGAAGGGTGAGAGCAGCTCTAGAGAGGCAACAAAGCATGGGGGTTTATCTCAGGCAATATTCACCTGCAGACAGAAAAAAATAATTAAAAAATAGCATAATAAAAAGCCCCACATACATTTCAGACTCAATGAGATAAATGCCATCAGTGGAACTGCTGGATATTTCCAGGGAAGCCCAGTCAGGTTGGCTGCGGCTGGAAAAAGCACAGTACGACGTGTTCATGGTGATTTATATTCCAGTTTCAGAAGTTTGAAAGAGTTTCTGTGGCGTGGCTGGTTGTTACATCAGTGACCGAACCCAGTCCCAACCTCTCCCCGAGTTAAGCAGCCTTGGAGACAAACATGAACTTCCAAGGGAATGTTGCAGAGCTGGGAAGCAGCGGTTCTTTCCTGCTGATCTGTTTTGGTTCGAGCAGGTCAGGAAGGAGAGATTTCCTGCTTTAACGTTTCACAGTGAGGGGAGCAGGAGGGGGGGAACCCCCATCTCTTAACAGCAGCATCCATAATTTTAACGTTGTTTGGCTGATCAGCAGAGCCTGTGAAGGTCCAAAGGCCCACGTGGCTTTTGACTCTTTGATTTTTGAAGCCCGAAAGGAAAGGAATGGGGAGGAAAAGGTGAGATGGGAGAGCACCCCTGAGGCTGGATGTGGATACCTGAGCTGGGACAGGGTCAGCAAAAGCCTGGAAATGAGGGGGGTGATAAGGATTCTCTGATGAATCTGCCAAACCCCTCGAGCTGCCCTTGAAAGGGAGACTGAAGGTTCTGAGCAGCCCCCAGGCAGGACAAGAGCCTTAGGAATTTGATTGACGTACCTCTATTTATATTTAAAGTATTGGTGTGTTTTTTTTCTTTTCTGTGTGTTGTTTAGTTTGGGATTTGTTTGAGGGTTTGCTTTTTTTTTTTTTTTAATTGCCCAAAAGAGTTTAGAAGAGAAGTGTAAAGCAATGCCTCAGGAAAAGAAGAACTGTCAGCAGGGGAACAGTGCCAGGAAAATAATGAAAGGATATATTGGTGAGCTGGAGAGACAGGGAGATGCAGGATGCCTGTCACCCCCCTTTCTCTTCCATCTTATTTTCTGAGTTTCATATATTTAGATTAAAGAGTTCTCCAGCATCATCTTGTGCTAATGCAAGAGACCACGAGTCTATGACAATAAACCAGGAACATTTAATGCAATTCCAATCCCTGACAGTTCCTTAATGCTGCTTATCCTGCCTTTCCTTTCAAGATTTAGTCATCCTAGATTTCCTTCCAAACGTGAATGAGGTGGCTTAAATCAGACCGTAAATTACGCTTCCAGTTATTATGTGCTTGCTAATCAGGATGGAAATGAAAAGTTGGTTGTCAACCAGGGCTCTTTCCCACAATATCCAGGAAAGTATCAGGATTAGGCAGTTTAACAACAAAAGGAAACCGGATTGCACCTTGAGGAAGAAAGAAACAACCTGCTAGCCGGGAAGAATAGAGGAACAGAGATTTATTTTTTTTTTGCCAAATAAGCTTAAAAAAAATAAATATACTAATAATTAAGAGGGTCTGCGAGTGAAGCTGGTGAGGACAGAACTGTGATGCTTCCTGTTAGTAAATACAAAGAATAGGCTCTAACAGGGCTCCAGGGGAAAGCAATAGCTTGGGAATAGCCTTGGGAAGAAAGACAAACACACACAGAGGATGCAAAAACAGTGTGAAAAGTGATTCATGGGGACTTGATGCTATTCCTAATTGTTCAGGCTTCATTGTGTTAAAGCCTTGCTCCGAAGTGAACAAAGAGTGCTGATTTCAAAGCAGGATTGCGGGGCCGGGCAGGGCTGCGGGGAGCAGGGAACACCTGCGGGAGCACGGGGAGATTTCCTGGGATATCCCAGGTAAGCCCCTGCTCAAACACGACCTCGGGGAGGGCAGAGGGATGACTGTGCCGAACAGCCCTGCAGATGAGACGTATGGGGACTCCCAGCCACGGGATTAAGGGTCAGCAGCATTTGGAGACCTGTCAGGGAAGGGCCAGTCCCGTCCTGGCTTGGCTGGAATTTTGTTCCTGTGGCCGCAGACTCGAAACTCTTCAGATGTGTTTTATGGGTCTCCTAAGTTGAAGGTGCCAGGAGCTCTCCAGGCTGGGTTAAAGCTCTCTGCTCCCTTCCAGAGAGGATGAGCTCTGTGTTCAGGGAAACAGCTCCTTGTGCGGTGCAGAGCCAGAGTGGAGGCTGGCTCGGCGTGAGCGGGGCTGGGGTTTGGTGGGATCCCTGCCCCTGGATCTGCCCTCCTGTCTTTCATCGTGGAATCTCAGGTCTGATCTCATGTCTTTCGAGTTCCTGGACTCCTCAGCCGTGTCCATTCTCAGGCTACCCTGAACTTGCTTCGTCCACACAATTTGTGTAACAAAGATCGCAGAATTCACTCCTGCCACAACTTGGAAGTTCTCCAGGAGATATCAGGGAAAATCTGCCTTGGTGGAGTTAATTTGAGACTTACTAAAATCTGTGAGCTCAGAACCTGTTTAATGCTTGTGGTGTCACTCAGGCAGGAGGGAAAAGGGAAGGATTTTGTGATCATTGGTTGAGATTTTGATCATTAACCCCCCCCATAACAAATTCAAACAATATATTTTACAGATCAGAGCTGTCCTACTTTTCTGCCCGTGTTGCCAATTGACCTCTCTGACCTGACTAGCAGGAAAAATCAGGAGAGCACACACAGCCAATAAATATCCGAGATTAAAGGCATGTGTTTAATATTTAGTCATCTTGAGCATAGATGGATCTCCAGATAGAATTACATGCAATATTTTGGAAGCTCTCAGTGATTTGGAAGTTTGTGTTTGCTCATTTTTTAGGAAAGCAAAGGGCCTTCTTGGCAAGAAATCTGTAAGGAAAGGCACATGCCAACAGCTGAGGGAAAGTTCTCGGGGTGGGAGGGAAGGGCTTCAGGATTGTACCCCAGAGGACAATCTTCTCTGCTGTGTCTGCTCTGATTCCACATGAGTCAACTAATGAAGCTTCTGCTCTTGGGACAAATCTGTGGTTTTATGTTGCTCGTGGCTTGGGCCGCTCTTTAAAGCGGGGAGTGAGGAATGTTCATCACTCACATTTTATTAGTGTTCTCTGAACTTTCAACATTTACATTTGAAAGCGTGAAAAGAAAAACACTGGGAAGTTGTTTTCAGCAATAAGGCCATGGAGACACTTGTGCATTTATAACCCACATACATTTGTTGCTCCTGACTGGAGATTTTAAAATTATATCGAGGCAACCAAATGAAAACCAACTCAAGCACAGCACAATCCCCACCTTTGCAGTTGCTTCTGAAGCTTGTTAAGAAACTCAGCAGGTCAGAAAAGGTGTCCTCTCTCATCCACAACACTTGCATCCATTTGCACAATTCAGTTTAAATAATTGATGGAAAAAAACGTGGCTGGACCAACATCCACCACGGGGATACAAGGACCAGCCCTCTTCTCTCCATCCAGTGTGGGTGGGTTCACAGAAGGGCATTTCAACCAACAGATATCCCAGTACTGACAGGTTGAGGGCTCAGTTTACAAACATCAGTGACCTCTGTGTCTCCTGAAAGTCCCTGGTGTCAGGGCAGCCTCTCTGACCCTGCCTGGGACAGGTTTGGAAGCTCAGAAAGGTGGAGGGGACCATGAGCAGGAATGTCACATCCCAGAATGAGTCCTCAGCCTCAGCTGTGGCTGCAACAATTAAAATAAACTCTGCCCACCTTCATTTTAAGGATGATTTCATCCTATTCATTGTCTTGTGCTCCAGCTCTTGGCACTGGAACCAGACCAGGGGAAGCTGGGGCTGATCAGCTTCTTTCCAGCTTGCACACTGAGAAACTGCTTTGTTGCTTGTTTATAAAATAGTTAATCTTGCCAGAGCTTTTATTTCTCTTGTACAGTCTCTTTTGACCCCTCTGGTTTCTTTCCGTGCTCCTACCCTGATGAGTGGCATGTTATTATCTTCCCTTGCCTCACACTCAATTGCCTCTAGGCCAGGAACCCTTCGCACAGCTCAGAGGTGGCAGGGCTGACCTCTGCACAATTAACTCAGCTCCAAAGGCCGCTTTGCTGCAGAGGAGGCAGGAATGATAAATACTTTGCAGAAGAAAATCGGTCGTAGGAACTGGAGGAGAGGCACCGAGGAGGAGAAGCCGCACTTGAACAGCTCTGGCTCACAGAAAGGGCTTGTTGATGCGTCAAGGATTGGTAATCACAATTCCAAACTGGAATTTCAATTTTGAATTAAAACAAAAACAAACCCCCCTAAAACAACAACAAAACAACAATCAAGTCCCAGTTGCTTTCTTGCCCAATACAGTTGGACTCGAGGTCTTTCCCAACTGAAACAATTCCTGGGAGAAAAACCAGTCTGTTCTGGCCCCGATACAGCTGGTTACACATCTCCGCTTCAACCCCCAGAAAGAGCCAAGTGTTTATGACCTTCAGCAGAACACAAGCCCAGCTTTATGACCTGTGGAAAGCTCGAGCCGCAGTGATGCATCGGGTCACCCAAAAACGCAGAGCAGAGGCAGCACCAGGGCCGGAGCAGCACGGTCCCCGTGGCTTCACGGGCTGGCTGCAGTCAGAGATCCCTGGAAATGTCCTGCTGGGTCGGGGCTCGACAGAGAAGATTCAATTTGCTCCGTGGTCTGATGACACACCATCAAACCAGGAGCGTCTGAGGCAGAGGCAGCTGAGCTGGTGGTGAGGTTAAAAATGGGAATTCTGGCACGAAAGGCGGTGAACGGGAGAGGGATGAGTCAGGTCGGGGCTGAGAGTGAGAAATGCTCCCTTGTGTTCCTGCAACTGTCAGCTCTCGTTCACCCCCAGCGTGAACTCTCTGGAGCAGGAGCTGGGCAGTCCTAGTACAGGCCTGAGCACTGCCTTGGGACAGCCTGGGCTTGCTGCGCTCCAGGTGCCTGATTTTGGGGTTCTCTGGGCGTTTGTGACCCTCCAGGTTTTGTCAGCTCAGGCAGAATTCTTGAAATAGTTGGGGGGGGGGGGTGTTGGGAGCAGGTTGGGGGAAAATGTCCTTTGATAAAAAATTTCCAGGGTGGAGCTTCTCCTTAAAACTAGAAAGAGGGCAAGCCCACAGTCTGTGGTGGCAACAGCCCTTCTGTGGGATGCAGAAGCAAGGTAGAAGGACCTACAGATCATCTATATTTCAGGTGATTACCTCAATTCCCAGGCTCTTCCTCAGTCCCTGCTTTGCTCTCTGCCCTTTCCCTTCACAGGAAGAAGCTTTACCTTGATTTTATTGCAGAAAAGCTGCTTTGTAAAGGTCTGGAACAGTCTCATGGCAGAGGAAAAGCGCTTCCTGGGCAAACCTGACAGTATCAGAGAAGCAAACCCCCTTTGCTCTTCAGGGCAGGTGCCGTCTGTGCTGCCGCAGCAGATGATGCAGGTTTGGGGGCAGCTGAGGTGAAGGGAAGCCTTTACCTGAATTTATGGGTCAGTTTTGGAGGTTCCTTCCGCAGAGTTTGAGAATGTTGAAAGCAGGAATCTCTTCCTTCGTGTCAGGTCCTAAATCAGTGGGGAAAATACTCAAGCTCAGAGGTAAAAGGATCAAATCCAGCATTTCTCTACAGGTTTTGGCTGAAACGAAACGAAGACATCCTCACCTTGGCCATGTCCATCTTCCCACTTGGAGAGGGACTTTTTTTTTGATCTCCCTTGAGCCACAGTGTGAACTTTCCTGGGATGGGACGCTGGAGTATTTTGAACGGTAGCTGTTGCTGTGCCGCCTAAAATGAGCTGTACAAGAATAGCCTGCTCCCCAAAATACATGTGGTCTTTGAGTTCCAGGTCTTATAAAAGCTTTTTTGCCCGTGGAGCACGTGCCAGAGGGAAAGTGCCCCTCTGATTTCCGCCAAACACTCCTTCAGCTTTACCTGGTTCCCTTTTTCCCCCCCCCCCCCAGTGAAATTTTTAGACCTCACCTGTTGACACAGGCATTAGAGGGTTGGGGTTTGTGTGTATGTAGGGTTTGGGTTTGTTTTTTTTATCCCTTGTTCTCCTAAAGGAAAATGACTCGAGATGTTTTGGAGAAATGACACGGGGGGCAGAAGCTGTGAAAATACCTTTGACATACTTTTAAGGGTGGGAAATTTCAGATCCTGACAAGCCTTTGTGCCCACAATACAGTGGCTGGCTGGAAAGAGGCTTTGTTTATAGCTTGCTTTATTTTGTGAGACAGGAGCTGGAAACTTCCCAAGTCTTAGGGGGAATACCAAGCATTGAGCCTGGCCAGAAATAGAGCCACAGCTTAGGACACGCTGAAACAAATGGAAGACAAAGTGATGACCCAGATCCAAGTTATTAAGGGTAAATACATATTGACAAGATTGGGGATTAGGTGGAAGGTACTTACACAGCGAAGGAACCGTCTACGCTGTGTGCCAAGGGAAGTTCAGGCTGCAATCCGGGGCTTCCTCAGGGCAGCTGATTTTTCATTAAAAAGAAGATAACCAGCTCTAAAGAAAAAAAAAAAAAAAAAAAAACCAGAACCCAAACCCTCCTCCTTTCATTTCTCCCAGCACCTGCTGTGTTGTGAACTCAATGTGACCGGGGCACCAAAACACCAGGATAAAGCTGGCAGGGGATGTCTGTCTGCCCCAGGCAGGGCTGGTGCCGCGTAAGGAGGTGGCTCGTGGAGATGTCACATGTGTGTCCCTCGCAGGAGCTTTTGTTCCTCGGTTCACCTTGGAGTGCCCCTCCCTCTGTGCCTCGCAGCCCTGTCTGCTCACAGGCTTAGCAGAGCCTTCCGTGTCTGGGGATGCTATTAAGAACGACCCAGGAAAGAGGGAAAATAGAGGTTCCTAAAATAGGGGTTGAAGGAGGACAAAAGATTTTCATTAGCAGTTTTAAGTACGTGAGCACGACGCGGATGAGGCGATAAGAAAATCAGGGCTGAGGAAGCAGGTGGAAAATGATTCCGAGAGGAGATAATTGTGGCTGAGCTAATCTGCCCCATCTCTTGGCTGAATGAAGAGTCTGAGCCTTCAGCAAATCATATTCCTCAGTTTACCCGCTGTTTGCCGCTCGTTATTTCCTTTTTACTGCTCGCACAGACCCGCTGGTGAAGGGAGACCTGGGATGCCACACGAGCTGAGCAGGAGCTCTGCGTCCCCACCACACCTGCGGGATGAGGTGGACATTTACTGCGATCTCAGCACAGATTTGTTGGCATGGCACATGGCTCATAAACCAGATGTCAGCAACGACCTGGTTCCAGCAGCTGTCGCACAAACGCTCGTTTCCCTGCGCAGATTCCCCCGCGTGGGAATATCTGTGAGGGGGCTCTCAGTGTGCTCGGGTCAAGCCTCCTTGTTGGGAAACACTGTCAGATTAGGAAACCTCAGTTCTTTCTCAGTTGGATTAGCTGACAATATCCCGGGTCAAGAAGCATGTTGGCTCACAGAAAGCCTCCTGACATTGTTCGGGCTATATTTAAGGCTGTTTAAATGCTTAAGGGTGCAGACAGATCCTTAGGTGCTCCTGAAAATCCCACCAGGCATTCTTAGAACTGCTGTGCGAAGATCTCCAAGTTCAATTTACCTAGTGGGTCTGGGAAAAAGATAAGAAAGACTAGAGATTATTTGTTCTGGAGCAGAAACAGAACATTTAACCGAAGTGAAAAATCTTCCTTCAGACTGAAGTGCTGCTTCATTTACGCTTTAGCATTTTTTAATGGAAAGATTCAGTTTTAGTGATGCTGAAATAAAACTTGAGACTTTTCTGAAGTGAAAAATTGGCTAGAAATGAATTTCAAACATACTTTATTGTACTGTACTCTGCTTTTTTTCCCCCACAGTTTCTTTCATGGAATAACAGAAGAGTTTGGGTTGGAAGGGAACTTTAAGAACATCTCACTCCCCTGCCATGGGCAGGGACACCTCCCACTAGCCCAGGTTGCTCCAAGCCCCATCCAGCCTGGCCTTGGACACTTCCAGGGATGGGGCAGCCACAGTTTGGGGCAGCCCAGGACGTGGGTGGATTCTGGGCTGCCAACACACTCACTGCTGGGTTGTCTTGACCTTCTTGTCAACACCAACACCCCTAAGCTTTTCTCCTTAGGGTTGCTCTCAATCCAGTTTCCAAAACTGAATCTGTAGCCTCTGACTTTGAAGCTCTTTAGACTTCAAACTGCTGGACAGACACAGCTCGGGGGCATCTTTGAGCTGTGATTTACGAGCTGTCCCCCCAGGGCTGGCAGGTCTCTCCATGCCCAGGGATGGAGTGTTCTGGAGGCTGCAGCACGAAGAGACCCGCAGCTATTTTCATGCCCTAACAGAGGGTATTTTCACAGCAGAGTGAGCAGGAAGTTATTGTTGCAGCTTACCTTGAATAGACAAAGGGGAAATCACCAGCAATCCCAGCACAAGCTCCTGCTCCTCCAACATCCAACCATGGCAGGAGCTTCTGGGGCTCAAAACAAACACGCAGGTCCGCTCTATTGTTCCAAGGTTTTCTATAGCCCTTGCTTGTTTAAAACTGGTTTGGGAAGGCTGCTAGCACAGAGCCAGGCTTTGTGTTCCTCCGTGTGTGTGTGTGTGAGCTCAAACTTGATCCCATTCAAGTTGGGAGTATATAAAACAAAAAAAAAAAAAAAATCCATCATTTTGTTTTTCGTGCTGGGGGGAGGGGGAGGGGTTGTTGTTGTTGTTTTTGTTTCAGTTTTGAGTCAGCTTCCTCTGTTTACTTTCCAGCCTGCCCTGGTGCTGTGCTCACTTCTGGTGTTTACTGCCTTTAACAGCTGCAAAGCTCCGGGAAGGTCTCACCAGCTCTTCCTGTGCGTCTCCAAAGGGTGCCCTGAAATCCCGGGAAAACACGCGGTGATCAGAACCCTCCTGCTCCCCCTCTCCTTGCTGGTCCTGATTAAATCCATAAAAGCACATTGTAAATAGTGGGTCCGGCAGCTTCCTGGAAAAGGACTCAAAGTCCTTTCAGGCAGCACCTGACACAGACACCTGAACTATCCTCGCTGATCAGGGTTTATTGTGTCCAACATCTGCTCCGTAACTGCTGCTTTCAGCACTGGGGTATCCTCTGCTAAAGCGAATTATGAAGGGGTATCCCAAGCCCTGACACATCCCACACATCCCTTTGGGATAACCAGCAGAATCTGCTTTGTGGGGACTCACTCACTGATGCATTTTTCATTCCTTTCTGTGAAAATGGAGCTGCTCTCACAGGGCAGAGTGGCACAGAGTGTGGGAACTGCTGTGACACACACAAAAGGCAAGAGGTTTTTTGCCTGCGAGACGCCATTCCCAAGTGCTGAGAGCAGCCCCAAAGGAATGCTGTGTGGGATCATCAAATCACAGAATGATTTGGGTTGGAAGGGGCCTTTAAACTCCCCCTTAGTCCAACCCACCTGCAGTGAGCAGGGACATCTTCCAGTAGACCAGGTTGCTCAAAATCCCACCCAACCTGGCCTTGAATGTTGCCAGAGATGGGGCATCCACGGCCTCTCAGCACAACTTGTGCCAGTGTTCACCACCACCACAGCAAAACACTTGTGTTTCTGTCTAATCAACCCTCCTGCAGTTTAAAGCCACTGCCCTTCACACAGCCCAGCCCCTCTTCACCTGGACTGACTCCTTGATCAGGATGACAAAGGTGGGTGCTGACGGTGCCACACATCAAAATCCATCCCAAAAAGGCATTTATTTCCTCTGCTGCTCTGGCTGAGCGGAAGTTCTGCCAGGTTGGGTTATTTAAAGGATGTAAAGCAACTCTGAGCCCTATTATAAAAGCAGCAAGGGGGAAAAAAAAAAAAAAAAGAAAGAAAAAAAAAAGGCAAAAGAGCAGTTTGCATTGTCTCTGCTCTTTTGCTGGGGAAGCAGCACCACCTACCACCCACTCCCACCCTCCAGCTGACAGCCAGGGAGGGGGGCATTAACTTCTTGGCAAAGATGGGGGCTGATATTACCATACTTGGCTCACATCCTCCTGCCTGCGCTTTCTTTACCGTTAAAATTGCTCTCTCTCAAACGCAAGCAAACTCCTTTAGCATTTCTGAAAGAGGGGAGGAAGCACTTCCAGAAAAATAGGTCCTAAAATGTAGCCTAGGCTTGTAATTCCATTATTTTCCATGGTGTCAGCGTAGCCAAAGGAGTCACCTGCTCCATTTCACTTGAACTGGTGTAGAATGCCTTGACCGGCACAGCTTATTCCAGTTTGTAAAAGCAAAATAAGAGATGGTGGGGATTTGAGATAAATAAGAGAAATAAGAGAAATAAGAGATTTTGGGGATGGTCCTGTGCAGGGATCGGACTCAGTGATGCCTGTGGGCTCCTTCCAACTCAGGGTATTTTATGACTGTGTTATCCTGTATCAATGTAAAGGAGTTTTATCACTTTTCTGTGGCTGAGGGGGAAAAAAACACACTCATCCCCTGCACGTTGTGCTCCCAAAGCACTGAGGCTTGAAAGGCCTGAAGCATTAGAGCACCACGCGCCACTTAAACCCCCTTAAGTGCCATTAAAATCTTTATTTTCCCGATTTCCCTGTGTTCACTGGAGGGTGTGGGCAACCAGCAGCAGCAGTGTTAAAGCAGTGCCTCTCTGGAAGACATGAGAGACGAGTGTCATCAAACAAAACCAGGAAAGAGGGAGAGGAAGGGCAGCCTCGTGAAGGACAGGAAGGTGGACATTAAAAACAAGGAAGGCACGAGAAGGATGGACCCATCAGACTGAAATAGCACACGTGAGAAAAGGCTCCCAGCAGCAAATGTGGACTGTCTGACACGGGAGATGGGGCAGCAGGAAGGGGGTGCAAAAGGGGCACCAGAGCCTTCACTGGAAACATTTCACTCTCAGGACCTCCGAGCTATTTTGCAGCAGAAGTGAGATGGAAAAAAGGCATTGAGAAAGTTGCTGTCAGGCAGCAGGGCTTGTTCTCTCCTCCGCCTGCAGGTATTTGGGGGGCTGAGCTTTCTGAGCCTCTGAGGCTTTTCTTCTTCCATCGCTGACAGCAAGGAATTCAGAAAGCACACAAGATGCCACATTAGTTAAGAGTTGGTTTTATCTTTTTGGCTGTGGTTTTGCTTCTTTTTTTAACTGTTTCATCAGAAGGGGTGAGGGAGGGGAGCCAGGTGACATAAAGAGCAAGACAAATGCCTTTGGTTCCTTATCAAGACCCCATAATGAAGTTATCTCGTTGTTACTGGAACATTTCAGGGCTGGACCCTGTGTGTGCTGGGCAGTTGTGCTTTGTAAGGAATTAAATAAACTGCTGATTGTGCAGGATGAAGTTAAAATGCAAAGTGCAGCCCAAGTATGTTGAAGGGAGAGGGAGGTTTGGATTTTTCTGAGCAGAAAACAAAAGGTGAAAAACTCCACAGAAATCCTCTGAAGTGCCCACATTTACCCACTGAAAGATTTCTCTTCCCCTTTGAGAACTGGGTCGGGATTCGTTTTAATGTTTAACAGAGCAACGACATTCAGGTTCTTTCTCCTTTTTAATAGCTTTGATTACTATTTTTTTTCAATCATTCACTCACAAATCCACCAATCTGGGCCCACTGGCTCAGGACCATAGAAAACAATGGCTAAAATCCCATACATGCTTTGGCCTGCACTCAACATCCAGTACATTCATTTATGCTAAATTTACTTCTGTTTTCAATATTTCCAGTGTGCCCTAACCCTTGTGACCTACAATCTGCTGTAAATCCCTTTTACTACTCCCTGACATGTGACTTTATAAATCACACACGGGGCACTGGGATGATCCCATAACCGAACCCGGTATTTAGACTACAATTGAAAGGTCATAATTCTGGGCATGTTTAAAAGGCAAAGCTTGCAAGAGCAGTTAGCACATGATTCAATCTCTGACCTTAAAAGCAAAAGGAAACCAAGGTTCCTGCTCCCTCCCCATTACTACGCACACATCATTTTATTTAAAACACTGCATTCAGCAGGGGGCTGAAGGAGTTTGAATTATTCATTCCCCAGAACCCACATCTTGGAAATATCTGGCACCAGCAAATGCTGCAGTGCTCTGAAATTCAGAGGGGTCTGAGGGTGTGTAGCTCCGGCTGCTCCCCAAGGCCTTTCCCAGAGGAGGGAAAGGCTCCACACATTTTCATGCCAGGTTTTGCTCCTTGGAGACCTCAGAGGTTTTGCTGTAGCTGGAGGAAAACTGCAAAGCTGAGTCGCTGTACCATCAGTCAGGGTATTGTGACTGTTTTGTCTGACAGAGCTCATCAAAGTGTCTTGGAGATTTGGGGTAAAATGGGAGAATTCAGCTTCCCTTTGGAATCGATGGAAAGGGCCGTGTTAGCTGCCCTACAGTTGATTCTTGGGGTGGATTTGGGAAGGGCTCATTTTATCGTCTGTTCCTGAGGGATAAATTGGAAATGCCTGTTTGTTTTGTGGACTTGAAAAGGAGACTGGGAGGACACTCAAGTGGGGACACTTCCAATGCAGACGCTACCGCTGGGAGGATGAGCCCACTTTTTATGCCTGAGGCACATCAGGAATCATCAAGTCATAGAGTGGTTTGGGTTGGAAGGGACCTTAAAGCTCATTTCCTTCCACCCCCTGCCATGGGCAGGGACACTAGCCAAGGTTGCTCCAAGCTCTGTCCAGTCTGGCCTGGGACACTTCCTGGGATGGGGCAGCCACAGCTTCTCTGGGCGTATCCAATCCCACATATCCAGCCTAAACCTCCTCTCTGCCGGTGGGAAGCCATTCCCCTTGTCCTGTCACTACCTGCTCGTGCCAGCTGAACCCTGGTCCTGATCAGTGCTCAGCACCCTGTGAAGGTCTCCTCTCTTGCTGTGTGGGCACTGTCCCTGTGCCTCCAGCTGTGCTGGTGTGATCACACCAAGCCAATTGCTTGAGTTTTGCAGGTCTGAACTTGCAGTTCCCCCCCAGTCTGCGTTTTCCCTGCTCATCTCCTTGCTCACTCCATCATTCCCAATCAGCTGAGAGGCTGATCACCTGCAGAAATCAATTTGTTTTGGGTGCAGGAAGGCAACATGCTGTGTGTGTGAAAAACCATTCCCGTGCAGACTGATCTGTGAGCAGAGAGTGTGTGATTCTGAGAGTGAAAAACACTGCTGCTGCTCTCCCCATCAACCACTCAGCAAGGCTCTTATTTACCACTCTCCTCACCTGCTACCCTGTAAACATTCGGCTTGCCTTTCACTCCTGCAGCTTTGGAAGCACTTCCAGCCACTCCGCAGGAGAGGCAGATTAAGATGTTGTAGGTCAATAAAGAGGGAACCCAAACCGGTCGCAAAAATAACGACTGCAAACCGAAACAGAAACACAAACCTCCAAAAATTCAGAGCTTTTCTCTTGGCAACTTCTGTAATAACAGACTACTGCTCCTAACATTGCATAACATGAGAGAACATTCCTCACTGCAGAGTGATGTAATGTGACATCTGGTATGTGGAAACCTCAGCTATACACTCGATATATGTTGCCTTGACTTGTTACGCTACTTACAGGATCCTCTGTGTGTGGAAAGCGTGTGTGGCACCCCAGCCGGTGCACAGCTCTCCTGGGGCCTGCATTCCTGCTGCTGGCACAGCCTTTGGCTGCCTTTTCTTGCCCAATTTCATCCAATTTCCACTTACAGTCCTTCTGCAGTTGCCTCTCAGCCAAAAGCCTCTTATATGACCCCCTTTCATGTATGGGAATTGCAGCATGTAGAAATAATCCGTATGTTCTTCATCTCCATTATCAATTTTATGGATTAATACACTATTTTAAAGTGTCTTTCGAAGATCTGAGAAATGTTTTACATGGTGTCCCTCACAGGGCACTGCCTGGCTGCAGAACTTTCCCTCATTGCCTGCCCTAAAATGTACAAGAACAATGCTTATACGGTGCCCTACAATTGAATTTCTTTTTAATTTAATTTTAATTATATAAAAAGATATTAAAAAAGACATGTTTTGAGGTCCAGATACACTCAGTGTCCTTCCTGAAAATTCAGTATCCAGCCCACAGGCTGCTGATGGACAGACTTGTATACAGGAGCCGGGGTGAAAGAGAAGACATGATGGAAACACAGCTGGGGCTTTCCAAAGTGTTCACACTGGGCTAAGCATTCCCACTAAAAGCACTGGGACTGCAAGGAAACCTGAGCTGGCTTTGCAGAAATGGCATCTCTGTCCTTGCAGCCCTCGCTCGCTGCCCTGTCCCTGCTGCTCCTCCAGCCCTGGGACTGATTCCCCCAACGAAACCTGAGCCAAGGATCTCCCACCTTCTATTTTTATTCCAGGCTTGGATCACTCTGGGTTTCCAGAAGGATTTACCTTCTAGGCTGTGTTACAAACACCTTTCACACTCCCTTCTCACCTTTTCCCCTCTCACCCAAATCATTTTTACCATCTCTCCTGCCCATGGGAGGATCCTGTTTCTGCATTAACCCCACGTGCAGGTGGCTGGTCCAGCTCCTCCAGTCCTGCAATGGCCATGAATTCCCTTCCACTTGCCCTGCTGTTTGCTGGTTTGTCTCTGGGGCACTGAAGGGAAAATGACACCTGGATAGCAACTACACCATGGGAACTTCAACTAAACTCTGCCTTTGATATTTTTCCTGTCCCTCACCTAGAGATAGGGGGGGAAAAAAAAGGCAGGGAAACAAATGCCTGTTAAATTTCACCTGCGCCCTTCTGCTTGTTTGATAAAGTGCAATTTGAAAGGCATAAACAGATCAAAATCTACTCCCATTCAGCCAAAAACAGTGGGACAAAGTTACAGGATGGTAAGACTGGAATTAGAATCAGTGAATCCCTGCATGGTTTGAGTGTGAAGGGATCTTAAAGACCACCTTGTTCCACCCCCTGCCAAGGGCAGGGACACCTTCCACTAGCCCAGGTTGCTCCAAGCTCTGTCCAACCTGGCCTTGGACACTTCCAGGGATGAGGCAGCCACAGCTTCTCTGGCTGTGCCAGTGCTTCACCACTCTTACAGTGAAGAATTTGTTCCTCATATCCCATTCTAAATCTACCTTCTCTCAGTTTAAAGCCATTACTCCTTGTCCTATCCTCACACGTTGCTTTCCAAGCCAAAACATCAGTCTGTTTCTAATTAACAGTGATGATTTACATCATATAAAGGCACTTCAACACAATTAAGTGTCTCCCACCCTTCAAACATTCTGACAGCTAAGATCCCACCACAAAAACATTCTGTAAAAACTCTGCATTGCATCCTGCTCTGCTCTGGGAGCTCTCCCAGAGGTTCTCACACCTTCTGTCTGACAGCACCTGACCCTCACACCTTGCCTGAGAGCACCTGTGCTGCTCCCCAATGGGTGATTGCTCCAGGACATGCACAAGCTGTTCAAGCAGTTCAGTCACAGACACAGGTGATACCACTCCAGCCCCTCTAAAAGTCCTGCCAAAAGGTTTTCATCAGGAAGCACACAGGGCAGTGATTCCTATGGCTGCCTTTAGCTGCTGCACACTCCTCCTCAGAAACCTCTCTCATCCCTCCTCTGCTCCCCAGCACCTTGTACAACTCGATTAAAACCTGTCAGACTCAACTTGCTACAGGACTTCCCAGTTGACTCAAAGCACTTTCCTGCCCATTGTAACAAATACAACTCGAGCTATTCCGGTTTCTTCCTCAGTCGCCAGCTGGATCCTTTGGTATCCTAAACACTCGGATTTACACCGGAATCACCCGGAGATCTTTGTCGCACTTTTATCTTCACTTACCCCCTCTGTAATCTCCTCCCACCTGAGCCTTGCTCTGCATCGTCCCCAGCAATGGCAATGAGGGAACAGATCTCCGAGCTGCTTTGCATGACAAAGTATCAGAAACCACACAAACCTGAGCGCATTTCTAAGCTCAGCAGACCATTGTGCTCATTCCTAACTATAGACATTGTTCACTGGGCTCGAGACTTTACGGGTGCTGCACTACCCTGAGGTTCTGAGAGCTGTGAAATTAATAATAAAATATCTTGGGCAGCCCAGCATGAAGGCAAGAAGATTGCATATTAGCATTAAGTTTTATTCAGGTTTGCCCAGAGGGCAGGAGTGTATCCTATTGTTAAGGGAAGGAAAAAGAACTGAAAAAAGTCCCAAGATTTAAAGAGTCAGGATGAGTATTCAAAACCAGGTACAGTTATTCCATATATTACAACCAGCTCACAAAAAACCATCCACCTCCAGTGTTTGCCTGGAGCTGTACACGTAGGGGTTAATTCACAGTACAAAGATTTACACAGTTCAGGAGACCAGCTCACTGTCCAAAGCATGACTTGACCTCAGAGTATAAGACCTAGTGAGGCCTGAGTGCCACCAGGTAGATTACTCAGCCCAGGGCTCCTGCTGGAAACAAAAGTTATAAATAGGATTTGAAGGACCACGAGATGTGGTCAGCTCCAAAGATGAGGATGTTGGGGAGCTCTCAGCACACTGCACTTCAGGCTTGCTCTTCCTTTACATTTAGAACATTCAAGCTCTAAGTTAGTTAAAGCCCTCAGCTTCTCACAGCAGAGACAATGTTTTCCTCCAGCATTCAGAAGGGGCATATGAAGACTCCAATCAACAAATAACACAAGAGAAACGACTTCTAACTTAAAGATTAACAGGTAAAACCCACCTCATTTCCTCCAGCCTGAATCCTCTCCAGAAAAGAAGGTATTTTTCCAGCCAGCATGCTGACCACTCAGCCCAAGGGGCAGAACTCCCCAGAAAGCCCAGGCTGTTCCTGATCCTCACAATTTATAATGATCCCAGCTGGCCCTCCCCCCTCACCTGATTAATTAACCCAAAGGTGGTTTTCCACTTGCTGGGGCTCTGTGTCTCTTTGCAAGGAAACAAAGACAAGAAGAGAAAGCTCAAGCTGGCACTCATCCAAACATATATCTTTATGTGGAAGATAATATAGCTGGGAAGGAAAAAGGACAGTAAGCTTTCCAGGACATAGTGCAGAAAAGAGTGCTGTGTAATGCACTTTTTGGGCTTTTTTGCCCCTATTAAAAAAGTCAGCAGGTTTTTCCAGGCACTTTATACTGGCTCCTTTCACAGTTCAGGGGCATCAATCACAGAGAAGCTCAGGACGAGCCCTCCTTCCCAATGAATCCACATTGAAAGCAGCAAATAGACTTGGTTACTGATGTGCACCTTTCCAGAATGGAAGCTCCAACTAAGGGCTCAAAAGCTTCCTGGGAACTCCTAGTGAAACCAATTACTTCTTTTTTAAGGTATGAGAGCAAATGGACCAAATTACAGAAGTATTAAAAATTAGGAGAGTATTTCATCACCTATAAATGCAAATACAATGCGTGCAAGTTTACAGAAAACCAAGCAAAATTACTCCCTATCTTTCTGAAACCTGAAAAGGTGGGTGGGAAGAAACAACAAAGTGAATTGATTTCAGACCTCAGCCTTTTCTCTGCAGATAAATCTTTGTTGAAATCAAACATGAGTAAACCAAATTAAAAAATCTAAACCACAAAACCCAAAGAGAATTCAATTTAGTAATGTGAGACTGAACATGATTTTGATCACCCAGTCTGGCCTATAGATTTTGCTTCACATTAAGCTGCTGAAATGACTGAATCAAAGTCTGGCACAGGGTTACTCATCAGTATTTGTCTGCAAGTCCACCAAATTGCACACTGTATTCTCTGAAGGGAGAACAGATGTCTGCTCCAAGGAGTTCAAAGGCAATGCAAAAGGTAAAGAAGGGAGAATGATTTATTGTGAACACTTTCCACGTGTTTCAGTGGTCCCACATTTTTATCTAATGCTCTTATTCTCAGCCCTCTATTTTTAAAACATCTCAGAAGGATGTGCTTGTGGTGAGACAGTGGGAAGCTCTGAAGGAGGCAAATTGAAAAGAGAAAAATTAAGAACAGTGGACAAGGTTAAGAAGGCAAGTCCCTGCACAGGGAACTGGGCTGGAACACGGACAGTGTGGGAGAGCTCTCTCATTGCCATAAAGGCACATTTTGAAATGCGGCTTTCACTGTAGGCCTGGAGCTTGTCATCAGCAGGGCTCACTGAGCTTCACTGACTCCTCTGTGCAGGACTGGCAAGCTGCAGTTTGTGTGGCCAGCACCCAACAGCACAAATGGGACCATTCCCCACAGGGGCAGCAGGAAATGCAACAGTGGAAGCAGGAGGTTCATTAGGACTGTTTGACAAGCAGGTGTTCCCTCCTTCAACAACAGTACAAAATCAATAATTCCATTATTGACAACACGTGAAGATTCGGCTCCTGGAAGAATTCCAGAGTAGATTTTCATAAATCCTGTCTGAAAACCAAAGCTGACACCTGACTTAGAGTTACAAAGCTCAACCCTGACCCAGCTCCCCATGTCTCTGCCCCTCACATACCCACGGTCTGAAAAAGCCCCTCAGTGTCACAAACTGATCATGAACCAGCACAGCAGGGCCAGGAAAAGGAGTTTAAACTGTGAGCCTCAGTCTGTTTGCTTGGCAGCTTTGAAACTTAAAGTTATATTTTTTTGCCAACTTCTGTGACTGCTCCTGTGGAATCTGGAGTCTTAGGTTTTTTTTTTAATGCAGAAAATGAGAAAAATGTGGTGAATTGGGAATGCAAACCTTTTAAATGAACATAAAGCTGCCGAGATGTCTTTAAGAGAAATTGTTGATATGGCATTTTTGTCTGAACTAAAAAAATTTTCCTCCTATCAACAGAAAATATTGACATTTTGCAGACTTCTATCTATAGAATTTTTTTTTTGCTTTTAAAAAAACAGCTGTTTTTCTTCCCAAGACAACTAAAGCTGTTGATTTATGTGAAGTGAGATCAAAACTGCAGATATAAACACCATCTGTAATTAAGAGGTTTTCTTTTCTTATTTGTTCACTGATGGAGTGGAAGGTTGGACCTTTGGTCTGCTCTAAGAGAATATAAAATGAAACCCAGTAAGAACTGGCCATCTATGATGAAGATGCCTGAAATAACTGGAAATACCATGATTAGAGAATTCACTGGGGGAGGGAAAAAAAAGGAGGAAAAAATCCCCATATTTCATTTTCTTTCTGTAAAAGCAGAAAGTTTAACACAAGCTTTTAGCTGGCAGCTAAAAGTAAAACACAAATTGTTTCTTAGGCTGAATTATCAGTACATGTTTCATAAGGATTAAGTAGTATGTTGTTATTAGAGTAATCAGTGATTCAGGATGCCAGAAGATTGGAAGATTAAACAAAAGCTAATCTCTGGAAAAGTAGGACAAAATGCTTTGTTTCTTTTTCAGGAAAAAAAATTCCCAAGGTTCTCAAAAGCTGCTTCCTCTTTGCTTCACCTCTTGGTAAGGTGACTTTTTCTCAACAGCAATACTTTCACATCTACCTCTCCCAAAACAATGCATTTCCCAAAAAACTGTAGCTACAGAACATCAGGGACCAGCAAACACCAATGTTGTTATTTTTTCGACAGCTTAGCACTAACAATAATGTATTTTCCTATAAATCAGGCAATTCTCCTGTTGCACTGGTGGTCAGACTCTGCCACAACTGGAAACGCTGGAGTTTGAAGAGGCATCAGCAAACCACTGATAAAATGCTGTGAGAAGAGATACACGTTCATTTAGCAAGATATTTAAATATTAATTTTTTTAATATATGAGGAGGGTGGTGAGTTTAGAGCCAACCTCCTAATACAAGTCTACCTCAGGTTTTCCTTTTATATTTAAGCATCAGCAGGGCTTCTCACCAAGTTCTCTATTGGAATATCAGTGGCATTCAGGAGTGATAAACAGGTAAAGACAACAGTGACAAATACAGTTCTTGGTAGGACACAAACAGAGAAACTCCTACACAATACAAAGATTTTGAAACATGGCTTAGGTTTTGGACATTGCAAAGAGATTTTAGTATTTAAGGGACCATTGACAGTTATCAACAAAAAATTGCAGGAGTTTAGCACTCAACTCATGCAGAAAATTCTGAAAGTGGTCCAAAATAGCTTTTGAGCTGTACAAATATCTCCAGTAGCTCTGAGAAGTGTTTAATGTCATGCTGTAGGACAAAGAGATGCCACCTATTAAGTAGATCTCTTGTACACTTCTATTAAAAATTGTCCTGCACAGGAAGAAACTTCCCATCCAAAGGCAGGAGATTGGCCAGGAATGGCAGAAGCTGCTCCTGGGAGGGTTTATCCAGGAGAGAGCAAAGCTTTAAAACATTTGCAATTCACACCTGAGTGATCTCTTACTTTCCCCCAGGCTCCCTCTGCAGTCGTGTTCTGCTGAGAGTCTCAATTAAACAGATGTAGCTGCTAAAATTAGTTATTTTAGCCAGGATGCCTCGGTTCAAGCCCCTCATTGGGATCAAAGGCACATCAGTGGGAATGACTCTGACAGCTGGGAAGGTCACTGAGGAGTTTCTGCTCAGTCTGCTCTGGGTCAGACCTTTCCCATGGCAATGTCTGGACCCAGCAGTTGGTAGTGGGTGCTTTTTGCCTCCAGGAAGCTCTGAGATGGATGCAGTGATCTGCTAACAACTGGAAGCAGCAGGACTGGGGTCTTAGGTCTGCACAGCACATCCCCTTCTCCTGGACTATGCAGGAAAATGTAAGAACCAACTCTGGCTTCCTGAATTGATTAATTTCAATATTCCTTGTCAGTCTCTCAGCACACGACTGTCTATCCCTCGAGACTGGAACTCAGCAGACACTGACAAGCCCTGCAGTGATAATCTGCAGGAGAAGAATGTTAAGACTACTTATCAGAAATAAAGTACATGAAACCTTCCCCTCAACGGGATTAGGCAAATTGCAGCAAGCTTAAAAACCCTTGCTCCTTTTACCTCTGTTTTGTTTTGCTCTCCATCTCCCTCATATCCCTCTATGGTACCTGACTTGACGTCGCCTTGCACCTCTTGTTGAGAAACAGGGACCAAATCAATCAATTGGGCTATCACAGACATATTGATTGTTCTTTCACAAATCAGCTCCTTGCCCCACACATTAAGAGTTCCTCGGTGGGCAGTTTTTTACCCTGAAGCCATTGCTGATTTGTAGTCCACTTTTGTCTCTACATACAATTAAATACTTTAGAAGTAATTAAATGCATCACAAAAAGCTTTCCTGTTTACCAAAAGTTGTAGCAACTGCTTGGGACTGTTCATAAGGCTTGGACTGAAAGGGCGTTAGAAATCAAGAAACCTGAATTTTATTTTTGGCATCTGTCAGAGTTCCCAATAACATGGTTATTCTGTGCCCAGTCTACTAAATGGATATGGAAAGAATTACAGTGCTCTGGTTGTGAATGATGGGTTACTCTCCTTGGTTTCTAATTTTGCCTCAGTAAATATTTCAGGTTCTGGTCTTGATGTTGTAAAATAAATCATAATATAATTATACCTTGCCAGTGTTTCAGGAGAAAAAAAGTGCATGAATTTATTATTTCTGATAAGGAGTCTTATAATAAGAGAAGCCTGAGCAAGACAAACAAATTAACTTCTTCTGTCCGTGCATTTCGCTCCAGATTAAAATGGCCAAACTCAGAATTTCAACCTGACCTACCTCATTCTGGAGGATGAGCAGACTGGTGCTCACAGACACAAGGATCATGCAGCAGGACAAGCACTTGTTCCTTTGGGAGGCAGCTGGCTTCGAGCTATCAAATACACCCAGCCCAACAGTGTGCACTGGAGCGTTTTATCTACTGTCAATGGTTATAAATTGCTTTATTTTACATAACGAAAGTGCAATTTGTAAAGCCACTGCTTGGAACTCCAGACACTGAATTTCATGTTGTAAGCTGCCTGATTTTTGTCTGTCAAGCTAAAAACCTCTCCGGAGAGGATGGAAGTCAAAGGCAGAGATTCACTCAAACTCCAGAGCAAGATTGGCATGACAGGTTGGACACAAACAGTGAGACAGAAGAGAAAAACACTCAATGGTGTGTGATAATGCTGTATGTTTGGAGTGCGGAGTGCAATTCCCTTGCAACCTTATCATTCTATAGCTCCAAACATGCCTGCTTCTCCCTCCTCTTTCCTTAGGACACAGGGAATATCTCTCCTTCAGGCCATAAATAGGGGTTGGCCTCAGGCAGCAGCAGAAGGAAAAAAGAGCAATTTGGAATGGCTGAAAGAGCTCAGATTTTTTGATTTATCCAAGCAAAAGCAAGAAGACTTGACTCTGAATTCATCCTCAGATTCAAGAGGCAGACACTTCCCTTGGACACGTTGCTGTCCACCCAACAGCTGGGAAATCGGGGCCTTATTCACCAGCCTTGATGGATAATAATCCAGCTCTTGGAGTTAATGCACCCTCACTTAGCCCAGCAGCAATCATGACCCAGACCTGGAACAGCACTTAATGCCACCAGTCATCTAAATTTACTCTGATAAATGGAATATCTCAGTGGATCCCTAACGATTTCTATTAGGAGAGTATAAAAGGCAGAGACCTGAAACATCTAAATCGCACCTCTTCTGCTGTTTGAATGATAATGGCTGTGCTGCCTGTTTGCCTGGGTGAGCTGCACAGAGCAGAACGGGACAAGCTCTGGCTGCATTTCCTCTCCCTAACACGAGAGATTCCATTTTTATTGAGCAACACTAGATCTGGGAGACATTCATGTCACATCTGGCATACTCTCAGGAAGCAAAGGCATCTGCAGCTTGAAGAAGCTGGAGCCCATGCTGGATCTGGACAGCAGATAGGCTCTCAAGATGGATTACTTTCAGCCTTCCAGTCTTTTAAATAATTTTGTCTTCTGAGAAGTTCTGAATTACCTGCCAATATTTTTCTTTTTAGCAATGGAAAAACTCATTTTAACTAATCTGCTTCCTAATCTCATTACAATTGTAGCATTCAAGAATGAAAGGGTCTCAAATTACATTAAACTCATCAGGAGACACTTGGGAAATGCTGATTTAAACACCAGATAGCAACCTGAGCCATAAACTCTGAACAATGGACTGTACTAACTAGACATGGAAAAGAGAGTTCATTTCAAATTACCTGTTTTAAAAAGACACTTCCCGTAATCACCAGACTAATTCTTCAAAGACTCAGCTCAGTTAAGGCATTTCATTTACCACTTGTGATTCCTGCTGTACTTTATTTCTGGCTCATTTCAGAGACATGGATTGCTAGACCAGTTCTGTGGAATTATAATTACCTACACAGTGATGCTTCAAGAGGGGAAGGTGTGGCAAAAATTAGGAG
The DNA here is from genome assembly GCA_035584735.1 of Pseudotriccus pelzelni. Lineage (NCBI taxonomy): Eukaryota > Metazoa > Chordata > Aves > Passeriformes > Tyrannidae > Pseudotriccus > Pseudotriccus pelzelni. Next base: position 1,928,787 of record JAWMRA010000042.1, read on the forward strand.
AGTGGAGCCCACACCTTTGACCAGCAAGAAAATGTCCTGGAAGGATGGCAAGAGTTTAGAAAAAGCATGAGCTCCAAAACAAATAGAAGCCAAATGTATTTAAAACCCTAAAGCTCAGGTCTAATATCTGTTATATGAATATCTAAATGCAGATATGGAATAATGTGCTTGATCAAATCCAGATTGCTGGTGAAAACACTCCAGAGTTTTTGGCTTAGGTTGCATCCAGTCTGAGAATGCACATTCTTACAAATAACCTTCCACAACAGTAAAGGAGAAAGAAGAAAATCCCAAACAACACTAAATTTGAATGCAATGAATTACAAAGAACTAGGCAGTCATGTACTGGGAAACAGAAATTTATTCACAGTGGGTTGAAAACAGAATCTAAGAAGGACATTGGTGGGGAAGAGCTTCGTGAGCAGGCCTCGCTGAAGGCTGAGTTTCTCCCTCAATGCCTAATTCACTGTAGTAAACTCTGACAAATTCCCGCTCATCCAGGGCTTTTAAAACTCTAATCATCTCTGAAACTGGTGACTGGCCTCCATATCCAAATGATTCCCCAAATATCCATTCAGTTCTCTCCTGTTTGCTTCAAAACTTGCTGTTTTGACCAAAACTGCCAATTTCAATGCACCAACAACACCGTTGGGATTGCCATCATCTAAACCCTAAACAGAATTGCTCTACTGGTGGTCAGACTGATTTAAACACAGATCTAAAGCCAACTGCTGATTGCTCTTTGAATGGGTTAAACAGTAAATGAAAACCAAAAGGTAAATGATGTGGAATTTGAATAGCCAGTAATGCCAAGAAGTAAAAGTTTACTGTGTGGAAAAGGAATTTTAGAAGAAAATCCTGTCTTGGAAAGCTACTGACTCTTCAAGGATGGTATAAAAAGATTTGATACAAGCCACTGCTAAGCAATTTAATTTTGTAGAAAAGCCACAGTGAATTGCAAGAGTTCATATAATGGTCAATGGAAGATTAAAATAATGAAATTTTGACCCCGCAAGATATTTTAAATCATTTGGTTGGGATAGGGCAATCCCATTATCTGGTTCAAAATCTGATATTACTGAGGAAAGTAGCCAAGAACATTTAAAAGAGTGGATCAGATGCTGTCAGTAAGGACCTTGTTAGCTGTATAAAACAGGCCAGAGAGTAGAAATCCACCCCTTAGGCTTTACAACAATCAAAACGCTGAATGTAAGGTAGTTGGGGAACACTGGAACTCTTACTTGAAGGGTGGGAAACAGATGGAGATCCCTAATGATTCCTGTGATGATATCCTGGGAACTTGATGTTCTGTAAAAGCACTGGAACCCATGAGGGTAAGGCTATCTCTTTAGCAACAACCATCAACAAAAGCATGTAGAATAAATAATAAATGCCACATCCTATAAAGCAATCAGACATTCAGAAATCTCATTTTCCCGTATGGGAAGTATTAACGTAATAAAAAATTCAAAATGGCACTACACAAACAGAATTTTGCAAACATGTCTGCCATACACACCAATCCTACTGACTGTGGAGGATTCCCAAGGTGAGACACAAGAGTAATTCCTGCCTGGATCAGAATTCAGGGATGCTGTGGTGACCAAAAGGGCTCATAGTAGATGAATTTGAGGCACTTGATATTCAACACAATTTTTCCTATGGAGTGAAGGCTCCTTCTACAGAATACCCCATTGAAAAGAAAGTCTTTGTCCTAAACTGATGATTTCATTTCCATGGCTAATAACAAATACGAGTTTTTATGACATCAGGTTTCTGGGTCACAACCCAGGTTACCCAAGTGGCAGGGAAAAAGGACTTCTCTGCAAATTCCTTCTTTGCACTCAGTGCCTCGAGAGAAAATAGAATCATGACTCAAATATTGAGAAAAGGGAATTTCATGACCAGCATTTGAACCATCTTTGCTTCCTTGAAAGAGAAAGTTTGGGACATCATCTCATCCTTCTTGTTTTTCTTGCTCTGCTAGTAAAGCCCCAATGTTAACTCCACCATACTAATGACTTCAATTTAGCTTTTGGATTTCAGATAAGACTTATCACCTCACTCACACATCTGTGGCTAACACTGACAAAATATCTTCCTCTGCAATGCACACGCAGAGTCTGCAGCATTGATCATTCTATTATCACTCTGTTATGCTTAATTTCCTCTTTCATCTTTCCAGTCGAACTCCATCTCAGACAACATCAGTATTGGTGGTGACACCCTGATGGATCACCTCTTGCTTTGGTGTGCTGCAGGTTCGGTGTAAAATTGTTTTTCTGTTTGTAAAATTGTTTTATGAGCATTCCTAACTATTCAAAGCATCAAATTAATGAGTGCATTGTGATCTTTAAGCACTCTGGTATGACTTTGTAACAAGCAGTAAGTGATGAGCACCTCTTTGGTTTCTGCCTTTTCTTTGTTGGCCTGTCTCCACACAAGTTAAAAAAGCATTTGAGAAAATGAATTAACAAGAGAACTTCGGATCCATTTTTTTCTAGCAAGGTCACTTCAGTCCTCTGCAGTAATAATTACAAGTGCTCTGAGTTTACTCCTGTTTGTGTTCCCCAGATACTACTGGTGCAGATCTGAAGTGAAGTGATAACTGAAGGAGCAGCACAAGGTTCATTTCAACACGATTATGATTATGGAAGGGGCAGGGAAATAACCAGCAGCTTTAGAGGGAGTTTTACTCATGGCTGACTGAATAATGAAATATCAATGTGCACAAATAACACGTTGACAAGCACCGACTCACAAGTATTTATCACATTGTTTCGAGGATTGTTTTCCAGTTCCAATTTACTTTCAAAATGTGACTCCTCTCAGTTTCCATCATTCTCTGACTTCTATGACTGTGTTACTGACCCTGCTCAAGTTATGAGTTTTGATATCTGACAGCAGGAAACTTACAGTATATAACATTAACTCCTCCCTTGGCACTCCTGCACGCACATACAATTTGTGAAACAATACATTGCTTGACATTTTTCAGCCTCAGAGCAGGGAAATGAAAGATGATCTCAATGTCCCTTTCAGATTATAATTCTAATGGATTTGTTCTACAGCTTCAGATACAGTAAAAGCATTTCTAAGACAATGTAACAGGAATTATAAGAGTTGAATTTTACTGCCTTGCAATTAGGGTTATAGTTGAATTTCATTTCTCCTTAAACTTGCTGGTTGTTTCATCCCAAAGGGATATTACTCTGTGATCCTTTCAACGCCCTGCTTGGCACGGGCTTCACCTCTTTGCATGGAGCTAGAAAATATTATATTCATGCAAGGAGATTGTAGCAGGGCTCCTGCACAGACTTTTATAGCTTGATATTGTATCGTGCTGTGCATTTTACTGCATAAATAAGCACTCCCTACTGAATATCAAAGGAAATGCATGGAAATGTACGGCATCCAAGACCTGAGAGTAATCATGTACAGTCTGAAAACAGGCAGTGTTTTAAGACCCAAGAACAGTTATGTTCTGCCACATGCACACGAGTGTAATTCTCATTTATCACAGGCTCTAAACATCTTTTTACAGTTTATAAGAACATAAAGAACTAGTTCTTTTCAATAGTAGCCACTCGTGTTACTGATACAAGGGGAAAAAAGAGACCAGGCTGATAAAACCAGTTCTCCATCTTATCTGGCAAGGGAACAGCCCTACAGCACATTCAATATAGTATATTTGATACAACAACACACTGAATCCAGCACGAGGAGCTGGAGACGCAGCTTCCCATGGGAAATGCTTACTTAGAAACGGGAACAAAAGAAATTTGGATCAGTGAACATTTTTTCACAGCCATTCATTAACTGATTTCCCTGCACTGAGGGCCTTGTTTATCTTAGAGAAAAACATCATTCCAAAGTTAGGACTGATTTGCTGTTAAATTCACATGAGGAGACCTTGTTGGATGATGGATGGAGACAGGGCAGCACTGACACACCCTGAAACTAAGATTAAAACTGAACTATGAGATGTGGTGGCATAAAAATGTATCAGGCTCTCTAAGTGTCTAACAGGTGGAAGTAAGAGAGGTGTTTTACAACACAGCTGAGACAGGGACTGGAATAGTTCTGGTGCAGTTCTGTGCAGTTCTGGTGGCCACCTTGGAAAAGGATATTGAAACCCCATGGAATGATGGATGAGCTGTGTCTGGTACCTGGAGTTCTGTCTGGCTGTTGTGTGGCAACACGAGGGGCACCCTTTGGGCCCAGCTCCTGCTCTTAAAGCTGCTCCTGTTAAGGGAACAAATCTCCCAGATGGGATCTTTCCACAAACCCTCCTTCACTGTCTGACCTGGTGTGTGGATTGTCACACCAAGGCTCAGAAAAATGGGGAGAAGTTTTCATTCTTCCTGCAGATAAAGTGAAGGGGCCCAAAAAAGAGACAAGCCAGGGATGTTATGCTGATATGAGATACTGTCTATAATTAAAGCAGGTTTTTTTTCTTCTTTGAAGCACTTCATATTGCCAGCTCTGATGTGCTTAAGGAAGTACTGAATTTTCACTAATGGCCTTTCTAGTCTGTCTGTGATAAAAATTTTCAGTATTTTTTCTACTGAAGACACTTCAAATTTTTCTTGAGGAGAAAAAAAAAAAGGGACTAAAACAAATGATGCTTTTTCTCAGGATTAGCAGAAGAAAAAAATCCAATCTCCCTTGCACTCTCAGTTTCTGCTGTGTAGTAAAACAAACGTGTGGCTTCCGCACCACATTTACAACTTGAGGAGATGGAAATCTCAAGGCTTAAATTTTACAGTATCATTTTGCCACTTTTTACACACACAATCATCCCTTCCTGAATGGGGCAACAGGAGTAGAACAGGAGCACACAGCAGGAGGCTTTTACACTCCACTCCATTTCTTAACCCCTTACTGTGAGCCAAAACTGATCAGTCTCCTACACTGAGGCAAATGATATGGTTATAGACATGGTTAGGGTGGGCTGGAGATGTAAAAATCAGAAGTCAGACTGAAGAACCTATGAGATCACCCCAGACAAGACTGAAACAGATGCACCGTGTCTTCCTGCCCTACTGTCTGTTGAAAAAGGATCCATGTGAGCCCCAAATCCCACCAGGGTTATGGAAGTTTTACTTTAGTGGTGTCTGGTGTGGACTCTTAGGAGCAAAAACACTTTCTCCTTTTCTGGTTTCTACTTACTTTCACCCCAACCTGACCCAAGCTGGCCTAAGGGTAAAGAGTGCCCTAAATGAAGAGGATCTTGCCTTTCTCTCTATTAACGCCTCCCTTGGGAGTGCCAGGCACAGACTGGGAGGGGATGATCACATTATCAAAACCTTTATTCCTCAAAGAGGCAAGTCTTGAGAGTTTGTTTCCATTGGACCTAGTGATTGGATTTCACTTGACATGTCTCACGCAGCCAGCCTGCTGGGCCCAGGAAAAATTATAGGAATAATTTAGCAGGGAACAGCTCTGTGCCAAGCAAACAGGTTGTAAAGCAGTTCTGCACGAAATCTGGGGAACCAGCTGCCTGGATCCGAGGCACAGAAGAGTATTTATTGCCTATGCATCATGCTGGATTGCTAAAAACATGGCTCAAAACCAGGGAAAGGATGACGAACAGGCAGGAATTTTATTTTCTGTTGCCCACCGTCAAAAACTCTTTAAGTACACGGGAAACTACAGGAAACTGCAGGCATCACTTTTAAGGCTGCTAACATTCAAAAGAAGTCTAGACTAAAGCAGACAGGGGAATATCACAGTCTATCCACAACAGATGAGCCAACTGCAGATTTTCCTGTGCTGAGAGCGCCAGAGAACAGTTTGGGCAGAAAATGAAGAAGTCGTTCTAATGAGTAATTTGGGAGGCTAAATGCACACCCATATCAGCCTGGATGCTGCAGTTAGAAACCTTTCCTTTCCTATCATGGTACTGAGCAAACAAATCCTGGGTTTGTTCATTCCTCGGTGGGTGGATTTTGCAAAAGATCTAATTGTGATCACGGGAATTCAACACCGGCCTCAGCCAGAGCAGCAATTGGCTTTCGCTGCTCCAGCGTTACAAATTTACACATTCTGCAAAGCCTTTAGAATTCCCCATTATCCACAGCGGCTGCACAGACAGGTAATTGCCCCCTTTTCTGGCCTGGCTTCCACCTTTGTCCATTTGTTTTCCAGGTGGCACCTCTGTCCATTTCCAAATGATCTTTTTCTCCTGGTTGGAGAGTTTTATAGAGTCGGAATTGGAAGGAAACATTTCAAATTTCAATGAGGAAAAATTTCAGCTGTCCTTAATTCTAGTCTAAGAGCTGTGGTTGTAAATTCATGATTGATTTGCCAAACTTCTTTTAACTCAATAACAGAGGGAAAAAAACATCTTAGTGGAGCAGACACTGAGAATAATTACCTATTCTCCTCCACACATGAAGTATTTATAATCAAATCATCCAGCTTTGTCTATTCAAAGCAGCACAAATGCCAATGTATTCCATAAGAAATACTCAAGGAAATGTCATCCTTTAAATTTTCAGCTAATTCTGGTAAACTTTTAACATTCAAAAGGTAAGACATCCCTAAACTGCTCATCTGCAAGAAGGCAGGCAATAAAATAAAGGAATATTTCATTATTGTGCATAAAATAAATAAAATGGGAAATAAATCATTATTTTATCTTTGTGGAAAGAAATGAAGGCTTCAGCAAACAAGTTGTACAGGGAGATATATTAAACAGAGACAACAGCTGTAATTCAAACGTAAATGTATAATCCTTAGAGCAGAGAACTCTTTAAATAGAATGATTGATGAGTGGAGTTTGGAAAGAGGAGAGTAACAGAACTAGTGTCTCTCAGAAAACCTTCACAATTAGCAAAATTAATGTTTATTCAGGGGGAAAAAAAAGTTGAAATAATCTTACCATGACTTTGTTATAGTCATCGTTTGGCTACAGTTTACAGCACTCAAGCCTCAGCAATCATTGGATGGAAATTCCCCTCTGCCCACTGCAATATTCCCATTCCCCACACAGGATTTTTACACGAGAGTAAACCAACATAATTCATGCCCTTTACTGAGGTTGCTGCTATAACTCTGTATGGAATTTATCTTTTGCTCTTCCAACTTCCCAGCTGAGATTAAGTATTATCACCTCATTTGGAGCCCAAACACCTCCAAGAGCACTTTTTCTATTTCAACCAGACACTGGGCAACGTGTAATTAGTGCCTGACACACTTTCCAACCTTGGGTGTCTCCCTCAAGGAAACCGCAGGAGTTTGGCAGGCTGTGTTTTTGTCACCTTTGGTGTGACCCAGGCCTGCAGAACAGCCATGGGTCGATGCTGAGGTGCTCAGCACCCGCAATTCCACGTGGCAGCTGTGCATAATCAGGAAATTGCAGGATCAGGCTCTCAGTGCACATTCCTTGTTTTTTTGGCAAAGGAGTAGACAGGGCTAATTAACAAGTTAGAACTGTAAAGACAGGCTTGCTTCTCTATGAGTTAAACCATAAAATAACTTTGTTGTACCAAACCCTTGTGAACCTTCAAGTAATTAGTTGGCTTGATTGATTAGACTGGAAATGCAAAGGCTGCAAAAGCAGCACTCAGCTCTTCTATTTGTTATAATCTGTCATGGGTTTGCCTATGGACAATTTTTACCACACCTCCCACAAATTGCTCTAAGGTGAGAGAAGTTTATGCAGACAAAGAGATCTGATTGGGG
>JAWMRA010000042.1:1936575-2058536 GCA_035584735.1 Pseudotriccus pelzelni
CCAGGGGCAGCCACAGCTTCTCTGGGCAACCTGTGCCAGGGCCTGCCCACCCTCCCAGGGGAGAATTCCTTCCCAATATCCAATCTCAAACTACTCTCTCCTACTTTAAAGCCATTAGTTCAGGCTTAAGAGTTCCTTCCAATCTGCCGTAATTTCACCTGTGACAACTTTTCTGGTGTATCTGAAGGGAACATGTCCCAAATTTAAGATGAGCAGTTGACCTTTGTCGTCCTTTCCCACACAGCCCGTTGCCAACAGATGCTCCCAAAAACCCCAAGGTCTTGACATTAAACTTAGTGGCCACCAGACCTCAACCTTCACCAGTCGCCTGAAGAACTCAAGGCTCGTGTGATTTTATTTTTACTAATGTTTTCATATTCATTCCTTCTCTTCTTTTTGGAGAGCACCTGGCAGTTCTAAAAGGATCATTTGTAAACATCACAAAAAAACCACGTACATTTGTACATCCTTTAATTCAAATGCAAAAATGAATCACTTCAGGTTGTAGGAGACTTTCCTTTTCTTCTCAGAAATTAATTACCTGAAAACGAGAAACATCTTATTAGCATCTGTGTTAAGAAGCATCTTATTAATATCTGTGTTGGGTGATATGTCAACAAGCCAGCTCCTTCTCCTGTCACTGATTATGGCACTGCTCAACGTGCTCTTCAGAAAATGTTAATTAATATGGGTGCCTTATGTTCTTACCACTTATAAATAGCTGGAGTGGGTGGTGGGCCATTGGTTCTCCCTTGCCACACAGGTTTTATGTGTGCAGAGTAAGCCTTTAGTGGGTGATTCAGAGGAAGAACCACAGAAGGTTTGTAAAGGGATAGATAAACACAAAGCAGCTACTCGGAGTTGTAAAATGCCACAGGGGTCACCGGCTCCACTCCCCTCCCTCCGGTATTGCCTCCTGGAAATGAATGTCTAATAAACTTCTTTGAAAAGGAATATTTCCAGGGATAGATCTAAGTGTTTATCCTCGTATTTGCTGCACAGGCAAATCAATCAATTAATCAATTGATCAATCAGTCAAGTGGAAAGTTCACAGTATTGCACATGAGCAGAGGGAGGGCTGAGCTGCACCAGTTTGCCCAGTCTTTCCTCTCTTTTGTTTGTTTTGTTTATTTGGTTTGTTGAGTTTTTTTATTAGCTTGTTTTTCCTCTAATTTAGTTATTTGGAATTGTGCATTTTAATTAAGAGCTTTCCCTGAGCATGTACCGATATAATCCATGACCTTGGGACTCTGGGATCAGTTTACAGTTGGTGGTGGCAGAGACATCCAGTTCAGGGTATTTCCTGGAGTAAACTCATAAGGATTTAAACTGGAGTTCATTCCATGCTCACAGGGTGGGTTTTTGTGCCTCTTCCATGCAGATCAATGTCAGTATATAATTCATTCTTGATTTCTGACTCACCTGTAAAGGAAAAGAGAATGAGATCAGCTGTCTTGCAGAGAAAAGGGACTGAATTTCCTTCACTTAATTTCTACTGCTGAATAGACAGAAGATTAACATTCTTTACTATCCATCTATTATTTCCATTGAAAGTATCAGAACAGTTGAGAATTAAGAGATTACAAGCAAAAGAGAAACTGACAATAAAAAAAAAAAGAAGAAAGAATGATTGCAGATACCCCACTGTGCCCTCTAGATCTGGCCACTGTGATAAATAGGAAATATTTTGTTATTGGAGGCATTTTGAAGAAAAAACAGTGATTTAAAACTTCATTCTAGAACGTTTTCCCAGTTCTGACAAGGATGAACTGTCCAGCACTGTTGCACTTTGAGAACATCCCACTCCCCATGTGTGTGCACAGACACAGCAGTGCTCTGGTGTCCAGGGCACAGGACTGGGGAACAGTGGGATGAGGCACAATCCCAGTGTCCACTTCCTCCAGACAACTCCCAAATAGCTGGAACTATGCCAGCAAACATTGGAGTTGTGAGAAAAACGACTTAACGCAGCCAAAATTAGTCAGAGCGTGAAGGGACGGCAGGTTAGAGAGAATGAAAACTCTCACTGGCAGCCTTTGAACCTAAAATGGTTCTTTAGGTCACTGTCTGAGGGCAAAGCAGGGCCAAGTTTAGCACTCTGCCTGAAGAAATCCAAGGAAAACGTCCTCTAGATGCCCCTTTGAGTTGCTGGATGAGCTCCCCAGAGGTGTTTCTGTGCTTTGTGGAGCTCAGGAGAGCTGGGCATCCATCACAGAGGTCACAGAGAGGAGTGCAGGGTACGGAGCACGGGCTGGGAGGTACAAGAAAGGAGCTTGGAAACAAAGAGGGGAAGCAGGAATGCAGAGCTCTGACAGTCCCTTGGACTGGGACTGGGAAGTCATACATAATCCTCTGGAAGACTGGCCTTCCAAAGGAGCCATTGTTCCAGCCCTGGCATGATTTGTGCCTGTGCTTACCATGGAAGAGTTTCCCTGATCACTCGAGGTCGTGGGGCTGGGATTTCATTGCTGTGAATTCTGCTGCCAAAGGGTGGTGAGATGCCAGGGCAGAGGAGATGGCACAGCTGGCAGCACGTGGCCTTTAACCTCTCCATACCTGCTTTCTTGCCAAGGATTTGGGGGGATTTTTCTTCCTCAAAGCACAGATTGAGACAAGTCACTGAAAGTGGAAACCGAACCAGCTCCTTGAGAAAGCATTTTTAAGGAATGCTGCCAACTAGTATCTACTGGCCCTTGCTTAGTAGGTGATTTTTTGACATGCACTGAGAGGGTGTTTTAATTAACACTTCAAGAAGAGCAGAGGAAAGAATGATTTCTCAACTTTTAAAAGGTCAGAAGGTGCTCAGACATCACAGAACTGGATATTGAGGGAGAGCCTAAAGAGACAAGAGAGAGACATGTCAAAACACTCAGATCCCACATCCCCTTAGAGTAGCTATTTTCTTTCTGTTATCATGTTAAATGGAGGGATCAGAGCAATTAATCTCCTGCTCAGACACGCTCCAGGGATAAGGCAGAGCTGGTGGCAGGTACTTCTCTCTCAGAGTGCCTCTGCCACATTCGGCCAAAGCGTCAAGGGTGCTTACAACAAATAGTTGTGTGATTCTCCTGTGACACGTGACCCTGTTGAAATCCCCCCACAAAGGGTTGTCATCACTGTTTTATGGAGACGTGGCATTCCCAAGTGGGAAAGGTTAAGGAGGCTGCTCTTTGCCGGGCACAGTGCAGGGCATCTCACAGCTTCTGTCAGGGAAGTGATAAAAGGGTAAAACTCGCAGTAGGAAAAGCTTTTAAACTCCAGCTCTTGTGCTTCTCCATAGCAGAGACCATCAGTCAAACCTGAGCTTTGCTGAGAGCTCCCCAACGCACTTCACCTGAACTTTGAAACTGCTCAGGTCAGCTTTTGTTCAGGCTGGGACCCCCAGATCAAACTGGTTTGATGTGAAAGAGGTTGCTTTGCCACAGGGAAGCTCATCCTATTCACTGAACTTCCCTCAGAGCCTGCACATGAAGGAATAACCACTTTTACTGTGCACCAAAACTGCCTCACACCGAAGTCTGAACGTGCCTGCACACAGGAGACCCCCCCATGGGTGGGCACTGCCTGGCCAAACAGCTCCTCAACACACAAAAATGAACAAAAGTACGTACAAATTAAACTTCTGTGAAAAGTAAGAACTCCTCTCATCCTGTTTCAGCGACCACAAAGGCGTGATGAAGCTTTCTCCAATACAAAAATCAGAATCAGTTTGTTACATTCCGGCTTACGTTGGATGCGAGATGGGAATTTTAACAAGGCAATGCTATTAAGTGTGAATTTTTTGAAGAGTGGTCGTGTGGGAGATGCTGTAAGCCCACTGTGAGTAAAAATTGAGCCCAGCTCCCATATTCTTGCAACGAACCTGCACACCTACAGGAGGGAATTTTTATGAAGCTGAATATGTGACAAGAGACTTGTGACAGCTTTTCGAATGCTTTTCTAAGTGCTGAAAATAGATAATTTTCCAAATCTGTTTCCCCACCCGAGCTGGGAGGGTGTGAAAGGTTCCCAAATAAAATGTGGATGGGCAGATACCTGTGGCTGAAGGTGATTTAAAGGTTAGAAGACAGGAATAGAACGAGATTAGCTGAGCTCTAATCCCACAGGTGCCGTGGTGGCTTCACCTACGGAACGACTTACATTTCTTCAGGGGAACGTTTTAAACCTGTCCTCCCAATCCTAATTGATCCTTTTCTATCTCCTTTTCTACCTCATATCAGCATCAGTAACCATTTTAGTTGTGCCAGTTAAGCTGCCCAGAGCAGAGCTGAGGAGGGATCCAGGAGGAGGAGAGGCAGCCTGAGGCTGGCAGCGTGGAGCTCACATCCAGCTGAATCCCAGCGACTGGATGGGGACTAAACCTGAAAAAGTGGCTGAAAACACCTCAGGATGCCAGCAGCGTAGCAATACACCCTGGCTGGCCCACCAGAATATAAATTACTCCCACCTCTGGAGTGTCTTGTGGGTTTAGACTCAATATATTCATCTTCCACGAGCAGCCAGAGCCCGGGGAGGGAGAGGAGCTGTAGAAGCACAAAATATCAGTGTTACTGTAAATTGCAGAGAGGAACCCCGCTCTCAGGGCCATGGCAAACCAAACGGGAGCTGTGTGTGCTGCCTGCCTGCTGGGGGGCCAGGGCAGCAGAGGGGCTGTGCCCCACAGCCTCCTGGAAAACCCGAATCCGCAGGATTCAGCTCCACAGCTCTAAACAATCAGGCAGGGCGGAGGCTGCTTTGGAGCAGGCATAAATCTCTCTTCCCTCTGCTTGAATCTCACGCTGATAGGAGTGAGTTTTCTTATCGGCCGCTGATGGTAAGAAACAAGGATCGAGATAAAGTTGTTTATTCCAGTCAGGTATTGGCATGATGTGAGAAAACACGCTGGGAGACCAGATGTTCAGGAGTTGGCCACTGCAGGCAATTGCTCAGGAGCAGGAAAAGCAATTTTTCCTCCTTTTCCCTGGCCTTGCTTTGCCTGTTGTTGTTTCCTACAAGCACCTCTAGTTTTTTCCCCCGTCAGAGCAGAGCTCGGGTTCTCCTCTCCTGCACCGCCTGTTTCCAGGGAAGTTTCTGAAGGCTGTCAACACAAAAAGGATAAATCCTCCTCAGGATGCAGGGAAATGTTCAGCTGAGGAAAATGAAGAGAATTTTAGCACGTTCTCAGCAATCCCTGTGGCCGCACCAATAATCACCAGCGTCGTGTAGGACCAGTCTCAGTGACAGCTCAGCTATCAGGGAACTTGTACCTCCTGTATATCAGGGAAATCACCTGGCATTTACAATCCCCTGCACAGCAGTTCACTGGGAACAGGCAATTAAGTTTCTTTAAGTCCCTGTGAGTGGTTTTAGCAGAGCTGGGGCGGTGGAAACTTGTTGGTCTTCATCTTTTCATAGGGAGATTCACAGAATAGGACAGATTTTGTGGATGAGTTTGTTCTTCTCGGATTTGTTTGAGGCTTTTTTTTTTTCCAATTAATAATATTTCAGTAGAAGCTGGACAGGGGAGCAAAAACACAACATGAAATGTTCTTTGATCTTGATCAAATGTTTACTCTATTAATTAAAAAAACCGGGCTGAGCTGCGCTGCCTCATCTGTCTGCAGAGTGTTTGTAGTCTCCAAACATAATAGGAGATAATCAAATGTCTACATAATCCTCTGTTTTAACCTTTTGATAAGGAATTTTTCCAGCCTGGCGGTACCTGGGGAGATCAGTGACAGCAGAGAGGATCCTGCCAGGGCAGCCCATTGTGCGCGGCGCAAAAACCGTCCGCGAGCACTTCATTAACCAATCCGAAATGAAAGCATTCAATCTTAATCCTGTCATCAGGGTTACCTAATTAAAGGAATGGGCAGATTTATGAAGCTGCTATTTTTAGCCAGGCCCCAGCACACTCAGTGCCTTGGCCCCTCAGTACAGTGGAAGTGATGTCAGTGGTGGCCCGAGCGAACATGAATTATGTTTACAACATCCCAGGAGAACTTTTGTATTTCTCGACTCCCACAGAAAACCATCATCTTCAGCTTCAAATAGAAAAGCCCAGGCAGGGCTCCAAGTGATTTACACGAGCTGGAGCTGCTGCTTTATTTTTCTTTTGTGTTTCACCTCACAATATCTTTTCCTGATTCATTTTATTGCCGTAAAATCCCGGCCTTTGGCGAGCCCGGGTTAAGGCAGTGGGACACGTTTTCTTGGAACAAGTTTTAGAGCTTCATCAGACACAACCCATATTTGCAGTGCTGACAGCATTTGGTCAAATGGGATTAGGAACTGGAGAGTGTGTATGGTGGGACACCTGTAAATGTATAAAAAGTGAATTTAGATCACACCAGATGGGGAATTTGTAGGAGAGAGCAGTCCCCTCTCAGCCCCTTGGCACTGTTGGCACCAACTCTGCATCTGCCATGGCACTATTTTAAGAAACTTCCTCATAAACAACTTGTTGGCACAATGAACAATCTCAAGGAGAACCCATAAAACAGCATCAGCCCCTTCCTTCCCCCCTCTGTTTGGAGTTCTCTGCTTTAGCGATGCTGTTGGGGGAGAAGAGGAGAAGGAAAAGGTCCAAGCCCCAAAATGCAGCTGTTCCTCAGAAACAGACTCGATTTCAAAAGGCAAAGAATCCCCCCAAAAATCAGACAAACCCAAAACCCAAAGAAAGAAACCATTAATACAATTTACGGAGAACAAAAATTCAAGCTGCAAGTGCTTTCATTTTTTTTGTTCCTACCACGTATTGATGAAAACCTTTTAGCTTTATCCCTATATTTAGCATTGCAATAAATGTTCTGCATCCCCACGCTGCCATCACTGCTCAGTCAAAAGCCTAATAGCTTAATTTATGACAGGTTTTCTGTCTAATGCCACTTGTTTTCATTCTCATGAATTATAGATCCAGCTCTATAGAGAGTGTTGGTGTCAGGGTAAAACTAATCACTTCGTGAAGAGAGAGAAGAAGATCAAAAATGGCACTGCAACAAAGAACAAATTTATTGATTAGGAAGGGAAAAAGGGATCCTTTGTGGATCTTGGCTGGCTGCAAGTCTCAAACCCTCTGTCACATTCTGCCTTATTCATCCTGGGGGAAGGAATCCTTGGCTTGAGCAGGAATTTGATTTCTAACAGCAGAGCAAAGAGCAGGATAAATTAACAACTGTCCCAGTACTTAGTGGGCCAGTTTTCTCTTGTCTGTCAGGGATGACCCCTCACTTTACTGTGATTTATCAAGGCCTCACCCAAACGAAGTATTTCTGTGTAAATTCTGAGCTGGAACCATTCTGAGTTCAGCATGTTTTATTATTGACCAGCATTTCACTGCTGTATCTCCACTCCTCCTTTCTGGGGACCCCATTAGCAGGAATAGCATTCCTTGCCTGGAATTCCTGCCCTCCTGCAATTGCTCACACTGGTGGAAGTGGGCAGATGGTTGCACACTGTTAACCTGAATGTTACCTGAGTCTGGCACCACAGTGAGGAAGAATAAAATGTTGAAGCAATTTTTGCTCTTAAGTCTGGAGAACAAAAATGCTGCCATGAAGGCCTTTCCTTGTCTTACATCTCTGCACTTCCACGAGGCCTTCCACTCTCTTCAAAGTGAAATCTGGGAATGGCATGAGGCCCTTGTTGTACTAAATGTGTCTGTACTTCCTTATTGTCTCCTCTCACACGAGGAGTTTTGCCAAACAGTCCTTTTTCTCTTCTCTGTCTCCTCCCTCCACATCCTCCTTTCCACGTTAGCTGACAGTTTTGTCCATGATCTGGCAATTTCTTCTGCAAACTCTTCATTCCAGGAGGAAGGAGTGCAAAGGCCAGATAGTCAAACACAGCTTTGCAAATACTTTAAGCTTCTTTTTCCTCTTGTCAAACCATCCTAAAATAAATGCATTCTGCACCTATAGCCTGAAAAAAAAGTTTTACAAGGCAATGCTTTCATGAAAAAATACAAAACCCAGTGGAGATAAGAATGCAGAGAACAAAGTTGTATATACAATCAGAGAGCAGAGGTATGAGGGTCTGGCTGATGGGACCAAGATACTGTTTTCTAGTTGTTTCCTCACACAGAAACCATCCTCTTCATCAAATTCTGAGCAACTTCTGGGGATGTAGTTTATCCCAGTGCCTGCCTCTGACATGAGCAACTTTGCCATACTGACCTCCTGCCTAAATCTTCTCAACGTAGGCTGGAAAGTTTTGCACTTTTTTTCTTGCTATTTAATATTCTGTTCTGCCACTATTAGGGCAGTGGAATTATCCTCAGTGAACCACCAAAAAAGTGAAGTGAAAGGGGGGTGGGAAATCGGGAATGAAAGCAATTTGAAAACAAAAACAGTAAAAAAAATAAATGCCAACCAATGCTGAAGAATGACATTTTGTGCGGAAACTCATAAAACGCAGGAGGGCAGAGCAGGCTTTTGTCCAGGAGCTGTCACAACATATAGGCACATACAGAGCCGTGGAGGGAGTTGATGATGGGGTGAAGAAGCCAGCTGGGATAAATATGCAGGTTCCTACAAGTACAGGGGACCCCAGCAATGCCATCACTGCTCCCACCCCAAGGTTTGCTCTGCAGGGCACCTGCTGATGGTCCCGGGACAAACAAACAAAGAAACCTCACCCAGAGTTCTCCATGAGACTCCCTCACCCAGCATTGTCAAATATGAGTTTGCACCAGCCTACACTGCCCCTGGAAATGGTAAATTGATGAGGAATGGGGTGAATTTGATCCTGGATATCCCTTTTTTTGTCAGTGCTGCACAGCATCCAAGCAGCACCACCACACTGAGCAAGATCCCCTCAAGTTGCTTTCCGTGGATCGATGGGATCCTTTATTTCTTCCTCAACAGTGAGGCCGCTCCTCTTTCAGGGGGAAACGGCATTTGTCAAGTGCACTTGATCTGCTCCAGAGAGGTGGGTGATTGATCTTTGCAAAGGACGTGTTGGGACTGGTGTAGACATTTTGGGGGCTGCCAGATGAGCCTGCCAGGAGGTGATGGAGAGTCCTGGAGCTGCTGCAGCTCATTTCTCCCCAGCACACACCCACAACACCAATATGCTGCCATAAATGTTGTGGGACACTGGACAGTGGCGAATGTTGGCCAATTCCTGATGCTTCCAGCGGAATTTTTCAGAGGTGGAAGTGCTCTGAGGTTCCACCAGGAAGAAAAACAGCCTAAAAACCATATTTCTGGCAGAGGCAGCAGCACTGGGTGCAGCAAAGCCTTGCAAAGCCTGGTTCATGTAAGACCAAAGCTGTGCTCAAGGGCAGCCCCTGGAGCTTGGAGCGACAGCCCCTTCCCAGCTGGCCGGGAAACCACCTCCAGGAGCACAGAGCTCACCTCTCATTGCCCCAGGGACCTCAGCTGGGCCCATGGCACCTTCTCAGCCTGGACCCAGCCACGTCCACCCTCCAGCTCTGTCCCAGGAGCTGTTCGTCTCCAGTCTGGCAGCAAGAGCCTTCAGGAGACAATGGATGGCTGGGGAACAAATGAGCCGACAGTGTCACGGAGATTATTGGAAGAGCAGCTGATATTTGAGATGAGCTCCAATTCAGCTATGATTGTTCAGAATTCCTTCTGTGTCTTTGCTGTATTTTCTCCTCTGGTTCTCCACCACCACCCGTGTTCCTCCGGCTTTCAAATCGCCGCCCTTGGGACGAGCTTGGCAGCAGAGGCTGCCTGGGAATCGCCAGTGCTGGAAGCCCTCAGCTCCTCAGAAGCCCATCATGAATCCAGGCATGGTTCCACTGGGAAGCAGCCTTTGATTCACCAAAAGCTTGACGCAGCCAAGAGACATCAGATGAAACAGTTTTGGGTTCTGCGGAAAAAATAATGACTTCCAAAAATATTCAAACCAGCTCTAACCACTGCATCTTCAACAGTGATGAGCTGCTACCTCTTAATCAACCCCAAGAATAGCTAGATTAGATATTTTGCTCCATTTTGAACAAATTATGGTAGCCTGAAACAAATACTTGTGGGTGGCTAAATTATTCTTTACAAATGCAAGAACTAATTTGGGTTAATTGTCAGTTAATCAGCTCGGAAAATGAAGCTCAGGCGTTTCCCAGGAAGTGCATCAACAAACCCAGAAAGACCAGACACTTGTGATGTTTTTAAGGTAGAAGAATAACAAAACTTAGCAGGCTGCTCAAGGGCCTTTAGAGTTCTTTGCAGATGATCAAGAATGGCACAAGGAATGAGATTAAACATCCCCAGTTTCTCCTGGGAACGAAAAACTTAATTATTTGCTGTCCTTTGAGCTGGACCTCTTGGTAGTACCAGTTTATGACATTTATATCCATAACCTGTATCAGCCCATTTTTGTGGCCTTGCTCACCAAAGAACCAAGATTAACTCCCTGAGTGCATCAGCACACCCCCCACGCCCTCTTGCTATGTCTCCATCTGCTCAGTCCTTGAACCTGAGCTTTGGTCTGGCACGTGTGGTATGCTTTGTACAGGGTGGTACCTCTAATCCCGGGCCCTTCTGAATCCCCCTCGGCCCTGGTTTGTGCTGATGTGGAAAAGAATGAAAGCACAGCTTACACAAAGGCAAAGGAGGGCTCCTGTGTCAGGAATGCGCTGGCAGGAATCCACCAGACGCGGATTTAACTCCCAGCCACCAGAATGGGCACAAACCGGGAAGGGCAGCACCCCTGGCAATGCCCATTGCATATCTCTGCGTTCCACGTGTGGACCTACACAAAGCACAGGTCTTTCATGGCTGTGACGCACAGGTTTTTACCACCCACCCCTGCAGAAGCCTCTCAACTCCCCCCAGTTTCACGAATGCATTCATAATATGAATTATTGCCTGAGGCTGAAACGGTTGTGATCACATCATCTCTGGTCTTGCCTTTTCAAGGGGTCCTTCCCCACTTTTCACACGTCCCAAGAGCATCAGGCAGGGCTGATGTCCTGTGTGCCCACAATAGTGACACTCCCAATGTTTTTATGGAACCTTAAAAAAACCCCACTAGAGTTACCTATTTTGGAGTTTATGGAAATAATGGAGGCAGAGTTAGTGCTGGGTTCAGCCTGAGAGGAGAGGCAACAACAAGTCAGAAAATATCCTGTGCCTTGCACTGCCTGGAGAGTCCAACTTCCAGCAGATTTTCCTTAGGTTTTTCCAGAACCCGCTGGAGATTTTTTTAATTTGTTTTCTTAAAATATTCGAAATAATGAGTCCCTCTTCGGATGCAGGAAGGATAATGTTTCAGCCCCTGCTAGAACCCAGCCAGCAGGGCCGTGGTGAGCACAGTTATTCCCCATATTCCGGTCTACGGGAAGGTTCTTTTTTGGGGACCCGCCGAGACTAAATTTGATGTTGCTTTGTGTTTTTACTGTGGGAGCGCATGGGCCATGAATCAGTGGAGCTGCAGCCTGACTTTATGAGCTCCTGGGGAGCCTGAAATGCTTTTGTCTCTGTGATCAAGCCCCTTTTCTTTGTCAGCAAAGCAGCTGAATTGCTGGAGACTGTGTCATGTTCAAACAGAGCTGTGCAGGAAGCAAGTGGAGGAGCAGTGGGAATGTAATCCCACCTGCAAGCAGATCTCATCCTGGAATATTTGTCAATTGAATCTGCCAAAAACAAGTGTCTTCACAAGGAAGGAAGATGCCATTATTAAGTGGTTAGTAAGAAAATGGGCTGGGTTTTGTTTCATGGAGGTTTTAGAGCTCAAAGTGAACAACGTTGACCATATGACAAATCCTTGCTGGTTTTGGGGTGCTCAAACAGTGTCATTGGTTGAAAGAAACTCCACAGGACACCAAGCAACTACCTGTGCTGGTGCAGCTGGAGTGAAAATAGGTGACCAAACAAGAACAGGATCTTGGGAAATGAGTTCCTGACTTTATCCATCACTGTGGAGTGCTTGGTCAAGTGTCACTGAAGTTTTCCGTGCCTTTATTTCCTCTAAAAGCAGGGTGATGCCATGGACCTCAGACCCTGTGAGCTCATTAATCCCTGTGGATCAAGTGCTTTGCCACGTTGTGTGTGGGGACTCTGCAGTGCCCAGTGATGATGACGTTGTTGGGGCTCCCCTGGTTTGCCGTTCCTTGTCCCTGTAGGCCAAGAAGCAGAGATGAAAAGGAATATTAAGTCAGAATCAGGGAATCATCGCTATTGGCAGCCAGGAGCTTGGTGACTATTTCATGGGCCACTCACTTCAGAGCTGGACTCGATGATCCTTGGGGGGTCCCTCAGCTCAGAATATTCTGGGACTCGGTTATTATTTTGCTGGTGTTGGTTAATATTTCACATCACGTGTATCCATTCAAAGCATCATGATTACAGAACGTAAACAGCATTTTGGACAGAGCCAGGCTGGCATCCACAGCTTTTTTTCCCCTCCAGTCTCTATCTGGATCAGGTTTTGGGGCAGCTTTCAGGGTGGCAGGGCAGCATCTGCCACCCCGAGAGCCCTCGTTAGTTCTCATGTCTGAAAGACCAGGCTCTTCTGTTCCCCACATCACTGAGGTACCTTGGCAATACTTTCACCCAGTTTTATTAATTTTCAAATCTCTTTGATCCAGCAGTGCCCTTGGAGGGAGGTGATTAGCTCGGTGCCAACCTTGTACTTGGCACAGGGTGGTGGATGAGACACCACCTCTGCCCTCTAAGATCCCAATTAAAGCTCCAGCCCTGGAGGATGTTGAGTGCCCCGGGAGATTCCTGTTTTCTCTCTGTTCCTTCAGCTCAAATGTTGGAAAAAACATAACATTTCGTAAGATGAGGCCCCCCCAAGAAGTTTATCTAAAAACACATCAAAAATTCCGTTTTATCAAGCATGTTGCTTACAAATGATGAGACCCTGAGAAAATGTAACAAACTTGCCTTACATTTGCAAAATCAATTGGTATCAGAGCTGATGGAGAGTTTTTAAATATTCTCCATTTTTCTCAGTATCCTGAATGAAACCTCCACCATATGTATGATCGTTCTTAGAAATGTGAGTTTAAGTTCCATCAAGAAAAGATACAAGTACAAAAAAAGCACATCAGTAGTGAGCATTACACCATTTTCTCTGGCTTTTTATAGTGGGGTTTCTCCTTTCTGTGGGGGAACCCATTCAAATTATTTCAATCTGACCGGTGTCACTTGTAACCCTTTCCCCAGCCACGAGGCATTGCCATGGCCCACAGGGATGTGCCAGGGGTCTGTTCTGCACACCCCACTCCAGGCCCTGCCCTGGCTGGGCACAAGGGCCAGGTTTTTTATCTCTTGATCCTTACCCAGCTGGTGGAGGGGACTCACCCGAGCAGCGTGAATGACTCAGGAAACGCACCGCAAATCTGTTCCATCCTGGCCGTGTTCCAGGGCGAACCACGGCTGTCCTGGCCAGCAGGAACGGGTGGAAATCCACACAGGGACATTCCTCACATTCCGGGGCACGTGCTGCTCACTGAAAAAAAGAAGAAAAAAAAAAAAACAAAACACCCAAAAACTTTCCACTGCCAACAGGCCCCGAAATACTTTCCCTCTCTGACTGTCCCAGTGCCACCAGAATATTGTGGTATATAGGTATAATATGTGGGAATATTGTGGTACCAGCAGGACAAGCTCGTGCTCGGGGAGGAGTTGGTTTTCTCTCACCAGGTTTAATACGTTGAATACTCCCAGGAAAGCAGAGGGGTTGTGCTCACAGCCCTGAACTGTCCCCTGGACAGTCAGCCCAAGGGCTCACCCAGCCCAGTGCCCTGTCCCCGGGCCAGTGTGGGACAGGTCAGGGTGTTTGCTGAGCATTGTTCTCCAGCCCCCAGCAATGATCAGCTCAGGTGCCTGCCAGAGCCACTGCCACTACTGGTTTATCTTCAAACATTAATAAAGGCAGAGCTGCTTCTCCGTGGCTGGTGAGCAGCAGCAGGTGGATTGCACCAGGTGACTCCACAGTGACTTGGTGGCTGAGAGGCTGCCTGGGAAGGGCTTTGTGCCTTAATTGCTGAGGACAGCTTTAATTGCCCTCTTCAGCCACTCCCTGGCGGTGGCAGAGGAGGCAGAGCCAGACTTCACTGTGAGTGCACTGGAAAGGATGAGCAGCGACAGAGACAGGTCCCAGCAAGGGAAATTCTGGGTAGATACAAGGGACAAGAATTCTGGTTAGATACAAGGGACAAGAATTCACCAAGAGGATGTGAAAGCCCCACTCACAAAGACATCCCATGAGCTGAGTGTCTCACAGTCTGACTTTGAAGTTCGCTCTGCTTCAAGCAGAGGGTTCCTTCCATCCAGAATTGTGCCTTGACCTTATGAATCCACCCCTGTGAGCTGTACTTCACAAAGCTAGAACCTTGCTGCATTCCCTAACTTTCCCTAACTCCAGAGGCACCTTCCAAAAAGAGCAGTTCCTTTTGTGTCAGTCTGTGCATCCTGAATGAATGTGCTGCCCACTTTATTATTGGCCTCCTCTGTGACTTCAATTCCTGCTGCCCTGATTTAATGGAATCATTCAGTTGTTACCTGTCACCAGGACATGTCACCAATCCTTCCCTGGAATTCTCACAGAAATTGGTATTCATGGAATCCCATGGCTGTGCCTCCCTCACCCCTGTGTTAACTACATGACATTTATTATATTCCACTTTGTTTCATGCTCTGTGTGTAACCTGCAGGTGCAGAAAGGGTTGTCAAAACACTCTTTTTTTTTTTTTTAATCAATGAAAACAGAGAAACAAGGTCACATTCCCTCATGTGACTACAAATTCATTCACAGCCTTTGAGGGGATGGAAAGAGGCTGTCACAGGAAAAACGTTTTTAACCAGTGATTTCTGTTGTAAAAAGTTCCATATAGTGATATTATCCGCTCTCTCTTGTCCTAAATAACTAAACAAATAGTTTTCTGTGTGAGTTTCATCAGCGTTTCTGAGTCCCCTCTATCAGACTACAATAACTGATGCCAAACTGCCGATGTCTGGTGGGGGACTGGTGACGTTGCAACCCAAATTTTTGGCTTAAATATATTTCTGGCTTATATATTTTTGGCTTAGGGTTCTCTGTGGAAGTGGGGAGGTGATCAGGGTGAGACTCTGAGCAGTGTGTGTTGGTTTGGCACAGCAGCAGGGGTGGGAAACACCCCCTGAAACGCTGCTGGGAGGGCAGAGCAGACCTGGCTGAGCCCACAGGGGTCCTTTGGTTCAAAGCAGGGGCAGAAGGAGCCAACATTTGAGATGACTGGTTTGAAAACTGGGCTGCTGGAGGGCTCAGCAAACAAGTGCACAAGGCTCCCCAAAACTCAGGCCACCGGTCTGGGGGCTCAACCCTGACGGTGCCTTCCCACGCCTGAAGGACCATCCCCCCTGTCCCAGCCCTCCTTCTCCCGGGTCCTTGGCAGCACTGACCTGACCTGTCTGAGGAGGAGCAGTGGCATTTCTCACACCTTCACCCACCACTGGCTTAAAAGCCGGCACCAAGTCATTTTAACTCCATCCCCGTACGATGCCCTGTTCCCAGCCTGGGTAGCACTTCCAGAGTCCCTCCC
The DNA here is from genome assembly GCA_035584735.1 of Pseudotriccus pelzelni. NCBI lineage: Eukaryota > Metazoa > Chordata > Aves > Passeriformes > Tyrannidae > Pseudotriccus > Pseudotriccus pelzelni. Next base: position 1,952,051 of record JAWMRA010000042.1, read on the forward strand.
CGGGTGGGTGTGAGAGGAGCGTTACAGTTTCTGCTCCGCAGATGAAGAATGGAGAGACAGGAAGGGATGGATTTCCAAAAATGCTCAGAATGCTCTGAAGGGATCAAAGGGACAGCTCTCAGATGGACAGCCAGCTTTCTTCTTCTTCTTCCTCTTCTTCATTTCGTTTTTTCCTCCTTCTTTTTAATGCTGAGCACTCAGCAGTTCTCAGCAGTCGCATCTTTTAGCTGCTCAAATGGGCCTTGGACTTTTATTTTAAGAAAAATAAAAGTGGCTGTTAAATGACTTGCCCGAGCTCACACAGGGTGTCTGTGGCAGAGCCAGCAATCGAGCCCAGATCTCCTGAGTCTCAGGCCAGCCTTAACCACAGGGCCATTCTTCCTCTCACAAAGATGATCCCCATCCCATAGGAAAAATATTCTAACAGGATTAAAAAAAAAAAAAAAAAGAAAAAAATCCTATAAAAATACTTAAACCTGAACAAATATGTAATAATTGCTATTCAGAATCCATGCAGGGTCTAATTAATCCCATATCCCGTAACCTTAATTGAAAACAATCCCAATATTATTTTTAGGTTTTGGATGGGGATTTATTGCTTCTATCAGCAGCGTGTTTGGCACCCAATGCCATACAAAACTCTGCGTGTTTCATCAAAGCTCTGGCAAGACCCTCTGATTTCTGGACAGCTGCTGGAGGCTCACAGGGAAGGAGAACCAGCAGCTCCATTTCCCTTCCATGGGGCTGCAGATTAAAAATCATCCCTGTTGCTCGCGCTTCTGTCACTGGACCTTTAGAAAACAGGATGGCTGTGCCACTGATAATGTAAGCAAGTCCTTTCTGATCTGGACTCCGAGCCCCAGTTTGGGATTAAGCTTTAATTCCGGAGATACAAGTTATGTAATAAGGCAGAATATGAGTCCCCAGGCAACGCTCTGACCTTCCAGCCCAGCAGGGCTGTGCTCACAAACACAGTGCTCTCATCTCCTCAGGTACAATGTCATTTTGCCTCTTGATTTCTGCTCCGAGGTGTGTGATGTGTCTGAGTTTGCGGCAGCTGAATCAGTCGTGGGTGTTGTTTTCACAAATGAGACAGCAAATGATGTTCTTCTCTTCAGAGCAATTGAAAACAAAGGCACGTGGCAGTACATATCTTCTGATTTCCCCCCCTCCTTTTTTTTTCATTGTTTCATAGTTCTGTAATTCCAGGATCTGCTAGAGGAACTAACCACAATAATACCTTTTTTTTTTTTTTTTTTTTAATAACGAGTTTTCTAACTTCATTTTGGTCAGGGACAAGAAACTCAAATATTTCTGGTAAACTAGAACAATGCAGCCTCTGTGAGCTGAGCTTGAAGGCTGGGCCCTGAAGAATTGCAGAGCATCCATTTGTCCTTGTTTCCTAAAACCTTTCTTCTTTCTTCATAGAAAAGGGTTAAAACCAACAGCAGGAAAGAGTGAAGGCACCAAAATAACTCAGAGCGGTTGCAAAGCCAGGATGTTTCTCAGGTTCTTACCCTGTGATTGGTACCTGCCAGACCAGGGTCTCCTTTTTCATTACCCCACGAATGACAAACACTCCCCTCCAGCCCTCAGCCTGTGCTGGCCCTGAGCCTTCAGAGCAGATGTGGGCAGCGTTATAAAAACCGTGAGTAAACAGGGATGGCAAAGGCCAGGCTGGCCAGGAGGGGAAGGGGAACCTGGGCTTGTCCTGCCGCTGTCAGACAGCCCTGATAATGCCATTCCTCGCTTGGGTTGACTCCGTGTCCTTCAGAGGATGCAAATCCTCGGAGCTCCACTCGCTGTGATGTTGTTACATGACAGTGGTCAGCGTTTCACTTCCCATATCCCCCCTCTTAGAAAACTCTTTTGCCTCTGAGCATGGAGACTTCATATTCTTGCAGACTCAAGACAGAAAACCCTTTTTCTGGGACAGAAAACCCTTTTGCTGCATTATTTAAAGACATGTCTTGCCTTTTTGGAAGTATTTTCCTGCCTGGTTGGTGGTGTTCTGTGACCCTGAGACAGAGACTGTGCCTGGGAGAGCCCAGTGGCAAAAAAATCTCTGATAAAAACCCTCTGACTTGATATCCCTTGTGCTCAGGTCAGCATTGAACACCCTCAGTCCACTCACTGCCCCCAAACCCACTCTCAGGCAGGTGATCAAAGCTCTGCATGTGCTTTCAGGGCACTCTAAAAACAAAGTGACTCCTGAAATTGGGCACTGAGTGAGGGCCATGCTCTGCCCCCCAGAGTTTGTCGTATGAAGAGAAAACAAGCCCTGTGAAAACAGAAGCTGTTGCCTGTCAGTACCTCTTTATCTTGTTATGATATAGATGTCCAGCCGTGCCTCCCTCTGCAAACCACCGGGGCTGGAAGCATCCGTCATCCTATCAGTTCAGCTGGATTAATTATGCTCGATCAAAACGTTTCAAAACAGGACAGAAATGTCTGCAGCAGCTAATCCCGACCACTGGGGTTGTCAGGACGTTGGCATTTTACACTTCAGTTCAATTACAAGACAAATCTGCTAATGGGACATAATCTTTCAGAGTAAACAAGGAAGCAAAGCACTAATATTCTGGCAATTGATTTGTGCAGGGTAAATGGTGCAGAGTAAAAGCTTCAGGAAGCCACAGCAGTGAGAACAGCCCTAAGCTTGTCTGGTGCTGCTTTTCCTTCCCTTCATCCCCAGAAAGAAAGATCATTATGTGAAGTCTGCTTTTAACTGCTCCCCATCCAGGAGTCGAAGCTTGGCCAGAAGGACACTCTGCTCCTGGTGGGGTCGTCTCCTTTCCCTTCTCCCCTTCCCCCTTCTCCTAACCGTGGGGATTGGAAAGGGAACAAGGCAATCACACAAACCTCTGCTCCAAAGGCTGAGATTCCGGGGTTTTGTGTCCCTGCCCTGCAGATGGGGAGGCTGGAGAGACGTGGGGCAGCTCAGTGGTACTTGGCAGTGAGAGAACACAGGGCTGGGGGTGCTGATGAGGGACCCCCACGGGGTTGGGGGTGCTGAAAAAAGCCCCCCATGGGACTGGGGGTGCTGAAGAGGGACCCCCAGCTCTCCCCTTCAGTCCTGCCCCCCCACCTCAGCTCTCTGCCAGAGTCACCCGTGGAGCCCCCAGAAGCGAGTGCTCTGCATGGGGTGGGGGGAGTCAGTTGCGAGCTCAGAGCGTTTCTTTGACTAAACAAACCTTTAAAGGTTTAATTAAAGCGATTTCCAGTGATGGAATTGCCTTCCCACACGAACTCCAGCCTCCAAGGGGGCCTGCTGGAGCCCTGGCTGCGTAACTCCTGTGTCATTCCAGGCGCACGCAGCATCCACGCACTCACACATCACACTCCCCGCTGCCCCTGGATCATTTTTGGAACAGATGCAAGAGAAATAAATGTGAACCCTTTGCAGCCCCTGCCCATCAGGAGGTTACTTACAGCACCAGAGCACTGTAACCCTGCCTGGTCACTGATACCCCCCAGCAGCCATTTGGACATCATGTTTTCATTAAGCATTTATAGCAAACCAACTGCAATTAAAGATTTATAAAGCCTATTGCATTACAGCACAAGCCAGAGTAAGAACTGACCCTCAGGTCAACTTTCCTTTCTCTTTTTTTTCTGTTTTCTGAGGACAATAACACTCTGGGATCAGTTATCAGTGGAAAGTGCACGTGCTGCTTCTTCGTGGATTTGTCCAAGTGATTTTGGTTTGATGGCAGGAGTTTATTTGGGACACTGTATTTATTGAAGGAGGATGGGCCTGAAAGTTAGGCCACACCATAAACTGCAAGTCAATTTTAGGACCTCCCAAAGCTGATTTTCACCCTGACTCAGCTCTTTCAGCAGGGGCAGCACATTCTTCAACACGTGCTAGATGTAAATGTGCTTCAGGGAACTCACCTGAGCTCCCAGAGGGAAGGCTGGTGAGCCAGCTGAACCCTGGTTCCCCAAGACCTGACCTCCTGCCCAAAATCCTGCACCCCCCCATGGCTCCCATGGCACAGCTGGATGCCAAAGGTGCTGCTGGATTGTCTTCAAACCTTCATTTAAGTAATTCCAGAGTGGTTGTTTTGTTCTGGAGGAACCAACACCTCAACCCAGCAATGGCTGTTGAACCTGTTCATCCATCTCTGATTAGCAGATTTCACCGGAAAGGGCGTTGAAAGCAGAGTGTGAGTTATGGAAGCCTGAAATTATCCAGTGGAATGGTGGCACTGGAAGGATCCAAAAGGACACTGTTGTGATTGGGCACATCCAGACTCTCACAGCACGCTTGGAACTGAAGTCACGTAGGAATGCTCTTTCTCAGAGTACCCCTGGGATTGGCTTTTTCCCAAGGACTTTGGGACTTGCAAGCTGCTTTAAGGAAAACAGCATTTGCCCTTTGTGCTCCGAGCGGGCCGTGCCAGCCGGACCCCGGCCAGCTCCGACTCCTCCCTCCTGGGGTGAGCAGGGAGGGGTTTATCCCTTCGTTTGCTGGGACTTCACCAACTCTCGCACTGCGAATTCTTCACACTGCACCTCCAAATTCCTCTTCAGTCGTGGAGGAAGCAGTCAGACCTCAGAACACTTCAGCACTTCACCGCCCTCAGAGAAGTCAAAGCTCCACCGGTGTAACCACGCTCTGGCTCAGAGAGAAGCCACGACCATTTCACAGATGTATTTTTGTCCTGATTTTGAAGTTTCAGAGGTTTTTTTTGGTCTTTCTGGAAGAGACTCGCACCCCCACAAGTGCTCCTGCTTTCAGAGGGCGGTCAGTTGTTTCCGGAGTGGTGACAGAAATGTAGGGGGTCACAGCCTGAGCTGTGTTGGATGCACTTCTGCCCGGTTGGCACAGAGTTCTGGCTCTCCCCCCTACAGGCTGGAGGGGGTGGTGGAGGGTGGGCTTTGCTGGAGCAGGAGGGGCAGTGGGAGCTGCCACGAGGCTCTTGGCTTCGTGAGAAGGTGCTCCAGTGCATCCAAAGCAGCTGCCCCCTCCCCGGGGTTATTAAACTCTCTGTCCACAAAAAAAACCCCCCACCCTCCTTCTTCTTCAGCCTTGGATTTTCCAGGGTTTCAGATGTTAGCCCAAGGTTGAGGGGGGGTGAATTGCTCAGACCCAGCTTAATAACACACTCTCCAGATGGCAAAATCCCTACTCTGCCTGTCAAAACTCAGCACTGAGTATTTCGCTCCAGTTTGTCCCTCGGCCGCATCTCCCCGGGGACCAGCGATAACATTTTGACTTGTGACAGATGCTTCCTTCATAAGGATATTTTCCAGGCCGGCTTTTCCCCAGCTACCTCATAAAAATAGTCTCTTTTCATTTGAAAAGGGTTATTTTAACTGTCGGGGGCTGCTGGTGGCGGTTGTGGCATCCTTCAAAATATGTCTCTTGATTACGGATGAAAAATGGAATTCTAAAGTAATTAACATGTGTGTTATTGGATGTACACTGATGATTACATTATAGAACTGGTTATCAAAGGATTACAGTTAAGAGGTTTAATATTCTCCAGCTGATCCTGTAGCAAATTAATCTGCTCTGACCTTTACTGTTCTTTGTTATGTCACCATAGTATCATTTCAGCAGCATCATCCCTTACCCCCTTTCAGTGGAGTTAAAGAAGGGAAGGAATTTCAAAACCATGTATTTCAGGGGAGAGATTATCAAAGCAAAGCTTTGCTTGTTCATCAGAACTGATCAGCTGGGAGGAGTAGATCTGAACTGCCAATTCGGGAACCTCTGCAAGCCTCAGATTCTTGTTGTAACAGTAAAAAAATGTGAAGAAATGTGTCCCCTCCATAAGGATTAGGCTCAGCAGTGGATAAAATGGGGGCTGCTTGGTGCCACATGGTGTGTTAAGTGTCTTGTCCCTCGAAGTAAAGCACAATCTGAGGCCAATCACCTGCATTCCACTCTCTCCCCTTCAAATCCATCATGTTTAATCCTCCAGTGTCCACATGAAACCCACACAATTAAGGGTCTCTGGGCGACTGTGCAACCCCCCAGCCATGAGGTCACTGCCAGCAGAGGGGATTAAATCCATGCTCCCCCAGGATCATGGATTCAGACTTCACAGACAAGAGAAGCTGCGCAGGGACAGATTTCTGAGCTTTTCCTCTGACTCAGCAGAGAACAAAGGACTGAGCCAATTAAACAACTGGCATCTGCTTTTCCACACTTCTGCTCGTCTCCAGGTAAAGCAATCCCAGCACCTCTCCCTTTCACCGCTGTCAGAGGAGCTGATTTGTCCCTGATCGGGGCTGTGTGGCTGGATTTTCCCGCTGGAAGTGTTAAAAGGCTCCAGAGCCTGCAGTCACACACAGCATCACACCCAGGATTCCCAGAGCACACTCTCCAGGGCCCTGTGGAAGCAGGAGAACATCCAGGAAGCTCCCATGGAAACGGGGCTTGAGCCAGCTCTGGGAAAGGCAAATGCCTCGTGGATAAGTCACAGGTGCACAAACCCCAACCAGCTCAAAGGAGCACATCCATGGGATCCATGGGATACTGGGTTGCCCTCTACCCTTTGCTGGGCAGTCCATCTCCTGCTTAGGAATTTCGGTGTGGAATGGCTGATTTTTCCGGAGGTTTTTGCATCCTCAGTCACTTGACGCCAGAGCAGGGCTATTCTACCCCCTCCCTGAGAAGGGAGGCCTTTAAGGAGAAGTCTTTATCCATCTGACCCCATTTCCACATTCCCACCTTGCTGTTCCACCAGAGCAGCTCCCACTTCTCCCTGTGCCTAATTCCAGTGCTCCTCGGTTTTCCTTCTTGGACTGAATTTTGCCAGCACATTTGATGTGGGACACAACCTTCCCATCTCAGAGCGAATTGCCAGCCTGAATTTCTCATCCCCCAGGAAGAAAATATTCATGTTTCCTAGGAAACTTCAGGCGTTGTTCAGTACAAACATCACCTTGGCATATCTGGAATAAAGACTTCTCTCCCAGCACAGAAAAATCAGAGGAGCATTTATCAAATCTTTTCCCTGCAGCCTCTTCCTGGGAAGGGAATTAGGCCTTCATTGTTTCCCAGCTCACTCCAGATGGAGCCTGGAAAACCACCTTAGACACAACATCCAACCCTGAACTGTTTAATGTTATGTCACACAGGTGCCTATATAGATGCCCTTGAAAGGAAGCCACCCTTAGAGCCTCAGCTCTCTCAGGCACGTATTTATAGCCCAGAAATTATATTGATTTTCCTATTTTCTCCTTTTCTTTCTTTTCTCCTGGCTCTGTTCTGTTTACACAGGGAAAGTCACTGCCATTAAATTGAATTACCTGCACTGCAAAAGGGACAGTTCCCAGCATTTCTTTTGACATGGAAACATGGCATGGAAACGTGGAATCTGGTGTGGAGTCCTCGGAAGGGTAAGACTGTCCTATATGTGAACCACAGGATTTGGAAGGACACACCCAATGGAGCATCCTCCAGTTGTGCAACAGTGTTTAAGAAATCAAGCATTTCTTCAGATTCTGCTCCTAATTTGCCAAAAGGACTTGATTGCCCAAGTCCTTCAGTACTTGCTCCTGTTCCTCTTCGTGGGTGATGCTTCCAGTTCCTGGAAGTATTGATGCATAACATCCATCCTCCTCCCTGTGGAAACTCAGTGGTGGGTCCCAGCAGAACCAGGGGTACATAATAACTTTATCAGGCTGGTTTAATAGATTTTATAAAAAAAAAAAATCATGAAAATCCGTCTGTTCTGGGATTATTCTGCTGACAGGGGACAAGTTAGAGCCAGGCTGGCCCCAGGAGCTGCTCCCCACCATTCCCAATGCCACATTCCCTCACACCAGCTGGTGATTTAGTCCTTGGTCATTTGAGTGCTACCTACACTCAGAAAAGTTAATTAAGAATAACAGAGTCTCTCCTGCAAACAATGGTGGCTCTGTTTCTTCAGATCTTTTGATAAATACTTTATTTCTGAAACCAGACCTCCTAAACTGATTTGTGTTACAAGAAGAACTTTCCCTTATAATTAATTGATTGATTACTCAGTTAATTACTTAGTGATGTGATCGGGCAGGTGTTTTGTGGGACTGGTGGGGTTGATAATGATCTCTGACTAAGTGTATGGTTTGTAGCTGCTGCTATCCCTGCTCCAGGCATGGGCTGTGCATTCCTTTGGATGTGAGGGGAGAGCAGGAGGAGCAGGGCAGGGAATTTCCCCCCACCTCGACCCGATCGTTTTTTGCCGTCGCAAAGTTTGCGCTCGGGAATTTTTTTTGGTGGAGTTTTATTGGTGATTCAAAAAAAAAAAAAAAAAAAGGAAAATATTGTGTAAAGTGTGCGGGGTTTGAGTGCAGGTTTTGCAGCATTTCCCTCTCTTCCCTCTGGCTCCACCAGGCAACTCACCCTCCTCTCCCAGGGAGAGACACGAAGTCAGTTATCTGTCAGCTGCCAAAAAAAAGAGGAGAATAAAAAAAAGGAGATCAGTTTTAAAGGTATTTTCCCAGTAGTCTGAATATTCTGCAAATGCAGGAATTGATGCTTGAAATTTTTCTTGAAGAATTGTGTTCCCTCTAAAGGTTTGTTTATACTGTCTACATAAACAAGAAATAGTTCATAATAGCATCAAATTAATTCAAGTTCTAGTCAAAATTTTTAGAAAAAATACAGGTATTAAGGCGTTTTCTTCTAAAATGATTTGTGTTTATGGTGCTTCTTGATAGCATTTCCGTAAGAAAATATAATTACAACAAACACTGAGTTCATTAAAGTTTTAGTTTGGGTGTTGAATAGGTTTCATTCTCTCTGACCAGCTCCTGATCAGCAACAGAACATGCCCATCTTCAGGCAAAAATTATGGTTTGAGTTGAGCATTTAGCAAAACGAGAGTTTTCTGCACTGAACATTGACTGCGGCATTTCTAAAAACTGATTCCCATACCCAAATTTAAATGTCCCCCTTTTCCTAGTTTCCATTAAACCCTGGAATGCACTCAGCTCAGTTTCACTTAATAAAATCCATCCTAATGGATTTTCTTTAGAGGTCCATCTTTTGCCCTGTGCACTGAGTTTCAATTAAGTGTCATCTTCGCTTCTTCCATGTCTGGCTCGTGATTAAAACTCGCAATAATAAAATCCTACATATCCCATTCTTAACACAACCCATTCTCCAAAGACTTATTTCACAGCGGATTGTGAAGGAGTTATAAAAAAAAACCCCACGAACCTCCAGGAGTTTGAAGGCAGTGACAAGTCATTCAGGGCAGGCTTTCCTCTGGTTTTTAATACAGCATTTTCCTTTCACCTTTAACTAATCTCAACCCAGGATCATAATGCAGAAGGACATGGGAAAAAGGAGCTGGTGGGAAAGTAAGGAAGTGGTGCTTGAGCACCAAACAGGTTTGTTTCATGCCTGACCAGCTCTCATTTTCATCTGTAAAATGTAACACAAACTCTTGTATCTCCTTTCTCTCCAGCTGTAACTGCCCTGCATTAACCCGGCTACTCAATACCCTTGGTTTTACCTTTCCAACACAAAAGACCCAGAAGTCCTTTTTCCCCCCCCCATTTTCTCTCCCTCCTCCTCCTATTCAACTTCAGCACCGTTTGGGAGGACGGAAAAACTAATTGATTTTCCCTAATGATGTCTGGGTGAGCAGATCAGGTGAACTTGGCCAGCAGCTGCAGTTTAATTTGGGGAGTGTGCAATTGAAAATTAGACACTCCTTGGGTTACTGCCCCTGACCAGGAGCCTGGCACCCTGCCCAGTGTGCCCGAAAAAAATAACACTCACAAAAACCTCCAGAGGAATTCTAATACCTGGGTGGATGTATGGAAGGAAAGGAGGATGGAGATCCATCCTTATTTGTTTGGAAAATAATGTGGAAGTTTGTACTTTTCTTGACTAAGTCCAGAAAAGGTCTGTTGAGAGCTCCCTAAATTTCATTTTTGCACTCCATTCTGAGCATTTGGAACCACATCTTTCATGTAAAAAGGACAATTTCAACCCGAGGAGAACCTTGATGTAAATTTTCACCATAAAACTGACAGTGTGTGTGAATATCTTCGAGGGTTTGTTTTGTTTTGTTTCTTCTGATACTTTGCTTGTTTAAACTTGAGTCATTTCACTTCCAGAATATGCCTAGTTTCTCTTAGAAAACAACAAACCCCATATTTTAGGTGTTCCTAAAATAGAAAAGAGAAGCCAGTGTTTGGCCCATTAGATTTTTCCATTTGAAATCATTAATATTTTGCAATCTGGATGGAGCTGTGGATGTTTGTACTCTGAAATGTCAGCCAGCATCTTACAACTTCACATACTTGTCATCATTTTACAGACTTCAGGTTCACATTACAAATTGGCAGGGCTGCTTTTTAGGTTACCTAAGCATTGCTTCTTTTTTTTTTTTTTCTCCCTCTTACCAAAATTCTTAAATTTCAAAACAAATCCAGAGGCAAAATGTGGTTCCAGGCAAATATTCCCTCTTGGTGTTGTGAGGGGAGTTGCTCTGCACACCCAAGGGCTCTGAAATAAGGGACAGCTGTAAAACACTGGGGACAAAAACCAGTGGGGACAGCTGTAAAACCTGAGGGACACAAAAAAAAGGCACCTGCAAACCACAAGGATGAACATGGAATCTTCTAATATTTTGGGTTGGAAGGGACCTTAAAGCCCATCCAGTTCCACCCCCTGCCATGGGCAGGGAACCTTCCACTGGCCCAGGTTGCTCCAAGCCCCATTATTCTCCTCTCTCTGGAGTCCATCCAGGAGGTTTGGAGGCAGAAGGGAGAAAATTCACCATCCTCTAAGCCCCCACAACAGGAGAGGGGGAAAGGCTAATGCAGGTCACCTATTCCGTCCTCTGGCACAGTAAGTTCATTCTCCTTTGCATATTTATTGCCCAAGCCAATATAAAAAGCTTTCTCTGTCCAAATACCAAACCTTTTGCTGCTTTGAGCTCCGAAAGTGAGAGGATTTATCACTTGTGATCCTGAGCTGTCCTGGATTAGCGGGAAGAGCTGCACGCCCGAGCCACTGTTGACATTCCTGGCATGTATGGATAGCACAGGCAGTTTACATTTACAAGCCAAAAACATAAAGAAGAACCTTTTGTAAGCATTTGCTTTTATTGTGACATCCCAGCTGTGCAGCTGTGCAGGGGTGTCCGTGCCAAGGAGATGAAATCATCAGCTTGTTTGAATTCTTGCTTTTATCGGAGCAGAGCTCCATCAGAATGGGAGGACTAACTCCTTGCCAGGTTAATTGCTTTGAATTTGTCCTTTGGAGGAATCCTTGGACTCGACTGTCAGATGGCATTTCTGCAATGCTGATCCTTCCCCCCTCCAGCACTGCACCAGGATCAGTGATTTTGGACAGCACTCCTGCAGACTCTGCATTGCTGCTCTTCCCTTTGTCGCGCACAAGGAGGTTGGGAGCCTGATTTTTCAGGGCTAGGAGTCACACACACCTGAAAACCCAGCCAGACGTGACTCATCCCAGGTCAGCACGAGGAGAAAATACCCCAGGAGGGGTTAGGGAGAGGAGGAGTGATCTGCACTCACCCCTGAAAGCTAATTCTCCAGCATTCTACAGCTCATTCCCCACTCTGCCTGACCAGCGTGTTGTGTTTCTTTAAACATCAGGGAATTGTGTTTCTTTACACCAGGGAAAAGAACTTCATAGAATGGATGCTTTGCAAGGGATTCTGAGATCCTGATGTTCGAAACTAAACATCATTTCTCTGCATTAACCAAGAAGTTCTTCCAGTGGCAGGCACAGGTCCAAGGGACACTGGAACATAAAGGCTGGGTGTCATTTGAGAGGGACAAACACAACAGTGTTAGGGTTAGACTAAGATTAGTTAGACTAAGGCAGTGATTTCTTTATAAGGATTTGGGTTCCTGGGTACCAAAGTCACTTCTCGGTTTGAGAGGGTCATCTCAAATAACTCATCAGTGGAGTCCTCAAGGACTACTAGACTTGGGCAAGATGGAAAAAAATTGGCCACAAAAATGAATTAAAACCATTTAGCACCTTCCCACCAGTGCAGCCAAGCAGGCCGTTGGTGCTGGTGGGTCTCAGAATTTTTCTGCCCCAGTGGATTTGCACATACCAGAGAAGGAGGATCAGGTGCCTTCATAGTCCTAAAAACGGGAGCAGGAAGATCCAGCCTTATCCTGGGCTGGCTGTGCTCAGAGTTTGTCTCTCCAACTATTTCTGGGTTTCAAGAGAACCATTTTGCCCTCTCCTGTATTGCTGTTGGCAGCTCAGCTTAGATATTCATATCAACATAAAATAAGTTATAAACCAGGTGGGTTTTTTTTTTTATCCCTGACTCTTTTTGAGGTGCCAGGAGTCCAGCGTCAGAGGAAATGCAATTCTGCAGCAAATTGTGTCACCAAGGCAGTCCGTGCAGTCCCAGGGGGATCCACGTGTGTTCGCATCTTCCCTTTAAGGCTGCAGACCTTCCTTGTAATGAGTAAAAGATAAATATTCCCAGAGAGGGAGAGGTGTGTGGCTCAGGGTGGCTGAACAAACACTTGGCTGAGGGCCAGAAGGGCTGAAGGGAAGGGGTGTGTGAAGGGAGACAGCTCAGGGAAGATGTTGGGGGGGGAAAAACCAATCGTAAAACTCCTGGAAATCTCATGAAAATACAGATTTTGCCGCTGGGAATTATGCACAAAATTGACTCCTCCTTGAGCTGCAAACATAAAAATTAAGGAGTGCAGGTGATGTGATGGCAGTGGGATGGAGGAACTCCTTGTAACTGTCCAATTATTGCGAGAAAATCAGTGACAGAACCAGGGCTGGATGTTCTGGACACGGAGCTTCCCTGTGTTCCCACTTGGACACCCATGGAAAAGGTGTGTCCACGCCTTCCTCTGCTGCCACCAGAGCTCAGAAGGGGCCCTTTGCACCAGCTGGCTCAGTTTTGGAGGGCTCTGTCATACACCTCCCAAACCCTCATTTTCTGCATTGTAATTCCTGCAAACTCTTCCCAGCCGTCCCAGCTTTGGTGCTCGGAACCTGAGCAGGGTGGGGCGATTTCAGAAGGGTTTGCAGGCACAGATAACAGGGTTTGGTAAGTGAAAGACTGCCAGGTTCCATGTGGAAGAGCAATAAAGTGCAAAGCCCATAAGTCAGCTCACATACATGCTCTGGCTCCTCGCCCTTTCGCCTCTGAGTCGCTTTTTGAATCTCTGCCCTGCCCGATACAAGTGAAATTATTCTAATTATACACTTTAAAAGAGTCCCTGGTGACCTGCTGGATACTGATCATTTCCTAGTTCACTGCAAAACAATTTCACATGTAATGCAGTTCACACAAAGGGTCATGAGCTCAGAGAAACTCTGATGCTCTCTTGAAAGCTCTGTATTCTCTCGAGCCCGAGTCACTTTGGGTATCCATAAAAGAAAAACGAACCTCCTGTTATTTTTAAAGTCACCTTCTAGATATTTTATTCTTCCTCAGCTCAGACTTGCATCCTCTGAGCAAACAGAAATAGATCTGCTCTTTTCTTTATTTCATTTTCAGATGATGATGAATTAAGCAGGTTGTGCTTGTCAGCTCTGTTTATTAAGATGGACCAAACCCAAGGCCCAGAACCCAAACAACACTGTTAACCAGAGGAAGTTCAGAGTTGGGGCCAGACCTATTGAATGACCCAAATGCAAATTTTAGGGACATCTTCATCAGGTTGTGGTCTATTTTTAATAACTGAGAGGACCTGCAGAAGAGTCACAGTCTGTAGCTGAGAAGGAGATAAAATACAGATATAAAGATCTGGCTGTTCTTCAACAACTTTTTTTCCACAGTTGTGCAACAAAACTGTTTTTATCATCCCTGTGGTATAAATTAACCACAAAAACAGGCACAGGAAGATGGATGTGGTACCTTCAGTCATCATTTTCTGTCTTTGCAGGTGACCCATCCCAACAAACTCAGGCAATAACTCTTTCCAGGTAACATGGTCCTAATCCGAAAGAGCAGAAATATCGGGCATGTTTTTCTCTCATTGTCTGCCTCATGCCCTGAGATCTGTTGCATCCCTGATATAACTACAGCTCAGTACAACTTGAGGTCACCAAACTACGGAGCCAATTATATCAAATGCCCACTGTAGGTCACAGTGATCTCTCCGTGGAGGAAATGTGTCAAACAGTTTCCCAGGGCTGTTTATTACTTTCTGTCTCGCAGGTTGAATTTTCACCAAAAATCTCACGACCAGAAAATGGCCAGCAAGGCCTACAGACAGTTCTGGGCTTGTCCAGGGAGGTTTGGAGTGCCCAGCCCTGGAGGTGTCCGAGGAAGGCCTGGATGTGGCACTCAGTGCTCTGGGCTGGGGGACAAGGTGGGGATGGGGCACAGGGGGGATCCATGGGCTGGGAGGGCTTTGCCAAGCTCAGTGATCCTGGGATTCCCATCACAAAGAATCCCCAGACTGGATCCCTGGCCTGGTGTCTTTGTGACACCGAGCTTACAGGATTTGACTTAACACTGATCATCAGTGGCATCAAAAAGAACAATACCCAAAAGAAGCCAAGCTTTCCCTCTCTCCCCTCTCCCTGGTCCAGGCTTGACCTGTTTCCCAGAGCCAAAACCAAAAGATGTGCTGGGCTGCTGTAATGGAAATGGTTCTCATGTTGTTTTTTCCCCAGAAATCCAATCCCCAGAGGAGCAGCCATTCTCCAAGCACCAAAGGAGAGGTGCCCTGCTCAGCGAGAGCCTTTTGGGTTTTCTGGAGAGGAACTCAAAACAAAAATAGCCTTGGAGCACAACACTCATAATCACAGCACTGACACAGCCAGCTTAAATCTCTCCCAATCCCTTGAATCCAACGTGCTCCAGTTTACAACTGCGAGCAAAGCTGAGCAGGGCACGGGGAGTTTTTTATTCTAAATTAAACTGGGATGTTTTGGTGAACTTGTCTGTTTTATAATAAATATTTTCCCCCTAAAATTATGGAATTGTCTGTTTCATTTCAAACTCTTTCTTCACCCCAGGATTCAGAAAGAGCGATGGCTTTTTAATGTGGAAATTTCTTGCACAGGTTCATTTGTCCCTTGGGCCAAATCCCATTTTATGTTCCGTAAGGATTTATTTATTGATACTTTTTTGGCCCACCTGATGAGTTACACAACTACATATCAGAGAGGGGATGTAAGCAGCAGTTTAAAAACCTTTTGAGAAGGGACTCCAAGCAGCCAAAGCAGCTTTATCAGCATCACACTGATTTATTTAGCACATACAATGATTTACTGCAGCCTTTGGGTTATGCTTGAAGGATTTTTTCATTTTTCATCTCAGCTTTTTTTTTCTTGGTCTCCTCTGAAAAGCTGACACACACAGAGCCACTATTGTTTTCTATTCTAATCTTTTAGAATTTTTAGGGTTTAAATCATCCCTAATAAATAAAAACTTTCAGTTCAAACATGGCAAGGAAACTTTTGTCTTTCCAACTACTCCTGACCACGTTAAGGCTTGAGGTTTTTGCTGTTTTCTGCTTCTGTTTCTTTAGTAATTAAGAAACTACTTGAATGAGAGAATATATACATATATCTTGCCAATCTTGGATCCTTTATTACTTACAAAGCCAAACTCCTTTGACATTTCTGACAAATCCCATTAATTTTTTTCCCCATTGCGCTCTCAGTTTCCAGTTCTCAGCCCAAGCTGGAAGTGCTGAAATGGCAGAATTAGTCAGGATTTTAACCCTCCTGAGATTTCCAGTAAAATTTTGGCAGCCTGGAAGGCCAAGCTCAGGGTATTTTGGAAAGGTCTCTGAATTAATCTTGTCATACCTGTGTCACTCCTGAGTTCGGAGGGGCTATTAAGGTTTGTCACTCACCAAAGGCATTGCCCAGAGCGTTTTTGGGGCTGGAGCATTCCTTCGTGATTGGGGAGATGACCCCAGCAGCTGCTGCAGAGACACTGAGAGAGATGCTCCTTTGCCTGGAAGGATTTAAATTTTAACAGCATTCTTCATTACAGATCCTCTGATTTTCACAAATCCTGCTCTAAGTGAGGGGGGTGGTGACCGGCCTGATGGTGTTCGGTGAGAGGCTGGACTTGACCTTGGAGATCTTTCCCAGCCTTTAAGATTCCATGATGCAGTGATTCTGAGCAGTTGGGTCAATCCTGATGTAAAGATGGGAAACCAAAGCTCAGAGGTGTCAATAATCTGTTTAAAACAGTGGCAAAGCCACCATGAAGACCCAGAGCTCTCAACTCCTCCTCTGGTGCCGAACCCACCGTCGTTCCCTGCCCCTTGTGAGGATAAAGCTGCTGGTTCACATCCCCTGGGGCAGCTTTTCCAAGGCAGTGACTATTGGGATTTTTAAAGGCACTCCCTTGTGGGACAGGGTGGCACCTCCACGAGCTTTTCCTTCTGCACCATGAAACCCCTTCTCCCACTGTGAAGATTTCAGAGCCCTCGCAGATCAAATTCCCCCCGTGGCTAAAATGCCTTCAGTTCCAGGCATGGACTGAGCAGTTTGCAGGGCAAGACTTTTCCAGCCTCCAGTGAATTTTCCAGTTGATAAATACACAGTGGATAACTCCCAACCCTTCCATTTCCAAAGTCATAAACAAGCTACAGATCATTCTGGGTTGGAATCCCAAAGTCCTGATATCCAACCCATTATCTCATGTTAAATACACTCCCGTTCTATATGATTAATCTGCTTTCTCCTTAATTGAAGTGTGACACACAAAGGAAAAGATGTTAATTGAATTTTATAGCTCATGGAAGCTGCCAGGTTCCTGGGAGATAATTTTGCTGAGGGATAACTTGACTTATCTTTTCAAGCTTTATTTCTTCTTGGGGTTGGAAGCACTGAAGGGGAACTCTCTTGGAGAGACAACACATTTATTTGTTGGCTTTGGCTTCTTGCAGCTAATGGCTATTTTATTTTTCAGAAAACATGTCTAGCTCTGCTCTTAACTATAGTTACAGTAAAAATCTCATAAAAGAGAAAAGAAAACCTGTTCATCAAACCTCTGAACTCGAGCCTTATCTCAGATTTAATCTCAGTTTGAAATGAGAGCTGACTCCTGACCTCTCCCAGTTGAACCTCCCATCACCTGCCAGCCTTCTTTTCTGAAATACAGCTTTTATGTCCCCTTGTAACCGAGACTGCATTTAATTTACAGTAATCCCTTCTAGAAAAGATTGCTCTGAACTCGTGCTTTGCTGCATATGATCAATTAAGACAGGAAAAGAGCTGATTAGAGAGACTCTGATAGCAGTGACTATTATAAACCATTCTGCATTGATTTGGGTTGTTTAGAAGGGGTTTTTTTACACACTGACTATTGATCAGCATAGAAAAATAAGACATTTGAAAGGTAATTGCTTCTCCTGCAAGTCCATGCAATATGTTTAAGGTGTGGTGTGTGATCCTCAACAAACACATTACACCGACCCAGAAGCTGAAACTCTGCTCCAGGGAGAGGTGAACTCCCCAGCATATCAAAAACACTTATTTGGCAAAACCCCTGCCAGTGCTGCCTGGGAGATCAGATCTCACAGCTCTCTTCCTAATGTCCATCACAAGCTTGACCCTCAGCTGTCAGAAAAGTATTAAATAAATTAAAAAAAAAAAAAAAGGGAGTTTGATGCTTTGAAGACAGGCAGCTCCACTTATTTCCTTCATCACACGGGGGCAGGTAATTCATGGCCCAGCCTGGGCTGTGTACTCGGGAGATAAGTTTGGAAAAACAAGATATGTATGTATGGCGTCTATAACAATGTCAGTAAATGGCTTGCAAGCTCCTGAGAAGCAGTGCTTCTTGATTTCTAGTAGATTCATTCATTTTGGCTCCAAACACGGCCCTGGTAACACCTCTGCTTCCAGAAAAGCTTGGTGAACTCCCCCAGAAGGTCTCTGGTTCAGACCCAACCCTGCTCATGTTTGCCTTCCTGAGTCTCCCTGGTACCAAAGCCCCCAGCTGGCAGATGCCAGAGTGTCAGACACAGCCCAGTCCAGGCTGTGGTTTTAAACTCCATCATCCTCATCCCCATTACGAAGAAATAGAGCTCCTTGCAATCCTCTCACACTCCTGCCTGATTGTGATCCGTCTGCTGGGGCCTCCAGACAGAAACCCTGGAATCCGAGGCTGCATCTGAGGAGAATTTGCATCAAAGCCCGTGGCTGTCCCCTGTGTTTTGTGCAGAAATCACACTAATAGGCTTACACAGGAAATCTGCTCATTTTCTACACAGAACATTTTTTATTGAGTGTTTTGTTCGTCCTTTGTTGATGCTACAGTTGTGCCTTCCACGGGAGGAAGAGGACGAAGCAAAGGAACAAGAACACAGACAGGCTGTGGGGAGAATTCCTGGCTCTGGTTGGGGATGGGGACTGAGCAAGCAGAAACCAAAACCTGATGTAGAAGCACAGCTTACAGCACAGACCTCTGTAATTCCGAATGGTTAATCACCCAAGCTCTGCATGATTTCACGAAAAAAGGTTTGATAAGAAATCCTGTCTCTTGAATACAAGTCTCAGAGCACTAAACCAGGGGTCTCACACACAATTTCTCTCTTTGGATGAATGAATGATGTGGAGGATGTGCTTGAAAACCTGCCTCCCCCAGCAATTTTCTGCAAGTACAGAACGTACAATACAAATTATCCACTTTGCCCAGCTACTTAAAATGTTTTGCACATGCCAGCAAATGTAAATACACAATTAGGGCATGTTTAGTTAAAAGGCAAAGCAAGATAAGGTACAACTATTATTAGCCAGAACAAAAATCATGATCTTCATCCATATCGAGGGCTAATTAAGTCTGTAAAATGTGCAAATCAGCTCAGCTGATTATTTAAGGTTTGGAAACCAGTCCTGGATTGGAAAGTACAACACTGAGGATGCTGATGGCTGAGGGACTGTGCGTTTATGACTATTGTTACTGGGAGCTGTTGTCTGCACACACAGGAGCCAAGCGTGGCAGTAATCAGCATTAGGAAGTTGTGTTAGCAGGAATTAGAAAAGTAGTCACAGGAGATCTTCGTTACAGATGAACCATATTAAATGCCAATTGTGTCAGGTGGTTTCTGTTGCTTTATGTCTTTCCACTTAAATGTAGGAAGCAAATAAATTCAGCTCGTTGTCAGCTCGGCTTGATGACTGAAAACAGCTTTGAGGAAAAAAAGGGAAAAAGGATTTTCTCCCCCTCTCTTGTTGAGCATTTGCCCATTCCATATCTAGAAATGCTGCATTTCTTACTGCTTGAGATTGTCTGGGATTAGAAAATGCTTAAAGAGCTGGTGCCAGAGAAGATAAAAAGCAACTTTCTTCCAGGGAATTTGAAGCATTCTTTGCTGTGGTGAAGTTTTTATTTTCGGGTTGGAGGTGATTCCCCTCAGCCTGAAACACGAGGTCTGTTACAAGCTGAGCCTCTGATACCTAAAGGCTGACTGATAATTATGGCTCCAGTTCCCAGGACTGGGATGCGCATCCCAAAATTTGTCCAGGACACGCTGTGGACACCTGGGAGGGTTGGTCAGAGTGGGAGTGATTCCCAAACCAAGCCCTTCCTGGGCTCCAGCTGATTCTCCTCATGGCAGCTTCCTGTGCCTTGATGTCCTGCTGGATCTGCCACCCCTGCGAGGGGCATCAACTCTGGGCTTCCTGGAGGAAGTAAAATATCTATTAGTATATAAATAAATAAGTTTGAGACACGGAGACAAATCAGGAGCCACCCCTCAACCCCTCGGTAAAACACTGCTGATTACCTTAAAGCAAATTCAAGGCTTACAATAATAACATTATCAAAACTATTTTATTTTTTTTTTTATCTAAGTAAAATGTAGCTTTAACAGCGTTTCGTCTCTTCCTCCCCTTCTTCACTTCTGCTTCTGAATTTTAATTGTGGTTTCTTTCCCACATCCCTCCAAATCCGAGGAGGTTTCAGCAAAGCAAAGCAGAGAGGAGCAATTGGGAGCTAATGACTGGTGCAGTCTGATCCCAGGCCCAGATAGGCAGCGTTTGCACTAGTTAAACGTGTCTGCAGGTCTAGGAAGCTAATTAAAGCTGAGCACATTCTTCTCATCTTACAGGTACTCCGTGTCTGTGGGATATGAGACACCAAAAAAAGACTTCTGTTTCCCTGATCCTTTAACTGTGTGTCAAAGCAAGGAGCCCTAAATGAGGTTTCATCTTTCTCGAGGTGTTGCCAGGCACTAATTAGCCTTGGGACTTTATAAAAAGGGGGGAAAGCGCAGGAAAGGATTTCCATGGAGATTGGTTTCTTGCCCGCTCTGTAGAACTAAGCCCTCCACGGCTCTGTCATTAGGGACTGCTGCGACATTTATTCCCATTTTGTGCTTGTTCCAGGGACGGACTCTGCGCTTATTAACATCTGTTGCTGCTTCAGTGGATATTTTAGCAGCCTGACTTTTCTCACTCTCCAGCCAGGGCTGTCTGTATCATCCCCAAAGCAGAGGGGCAGACAGAGCAGTGTTTACACTCCCTGGGTCTTTGTTAGTTTGGTTCAACCGAGGAAAACTTCCATCCTGGACCAGGGTATTTCTGATAACTGCTTTCTTACATCACTCTAAAGCAACAATAAATGCTCCAGTCTCAGGGGAAAGTGGGCAGAGCTGACTCAAGCCACAGGTCCTAATATCCCAACCTCCAAACTCCCAGTGATGGAATGGGTGGAGTGTCCTCGATTCCCTGATAGCCTCAGCTCTACGTGCTCAAACACTCAGGCACTTTCTAATAGAGGGCTTTGGGAAACTGGATGTGGATTTGGCCTACCCAGATACCCACTCTTTATTTATTTTTCTTTTAGGTTTCACTGTTCATTTTGCTGTGTAGGAAGGAAGTGGTGAGAGAGCCGAGCTCCGTGCCCGGCCACGGGGGCCCAGCAGTTTCCAGCATTCCCAGAATCCCGAGGATGGCCATGTCCTCGGCAGGCTGGTGTGAGCAGCAGGCTCACCTGGAAGTGCTTATGGCTGCTGTCAAACCCTTCCCAGCATGGCAAAGTCCCTCTTGTCTGTGGACATCCTCCCTGTTTTGCTCCACTCCTGCCTGTGGAATTACCCCGTGCACTCCTGGAATGACTCAACCACAGGAGGTTCCTCTGCTGTTTGGGGGGACTGAATCCAAAGCCTTTGGGCTTTTTCGGGTCACGAGTGCCAGACCTCAAAGTGACCTTAACTAACAATCCCTTGTTTCTCTTCCTCTTTCATGAACTTACTTTCCAGGATCAGTCTCTTTCCAAAAATAATATTAATTTTGGCCCCAGGTCCTGCTGTGTCTCGCTCTGATGCGTGTCTGGAGCACGGGGGATAAGAACAAAGCTCTCTGTCTTGAAAACACTTCTCTGCCAGCCACAGTTGGGTCCTTTCCTTTCCATTTGTTGCATTTCTAAGAGGGAAGGTGGAGTGATTTGCAGAAAGAGAACTCCATGCCCAGCTCTAGGGACTGGTGCAGGATCCATCAGGGCTTGTTCCCATCACCCTTGGATCTTCTTCAGAAGTGAAGGGGAATTCACAACCAGGGGCACTGGTGCACAGTCACTTTGCTTCAACTTGCATTTATCCACTGCATTCTGCATTAAGAAAATAAATCACATGATAAGTGAAGACTAATGCACAGATAGTGGAGCATAGTGGGACAGGAATGGCAGGAGAGGCTGGTCCTGGAATGCTGTGCTCCATTGTGATGGCTGCAGTAGGAATCAGTAGCTGGAAGCTCCTGATTATAAAACTACAACAAGCAATTAGTTGAACAGTTTAACAGCAGAGTGACATTATCATTGGACAGAAATTACTGCAGGAGTCAATGGACCTTTTCATCCCCTCAGAGCAAGGCTGGGTGCCTTTCCAGAAAATATTCCAGGCTAAAAGCCTGGACTCAGTGAGCTGTGAACTGGGGGAAGGGTTTGAACTAAGTGATACTTCACCTCTCACCTTAAACTGCCATCATTTAGATAGAGACTTATTCGTTTGAATGCACCACCTTGAAGCCATGACAGAGATTTACAGACCTGGTTGGACTGCAGGGTGGGTGTAATAGGATCCGAGTATTTGCTCCCAGAGCAAAAGGACAGGAGCTGGTTGCAGAGCTGCTCCTGCAAGGGAGAAGCAGCTGCTTTGTATTTCATTCAGCAGCTCTCAGGAAGCCTTGTCCCCTTCCCTGTCCCCTGCAAACCAAAGGGAAAGGATGTGGGCTATAAACCCTACTGGGGGAGAAGATTCCCTGGCCATCAGCCCCTTTGCCCCATCACCAAACCCTTCAAAGCTTCCCAGGCTCCGAGGAGGGGTCAGCACCAACCCACCACAGCCCAGGGTGGAGAAATGCTGCTGTCATTTGTCAACAGCACCGTTTTGGTTGATTTAATCACAGGAACTGCTCCGTGCTGGGCTGTGATTCCAGAGATAAGGCTGGGGCGGGATGGGCAGCAGCAAAGGGATGCAGAGGTGACTGTTCCATTTGCAAAGGGCAGGGCAGGAAGGGTGAGATGGAGAAGTGTTAGTGCTCCATCGGCTTATCTACTGGGTGGAATTCGAGGGCTGGGCTTCAGCGTTGGGTTTTTTTCTTTTCGTGTTTCCTGTTGACAAACACAGCTTTCCTTGCTCTTCCTCTCCTGGGGGAGAGCTGATTGCCTTCCCTCCTTCCCTGCCTCTCCACCCAAAGGCTGCTCGGTGCAGATGTTCCAGCTGTTGGTGCTTGGCTGAGCTGAGTGCCCCAGCACCGCCCAGTCTCTCCAGCGCTCACCATCCCAGCTTTGCACCCCGAGTTTTTGGGGAGGCATCTCACTGTTTGCCCACTTGCAGGCCTGCAGGGATGCTGATTGTCCCCATGAGCTCAGCAGGCCTGACCCGTTTTCCCTGCCTGTGGTTTTGTGCTTTCTGGGAGTGGTGGTGCTGCCATACAGTGAAGGAGCTTATCTGAGCCAAGTGCTATTTATTTATACGAGAGATTTTTATTTAGAGGAAAAGACTTTTAAGAGCAAACAGATTTTAAGGGCAGTAAATCACTCTGTATCTCTAGATCTTACTTATCCCCTGATGTTAAATAGATGCATCTGAGGGTTTTTTAGGCTTTTCTGGTGACTGGCTGTTTCTGGGCAGCCCTGGGCTGCTGATGCACTCCTGGTCCTCTGATGCTTTAGACCCAGCTGTGGCTCAGCAACTGTTTGAGTTTGGCTGGACCTGGAAATCAGTCCATACCCTTGTAGCTGAGTTGTCAGCCTTTGCTGAGGGATCATTTATTGTGTTGTCCTGTTCGTTCCCTTCCCATTCAGACAGGAAAGTCTTATACAATAACTTCACCTCGTGGAAAAGGTCATGTGCAGAGTTCACAAAACATTGCCTCTGTATTCTTTTGTTTGTTGCCCAGTATCCCTATGCCCATCCCATAAGCCACAAAACGGGAAGATATTTAAAAACACTCTCTGTTTTGGCACATTCCCCTTCATCTGGCAGTATTTGGGTTGAGGCTTTTGGTTTACATTTATGGGAGTTCCAGAAAAGGCAGGACCAAGCTCAGCTGGAGTTTCACAGAGAACCTCCATGAATTACCACAGGTTTTATAGGTCTCCATCCAGCTCATAAATCACTTGAGGTCGACTTGAAACTCAGCCCAGAGATGCCAAGACAGCCTGGACTGACCCAGACAGCTGCTCAGACCTTGTGCAGAGCTCGTCTGTGCCCTGCTCCTGCTCTGCCAGTGACTTTCCCATGTCCCATCCTTTTGTCTTCAGTGCTCCCTCACCACCACATCAGTGACGTCCCATGGCAGCAACAGGCAGGGCTGTTACAGCTCCCATCAAACCATTCTTTCCTCTCCACATATTTTCAGTTTTGAGTGGCAGATGTGGAAAACCGAACGGGGGGATCGCTCAGCACGTACCTTGTCTCTGCTGCCTGCTGGGAAGTCATGGCAAAAAAAATGAAAAATGAGGGAGGGAGGAATTTAGAAGACACTGAATGGCTCGAAAGGCAACGGGGCAAGCTCAGTCCAGCTCCGCTGTGGTTTTGCCGGTCTTGAGAGAGTTGCCCCAAGAGACAAATACTCAGATGTTCCACCGGTTTGTCAACAGGCAATTGGTAAAAATCTTTTAGCGCTTCTACTTAGAGAGTGATCATTTTTTAATTCCCACAGAGCTCCCGTGGGCAGGACGAGGCGTTCCCCAAAGGGCTCTGGTGATCTCATCTCAGCTGACCCTCCAGAGAAACCTTTAGCCTGGGCACGAGCACAGATCAGCAAGTGCTCACTTAGCACAGCACAAGCGCTGCCTGGTGCTCCCTTTGCTCTTGCATCAATTTACCCACCAGGGTTTCCATGGAAATTTATACACACTATCATACCTGCTCTATCATGCCCAACCTGCCTTTTTTCCACGGGGTGCACCACCTGCCATCCCCATAAACCCTTGAAAAGCCTGGGATCTGCAGGGTGGTGATTACCCAGTGTCTGTGGAGCAAATCCAAGCCCCCCCACGCCGGGTCTGAGGAGCTGGAATTACCCCACAACCCAGTCACAAGGTGAAACGTAACCCTTGCAGCCACGGGATGTTTTCCTACGTGAAAAGCCTCTGCAGGGATTTGAGGGGTTGGATGTAGTTCAGCTGCTGTAAAATCAACCTCGAGGCAGGTTTTAGGCCGGACCTGCTGGTAGCAGCCCTCTCCCAACAGGCAGCTTTCCCTCCATGTGAGGCTCCCGTGCCTTTGGTAGCACAACAAGGCAGAGCAACCTGCAAGTGGGGTCCCCGTGCCCGTGTGTGGGTCACGTCACAGATGTTTTGCCCCATGCCCTGAGCCTCCTTCTCCTGCTGTGTGTCCATGAGACACAAGCTGGCCTGTGGATTAGGGCCTTGGAAAACATCCGTGTCCAGCTCCACGGAGGGGAGAGGGCACCAGGAGAGGCAGCAGCCCAGCTCCTGGTGAAGGTGGTCCACAGTGAGGTATTTGTTCATTTTTTATCCCTGTATCCTTGGAACAGCTTTCCAACCCCCCAGTGGGACATGAAGCAACACCTGACAGCCACCAGCACCTCTCAAAGGGGATCCACCTCTCTGAGTGATGTGCCAGATCCAAGGACTGCAGGAATCCTGTGTGAGCCACAAGTGCCCTTAGAAAAGCTGTGAGACCTCCTTATTGCAAATTCAACCCTGATCACAATTTTACCAGATTTGGAGGGGCCACAAAAGACACGAAGGGAAATATCTGGGCTTCAAAATGTCTGGGAGAAAATAGATCAGTGGGGTACAGAGGTGTGAGAGGAAAAGGCTGACGTTGAAAGGAAAACACAGGGTTCAAGGGCAGGATAAAGGGATGTAACCACATGGAGACACAGAATGAAATACTTTAATTTCCACCTCACCTCCTCAAAGTGCCCCTGGTTTCAGCCACCACCCATCACAAACACTCTGGGATTAGCTATATTTTGGTGGGGTACTTTCAGCAGTAGAAATGCTTTCCTCTGAAATTAAGTCCACCAAGAACTGCTCTGGAGAGGAGCCTGGTCCCATTCAGAGGAAGACACTTGATTTATCCCTTTGTCCGCTCCTATCAGTCAGATCTGCAAGTCCTGCCATCAGACCAATTAATTCTGTCTTCCAGTGTTTACCCACGTTCACGCTGCAGGGACTGGAAGGTTATAAAGTGCCTGCTTGGGGCAACATGATTTCATGTCCTTCTGAAACCTCAGAAGGTACAGCAAGATCCCTGGAGCACAGAGCACTCCGTGAGGCACTGCTGAGAATGATGATAATTCATCTGCTTTGCCCAGCAGTTTTAATTTGCATTCCAAGCATGATTTTATGTGGGACTCTGGAATTTCTCATTAACTGTGGTACAATCGTTTCTACGAGTTTCTGAGGCGTTCTACAAAGGTTTGCAGCTGGGCCACATGGCAAAAAGGGGTTGAAGGTGGACATAATTGAAATTAAGGCGGCTCAAGAACACTAATTCATCAAAGGATAATCGTGCTAGTTTGAACTTTAGCCATAAGACGTGTGAAATGGAGACAGTGATCAGTGACTGGTGACCTGACAGCTCCTAAAAACGCCTGCAGTCACAGGCAAGACCTTTTGATGAAACCTGAACCAGGCAGTTGGAATTAGGTGAATATCTCCACACATCTATTTGCACACCCATTTGCAGTGGATGGAAGCCCTGGGGGGTGTATCACCCAGGCAAAGCAAGGGAAATTGGAAGCAACACCAGTAAGATGAATAAATTCCATAATATATCTATTTTTTCCTAGAATCACATCCTGCAAACTGTGCTCTTCACCTTCTGCTCTTCAGCTTCTGAGTGGTGAACTGGTACAAACTTCACAGAAAACACGTTTCCGTCCTTCTGTTTCCAAGGACGAGCATTGCAGCTTCCAGGAGGACTTGAAGGGCGAGCAGAGATGTTTTCTCCTGGAGAAATTGCTGAGGTGAAACTTACACCTTGCAGCTGCCTCGGTCATTCTCTTGAAGGCACGTTCACCTCGCTCCTCCAGCGGCACAGACCCAGCACTGACCTGCTGGCACTGCTCAGGCTGCACTTGAGCTGAGCTCACCAAGGACAAGACCATCGATGCCTCAGCTGCAAAGAAAAGATTCTGAATCACAATAGAGGTTGCTGGAAAGAGGGTTTTTGAAAGCATTTGCTGTTCCCAATTCTGGTTAAGGAAATAGGCAATTACTGTCTTAAAAAATTAAATGTCATGGAATTTCAGGCTCTCTTTGTTGCTCATAAACGTCTTGCAACTTGTGACAGAGGTTGCTGGAAACCTCCCCGAAGAGCAGTGCCATGCTGGCCCAGAAGTGTTGATCTGCGCTCTAGCCTTTTCTTCATGTGGGTTGGACTGGTCTCTAGTCAGATAATAAAATCATCCGGACAATTGAGTTTTAAAAAAATTAATTTGAGCAAGTCAGCAGCCTTCACTTTACAGCAGCTCTACCCAGTCTATCCAGAGGGGCAGTCAAAACCAGGATTTGGCCAGCACCAAAGCACTGTTTGCCAGCTGACTCCTAACTTCAGAGGAAGTCTGAAATCTTGAGCTCTGTGTCTTCAGGCTTTGGCTGAGCTCCAGCTCTACCTGCTGCCCAAGAAGGCTGGTGGGTCAGTGTGTGCTCTGGTGGGTGGGAACCACGAGGAGCTGGGCTGTGTTTGCACAGTCACCCCCACACTTCACCAGGGCCTAATTCCTGATGTGAAACACGTCCAGGAGTTCGGGCTTACATGGCCATGCAGATATCTGGGCACGGCCTGTCTAGACTTTGTCTTAGAAGGTTCAACTCATCTCTAATCCAGTCCTACATGGACCTTCTGCCATACAATGTGATCTGCAGTTGTAGTACCCTGTTGAGTTGGGGGCGTACACTGACACCCACTGAACACTCAGCATCACACCCTGTGGCCATATTTTTAGTTAAAGTGCCTCACAAAGCCACCAGTTCTTTTCAAAAGGACTGCTAGTTTTAAATCCAAGTAATTTGAACAAACTTGTCCATTTCAGAGCCAAGCAGGAATTTCACCACTTTTACCTGCACCCAAACTCTTACAAACAATTTCTTCCATAGAATCTGATGCCTGGGAATAGTTTTTCTATAGAGTTCAAATTTGGAGAATGACATGAGATGCTTTATTCCTAGAAATCTGCAGGGGAAAGAAAAGGCAAGTGGGTGTCTCCTGACGTGATGTGCTGCTGTGGATTGGAGTTTCCTAAATTGTTAATCTTTACTGGGAAACATTTCCATGCGTTGCTTTTACACGGCCACTGTTGTATCAGAGACCACCAAAGCAGAGGCAGAGTCACCAACAGTGGTGGGATGGGACACCCAGTTGGACACAGCACCTTGGGCTGGTGTTGGTGACGGAGCCCAGCTCATCCCTCACTGCTCCACAGCCTGCCCCAGGCAGTGGGAATTAATTACACAGCTGGAGAAGAAAAGCCAATAGCAGAATTGAAATATTCCCACAGGTTTCTCTTGAATTAGATCTCCCAGATAACGTCTGATGATTGTAAAATACGGTGCCAGGTGAGATAACATCATTAATTAGAGGGACACCGTGCCCAGTCTTCAGCCGACTCTTGTGAAGCTCCATGAGGTCATTCATGAATAGGCTCCAAGGAAAAAAAAAAGGCAAAGTGTCAATAGGAATGACTTTTTTCAATAGATTCACCTGTGATAAACACATTCCAGTGACTCAGTGCAGGATAAGTAGGTGCTGGAATTTTCACATCTACAAAAAAGTTACTAGGATAGAAAAATCCAGTAAATGCCCCCCCACCACCACCACCACTGAATGTATTTAAAATGAAAGATAAGCATAGGAAGTCTGAGGCAGAAAACAAACTCCCAGTGTGTGTGGATATTTACAGTCATCCTAGGATGTTCTGCCCACGAGTTAAAACCTCGTAGTACAGGGGGGGGAAAGAAAAACCCCATCCGCAAAATCTCTTCCCGTCGGTTCTGAGGCAGGTCCTGAGCTCCCAAACTCCCCATCCTGTGAAACCATTCCAGACCACATCAGCTGTGCTCTGGTTCAGAGGGGAACTGGGCTTTGCCATCATGTGAGGGAGCAAAGGTGCAGCCCGAGAAGGGCGATGTCAGCTCGGACGCAGAGACGCTCTCGGAGAGGAACGACGCCACACACACGCCAAGTGGAGCAGAGGGCTCAGCAACAGGATCACTTCTGCGCTGCCTCGTGGACAAAACCATCTCTGAAGGATTAATAGCAAACTGAAAGCTCGCTGGAAACATCTCCCCTGTTTGTTTTGGCTTCCAGAGCATTTCTAAGTGTAATTACGAGCAGTTGAGAAACGGAGAGGGCGAAAAGAATCTTGTGGTTCGTTCATGCACAGGGTGGAGGCTCAGGAGACCTGGGTTGATTTCTAACCTCTGTCACAGTCCAGTGTCACACAAAATAAGAGGTTTGCATTCGCCTGCAGCTCGTCCTCTATGAACAGGACTGAAGCTGCCCTTGCCTGCCCAGTGTCTTGGTCCAGCAGCCCTTTGCCCAAAGGTACCATGGGCCCTTCCTGTCCTGCTGGTGTTGATGTAATTCAGATAGTGATGATACATCCATTTTTAAGGGTCTCTTGTGCTCACGTGTCCATATAAAAGCCTCTCTTAACAGCACCACGCTGCTTCAGAAGGGGAAAATCCAACACTCCTGCACACAGCTGCACATCCTTTTAAGCCAGAGGATACAAATGGATTTGTGCTGTGCAAGAACCAACGTCTTCATTAAGACCCATGTTTGCTGGGCAGTGACAAATCTTTCCCTCAGAACACGGTGATTAAGGTTTAATTTTATTCGGGATTACAGGCGGCTCCCTTTGCAAACCAGCCCTCGTCCAAGTTCGGGCACATATTGCCTGGAAATGAACATTCCTCTCCAAGTGCTTAAGCAGCTTTGGATAAGAAATGATGGATTCAGGAAGATTAGGAGCACAGGAAAGATCTCTGGGCTAAGAGCACGTTAAGAGAAAGTGACATCGTGGGTTCAGGAGGAAATGCTGCCACCTGTGAGGGGCTGGACCTTCCAAATCACTTGAGGAAAGTTGGTGGGAAAAGGGTGGATGAGTGAAGGTGGGGAATTTCGGGATGGTGAGCATGAAAAAAGCCAAATAGATATGTGTATATAAATCATCACTGCCACGTTGTCCAGTTCCCTGTTCATGCAGATCTACCTGCTCTGGTACTGTCTTATTCTGCCAGAGAATGGCATTTAAACACAACATCTCATTATTTGTTCTCAAACACACATGTTCTTCCCCCTCTGGGAGCAGTGGGGGGAGGACAGTGTGGATATCCCACGAGTATTCCACCCTCGCTGCAGTGACAGCTTTGATTTGTGAAACAGCTTGGAATAAAATGCTGGTCATTTTTCATGGAAAAACTAGCGGACATAACTTGCGTGTGTTTCAAAGAGAACAGCTGAAAGGCCTGGACACACCATTATCTGAGTGCCAAAATCCTAGATGGGCATAAAACTTAGCGTTTTCAGCTCAGAGAAGTAACATTAGAATCATCCCTAATTAAGCAGATTCTGCTTGTTTATTGTTCTCAAGTATCTGCAGCTCTGCTCATCAATTTTTCACATTATTCCTTGGCTGGTTTCTCATGTTCAGTCTCTTTGCTGGTTTGATGTTCTGCTCTCTGGAGATTTCTTTCACAAATTTCTTTATTTCCTTAGAGGAATCTTTCTTTACAGTTCCAAACGAGCGTTGTCACTGTGATACGGGGTGTAGGGAGAGCAGAAAGCCAGGCAGTGGAAACTCCTTTAACTGAATGCCATGGAAAAACCCCTCTGGCTTCCTGTCAGTCAAAGCAGGTCGAAGGCAGTCAGAGCTACAGCTCTGTCAATGGATCCTAAATCCAGTATTTAATATCGACCCCCCTCTTCATAAACACCATATGGGCACTGGTGAGAGTGCTCCTGACATCAGGGTGATGAAATACAACCAGGAGACTAAAATGACTTCACACAGCCAGACCTGCTCACAGCCACCACTGCAACACAACTGGAAAGGCCCTTTCGTAGGTTTAATTAGTTATTTTAGTGGTAAGGTTTTGTTAGAGGAGCTCTGTGCAGGGAGAGGGGGGTTTGAGGGGCAAAGCTGGACTGCCTTGGTGCTTGGGGATATTTGAGACTGGTGTTGTAGGTGTTTGAAGCAGATATTGGGCTCACCTTGGCTCTCTGGCTGTGGGGTTTGCTGGGCACGTCCTGCACCAGCCTGTCACTCGGGTGATGGATCAAAGCCGATCTTCAGCTCTGGACGAGGCTTTTAGTGACCCACGTTCAACTTTGGAGGAGACTTTTGAAGATCCGTCTTCGTGTGATCTGTTTTAGGCCAGCTCTAAGCACAGGGCAACAGAAGTGCTCCCAAAGAGCAGTGCTGGTACCTGGTGATGCTCACCATGGAAAGCCAGACTTAGGCATCCCCAAGGCCCTGGGAACGTCACTGACATGGACCTGGGGCCTGCTGCCATCACTGCCTCTGCCACTGCTGAGCCTGTGGATGCCCTTCCTGAACTGAACTAAAATCTAGAAGCAGCACCATTAAATTGGACAAAGAGCAACTGGAATGTCTTGGAGAAGAGAGCATTCCCAGTGACCCTGGTGGTATTCAGGGCAACGGTTGTGAGATGACCAGAATTCACATGGAAACTCTATTTTTTTAATTTTTTTTTTAATACAGTGAAGGGGGAAGGAATTGAACTATTCAGCTCTTCCCTTGAAAATTTCACAAAATTACTTTTCACATACCTCAATTACCTCCACCTTCATTTCGTATATGAAAATCTGTGCCTACAGAATGAGTCAATAAAAGCCAATAAAATAAGAACAGTATGAGACAGATCTTTGGATTGTATAAATAAAGCACGGCTGAGGTGACATCATGGGGGCAACAGTGATTTATACCAGCTGAGGATCCGGCCCATAAACTGGGAATAACTCTTTCTGCTCTGTGATTTATGTTCTCCAGTTATTGACTGCTCAGAAATAAGCCCTCTGTTATAAACAATCTGGGAAGCAAAGGAGGCAATTGTGTCTTAATGAGACCATGGTTCAAAGCACTGCCCTGGTACATTGACCCTTCTATAGATCAGAAAGTCTCCTTGATTTAATTACCTTACAGAACCCCAGACTAGACAGCTCCAAAACTCATTTATGCCCTGATCTTTCTACTTCTTTTTTTTTATTATTATTTTGGTGCATTTATAGTGATTTATAATTCAGCCAAGGGAGTCTTCAGGCAGCTGATGAGAATTGTTTAGAGGGGTTTGCAGTTTGTGTGCAATTATATTTTTTCTTAAGGAAAAAGGAAAAAAAAACAAAGCATATTTTGAGACTTTAGGGGTCTTGTCTCACTTCCCGAGCACAAATAAGAAGCAGTTCTGCCTTTTAAGTGTAAAGGACTAGAAACTTCAAGCACAGAATTAGAGGAATTTAAATCAGAGGCGAGACACTGCACACACTGGAAATGTTCCTATTTGAGAGTTCACAATTCAGCCTCGCACACAGCTTTCAGCAGCTATTACAGGATTGTTCCACTAGGATTATCTCATCCACGAGGATATTTATTTTCCCCTTCCAATCTGTGGTATAAAGCAGTGGAAATAATACGATGTTCCCTTCCATTCACAAATGACGAGTCTCTGCTGTCTCAGGATGTCTCACGGAGATCTAATTAGATCTAAGTCTCAAAACATCCCCAAAAATTACTCAAACAACCAATATTCCATCTTGATTTCTGCTGGAGCAACGCTACACTGCAACTAAACATGCAGCAAACAGCCCTGGTCCCTCTCTGGTGCTTCCTCGGTGCTGCAGCCCGGGGGATTTTATCTCCCCCCTGGCAGGAAGGGATGCTCAGAGCCATAAAATCATAGAACCATGGAATGGTTTGTCTTGGGAAGGGAAAATCATCTTGTTCCACCATCCTGTCATGGGCAGGGCCACCTTCCCCTAGCCCGGGTTGCTCCAAGCCCTGTTCAACCCAGCCTTGGACCACTAAACCAAGTGTGACCCAACCAGGGACCACTGACATGGGCTGTGGGATCACCCCCTGTGCCCAGAGGTGGCTGGTGGCCACTGAACCAGCAGGGCAGTTGTCTTTGTGCTATCAAAAATCTTGGTAAATATTCAATAAACACCAACCTCCCTCCTGGGCCTTTGACAGAAATCTCCTCCCGAAGGTTTTCCCTCATCTCTGCGCATTCAGAGACTTGAGCTGCCGTTGCCGAAGTCCCTGCACGATTTAAAAGCTGAAATCCCAGGGCACCTTCATCATCCGCAGTTGGTTTCCAGAGAGTTTGGCTGGAAAACACAATCCTCACTCACATTTCTTCAACACTCCCTTGCAGGCATCACCGACCCCGACTCAGGATCTCCTTCTCTCCCCGCACCCACCCCTTGGCATTTTCCAGCCCTTTCCTTTCTCTGGCCACACAGAGCTGGAGTTTCAGCCCTCAGTATCATGGGCTGACCTTGGCACAACTCCCAGTGTCTGTCTGGGTCTCAGGGGCCTCAAAAGCAGGAGCCTGGTACAGGGAGGGGTCAGGTCCCTTTTACCTGAGCTCAGCAACCGCTGTGCCAGGTGTCATATTTATATACTGCTCTTAATTGGCTCATGCCAATTTGAGCAGAAAGCATCCCTCTTTCGGCATATTTATGCCCTGCGAATAAATTTTTCTTTAATTTCAAGTCCCTTTAGCAGAAAGATCTGCTCCCTCAGGAGTGGAGTCTCCTGGGCAGAGTTACAATATATAATAAGAAAAGGACTTTAACCCCTGCTGCAAACCATGTATTAATATTAATACTTAATAAGCCCCTGCCTTCTTTCAAAACAAATAAAACATTATTGCTCTCTGAGCTGAAATACATTTAAATGGAGCAAAGATTTTTAATTTTCCAAAACAAACACTCTTCAAGTGAAGTTCCTTTGCAATTATTTTAGAGATACTTCTGTGGATTGGGTGGGGACCTAAAAATAACGTTGTAGATTGTAAGATCTGACAATACCAATAATTACACTTCTGTAATTAACTTAAGCATCCCATTTTCCTCCGTTTTTTTTTTTGGTGGGTTTTTATTTTGGTTCATTCATTGCAAGGAAAGGGGAGAAGGGAGAATGTTTTACATCCTGGTGGTCAGGGGCAGGTGGTTCAGCTCTGGCACAATGAGAGCAGAGTGCAGCCCTCCCACGAGTCAAAGGGCTCAAATGGCCGCAGGCAAATCCCAGGCGTTATCTGCCAAAATATGAGTGGAATGATGCCTGTGAATCCCCTAAGGGGTCAGGTGTGAAAGGTGCACATGTGTCAGGGTTTCCCTGTCTCCTTGTGGTTGGATTTTCAGTGTTCTTTCAAGCTGGGGGGGTGTCCTGGGTTTGCCCCTCTCCCTCCTGGGTGCTGCCCTCCTGTCCTGCCCGCCTCTCCCAGCTGCTGCTGAGCTGGGGTGCCACTGGCATGGCTATAAAAGCCGACCCAGTCTGCTTTTTTTATCCCACAAATGGAACAAAACCCGTGGAGAGGGACATTTATTGACGACGCTTTTGATTAATTGCAAGCCAACCCGCCATGGGAGTGAGGTTGGTTTCGGTGTTGTTGCAGCAACCTGGGGCTTCTTTAAACATTAACCAGGCCCTGCTGCGCCCAGCAGAGATGCTGAGGGGACAAAGCCCTGCTTGCAGGGCATCCCTTTCCCCTGGGTTTTTCACTCAGTGTTTTTAAGTGCTCGGTTCTCAGCGCTCTCCAGCGCTGGGGGCTCCTCTCCAGGCAGCAGCTGAGCAGGCCTGTTTATTTATAAGAATCAACCAGAGCCACACAAAAAGGTTGTGGCCACGGGCCAAACGTCTTTGACATCACAGCCTGTCATTAATGGCATAAATCCTCCGTGATTTCATTTCCCAGCAAGCTAACCAGCATCTATCATGGATTATTTGAAAGGAAAAAAATGTCTAAACATTTACCTTCAAACCCCCCAAACAGATCATATCGTTCTGTTTTGCCTTCCCAATATGAAATACATATTCTCTTGCGTATGGCATTTTTATTGCAGGTTGTGACCAGTCACAGAGCTGGGTTCAGAAAGAGATATGCTCAGAAAGAGAAATTTTCTTAATGTTCCCTAAGGGGAAAAACAAAAACGACATTTCATTTAACAAAACCTTTCCTAACCACTGCGCTTTGCTGGTTTAATGTATTTTTGTCTGCCAGATCCCTGTCTGCCCATTCATTTTGAGGGAGGGAAAAAAATTAAAAGGCTGTTCTCTGTGCCACGGCCTCTTAAGTGTGAAAACATTTAAAGTGGACAGGCTGCAAAAGTTGTCTTTCAGACCATACTTGTCCCTTTTTCTCCATGAAATGATCATGGTTATGTGGAAAACATTAGGAAATGACTCTGAGTATGAAAGGACCAAATATACACGTAAATACCTGAATATCATCATTAAAACACCTTGTTGTTTAAAGTCTTCCTGGCCTTGGTACATTTGCTGGTGGACAATGATAACAAACCATATAAAAAATATTTGATGATAGTATTAGATTTGACCAGTCATTGCTGGTTGCTTTAAACTGGGCCTAAAATGCCTGAGAAAAAGTTTTCAAACCAGGCACTAAACCTGCAGGGGTAAACGAGGAATTCTTCAACATTTATATGGACAAGCAGATGGTCAGAGTGTTGGATTTGAGTTCCCCTTTTCTGCACGTGAACTGAAATTGTTGAAATTGCTCCAAACTGCACCGTTTGAGATCAAAAGCCCCTGATAAGTCTCCTGCCCTCAGGAGCAAATGTCCACAAGGATGTGAGCTCTCACTTATCAGCTCCCATCTCAAACCACCTGGAGGAGAAGGTAATTACACCCAATTACAGATGAATCCTGAGATCCCAAGGAATTCTAGGGAGTCACACTTGGGATCAGACTCCAGAGAGTCAGCTCTGGTGCAGCCAGGGCAGAATTCCACTGGCTGGGCAGAGGCAGAGAGCAGGAGCGTCCTGGTGCCAAACTGCTGGGGGCTGTGCTGGCTCATCCCTGGTGGATCACAGGGAGAGGGAGGGAGGATCACACGGAGCATCATCCTGCAGTGACAGTGCCAAGGGGCTGGGGCAGTGCAGCCTGGGCATCCCCAGCCTGAGAAGGTCAACGTGAGTGTTCCCAGGGCAGAAAATGATACACAGGAGCCCACCTGGGCACCCTGAGTGTCCCCACTCCCTCTGCTCGGAAAGGACAGAGCTGGAGCTGGACGTGACAGCGCGATCCCAAAGTTCCCGTCTGAGCCACCGCTCCTGCCTCCATCCCACCTTCACCCTGCACCCAACGGCCCTCACCACCACCAAAGAATAACAAAAGGACCTCCCACATACCTTGGCAAATAAAAATTAGATGTTTCCTTTTTCTGAGTGGTCTGGAACCTCAGGAGGATCCGCAGGCAAACGCTGCCCAGATGTGCAGACAGCACGGATGTGTCAGAGCTCTCATGTGAGAGCCAAAGTTAAAATATGCCTGCAAAGCACCAGTAGCTTCATTCTTATGACTAACACATCCCAAAGGTGCCATAACATGCACTGATGCAATGAATTCTGGGGCTCTGGAAGGAGTACAGCGAGAGGAGGAGCTGCAGAGGAGAGTTTCTTAGGAAAGCCAGCAAGTTATTTTTCCACAATTTATCATACTACTCTTACACTGCGAGTCAGGCTGTGCCTCCAACTGCAGAGATGAAAAGTCACACAACTCCAGCACGAACTGAGCCAGCCAAGAAAAAGAAAAGCAGCTTTCTCTTGCTCCCCCGGGGCATATATTATGCCTACTCGTTAACGTTTTTTGATGTGTGGAGGAGACAACCTTCAAGGAAGGAATGTGGTCATCTCCTCTCTGAAACAAAATCTCCCAGGTTGGAAGGAGCCGAGAGCGTGTTTCTTTAGGCAGATGTTGGGGTGGGCAGGGATTGGAGTGGCAGTGTCACTTTTTTTGAGAGCACACCCCACGGCTCCCCGGAGGGTGACCTGGGTGCCAGCAAAGTTCCACGAGGCCTGAGAGTAGATCAAGCCACGCGTGAACGCGTTGGGGAGGTTCCTTTTGAGCACCCACCAGCAACAACCAGCATCCAAATCAATCTTTCCAGCGACATGGAAATACCCTGCAAGATTTGAAGCGCGTGCCGTGAGGCTTTCAAGCAACACATAATTAATGATATCTCAGATCCATGCAAAAAATTTACATGTGTAACAAAACCTCCAGGTGTGAAAACCCAGAAAACAACAGGCTGGGACTTTAATAATTTTCCGTAACAGTGTCATGGAAGAGGTGCCACGATGACATTCCTGCTGCCAGTGAAAAGGAGGGACAACCCATGCAAACGCTGCTCACATTTCTTTTTCCTGCTCCCTCCCAGTGGTTCAGTGTCTGTCTGATGAGCCCAGAGTTTTAAGCAGGAGAATGGCACTTCAGGCTCCCTGGTAATGCCACTTGGATGGAAGTGCTCTCATTATTCGCGCTGAAGGATCCAGATCTGCTTAAACAAGAACTGTCACAACATGCTGAGGTCCGGGGATTCCTGGGGGAGCTGGGCTGACACGTTTGATTCTGATTTGCATCCGTTTATGAATCTTACACAGCCTGTTTCTCCAAGGGTTCTGAAGATGTTTAGCCAAGGCATACCTTGAGTTAATTCAGTAGAAAAGCCCTGGGAGGCCAAGCCAAGGGATGAGCATGGCAGCTCTGGCATCCCCAACCCACCAAACGCCAGCTCAGGAGCTGCAGCAGCTTTTCACCACAGCAGTTAACGGGCCATAAATGCTGACAATACCGACACGCTCCAGCTACATCAAAATGTTGCAACTCTAAAGGTAAATACCAAACCCACAAGGGCCCTTGAGACCAAAGCCTGGTGAAGAGCATCACTGGGAGGAGAGAGGGAAGAAGGGAGAAAGAATGAGATGGGCAGAAATAAACTCCAGAGACCCTTGGGAGAAAGCTTTGGAGGACTCAAGATAAAGGCTCTAATAAAGCTCCAGTATTGGCTCTAATTAGGGTAAGTCAGGGCTTCACTAATTGCTTTTAATCCCTTGGTTTCCCTGGCAACAGGAGTGCCCGTGCCCAGGGCGTGCAGGAGAGTCATGGGGTGGATCCACGGCCTCTGTACCCCAGTGCCACTCACTGAGCCCACAGGGATCAGAGCTGGGGCTGGGCAGATCCACAGGGGAGAAGGGAATCCAAGGACACTGTGAGCCCCAAGAGCCCCATCCTCCACCAGCACGGCCTCTGCAAGGCAAAAAGCAGTGACATTCTGCTTCCTCCAATGAATTATGTGCTTCCGTTCTCCAGAAGTGCCACTGCAATCCCCCCAAATCCTGCAGACAGGTGTCCTTCAGGTGAGCGTTTTTTGAAATGCAATGTGTGCGTTTGAGCTGCTCTACACCTTTATTCACTTTATTTTTCCTTTAAAGCTTTTTTTTCCTTCTTCTTCAATTAGCTGCTGGGCTTTTTATTAGAGGACAGACATCTCTTGCCAAACTCTCTTGCAGAGGAAGGATGAAATTCCCTCTGTTTCCATCACGGAGGTATCCTGAGTCACCTGCAGTCAGCCAAAGCTCCCTTGCCTTGGGTGTAAACAGAGAAAAACACCAACTTTTGATCTGCTTCCAGCAGAAGTGAAGTCAGTGCAAGTATCACCATGGGAAAAAGGAAAAAGAAAAGCTTTTTTGGGCTGTCTTACATCCTCTGTGTGCATGCAAAGGATCACATGAAAATCCAGGGGTAAGGATGGAACTGCTTTGGTTAAAGGTGACATTCATCCTTCCTGCACCATTTAAGAATATTAAAAGATTTCCAAAACAGAGCCAAAGCAGTATTATTTCTCGGGGTAATCTCTGTGGCCCGGGGTGAGATGCAGCCCTGCTCATACAGATCTCTTGCTATCGAACTATAGGAATCCATCCCTTCCTGTGGACAGCCCGTTATCCATCAATTAAACTCCAATAATGAGCTCA
Organism: Pseudotriccus pelzelni; assembly: GCA_035584735.1. NCBI lineage: Eukaryota > Metazoa > Chordata > Aves > Passeriformes > Tyrannidae > Pseudotriccus > Pseudotriccus pelzelni. The sequence goes on from JAWMRA010000042.1 coordinate 1,990,448, forward strand.
GGGGAAGCAGCGTCTTGGAGTTTGTTTGTGCTGGGCAACAGCAGCAGCCAGGTCTTTCTCAAAGCCTAATAACCAAGAGATTTCTGAGGTGGTGACCTCAGAGTGCTCTGGCTTGGGTTGCTCTTTATTTAGAGCTGAGTGTTGGTGTTTCCAGGCTGGAGCAGCAGCACCAGCGAGCCCCGGGCTGTGTCCCTGCTGCTCCTGCACCAAACACAGGCACAGCCAGGAGGCACCTTGCATTCCATGCAAGGCATCATCATTAATGAGCTGATTTGCATATCAAATATGCTTTGTGCGCAGCGGGACGTTTTGCCTTTGCAAAAAGTTAGGAAAAACATCAGTCCTGGAAAGTGAGAGCCCACGGATTCCCACCTGGTCTCCGAGGAGCCAGCACACCCCTTGCAGCAGGAGGGAGCAGGGGTTACCTGGGGGGTCCTCCCTCCTGCTGCTGCTTACAAGGAATAACCAGAATAAGGCCAAGTTTGGGCAGACAAGACCTCAGACTTGGTTTTGACCTTGTTTCCTGAGTTATCCTGAAATTTGTCACCGCTGGGAGATGAAAGGAGGAAGATACCCAACAAGGGCAGTTGGACTAGGTGGTCTCCAGAAGTCCCTTCCCGCCCGTTCTGTGATCTGTGCCACAGTTCACAACTCCCTTTTGCTTCCCAAGCAGGGGGATTTAAATAAAATCTGTTGCCAGTACCTGTGGGTTGACATCCAAGCCAGTAAGGAAGGAAAGGCAAGAGCAGCAGTTTTATTTTTAAAGAATAATATAAAATGCCTAAATTGCTGGAACAGGTGTGTTCGTAGCCCCTTCCTGTCCTGCCCACTCAGAACTATAAAACGCCTTGGCTTGTGTGCAACAACCTGGATTTGCACACTCAGAGGAGCTGAAAACATTAGTGCTGGATTACAGACTGCAAATACGCGTTTTCAAGACTGGTATTTCATTTTTTACAATTCCTGACCTTTCCGTCATTTTCATTGTTTCCATTTTCTGTCCTCTTGGGCGAGAAAACTGGGAGAAGAGGGACCGGTTGCTTCCTGCAGCTTCCTCTGACCCTGCCAGTGCCTCTGTCCTGCTGCTGCTCCTCGTCTTCCGTGGCATTTTACTCCCTCTGCCTGGATTCAGGCGGCACATTCCCGGAGCCTGCAGAGCGTCCTGGATGCTGGCTGGATGCATCCAGCTTGTCTGGGAAGGAGAAGAGCTCAGCTATTGCCTTGCTCGCTCCCAAAATGTGCGGTTCTGCTCTGCTGCCGGATTTGTGCTGACTCCCCTCGGCAGGACCAGTGGCCGGCGAGAGGAGGGAGAGGCACTGACAGGAGAGGGTGCTAATGATTTAGGGAATGGGAAAACAGGCTGATAAAGGTCCCCGACCACTGTCCCTGCAGAAACACCAGAGCCAGGGGCAGAGCCCTGAGCGGCTCGCTCAGAGGATGCTTTTCAGCAGGGAGAATAAGCAGATCCAGGCTGTGACAGCCAATCTGTGTCTCTAAATCCAGCCCTGTAATTATTATTATTATTATAAGCTTTCCAGCAGACCATTAGATTTGAAAAGTAAATTTGAATTTATAAATGGAGTCCTGCTAGGCAGGGTCAGGGCTCCATCCCAGGCATCGTTTAATGGCATTACAGGCTGATAAAAAGGTTGGAAAACCAGCAGAGGGGTCAGAACTGCCCTGAGATGCTCCCTGGCCGCCCTCGGCCGTGGCAGGGTGTTTGATTCCCGTTAGATCAGCACTTTTGAGCTGAGTCACAGTCGTGCAGCCTCAATATCTGCCCTGGAGGCCACACACAAACGGGGGAAGGAGCTTTTCCAGCCCACACAAATAAGGGCATCACGGCCCTTTTTGGCTCCCCGAAGCCTGTCCCTGCTGCTCTTCCCTGTCCTGTTCCACAAACCCCCCCGTGCCGGTGACACCAGGCTCGGGGCTCCAGGGAAATAAGCCTGGGTGGAGATTACAGGGCGTGTTTGGAATGGAGCTGAGCTGAGGAACATCATTTCAATAAGGAGATGTTCCAGGCAGACATGAAACACGGGGATTTCAAGATGAGTTTTCCTGCTTAATTTTTTAATCCCTTGCCCAATCTTTCAGTGTGCTTGCTGATGCTCTGGGCTTTCATCCCCCCCTTCCCCTGCTTTGGAGTTCAGGCAGACTTTGAGCTCTTTTACCCTTTAATGCAACTTGCAGCCAATGACCTGGAGCTCTGAAGCCCCAGGTATGACCTTAAGAAAGGCCCTTGATCTGTCTGGGGCAGATCTTTCTTTGGTGCAAGTTGCCGTCTGGGAAATAACAACGGGATCAACTTTCCTCCTGCCTTTTGCCAGGCAGGGAACGATCTGCCTCTTCCTAAAGTGCCTCAGACAATGACCGTGCTGGGACAACCACAAACACAGCTCTGTAACCCCCCCAGGCCCCCACTCATTTACACACCTGCTGCACACACCAGCTCCTTCTCAATTTTTTTTTTTTTATTTATTTAGAAATAATAAAATAAGACATAATATATAAAAATCTGTACAATCCACAATTTGTGCAGTACATTAGGAAGACTTTGATACAAAAAGGCTGCAAACGGGAAAATAGTCATGGACAACTGTCGGATGCCGAGATTGTTCACCTTACAACAGCTGCAGGCCAAAAGTCCTTACAAAATCAGCTTCTCGTTGGCTGTGGAGTGGCAACTATGCAGCACCTTCTACTTCACAATGGTGGCGAGCAGCCATAGTTTAAAGACATTACAGTACTTCTCAGTTTTACCTTGTAATCCATTATGGAAAAAAAAAAGGGAGACCTAAGAGAACAAATTAAATATCTGAACCCTTTGTCTTTCCCGAGAAGAGAGAGAGTGCTAAACTAACCCCACAGAAGCGTCTCATGGCTGGGGGAGTGTCACCAAACCCAGCTGATAAGTCAGGATTTCCACCCTTGCTGCTGCACCAAGGCCAACTCGCACGGAAGAGACGGGGGAAGGAAGGGAACCGTCCCCACCTGCCCCCGGAACGCTTTTGTCACTGTACACAATATTATGGTTTAGACAATGTGTCTCATTCAAGTATTTTCAGGGAAGGGCAGAAATAACATATTCCCCCCCAGCCCCTAAGCAAGATACAGTATAAACCTTCTGTGCGAGCCAACTTGATCCTGGACAAACCAGAGCCCGGTGGAGTCTGTGGGTAGAGCTCAGTCAGTTTAAAGCGCCCCCAAATCAGCATCAGCTTGGCCCAGGATCTGAAGAAATGCTGTCAGTCACCGTCTAGTCCTTAACATTTTATTTTATTTTTTTTTTTAAATGACTAACCCAATTTGCTGCTGTAGAAGTGCTACAATAGCCTGACCTACACCGGGCTGAGGGACACGGAGCCGATGGAGAAAGGGGAAGTGGTACCACAGAGTTACATTGCAGGTCTCTTTTTAGCAGCTTCCCCGGAGCCAGAGGCTGAGTGCAAGCCTGCAATGGAAGGTTCAGTCGGCAAAGACAAAGGGTTGAGAGAAAGAAAAAAAAAAAAAAAGAACACGGCAGAGAGTAATGGATTACCCCAACACACACCCCCTTGACAGGACTAGCTGGTAACTCTGAAAAATGCCAGTAACTAGAACGTGTTTTCAAATGAAAAGTCCATGCTTGAAAATAAATAAAGTTCATAGCATTAGGAATCCTATAAGGCTTGCAAGTATTTGCTAAAAATCATGCTAACCTGTAGCATCTAGTACTAGTGAGCCGAGACTGCCGAGCTGAATTGATACTTTGTGTGGCCTTTTCGTTGTCTTCTCCTTGTCCTCCTTTACAGACTTCTATTTACATTTGGCTTTAAATATGAAAATACTTGATAAACTTTATAAAATGTACATTTTAAAAATATTTCTGAAAAACTGACTTGAAAAAAAACAAAACAAAACAGAGAGAAAAAAAAAAAAGAACAAAACAAACAAACCCAAAACCTCTGCACCAGAAATGTTAAGGGGGGAGGGGATTTTTTTTTTTCTTTCTCTCTGAATTTCTGGTGTTTTAAAAAAACCGAGACGAATCCTGTTATTTCCTATCCCCCGTCTCTCATCCCTCCCTCGAATATCTCAAGTATCATTTAGTGGGAGCACTGTGCACTTGGGGGATGCTGACCAAAGAACAGGTCCCCTCTCTCCCACTCAGCCTCCCTTCCCGTTGCGTTTTTATGCACCCTCTGTTTCACTGAATACTCTTTGGTTTAGTGTTTTTGTTTGTTTTTTTTTTTCCTTTTCCAAGAACATCACAATTAGCAGCACTAGCAGCACTCCGTTGTCTCCACCACCACTGTTGACCCAGAAACTGCAACCAAATCGCTCTTTTATGTTCACCCTTCCTTTCCTTTTTCACCCTCCCACCCCAGGAACAGCCTCAGTACTTGCACTTCATCATCTGCCCTCTCCAGAAGCCAAATCCACGTTTACAACGCCGAGAATTCCCACAGTTTTGAACCCACCCGCTGCAAGATACCATCTTATCAGAAACCACTTCGTTGCAGGCATTTCTTTCAGGCAGGGCTGGAAGGGGCCAGAGGCCTTCACACATATCCATTTGCAGAAGACATTAGACCTAGAACAAGCTGTTTTTTAATGGCATACAGTGATCCAATACTGCAAGAGTTGACCGGGATTATCGTCCCCACCGCCCCGCTCCGCGCCCGCTCCCCGGGGAGCGGGTGCCAAGCACAGGTTCGCTGTCTCCTTGATCTTAGAGGCACAGAGAATTTAAAGCCTTCTGGCTGAAGGAGCCGAAATACCACCAAGAGCCAGAGCTTGGCTGAAGGTGACAAGATCAGCTCAGAGCTGGGTGAGGCGTCTCACCCACTGACCACTCGTCTGGGGAGAGGGGGCAGGGGATGGACCTCCCTTTGCAGCCTCATGTCCCCAAATAATCCCGCTCTACGCGAGGAAAAAATACACTTCTTTGACACCCCTGCCCTGCTGAAGAGAAGAAGCGTTTTGTACAAAATCCTGCAATCATCCCTCTGCCCTTCCCAAGCGCTGTGCTGTCAAAGCTGTCCTCTCCTCTTCCTTCCTCCTCAAAAAACCTCTTCCTGGGGCTTTCTCTGCTGCTCAGCTCGTCCAAAGCCCTGCTCCTGCAGCCTCGGCCTCTGGCATCGAGCAGCAGCTCCATGGCACAGATTCCTGCTCGGAGCTGAGGAGCTCGAGGTCCAGCTCCAGGCTGCTGAGTTTCTTCTCACGAGAAAAGAGGGAATTTATTTCCCCCACCGAAGAGTCGGAGGAAGGAGAGGAGGCCCAGCTCACTTTAGATCCGAGCCTTAAGTTTTTAGAATAAGGTGCAAAATAAAGGTCTTAATAAGAAAAGGAAAAAAAAAAAGCAAAAAAAAAAGAAAAAGAAAAAAAAAAGAAAAAAAGTCAAAACCAAAAAAAGTGTCTGAGGTTTGAAATTTTTTTTTTGTTTAAAGCAGCCTGTTCCTTTTTTTTTCTTATTTTTTTTTTTTTTTTAAATAAACTCCACTGTGCAAAACTGTGCATTTTCTTTGGTATCCATTTAGGTAGTTTTCACTTAGTACTTTTTCCTACGTATACATATATTTTGTCTCACTTTAGACAGAGAATTAAATTCTCCCCCCAAAAACCATAATTTTGCTGGAGGCTACTGATTGGCCTGATATTACATAATGCCCCTTATGTAATTGGAAAGAGAGAAATTGATTCTAGCTATCAAACTACTGGCCTCAAAAGGAGTTTAGACTTTCTGGCAACATCGGCCTCTCTGAACTGATCACGAGCTTTTCAACCCAAAAAGTTCAACACTGACTTTTTTTTTTCTTTTTTTTCTTTTTTTTTCTTTTTTTTAAATTACACAAGAGAAAATAAAAACTACACTGCAACAAAAATAACCATTTGTGTTCATGTAGTTAGCAGCAGCTTTTTAAAAAATAATTATAATAATAATAATAAGGCAGATCCTTGCCTTTGTTATGCCATTAAAAACATTCTTGTTCCCTAAAGAGAAGCATTCTGGAAAAAGTTGAAAAAAAAAATAATAATAACCCAACCAAAGCTTGCCTGCAAGTTCAAGTTTTGTAAAAAAATATATACATAATTTATTCTACAACATATGTGCCTTCTGTTCATACTTAGACATGTTTAGTGCTTTGTGTTTAGAGTTCGTTTTCTGTCGTCCCTCCTCTGAGGACAGCCCTAAAACCAGCCTGGGTTTCTCAGGTCTGCTGCCTTCACACCACTCTTCAACAGTACCGTTGTCTGAAAACCGTTCTGGGCCAACTTCTCAGGTCAACGTGCCTTTGACCGATAGATGTGGGTTTTGTGGTTGGTTGGTTTTTTTTTTGTTGTTTGTTTGTTTGTTTTTTAAACTTTCAACCAAAAGGGAGAGGAAGAGCCTGCCAGTCATATCTCCGACTCCCGCCGCAGCGGCCGCGGCTCCAGAGGCACGCCGGCCTGGTTGTGGTGGTCCATGTCGGGGTGGGTGTCTGTGCTCATGCTCTCAGGCACCCCCGTGTCGATCTCGTCCTCCTCCTTGCTGGTGAGGGCGACCTCGTTCTCGTAGCAAAAGGAGTTTGCGTTCGAGAGAATGTATTTCTTCTCTGCTAAGTCTCTGGCACTACAGATGGGTGTGTTGGGCACTTCGTATGTTTTGTGGAACCTCGAGTAGTCCACTTTGTAGTAGTTTTTCTCTTCAAAGAGCACGGGCTCGTAGCGGTGGCCCCAGAGGATTTCGTTGGCCAGGTAGGAGCTACGGCACTGGGTGGTCATGGCGGTGGCCTCCACCATGCCCTCTAATATTACTACGATTTCAAAGTCAGCATTGTCCATGTCCTGCTTGCTCAGGTCATACAAGGGACTGTCTTCATCTATTTCATGTACTATGGTGATCGGGGAGACCAGGAATATTCGGTCTATGCCGCTGTCAAACCCTACGTTGATGTCTATCTGATCCAAGGGGATGTACTCCCCTTCCGACGTGATCCTGGATTTGAGGAGCTGTGCTCGTACGTGCGCCTCCACCAAGTGGCTTTTCCTCAGGTTCCCAACGCGCCACATCAGGCACAGCTTCCCGTCTCTCATGGCCACCACGGCATTGTGGCTGAACACCAGAGTTTCGTTCCTCTTTTTTGGCTTAGCCATCTTTGCCATGACGGCACCAATGATGAAGGCGTCAATGATGCAGCCCACTATAGACTGGAAAACCACCATGAACACTGCGATGGGGCACTCGTCTGTGACACACCTGAAGCCGTAGCCGATCGTGGTCTGGGTCTCGATGGAGAACAGGAAGGCTGCGGTGAAGCTGCTCACTTGAGAGACACAAGGTTTGCTGTTCTCTTGGTTCTCCAGATCCCCATGCAACAGCGCAATCAACCAAAACACACAGCCAAAAAAAAGCCAGGAGAGGATGAAGGTCAGGCAGAAGATAACTAGCATCCACCTCCAGCGGATGTCCACGCAGGTGGTGAAGATATCTGCCAGGTATCGCTGTCCCTTCTCCCCCACGTTAATAAACTGGACGTTGCAGTGGCCGTCCTTTTTGACAAAGCGGCTCCTGCACTGCTGCCTGGTGTGTACCTTGCCCTTCCCATTCCCAAAGCCGTTGGCCACGGCCATGGTGGACAGCTTCATGCCGTCCTCCTCCGAAGACACGATGCTGTAGCGGTTGGTTCGCACGCTGCCCATCACTACTGCTGTGGACTGAGGTGCTTCTGCTTTAGAAAACAGTCTGAGTTTCTGCAAAACCCTTTGGAGAAACAGTTTTGAAAGTTCTAGAGGAACACACACACGCGGAAAAACCAGGGAGAGGCCGGAGTCCCCAACAGCCCCTGGATCAACCAAGGACAGTCTTCTGGCATGCAGAGTTAGCTTAGCAAGCAACCGTCATAGAGAGGGCATGGTCTGCAAGAGAAAGAGAAATGTCATATTAGATCCAGGAGGGACAGCATAAGGAATCAAACCTGAAAGGATCAAGTCCTGCAGACCTGCAGGAAGTTTCCTTTTCCTTAACAACGCTCTGAGCAATGCTCAGTGATCACAACCGTGCACGGGCAGGAGTCACTGCGAGGAAGGTACTGCTCTCCCGCAGGGAAAGCCCCGACGGCATCGTGTCTCACAAGTCCCTGAGCAATACCCATTTTAAAGAATCCCTCTGCTTTTTTGCAACTGTGCTTTCTGTGTATTGGGAAAGAAACAACTCGCTTTAACATCCGTCTGCTCAAACATAAATACTGGGGCTGTTTGCGGTGACTTAAAACGTGTCTCCCGGACTGTTTGTCAACGACAAGCCAGGGAGTTGCAAAAGGAAAGGTGGCGTGTACAGGGAAAAGCAATAAACCTGGAAAGTGCAAATAGCAGTGATTTCCATGAAATTAGATCTCAGATCATTTTTTTTAATTAGGCTGAAAGACCGAGCTGTGTAGTCTCTGCACACGGCAGGAATGAGGGCAGCATTAGTTCCTCTTTAGCCCCAGAAACTCACCGGGATCTCCGCAGGTTTTACACCCATAATAGGCATAAGTTGGACAAAGCAAATTAAACCTTGCAATGATACAACTACCAAAAGGCTACAGTGGAGTAGAACCAGCTGAGTGTCTTCATAACACCTTTAGTAGCAAGAACCATCACCTTCCCCTCCCGAGCTCGAGGCAGCCGATTCCATCTCCAACGGGTAACGGCTCCAAGTGTCCCATGGGCCTTAAACATCACCAATTAAGACTCAGCTGAGAGGCTACAAAACCTTCTTCCTGAGGGTAGAAGCCACCAAACTTGTTTCAGGGAGGTCTGGCTTAGACCCAGGTTCAGCTTTGAACAAGTGCGTCATCCATTAAGTCATGTTCTGTGTATCAGGAAATGGAATTGAAATGCTGCAGAGGAGAGAGGCACTAATGCCACTGCTCCATCCACACGTGCCCCATGCAGGAGACAGGGCTAAACCCGAGTGCTGGGGAATGTCTGCTGTTCCTTTGTCACGGCAGAGGAGACTTCAGAACCATTTACCATAGCAGGGGATTAAATCACGATGCTCTCCCTAAATTATGCTATCAAAACTCATCTGAGTTTGTCTGAAACCCAACAAAACTGCAGCCACCGTGGAGCACAACCCCTGCCCACCAGCACTTCTGTCTTCCAGTGTCTTTTCCTCTGACTCAAATCCCACAACAGTGGGATAAGACGTTTTCTCCTTTCCCAACAGCAGCCCCTAAAGCCCTGCAGAGGTGTTCCAAAAACTTGAGGGATTTCAAACAGCTCCTCAGCCCTCCCACATCCTTCCACAACCACATTACAAGGACTTTAGCTCAGCAAACACTTGCTAGGAAAAGAGCAGGTGACAAACAGCAACAGCACCGTGCTCTCAGTTCCCTGCAGGCTGCTCTTCCCTCCAGGATCTCCTCAGGGTTTACTTTTACCTCCTCTTTTTTCCTCACTCCTGTTTGTTGTGCAAGAATGTGTCCCGATGCCTACTTGCCAAGATTAGTCATCTGTGACTTCAGCTCCTACAAGACATTTTGGCAGCTCTCAATAGGTTCAGTAATGCCCATTTTGAGCACAGCTCTCAGCAATGAACACTTAGAGTGTAGCTGCCCTCGTACTTATTCTGTATATTTATTCTTCCTTATACAACTGTCCTGCCTACACTGCCTAAGGATCCACTTTTCCCCACACACCTTTTTGTTCAGAGAGTTTCTCATTCCCATCAGGATACCATTCTCAAAAATACAAAAGAATTCTTTTAATGCTCACTTAAATGATTTTTGTTTTGGCTGGAAAACACTTTTATTAGAAACCTGAACACAGCGGGGAAACAAAATTACTGTTAATACATTCCGCACAAAAAAACTTCTTGAAAAGCCATTGCATTGCTCTGCAAGTCGATCACTTATAAACCACATCCCATAATCACAGTCATGTTTGACTTCCCCGGTCAAAGTCTGTTTTGTTCCAAGCTGATGGAAACACACAGCCTAGGAAACAGTTTATTTTGAAGTCTGGGGTTTCCACCACTCCCCCACCCCCCTGCATTGTCTCCTGGATTTTAGAGGAAAACTTGTGGTGGAGGGAAAGATAAGCTGTAAAGTCCCAAGTGTCTGACTATGCAGCTTCCCCCACAAAAGTCTTGACCTGAGGACATTTGTTTGAATTCCACAAATCACTGAAATCCTAACGGAGCTTCCTGCAGCAAGCTGGCTGCATTCAGAAGTTTGGGACCTGAATTACGTATCCTACACTGTCACATTCTTCCCCTGAAGGGCTGAGCACCTTCTACCTACTGCACCTTGCACAGCATTTCTCCTCCCTAGCTGCTCAGTGGGTGCTGTGTCCTGCACCCATTTGGCTCTAAGGATCCCTAAATTCAGGGGTGTGCCTGGATTTGCAGACTGCTGGAAGTTTATCCCACAGAGCTCTGGCATGTTCCACTGCAGCATAGTTGTCTTGCTTTTACAGCCCAAACTGCCTCTCATCCTTGAGAGCGCTGGGAGTGGGGAGGATGCCGGGATGAGTGGGATGGGAGCAGGACCAGCCCCATGCACAGGGACCAGCCAGCAGCTCTGACCTCACTCCTGCTCGTGGCAGGTCCTGTGAAACCCCCAGTGGATCCACCAGCTGCTCGATCACACACCTGACCAGTGATCACCCTGACCTTCACAACTCGTTTCACCAGAGGTCCCCCCCAAAATCCCAGACACAACCAGCATGAAAATCTAATGGTACTTCTCATTTTGCTAATCCATCTGCTGCTCCAAGGCAGGGCAAGGCTGCTGCCCCCTTCCCCACTCAACATCAGCTGCTGGTGGCACCAAAAATGCCAGACTGGGACCAGCCCTGCAAACCTCCCCAGACAAAAAAGAGCCAACCCAGTACCCACCAACTGAGCCCAGCATTTGTATAACTGAGCCCAGTGCAGCCAGACACACACACGCAGCTGGAAATTCAATCATCACTAGGTGTGTTATTATTATTATTATTAATCCAGGTTACCTTTCCTCTGGGAAGGGAGAACAAGCTACACAGCTTGTAATTACCAGCACTGGCACTGACACAGCATTACTGGGATGAGATGGGATGGGATGGGAGAGCCCTGGCTTGCTCTGCTGCGATGGGATGCTTGGAGGAGCCGGGAAAAACGGGGCTGTGCTGCATCTGCAGCGTTTCTGAGCCAGCATTTGGGGAAAAGCCACGATGAGGAGCCCAAACCCTCAGCATCCCCCTACAGCCCTTCCCTGGGGAAAGAGCTCACACTGCACGTTAAACTCTGCAACAAGCAGCTTGAAGGGAATTTGTGCAGAAGGTTAAAGACTGAGAAAACTCAGAAGTGCAGGGAGAGGGAGGGTGGAGAGGAGCACTAACGAGCGCTTGGAGCGCTTATTCCCAGGCTGACGCCACACAGCCCTGCGGAGACAGCCGGGCACATGTTGCCAAGAGAGCACCAGCACCACCTTAGCCAAGCGCCTTCCCTGCTGCCCTCGGAAAACAGAACAAAGGAGCTTCTCGCTCCAGCGAAGCCTGTTCCCACATTCCTGCTCCCTCGCTGCCGGGCACGGCCACCCCTGTAACCTTTCTCCTTAAAAGTCATTCCCCCGGGCTCCTCCGCTGGGTTGGGGAGGACTCAAGTTACACGGAGTGGTGAGCTGCTCTCAGGAGAAGGGTCTGTCCTTCACGGACAGGCAGTGGGGAAAAAAAAATAAAAAAAAATAAAAAAATATCAGATTGTGTAGGGAAATGGGTGCGAAGAAATAGGAGAAAGAGGACAAGTGGCATTTGCATCTGCTGTCCTGCCAAGGAGACGCGCTCGGGGTATTTGTAGCCGATGACAAAATAACTACGAGTGGAACAGCCATCACCAGGGGGTGTACGTGGTGCACCGGCTGCGAGGATGGAAAAGCAAACAAGTGTAAAGGTAAGGCTGAGACACAGAGACAAGTGCGGGCAGCCCGCGGGGTGCGGAGGCGGCGGGGACGGAGCTGCGGGTCCCGCTTAACCCGGACACCTGCGAGTCCCCACCTGCCTCCGACCCGGGCACCGAACCCCCGAATCCATCCGCCTTTGCTTATCAGTATTTTTTCCTGCAACTGTCAGGAACTAAGCTGAAACAATACAGCTCTTCACAGCCTGCTTTTTTTTTTTTTCCCCCTTCTTCCTATTTTTTTTTTACTATTTTTTAGCAGGCTGATGTGAAATAAACCCCGCCGTTTCCACGCTGCCAATGAATGAAGCTACAGGTTCATTTCACACCCCTCTAAACCACTCCGGACACTCAAACCCACGCATCTGAGCGCTGGGACTCGCCGCTTCTGCCCTCCCTCTCGTGCAGGAACAACAGGCGAGAAGAAGGGAAAGGGATGGAGCGGCGCGCCTTGAGCGACACGGAGTTGTCATGCGAACTTCCAGCCCTTCCCCAGGATAAAATATCCCGGGGGGGACGGGGGGGAGCAGCTGGTGCATGGAAAGTTATGAGCACAAACAGATGCTGGAAGCAGATGCTCGGGCGCTCCAGCCATACCTATCGAATTATTCCAGGCACTGAGAATAGCTCGGGGATGGGGGCGTGAGAAACGCAGGAGTTCCCCCTCCAAACCGGGGCGCACAAGGGGAGCTTTATCTCGGGGTGTCGCGGCACAGCATCGCGCATCGCCTCCCCCTCGGGGGGCTGCGCTCCTGGAAGGGGGGTGGGCGAGAGAGGGGGGCGGGTGGGCGCCTCGGAAGGATGGAGAAGGCCCTTTTCTTACCTGCCGCGGCCCGCCAGGGAGGTGCGTGTGGAGGGCAGGGGTGTAAGATCCAGCAGCTGGGGGACGCCGAAGCCGGCCCGGTGCCCGCCGCCCGCCCGCTCTGCGCTCCCCGCCCGCCCGCGGCCCCTTTTTGCGGGCGGCCATGGGATGTTTAATAGCGGCCCCGCCGGACACGCCTCCCCAGCCCCGAAGGCCAATGGAACAAGGAGGGAGTGGTCGGGGGGGGGCGCGGCCGCGGGGGGAGCCCTGCAGAGGGATCGGCGGGATCGGGAGCGGGAGCGGAGCGGGGCTGCTCCGGGGGACGGGGGATGCTCCGGCGGAGCGGCGAGACCCCGGTCTCCCGTACGCAGGGTCCCGGGAGAAGGCAGCAAGGTCTCCGGGTCCCCGCTGCGGAGGGTGCCGGGAGAAGGCGGCAGGTCTCCCTGTTCCCGGGTCTCCGCTGCGGCGGATCCCGGGAGAAGGCGGCGAGACCCCGAGATCCCGCTGCCGAAGGTCCCAGAAGAAGGCGGCTGGTCCTCGGGTCCCCGTGTCCCCGCTGCGGAGGGTGCCGGGAGCAGGCTGCCCGTCTCCTGGTCCCCGTGCTCCCGGTGCGGAGGGTCCCGGAGCAGCCGCGGTGGATGCGGGGGCTGCCCGGGCTGTGCGGGGAGGCAGCGCTTGGCTCCGTTTCCCGGCACGGGAACGCTTCGGGAGCGCCCGCGGGTACCGAGCGCCTGCCTCGGGTACCCCCCTCACCCTCCCAGCGCTGCGGGAAAGGCTTTTGCGGGACTTCACACGCAACTTGGGAAGGTCCCGTGTGGAATCTGGGCGCCTGCTCGCTCCCGTTGCCATGTCCCAGGCTAAAGTCCCGAAGCCCCGGGCAGTGAGAAAAAAATAGCGGAGACAGAATACTTTCGGGTTTTGTTCCTTTTTTTTCTATTTTAGTGAAGGGGAACGAGGACATGCAGGGTATCCCGTCCCAAAGTCCTGACACTAACAGGGTTGGGAAGCCAGACAAACACAGAACAGCTCTCCTCAGCTGAAAACCCTTCTTTTTAGCTCAAGTCAAACGTCCCTTCTGAAACAAGAGCTTTGATCCCTGGACTAAGATCTTTTAGAGCACGGCTGGAAGCAAGAGCAGTATCAGCCTGGCTGCAGTGTGTGGGATCCATGTCTTTGCTCCCTGGCTCACCTGTGGCAGCTCGGTCGGGCTGACCAGGGTGGAAATATGCAGAAATCAAAATGATTTTTAATAGCTTGTCCTCCCTACAGTGAACGTGGCCTAAGATACAGAAAAAACAAGGATGAAGTGTCTGGCTGGGAGCCTTGCAGGAACAAAAACAGCCTTGTAAGCACAGCCTGAAGTTTGCCAAGCCCTGATGGACAGTGCAGGGGTGTTAGTTTCCAAGGCAGGTGTCCACTGCAGAACATGCTCCTGCTGCCCCCGGAGAGCTGAGTTCCCAAGTGCCAACAGCTGAAATCCAGCAGGGAGCCCTGTCATGTGCTGGAAAACTGAGAGCCAAGGTGACTGCTGAGTGCAAAGGGGGCAAGAGCGCACAAAGCTTCAGAAACTGGCATAAACACCTTGATTTTGCACCCAGGACTGCGACAGCAGCCTCTGCAACACCCTGAAATGGGTGCTGGGGATGCTTGTGGGACTGTGAATCATCAGATAGGTCTGCCTGGGGGATAGACTGGTCCAAGCGGGTCGGCCACTCTCCTCCGAGGAGCCTCTTACAGTGTCCAGAACAGGCTGTAAATATGATTCCTTCCTTTCCACAGCAATGCCAGCGCCTGCAGTTGCTCCTCATTGCTTAAACTCTGCTCCTCGCTTGTTTCCTAAGCTTACAACTCGGACACGAGCTGTCTTTAACCGCTCAGTGGAGGTGCTTTGCCCAAAAGCTCCCTCATGGCGCAGAGGTTTTAAGAGCGCGCTCCTCATGGGCTAAGCCATCCCACCAGCCGCCCCTCCTGGCACTGACAGTGTTTGCCGAGTTCCCCGAGCTCCGAATGAGGAAGTGCCACATTGTTGCAGCAATAAACACAATGGCCAAGTGCAGCTGGTTCAGAAAGTGCCCGGTTCGTGTGTTCAGGATGCACAAACTTTACGCGAAAGGGGGGGGGAAGAAGAGACAAGTGTTTCTGTATTTTGAGCAATCGGGCACGTTGGGCAATCGTGCTGTTTATAAGTTGTTCTTGGGTGGCTCTGTTCATTTTGAAGTGGAAGGAAGAAGTCCTGTAACAGCCTTATGAATGATGAATCCGGGAAAAAAAAAAATCTATAAGAGGCAATGAGCATAATTGTCTTGTTCATTCAGTAAAGCAAAGATCATTAAATCCACCGGATTTGAGAGACAGGCACAAGTACTGCACTGCTCCTGTCCCTGCGTCAGAGAGAAATACCCCTTGTTACTCTCTTTGTGCACTTCCTATGAACAGGTAAAATAGCAACAATTTGACCCACCTTGAAGAAGAATGTGCCCATCTACATGGAAATGGAATAAGGTAGAGCTGCAATCCACTCTTGGGAAAAAATGCTCTTCCAAGAACTCACACTGTGAGCTGAGCACTGAATCCAGCAGTTCTCTGTACAATATCCACAGGATATTTATGGATTTCAGCCTGACTTGGTAGACTCTTACTCAGCCTTTACTCATGCAAACTGAGTGATAAAGACTACAGAGCTTCTGGACCCAGGGATCCAAGATCCACTGGTATGAGTAAGGCTTATTCACAACAATTCACCGAGGAGGGGTAGAGCATGTACATCACCAGTGTTTTACAGCTCTCCAAAGTCAGAGCAGCTCTGCCCAGAAAGCTCTTCTTACAATGAAATATTGATTCTAATCTATTATAAAGGCAATGAAAACCAGAACAGAACCATCTGCGTGGACTTCAGCAAGAGAAGTCCTTCCAGATCCCCAAACAGGGAAGTTGAAGTTACAAGAGAAGTTTCTAAAAAACCCTTTCCTGTTGCAACAAGGCAAAACAAAGAGGGTGAGAGGCAGCTGAAAACTTAACCCTCAAGGCTGAGCAAGGATTTGTTTTCCTTCTCTCCATGGCTGGTTTTCTAATTTGACTTAGCCCTGCCTCAGAAATCTCTCACTGACTGAAATATTAGAAGGGCGATGTGAAATGGCCATGGGCTGAGGAGCGTGCAAGACAAGACCCTTTATGCACAGTAGAAACAGCACCAAGGGATTGGAAGGGCTCTGGGAAGGCAGAACATCCTTATTTCATAGCAGGAGGTGCAAGAAAAGGAGCCAGTGACAGAGCAGGATGCTTTCCATGGGCAGATCCCGGGCTGTGTCAGTGAAAGCAGAGGCTTCTCATCCCCTTTTTCTGGCGTGGTTCTCACCACCTCAGCCTGCAGAGAGCTGCAGATGCTCCACGGAGGCAAATGGAGAGTTGTGTTGCAGGCACAGCCCCTGGCAGCTGAGAGCAGAGGCTTCAGCCCCCGTCTCCCTCCACGGGAGATGTTATTAAATTGCCTTTTCTGTCTTGGCGCTGAAATGACCCAATTATCAGATTGCATTAGTCTTCATCTCTCAAAGTGGCCAAATCTGCTTTGGTTCTCAAGGATTTTATTGCCAGCTGAAAATAGCTTGATTGTATTGTACTTGCAAAGAAAACACGGTCTGGTGGAATCAAAGCAGTCGGTTTCCACAAGATGAGAAGAAACGCCATAAATAACACGTTGGGGCTTTTTATTTTTTTCTCTGGCCTCACCATTTCCATGCATGTAAACTGGCATAGGTTTGCCTTTCTTCTCTCACCATTAGGTCAACTGGAAAAAATTCATCAGGAAAAGGTGGTTTCCCCATTCACAGCAAACCCCTGGGGTTTCGACATTAACTGGGCATTTATAGGTCTGATGCTGGGATCTCCAAGGAGAAATGAACCACACTGGTAAGAGAAGGAATGGGTAAATCCAATGAAAATTCCACAGAGAGAGGGTTACATGTTTGATAAGGCTTGGGAGAGCAAATAAATACATTTTGTACTTTGCAAGCAAATGGGATATACAGATGTGCAGCTGGTGAGACAGTTATATTGGAGGAAAAATGTGTTTGTTCATAGGAGGGATGAAATATGGAAGAGGAAATTGAATTGCTTTATATATCTGAGACGAGTGGAACTCACACCCCATTCACCTTATTTTTCTTAACCATACACTTCGTGTCCAAAATCTCTGTTTAAGATTTCAGGCTGTCTCATTTGGTCTCGTTCTAAGGACAAATCACCAGCCAGTGACTGGATTTTGAAACAAAAAATAAGTGTGTACTTTCAGTCTTTGCTGCTGCAGGTGGGGGGATGTGGGAAGCAAGGTGAGGAAATCTTGAAATACTGAACTGCAAACATCAATCCACTGCTAGCAGGGACTGTATCTAACTACCAATCCAACAGCAACCCAAAGAAAACCTCTTTCCAACACTGTATTCCATGTGGCTCCATTCCCAACAAATTAAGGTGCCTAATTCAAAGGATCTTTCGTTTCCAGCTAAACTTTCAGGCCCGATAAAATATGACAGACACCTGCTGGTAGAAGTGAGTTTTCTCAACACCTGCAGGGTCTAAGGACTTTAAATGATTAGGAAATCTTAATCTGATATTTAATGTACACCTTGCACATTCCATGTTTTCTCGAAGCCTGGCTGTATCCAGACAGTTCTAGTATCATTTAGTGATGGTTTTCAGAGCTGAGGGTTGTGAATGATCTTCCAGAAACGCAATAAGTGTCAGGGATATCTGGCAGTGTTTGTGACATGGCAATATTCTATATTTTGCCTGGCCCAGCCAGCAATCAGCCGTGGCAGTTTGGCCTCAGAGGCAGAGGTGGGAAATGTATATTTGGATTAATGGCTTTAATGTAGGTGATAAAAGTGACTGAGCAATGACATATTCATAAAGTTAATACTTTCCTATTGATCTCAAAGTTATCTCATGATCTTCCATAGCTCCCATTCTTTGGATATCTCAAGGGAAAGGGAGTTAATGGTTAATGAAACTTGCCAGAGTGGTGAGAACGTGCTTATGGAGCTGGCATGGGGAACCTGACAATTCCTGGAAGGAAAAGGGTTAAGAGCCAGCAGCTTACACATACGAAACTGTGTGACTGCACTTGCCTTCTCTTCCTCACAGCTTCAGTTCCTGGTGCTACTGGGCTGCCAGGTTTCCTAAAATCAGGATAGGCTCCTGCTCGGCTGAACAGGACAGGGTAAGGATATTTGTGTTTCTTTGGCTTGAAAACTTTGGGTTCTGGATGTTGTAGGTGAGCAGGGGGCTCTCAAGGGTGAGTGGTCACTCACAGGCACAGGAGCAGAATTAAAAATATCAGAGTGCTTTGTGTTGGAAGGGACCTTGAAACTCATCTCATTCTACCCCCTGCCATGGACAGGGACACCTCCCACTAGCCCAGGTTGTTCCAAGCCCCATCCAACCTGGCCTTGGACACTTCCAGGGATGGGGCAGCCACAACTCTTCTGGGAAACCTGTGCCAGGACCCTCATAGGGAAGAATTTCTTCCTGACATCCAATCTAAACCTGCTCTCTGTCAGTGTGAAGTCATTCCCCCCTGTCCTGTCGCTCCAGGCCCTTGGAACCAGTCCCTCTCCATCTTTCTTGCAGGCTCCTTCCAGGGGCTGGAAGGCTGCACTTAGGTCACCCTGAAGCTTCTCTTTTCCAGGATGAGCAACCCCAATTCTCCCAGGAGAAGAGGACAAGAGAACTGGGATTGTCCAGCCAAATCAAGTCACCTCCTTGCTCCAAAGCCCTCGTGGTGCTCAGCCAACTTCCAAACTCCCATCTGCAGAGCCCACCGTGCTCAGAGACAGGGCTGGGTCCTTCCCCTGGGGCAGCAATGAAACCTCAGCCTCCTTCCATGGGATCAGCAGAGTCTGGGGAGCTGATCCTTAAGAAGGGTTGTTCAAGGTGTGAGGGTGGGAAGAAAGGCAAGGGGGAACAGCTTCTCTGCCCCTTCAGGATCCTGCCACCAAGATTTCTGGCCCAACATCCTCTGCTCAGCAAAACTAGGTGGTGACCTGCCCTCTGGAGTTGTGTGCAGGAGGAGGAGGGGTAATGAGCAGGAGGAGGGAGAAAGCAGGACCCTGTGTGTGCCACTACGGGCAGGAACATGGAAAACTTCCAATGGGAAAGGGAGTGGCAAGCAAGAATAAAAAAGCTGGTTGCAACAGAAAGAGCCAGAAAGCTTTTGTCTTTTCTAAGCAAAATTATGGCAGATTACCTGCCTTTTCTGCACCTCTCCCACTGGCCTGTTTGTGTTCACAGCTTGGTTCTCCAAAGTGATTCAAGCTGGGCAGCTTCACTTTGTCAGGTGATGTCTGGTAGATCCTGAGAGAGGGGATGATGTGAAATACGTGGGTACAGGATGAAACCTGCTTCCAACAGCAAACACGACACCCTGAAGGGACTCAGAGAGCCTCTGTTGAAGCTCTGCATGCTTTTCCTGCATTGCACTGTGCATCTTGCATTTCTGCTGCTGATCACTTGGTATCACTGTCATTTATTACCCATCACTGTACCCACTCCAGTGAAAACTGCTTTTATAAACTTGAAAGCCTCTGATTTGTGTTAACATCACACAAATGACTGCCCTGCTCCTTTTCTCACACGTTTTATTTGACTGTATTAGCTGAGATCAAATGTCCTCAGCGTTTTCTATCAGCTTGCACCAGAACCTCAGGATCTGCCTGGAGTCTGTGGCCAGAGCGTAAATGACAATATCAGAGTTTATTTTCTCTCCTGGAAAGCAAATAAACTGTGCTAAAAACAGAGAGTTAGATCACTGGCCATTGTGGAAGGAAAACCACAGCAGAAAACAAGCTGAAGCTTCCTGAGGAGCCAGTGCTGGGCCTGTTTACATCCAATGGGAACTTCCACCCCGATGGCAGTGGAGGAGACCCCTCCCTGAGAGGGGACTGGTGGGTGGGTGCGTGTTTTTTGCTGGATTCTTCAAAGCTTGACCAACAATTGAATTCCTGTGCCGGGTCTGCAGGTGCAGCAGGGAGGGTCCTGGAGCTGCTGGAGCTGGTGCTGAGCACTCCCACCTTTTTGGGAGAGCCTTGAGAGCTTTCAGAGCCATCCCAGCATCTCTCCTGCCCTGGGCCTGCCCTTCCCTGGTCAGGAAGCCAAGGAGCAAGGACAGCCTGGCCAGGACACAGGGAGCAGGTCCCTGGCAGCACAGCCCTGCTGGGAACTGCTGCGGGGCCGGCAAGGAGGGACACCAATTAAATTACTTGGCACCTTCCTAAACGTCCCTCCAAACTGAAATTTAACCAATGAGTAAAACCAAACCAAGCTCGAAACTGTAGGTTAAACTTCCTGATATTGTTTTTGACTGATTACTTGGACCAGCCCTCCAAGGCCCTCCCGCTAAAACACCCCTGTCACTTGAAAAACCGTCATCAGAGGGGAAATAATCCTCAGCAAGTAAATGCCACAGCTTCCTTTCTTTGGCTATCACGATCTTGTGCTCCTTATCTGCTTTTCTGATGCCATTTTGTGCTTCCAGGCTAAATTCTGCCTTTCATGTGCAAGCAGGGGAAGGATTCCTCACCCACCCTCGGGCATCCTGCGTGGAAATTTGGGCCAAACTGTACGCCCTGTGCTCTGGTACAGCCTCGTCCAGACGCCAGAAGGGAAGGGATGGCTCACAAGGAGGGTCTCCCCTGTTTTGTGCTAGGAAATGTTGCACCTCAGCGTGAGCCACGAGTTTCCCTGTAATCTCCCTAATACTTCAGAAGTTGGCTTTGATCCCCTGATATTATTTGAGCAAATGCCCAAACCTTATTAAGCAACCTTGTGACAGGGCCTGGAGGGGAAAAGGTTGTGCTGCTTCCCATCAAGTACTGAAAAAACCGGCGTGGAAAGTCACGGAGTGTCAAGGTTGCTGCTCCCTCAGAGGCTGTGAGACCTGGTGACACCGTGGTGCCGTGGGGGCATCACTGCAGGAGGATGTCCCTGGATGTGGGTGGTTGCCCAGGGCTCCTCTCACGGGTGGTGGGTGCTGCAGGGAACAGGGTGCCTGGGTCCCTTCCCTGCCTGCAGCCTGGGCTGGCCCCAGGCAGCATTTGCAGCAGATGGGCAGGAACGCTCCAGGAGCCCGTGGCTCACAAAGAGGACAGGCTGACTCCAAGCAGGCCCCATTCCTCCCCGGGGGCCTCAGAGCAGAAAACCTTCACTCAGAGCTGCACTTTGAGATGTATTTGGTTTTAATCTGAGCACACTCTTCACCTGGGAGCCAAACACCTCCTGGGGCCATTAAGTAAGAGGCAGAGGGGACACCCTGCACCCAGGCTGAGACTATCTTGGTTTGACAAAGGGCAGAGATCACATGTAGAGACAATCCGTGGCAAAGGGTAAAGAGGCAGAGAGCCAGCAGGACAGACAAAGGGAGGCAGAGAATGAGCAGGGGCTTGTCATGTCACTGTGACGGTACTGGAAGGTGCTTGTGCTCTCTGACAGCAAAGGTGGCACAAAAAACCCTCTGCAGAACAGCCCAGAGCAGAGCACAACGGGCTGGCTTTGTTCCTCTTTCCTGACGGGGTGACTCCAGAGCTTGGGATCAAGTGCCAGCAGTGCCAATCAGTTCTGGCTCTTCTGTTAAAAAAAAACCACACCAAACCCACACCGTAAATCAACCCTCCAGGTTTACAGAAGTCAGAAATCACCAACCAGCTCAGCTCTCCTTAATCCCCACCTGTAAAGGATGGTGGTGTCCAGGACCTCTGGAGAAGGTAGGATGGGTGCACAGTGCAGGAGAGCACACTTGAAAGCACAAGTGAACACTGCAGAGAGCTGTTTGCTTTGCATTATTCACACTCTTCAAGCCCTGGCAAATTGCTTTTCCTCTGACCGTACTTCACTGTAATTTTTTCAAGCTGAACTGGCTTGGATAGAATAAGTGTCTGTTCTGAATCTTCAGCTGAAATGGCAATTGACTTTGAATCTTTTTGGAAGGCCCAGAAAGAAATAAAAGACTTCCAAGCATCTTTGTGCTTTTGGTGTCTGGAAGTGGCTTCTCTCACAGGAGAGCAAAGAGAAGAAGCAGATCTATTTGAGTAATTTAATGTGCATAAGGTAATTTACTGCGAGGCAACACTTCAGTGCTCGGTGCTTTTGGTTTCCAGCACATGAGTATCCTTGACCTTGCTCTTCCCTACCCTCAGCTGTGTCTCAGATAACTCTGGGAAGAAGAAGGCTCCCTGAGAAGCAAATCTATAAGTCAAAGTTATGACTTTCTTTGCCCAAAAAGGGCCTCGGGGGGCTGGATCAGTGTGTGGATCCTCCCTTTATACGGCGAGGCCGTTCCAGCGCTTTCATCAGCTCAGGTAAAATTAGCACCGTGCTAATTACCCCAGGCCAAATATACAGCTGGGGAAAGTGCACGTATTTCAGGGGGATGAAACTCGAGCTGGAATTGGCAGGAACCATCCCCTTTTATTAACATAAGGAAAGGGATGGGAGCTATTTCAGTCCCACATCCACATGTGCAGACGTAGATTCACATGCGACGCTTCCACTCGGCCGTGGTTTCCCCCGCTGGAGCTTCCCACCCCAAAATCCTGAGCACTGGAGTGTGAGGGTCTCAAATCCATCCTCCTTCATCTTTGGTCTGTACCAAAGGAATTCTCTGGTTCTGGGTCTGCTGTACTATCAGCCGTAGGTTTGCTGGAGGCTGTTGGGAAACGGCTTGTGGTGTGTGAAGGTGTGTGTGATTGTAAAGGACTGTATTTGACTGCTTTACTTGGTACTTCCCCAAAAAGAAGGATAAAATGGGAGGGAAGAGAAAAAAAGACCCTCCAGCAGAGTGGAAAAAGTGATCACTGAAGAGAGGAGGGTTTAATCAGCATACACAGTGAGTAATTCCAGGAATTACAGTAAACACTTACCAAATTTGGTTTTGCACTTCACATCCTACCTCAGGTCAGTCTGGAAACCACCCCACAGAAATTAGTGGAGTCCCCATGAGATGCCCTTGACCTGGGTGGGCAAGGAAGATTTTTGCTTATGTGCACCCACCAGGCTCTTTTTTGACTTCCAGTTGGAGATCTGAAAAGACACCTACCCATTGATGCATAATTCCTATTTTTCACACCCCGCTCGGGGCATGGCTGTTACACTGAGGTATTATCAGTCAAAACTTGTGCTGGAGACACCCAGTACAGACATTTCAGTGCAGGGCAGTGGCACTGGCGAGGCTTTGGGACAGTCTCCTCCTTACTGTGGGTTTGCACAACGGCCACATGAAGGCCGGCAGCTCGTTTTGGCACCTGTGCCAAGCAGGGATCGTGCTGTGTGTGAACATCAGGCCAAAAATAGCCCCTCCCCTGTCAGGCAAGTCTGAGAGGCTTGTGATCAAAGATGGGGAAACACGAGGAACAAATGCAATGCCCAGTAGTCAGAGCAGAGCAGCTGCCTGACAGTTGTGGAGCTTCCTCCAGCCGCTGCCTGGAGAAGGGATGTGGAGGAGGAGGATGATATGGATGGTGCAGCAGATGTTTCATTGGAGCTACTCCCGTGCGTGCGAGAACGCACGAAGCTGCTCAATGGAAAATGTGCATCCAGAAGTGGACATGGCACTGGAGATGAGATAATTATTAAGGCATTTCTATTTTGGAGCCCTTCTGTGTGTAGTTTTACATAAGAAACGTCAGCATTTGCCTTGCTACACTCGCACATGTTCCCTGGTCCACACAAACAAGCAGCTCTTTGCCTCTTGTCACTGATACCTCCCCAGGTCAGTCCCTTTGGCCACAAATAGCTCATTGCCCTATTTGAAAGGTTCCTGGTGGAGTGGAGCCAGGTTGGCCTGGCTATATATACCTAAGCTGGCAAACAGAGCCACCTCTCAGCTTTTGCTTCTATATATAAAGAGGAACGGTATAGAATAAATCAGCTGGACGGGGGACACCTCCTACCAATTTTATAACAAAATAATGCCCTTTCTGGGTTGATTTACTGTATTGGACCTGAGAGGGCAGCTACAGAATCTGCAACCAGAGGGTCCAGATTTACTGAGGGTGGTCAGGCAATACTGGGAATTCACTCAAAACACATTCTCTGGTTATAACACTGCTTTTTTTGGGTGGGTGCTATTTCCGAATGGCCGGGGGGGTCCGTTGATGGGACAGCACGTTGTGCCACTTCGGTCGTGACGGTGGAGCAGCGCTGCAGAACTGGCCCTGAGGGAGTGTTGGAGCAGAGAAAGGGGGGCTGAGGGTGCGGGTTCTTTGGGGCCGGTGCCGCCGGTGTCGCCGCGGATGCTCCGGGAGCGCTCCGCGCCCGCCGCAGTTCCCCCCGTCGCCGCGAGGTGGCGGCCGAGGGCCCGCGCGGCGCT
Source organism: Pseudotriccus pelzelni (assembly GCA_035584735.1). Classification (NCBI taxonomy): domain Eukaryota; kingdom Metazoa; phylum Chordata; class Aves; order Passeriformes; family Tyrannidae; genus Pseudotriccus; species Pseudotriccus pelzelni. The sequence continues at coordinate 2,014,490 of JAWMRA010000042.1, forward strand.
GCCGGAGCGGGATCGGGATTGGGATTGGGATCGGGATCGGGATCGAGATCGGATTCGGGATCGGGACCGTCCGGGATGGAGGACACGGAGATGAACGCTCCGGGATGGGTCAGGGATGGGCACGGAGTGCCACGGTGGGACAGGCTGAGCTGGGGAGCTCCCAGGAGACCTTAGAGCCCCTTCTGGTGCCTAAAGTGGGACGATGAAAAACAGGGAGAGCGACTTTTTACACAGACGGTGATATGAGAAAGGGGAATGGTTTTAAATTAAAACAGGGAGGTTTAGATTAGACATTTGGAAGGAATGCCTCCCTGTGAGGCTGGGGAGGCCCTGGCACAGGTTGCCCAGAGAAGCTGTGCCTGCCCCTGGATCCCTGGAAGTGTCCAAGGCCAGGTTGGAGCAACCTGGGCTAGTGAAAGGTGTCCCTGCCCATGGCAGGGGGTGGAACTCAATGATCTTTAAGATCCCTTTCAACCCGAATCATTCCATGATTCTACAACATGTCTGGGTGGGAAATTCTTGTGCATTTGTGACAGTTCAAGACTGTCACCAACTTTATGTTGGTTTGAATGAAGAAAATATTGACTGATAAATGTCAATGTCACAGTTTCAAAACCTCACGGCTTTCTAGGGAGCCCAAAGCAAAGCTGCCCAACCACCCAATGTTCATCCAATTCCCCCCAGCATCTCCTCGGCCACCAGGACTCACCCCACACAAAGCTTTACATTCAGGAAGGAGCTCCTGTCTTCTCCCATTTTTCAGCCTAGATGAAAACTGCAACTTCTCCTTGTTTCATTCTGGTTCCATTTCTGTCCCACTTCCTCTTGTCTGCCTGGAAGTGACTCTGTTGTCAGATGCTTCTTCCTTCCCTACTTTGGGCCTCCTCTCCCCAGCACAGACACCAACTGTTTTTGTTTGCAGGTTCCCAGCTCAAACCAACAAAGATTTCAGAGCTAAAAAAAAAAAAAAGCTTACAAGCAATTTTTATTTCCTACAAAAACACTTCTCGTGCCCTGAATGGTACCTCTTATTTCCTGAAGTGAGCTCAGACCTCCTGCACAGTGTGTAAGAAACAAGGGATAAACAAGGGGATAAATGTTAAGTCCCACATCTGAAAACCAACTTCACAAAAAATATGCACTAAATGACACATGATAATGGGGAAGGAGATGCCAGAGGCCTTAATGAATGGTGGTAAGCAAGGCTGGAAAAATAAATGATATAATAATCTCCTATTATATTCCCTTTGGCATAAATTAACCTTGACCCGGAACAACAGTGCTCCTTTCCAAGGGAAAATAACCCAGTGCAGTTCATAACCATGAATCAGGAGTCCAACGCAAAGTGGTTTGTGTTTGCCCTTTGTTGTCGTTAAAATTTTGCTTCATCTGGTGAATTTTGTGGAAAGGATGGGAAGAGGGAGAGCAACTTCCAGGCAGAACTGCCAGTTCCTGCCTCATTCTGAGGAAAGCATTTTTTTTTTCCAGCCCAAGAGGCTCCCACGGAACAGAGCTGGGAGAGGGACAGGCAGCTGAGCCTCACAGCTTAACAGGGAGAGCTGCTTTCACACACAGCACCTGGGATGTGCACCCCAGGAAGGCATCTGGGGGGTTTTGATTTCACATCTCAGTGGTATCTCATCTCTCTCAGTACCTTTGCTATGTGGTCAAGCAGACCCGCGTGTGGGAGCACTTGTAAGGTGAGCAGTTAAGCAGATTTCACGTTAGACAGCCCCTGCTTGTGAAAATCCGAGCTGGAAGGTTCCAGGGTGACCATCCTGTCTCAGTTCTGACAGTGTTTTCTCCATCAGGCTCCCGAGAGCCACCACAGAGATCACCCCCCGCCCCAGAGCTCTGTCACTGCTTCACCTCCTTTGTGACACAGTTTCCTAATTAACTTCAATCCTTTTGCCTCCAGTTTAATCCCATGTTTTCCTGTCCTACCCACCATGCACCGGTCTGTCCCTCTCTCACATTGCAGTCTTTGTGTTTGAGAACTCAAAGTCATTTGAGTCATTGAGAACCTCAAGTCATTTCCCTGATTTGTTAACAACATGTTTTCTACATCTTCAGATCCTCTCCGAGCTGCTCCATGTCTTTCCCAAAATGTGGTGCCCAACATGGAATAAAGTAACCCAGCCAAGACCAGAGGAGTGTGGAAGGATCATTTCGCATGTCTTGTAGGTTATATTCTATTTTATATAATCTGGATGGGGTGGTTTTTTTCCAACACCACATAAGTACTGAGACCCTCATACATTTTCCTACATTCCTTCCCATTTTTTTTTTAGACTATTTCCCCAATGTCTGCCAGTGCTCAAATCCAGGATAGAAGAAGATGTTTTCTACTGCTGTTATAGACGGATGCTGCTGATGAATAAGCACATGAAATAGGGTAATTAATGATCTTAGGAATAACCAGCTCCCTCCAGGTTTCAGTTTTACCTGAAGGGACGATGCGCCAACCAAGGAGAAATGCAAGATACATTAAAATAATACAGCAATGGAGTAAATTTCAGGAAAAAAGACTCAGCATGCTATTTTTTCTTCATTAAACGTGATGAGCTCATAAAAACCCAATTAATTAGTCAGAATGATGTGGATGACTCGTCAGACCTAATTTTAGCAGCCTAAACTTAGCCAGCATTTCCACAACAGTCATCTCATCTCCTTCAGCAGCAAATGGAGAGGGATGAACGTTTCCAGGATAAATGGGAATGCCTGCAGCTCCCTAAAAAATCAGAGTAGGGTGAGATGAGCTCCCCTGTGGGGACAGAGGAGTTCCAGTAACCACAGGGAGCCCCGACCAGCAGGCAAACACCGAATTTCTTTGCAGCTGACGTCAGGTGAGATAAACCCCACCAACTCAGGTATAACTATTTTACACTGGGATGAAAATTAAACACCATGCAAATTAACTGTAATCGTCAGGTGGAGAAAGCACGATGAGATATTGCTTATTAAATAATTACAGAGCATGGAACCTCCATGTCACAGCCAGCTTCAGAGCATCAACACTTCCCTTTCTTCCAAACTGAGCTGACAGATGAGTGTGTTGAATTTCTCTGTGAAGGATCATTTTTACACAGCAATTGGAGATAAACATATTTCATTTTGACAGAATCACCCTGTTTGTTCTCCAGATTGATTTTTGCCTTTTCCAAGAAGCACAATATACGAAAAAGAAAAGCGAAATGAAATGACAGACGCCTTGATATCAAATATTGCACAGCTCACTCTAAACACATGATCCTCTCCCTGAGGCTCAGGAGAGCTTCAGGCTGGAGGTCTTGTTTTGATTTCTGCCCAGCGCACATGGGGCAGCTTGGCCAGCCCTCTGAGCCACCAAAGCCACGTCCCAGAGCCTCCCCACAGCCCCGAGCCAGATATCCTACAACTCTCAGGATGCTGAGAGATCAGCTCTTGTGCGAATGGCTCATGGAAAAGCTCTCCAGAATCCCACAGTGGATCCCACTGGACTAGGCAGGGCATAAGCAGGTTTCCAAAGCCACCCAGTAACACTGGGGTCAGTTGTTCTTCCCAGTTCACTCCCTCCTGTGAAGAACAGCCCCACAGATTCCCCAGCAGAGCCCTTGGGATGAGGGTTTCATCTGAACTGCTGGAGAGGAATCCTTTGTTGGGATGGTGGAGTTTCAGAGCCTCCTAGAGAGACTGGGAACTGACTCTCCAAACAAATTAGGCAGCTTTGAAAAACCTGACCTCGAGGGCAGGGTTACAGCGAGTTTGCTCAGGTGCAGCAGCTCCCTAAAAACCCAAATGAGAGCTGTTGTCTTGTGGCAAACCTGCTCTGTCACTGATACCCCCACAAGCCACTGAGAAGCTCCCCCCTTGCAGATCTGCCCCGTGTCCGCCGTGGGCACGCTGTCAGTGGGGTTTGTAACACAAATACACGCGGGTTCACTGTTCGCATCCCGAGAGCTACGACGGGAGGATCCGCTGGGAGTGATCTGATCTGCAGTCAGAGCTAGATTTGGGACTCTATGGAGAGCCTGCTCAAGGTCACGGCTGCTTTCCGGTATGAATCCTCCGCAGGGGGCTGAGTGACAGCCGTCACTGGGTCTTCGGGGTCTTCGCAGCTGGTGACGAGGGCAACTGCGCTGAACGACTTTTGGTTGGTGCTAAAAGTCTTGGTCTCCAGTGCTGACGACTCTGCTCCTTTTTCCCGTGTCTTCTCGGCTCGGTTCCACTCCTGCTCCTTCCGATCCAGCTGCATGGCACTGCAGTGAGGGGCATAAACCTCGGTGGTCTCCTCGAACTGCAAGCAGTCCACCTTGTAGTATTTCTTCTTCACGTGCAAGACGTCGTTAAACCTGTGGCCCCAAAGGATCTCCCTGGGCACGTAGGAGCTCCTGGACTGGTGGGAGGTTCCCGTGGAGTCGCCCGTGTAGACGAAGGTGACCAAGATCTCAAAGTTGTCCTTGGCCAGGGCCTTCCTGTCCAGGCCGTACAAGGGGCTCTCGCTGTCAATTTCATGGACAACCGTCACGGGGGTGACCAGGATGATCTGGTCATTCAGCAGCTTCAGGTCCCTGTATTCCATGGTCATCCTGCCCTCCTTGTCCTCCCTGTAGCGCAGCAGCTGAGCCCTCACGGACCCCTCCACCATGTGGTTGGGCCGGAAATCTCCGATGCGCCACATGAGGCAAAACTTGTCATCCCTCAGGCCGACCACGGCGTAGTAGCTGAAACGGATGGTCTGGGCCCTCTTCCGAGCCGTGGCCATCTTGGCCAGGGCTGCCCCGATGATGAAGGTGTCGATGATGCAGCTCAGCACCGACTGCAGGATCACCACGAGGATGGCGGCCGAGCACTCCTCGGTGACGCAGCGGTACCCGTACCCGATGGTGGTCTGCGTCTCCAGGGAGAACAGGAATGCCCCCGTGAAGCTGTGGACGTTGGCGACGCAGGGGGTTACCCCCTCGTCGCTGAACAGGTCTCCGTGTTGGATCGCTATCAGCCAGAACACCAGCCCGAAGAACAGCCAGGAGAGCACGTAGGACAAGGAGAATATCACGAACATGTGGCGCCACTTGATGTCCACCAGCGTGGTGAAGATGTCCACCACGTAGCTCTCCCACTCCCCAAAGATGTGCTTGAAGTAGACGTTGCAGCTGCCATCCTTGTGGAGGAATCGCTTCTGCGGCCTCTTCACCCCCTTTTCAGGCCTTTCTTGGCAAGTGCCTCGGTAACTGACCTTATTTCCCTGGATGCTCACTGGCCTGTAGGAACCGCTCTGGTCCGTCGTCTTCCTCATCTCTGCCTCGTGGCATCAATTCATGGGACACACTTGGGGTTATTTGTTTTCTTTGTCCATTGGGAACCTGTGAAACGAAAGAGAAAGTTTATTTTTGCTTGAATTTCCTGTGGCAGAACTGTGTAACACCAAGTCCGAGCATATTCACTCCCTGGCCATTACAAGTCCAGACTCTGACATTTGTTACACAACATCTCTCAAAAACATGCCTGAATATATGAGGCGGCAAGAAATTCAAGTAGTTAGAAATGTCCTTATCAATCCTAATTGATTTTGAAATCAAAAACCTTCTTGGTGACTCCACTCTGAGGTGACTCAAGAAGTAACCTCCAAATCAGGATGGGCTCTCCTGAAAAATCACAGGAATCACAAACCTTCTTGAAGTTGGCCAAGTATTTGAGATAGTTAATTGTTTGATATAATTTTGCTTGTTTTCCTCCATCAGAAGAAATGACTGGGAAAAAAACCCTCATTTAGACATAAGACCTCAGTAACATCACAGGCAAGTTCAGTACTGATGGTTTTCAACCAGAAAATGCATCAAACACACAATCATTCATCATTGTTTGTGTTTCAGTATTGCCCAGAACAACCTGGTCATGGATGTGAACTTTATTGGGCTGGTGCTGCAGAGACATATTTGTTCCATTTGTAGAAAATCATTTACATCTCAAATGAAAAAGAAGCCTCTCTGGGGTCCTGGAAACCCTCTCGAATCGTTCTCTCAGGCGACCAAAAAAAAAAATCCAGCTGCCAAAAATATTTAAATTTCGATTAATGAGTTTGAAACAAACACGCAGAGTGTTAATGAAAGCTGGGGATGACACAAATTTCGGAAGTGATGGGAATTAGGAGGTTCCTCTGTCAGAGCAGAGAAGAAATGGATGTTGTTGCAGATTGCAACCACATGAACTCGAGTAGCAGAAGTTCTGGGCCATATGTTCAGTGACTCATAGCAAAAAGTTATGTTAGAAATTGAGACCTCATCACCTGGAATCCTGTAAAAAAAAGGAGAAGATTTAGCTGAAATAATCATTTACAGGATGCTTGTGAATTATTCACAGGATACAGCACTGAGAAAGGCAAATCCTTTTCCTGCAGATCTCCAGCTCGTTCCACCACATCCCAACCTAAACACAGACCAGTCAGAAGTGATGGAGACACAGCAGAACAATTCAATTTTATTTTTTTTTTGCAAAACAAAAAGCCCATTTAATATTTTTGTGGAAAACCTGCCATTATTCTTCCAAAAATTGCAAGTTTTCGGTGGAAAAATGACAAGCACTTTTCCCATTTTCAAGCTGGTTTCGAAGCTCAAGAAGTCCAGCTTCAGGCACGGCTTTCCAATGAAGCCAAAACATTCATGGAAAATGAATTTAAGAAAAAACCCAACTTTCCTAGTGGTAGTTTTTTTTCCCTTCAGGTCTTCATTCGCTTTGCTGAGTCTAAATGAGTGCACACACTTCTAGGCAGAGGAGAGTCAGGCCCATGGAGTGTAATATATATTGGATGGACTAGATTAACAGACCAAGAACTCTCCTCTCATCCAAGGAACAATGACAAGCATGCAGAGACACCAGTCCAAAAACACTTAAAAGCCAAACATAGTTTCCATTTATTTTTTCCTTTTCTTTTTCTCTCTCTTTTTTTCTTTTTTTTTTTTTTCCAGTACAGAAATGAATGTGACATATGGTGTCGTAGCCTCAGAATGTGGCCTTCATTAAAAAACACAACATTAATGTTTCCAAAAATACTTCTTGGAATACAGTCTTTGGAAACATTCATATGACTTGCTTTACTCATAGCTTTAAACAACCAGCGTAGCCTGGTGCATTGAAGACGCTTGACCTAACATTTTATAAGTCATATTTAACAACAAACAACAACTGGAAACTGTTGAGTTGTTTGGGTTGTTTGGTTTGGGGTTTTTTTTTTTTTAAGGACCTCGTAATGCGAGGTGTGAAAATGAAGTGAATTGTGATCAGGGGCCAACGTGATCTTAAATAAAAAACATCCAGGGGCTTCCTCATGAGCAGCAGTGGAGGAGAAGCATCGACCTCCTCTCTCTGGTGACCAGTGGCAGGACCTGAGTCTTTTGCATGGCCTGATGTTGCTCAGAACATGGAAAACACCCATCCTTTAAGGTTTCTGAATTAGGTAAGTCACTACTACAGCCTGAACTTCATTCCTGGGGACACCATTAAACAGGCACGTGGTTTCCCTGCTCCAGAGGAGAGGCAGATGTTCCTCTCTCACTCTGCTGACACACACTGACCTCTGAAGAATATTATTGTTACCAAATTATTACCAAGGACCACAGGCTGACAACCAGATTTAAGAACTTCAACCTCAGACCTTCAGCCTTTCCAACTCCTTATTTTTCAAAAGGGGAATGTTTCCCACATCCCTAAGAAAGCCACACAGTTACATTAAAGGTCTGACTACCTGGTAAAGGTAAACAAAGGGGGTGGGGGAGGATTTAAAAGCATTCTCTACTCACTGGAGCTCCTGGATCGGTTGCTGCAAATGGTTCTCAGATGTAGCCAAGAAGCGTTTTCACCTCCCTCTAACGCTGACACATAAATCCTCCCCTTGTTTTGTCCTGCTTTTACTTTCTGTGAGTTTTTGCTTGTATTTCTGGGCATGTCTGTACACATCAGGAGCCTCCCCTTGCATTTCAGTACTGCTGAAATTTGCAGTACTTTTGCTAACCATCCTTACACGTGTATTTCCCTCCTCCGATTAAAAGCTTATCGGAGGTAAAAATGGAGCAGTGAAGTCAGGCTGGGCAGCAGGGAGACAGAAACAGAGAAATCTCAGAGATTTCTTCAGGGTAAATGTCATAGAAGGTTCAGAAGTTCTTTAAAGATATGTGTGTTTCGAACTCAGAGTTCAGAAAGTCATTTACTCTTAATTATCTAAGCCAAGGCCGTGATCTTACTGTGTTGGACACTGAAACATCTCAGGGAGACACAGAACTGCTCTGGAGACCTGTGTTCATGGGGTCTGCATACTGACCCCCCAAACTGGTATTCTTTAAAAATTCCACCCCAAGTCGAACTGGGAGGAGGAGGGGAAGGAAATCCCTGTATTTCAAAGCTCAAAAAGCAGCACAGTGGCAGAGGCAGGAACAAACCCAACACCTACTTGCACCCAGTGAGGAGCTGCACGAAGCAAACAGCAGCAGGGGCAGCCCTTTTTACCATATTCATATTTTCATCTAGTTCCTCTTGAACAGAACAGCTGTACCAGAACAGCTTGAACTCTTGGTTGTCGGCTCAGAACAAGTCACTTAAAAGCCTTAAACACCAAGTTTAGCCTTTCAAATACTTTGACTAAATGTAATTGTCAGTTTAATCCTGATATTTTGAGTTTAGGGCTCAGTGTTTTGTGAGGATAATCCCTGTTGCACCTTAGCCTAATACCTAACAAGTTGCTGCTACACCCTTTTTATGACTCTGTTTTCCCATTATGTAAACAATAAGAGTGAATTCTTGTTCAGTGACAACTTCAGTCAACAGCCTGTTTGTAAAACATTAAGCAAAACAATGTGAAGATCTCGGTTCCAGAGTAATTCTGTTCCGAGATTAAATCAAAAAGAAAACAACTCCAAAACCTCCACACGAAATTGGGTGCTCCCTCTAACCCCACACACATGGAAGTGGATGTCTCTCTCTCTCTAGTGTTGGTTTAGCAATCACCTCAGTTTCCTCCTGCATTTTGGAAATGGTCTGAAAGATTTCCAGCTTTAGTCATTGTTGTGTAACCCTGGAAGACTTTCAGCTCAGAGGCCAGAAATGTGACAAGTCAAAACCTTCGGAGCTGTTTTGGAATTGACCCAAACACTTGCCCCTTTGAAAATAAATAAATAAACAACCCACCACCCACAAAATCTAAATAAATCTATCGTGGGACAACATTGAAACTCTTCCTTCTTTCTTTCTTTCCTTCCTTCCTTCCTTTCACTTGCAAAGGGACATTTCTTCTAATACTTCCAGCCAGTCTTTCTGCTTCTGGTCTGCACTGCCCAGAGCAGGGCTGGCACATATCGTGATTCCCCACTTGGCCTCTCCTGTATAAGCACCCCAGGGAGCTGTTTGCCCCCAGGGATGCTCCAGGACACATCAAACCTGCTTGTAAATCTCCTGCCTTCTTGGCTTGGGAGTCTGATCACTCTTGGCCCACAGGATCTTGTGTTTAGGATGTCAAAGCTTTCACTTGCCTCCTCTGGCCATACAAAAAAGGGCAGAGATGTTCACAGTGTCAGCAAGTGTCTGATATTGTTTGTTTCCAGCAGGTCAGGCCTGAGAGCCTGACAAGCATTTTTATGTTACAAGCGGGGTTTTTTTATAGAATCCCAGAATGGTTTGGATTGGGAGGGACCTTAAAGCTCATCTCCTTCTACCCCTGTCACTGCTCCAAGACTCATCCAACCTGGCCTTGGACACTTCCAGGGATGGGGCAGCCACAGCTTCTCTGGTCAACCTGTGCCAGGGCCTGCCCACCCTCACAGGGAAGGATTTTTCCTCATGTCTAATCTAACCCCAACATATTTAATGTTGTCCATGTCAGCTCAGACTCTCCCAGGTCTGAGCTGACATCCCAGGACATCTCTGCAAGGGAAGGGGGAATATAAAATCCCCCAAACTGAACCTGGAGCTCTGGGGAGCAGGGATGGAGGAGAGGGGTTCCCAGGACAGAGCACGACCCAGAGCACTCTCAGCTGTGCTGACTGGAGCACATCCCAGTGGGAGCTTCAGGCACAGACCTTTCTTACGTCACAGTGATGTCTTTGAAGCCGCTGGGGTGAAACTTTTAAACGGCTCAACTTTCCCCTTAAAGTAAAAGTGTTGCTGTTCCCATCACTTCCCCCTGGATGGCTGAGGGCAGGTTGGAGGGGCTGCACTTCACCAGGGGCCACAGGACTCTGACAAGCTGTAACACACAGCTCTGCAGGCATCCCCTCACAGATAACACCTCCCCTCTCCAGCTTTTGGTCCCTAAAGTCCTTTCAACACCAGAAAAAAAGGTTGGAAACACAGAAATAAAAGAAAACATTAGGATTGGAACTAGGTGGTCTTTAAGGTCCTTTCCAACCCAAGCCATTCTATGATTATAACAAGCTAAACTCAGAGCTGGGAAAAAAAAATAGTGTTTATTTCTTAGACTTCTTCCTCAATGCCTCCCTAAAGAGATAAGACTTAAAGTATCAATATCAAAGGGTTTATTGAACATTTTAAAAGGCAGACATAGACAGCACAGAGCAACAGAGCTTTGCACAGGCTTTAAAGTCATGCAATAGTGCTGTGATCTACACTGGAACAACTCACAGCAACTGATATATTGGCTTTTAATTCATCTAAGTGAAACCAGATCTCCTTAAAACAAAACCAATAAAAAAGAAATGAAAGAAGTTTCTCCCCTTAAAGCTGGAGAAGACAGGCTGAAAGTCGCTCCCTGATGAAGGCTGGTGGCCTGTTTTGGAGACACAGGGCAGGTTCAAAGGGAGCCAGCCCCCTGCTTACCACTCATAGCACCTTCCAAAACCTGTAGAAAGCTGCAAATGTCTATTTTAATTTATTAGCGCTGTAAGCACTGCATGGTTTTAGCAGGAACAAGCCATGGAAACACTGAAATACCATGAGACACGGAAAGTGCTGGCAACTTGAGGCTCCTGAGTTCCGGCCTCGCTGCCATTCTTTGTCCCAGACAATTTGGCAGGAGGGAAACCTAAAACTGTTCACGCTCAGGAGCCTCTTCCTCTTTTTAACCCTCAGCTCTCAGCAGCTCCTGCACCAGGGTGAGCAGACAGAGCGTGGACTGGGCAGCACAACGCCCAGCTCAGCCCCTCCTGCTGTGGTGGTGGGTGGGGGCAGGAGCACCTGAGCCACCCCCAGAGGTGACCCTGCCCTGGATCCAGCACAGCCCACACCTGAACAGGGCAGCTGCATCCCCCCAGGGGTCTCCTGCCTGAAATTCCTCCTCCTGGTTCTCTTCCCATCAGCCCAGAGCCATTTGCATGTTGGCTTTGAGGTGATAGGACCAAAAATTCTCTATTTCTAGTCAAGCTCCTGCAGACTCAGTCCTTAGAAATTGTACAGCTAGAACTGAAAATCAGAGAACCATGGAGTGCTTTGGGTTGGAAGGGACCTTAAAGCTCATGGGCAGGGACACCTTCCACCAGCCCAGGTTGCTCCAAGTCCCGTCCAACCCGGCCTTGGACACTTCCAGGGATCCAGGGGCAGCCGCAGCTTCTCTGGGCAACCTGTGCCAGACATGCAGAGATGAAACAGCTGAAAATGATATATTTTATATCCCGGTTTCTTCCTTTGGAAATCAGTAACCAACCTATTCCTTAACTCAGCAGGCAGAATCCCCTGGGCTCTGATACAAATTAGCTGTGAGGGAATCAAACCCAAGTGTCAGCACTAATTAGCCCTTCCTCCCCTCTCCTCCCCTGACACTCTGATGTCTGCGCTGACACACAGCAAAGGTTCATTCCCACAACTCTGCAGATGTGTGCAGTGAGATTTCACCCCACCTTGCACTTCAGGGGTTACCTTCAGCCTGCAGAGCCACAGCAACGTTCTTCGAGGAACTTTTCCAACAGATCTTGTTGGCAAAGGAACAGGAGAACAGTTTGTTGCAGCTCTTAATAGACATGATGTAATGTAATAATGAATTCAGCAGTAGGTAAGTGGCAGGTCATGAACAATGACAGAATCAGATTAGATAATGCTGACCCCTTTGATCTAACAGAGCCAACACCCTCAGCCCCGTTATTTGCCGTTATATCTCTTCCCAAAACACAGCAGGTTATTAATAATGTAGGAATTTGGGGGCAGGCAGGAGCTGAGATTCTAAAAGGGTTCTTCCAGTCTCAGGGACAGTTTCCTTTACGTCACTTTGTGCAACTCTGCTTCCTGAGGCAGGGACTGTACTCCTCTTTTTCCTGTTTTCTGGAGCGCCCTGTAAACCAAATACCCAGGGAAGGGCAGTGTGGCACAGGAACGTGGAGTCACTGCCTGCCCAGGTGTGTTCTGTGTTCAGGTGTGCCTGTCAATGAGGTACAGCCTCGGGGCAGTACCTGTGGTGTGGGATCAGCCCTGCAGAGCTCGCTGGTCCTGCACACGCAGCACAGACACCCGAGAGAGGGAAGGGTCGTGTGCCTGTAACCAAAGGGTCTGCAGAGGCCAGAGGGGCTCTCAAATTGCCTGTGCAGGGTTTAATCCTGCCCATTCCACAGGCCGCAGCTCCCACAGTGGGAAGCCTTGTGCTGGATCAGATGCCTTGGCTCTTGTATTTCATGTAAGGAATGGGATCAAACTGAATCCCAAGTGAATGTGTGAGCTCTGTTCGACAGATGACAGAAGGAAGGTGTGAGGAGGAAGCCTGAGGATTCTGATCTATTTTTTACCTTCCCCAACCCTTGTAGAAAGGTCTGATTCCAGTTATTAACCTCTGCTACCCAGGGCATACAGGAACACCTCCAAGTTACCACTGAGCTCAGCTTTACCTACTGGCCCCAGCAGGAATTCCACTGTAATACTCAGAAACTGTCTCATCCCACCTAATGAAATATCGCAATTGCCAATTAAATCACCAAAGGCTTCACATTTTCAAAACTAATATAGGGTCTAGCAGTGAAAACATCATTTTGCGTTACTTCTTAATATCATTTTGCATTACTTCTTTAAGGAAATGGAAAGGAGAAGTAAAAATAAAAATAAAAAAAAATCATGTAAATAAAATTGATCACTTCCACTACGATCTAATTTTTAGGAAATCCCTCAAAAAAGCTGCTGGCTCAGATTTCTAAACCTATTCCCCTATTAAAAAGAGGTTGAGATAAGTATTAGCTACATGTCAAATCAAACAGTGTGCCAGTGCTTTTTTCCCTTAGGAAGGGCACCAGAAAATGCTGTGACTGACACTCAGATAAATCAGGCAATCAAACACTGCACTTCAAGAAGTTCATTTATCTGTCAGTGGCGGGGTCAAGAAACACGATTTGCTTTTCTGAGCAGCTTTGTACGACTTTCCTTTCACATGTGAATACAGATGCAGCAGAAATCCACCTCTGACACACCAAGGTCTGATTTTCTCTCTGGTCTGCTCAAGGATATCGTGTAGCTGGAGCTGCTCGGCCAAGGCCCAGCGTCCTGCACCGCATCCCAAGTTTCCATCCAAACCCAAACACGCTCCCACATTTGCTGGGCTACGCATGTCACCACTCCTTAAAAAAAGCCTGTGAAAGATATCAAGTGGTTCCAGAGATCAGAGGGCTGAACTCAGCACAGGGGCTGTCTCTGATTCCCTGTTTTGGATCAGACGTGGCCGTTGGGTTTCTCAGCATCGCCACAGGCGGAATCCATCGCTGCTCTCCGGAATTGGCTTGGCCTGCTGGAATTACAGCAACACTTTCTAAGAAACAAGGGCTTTGTGAAACCTTCTTTTCTTTCTTTCTGGGGTTTGTTTTCCCTTTTTTTTTTCTTTTTTTTTTTTTTGGGTCGCAGATTTGGCAGAATGCTGAGTTTCCATATTGTTACTCGACTCCGCCGAGTTCTGCAGGAAATTCGGGAGCAGGATGATCCTGTCAGAGACGACTTCCAACGCCTCGAGGAGCAGAAGGTCGAACCTCTGTGTGTCCACCCTCCTCATCCGTCCCAGCACAGCTCCACGTGGCCTGGAGAGGCAGGTTCCTCTGGAACCCAGGAGCTGTTTCCTCAGCACTCACACTCAGCATGGCGCTGACCACTCCTGGTTCCAGCTGCCGCTCCCGTGCCAAGTTCAGCGCTCTAATTTACAGCACCTCGGTGTTTTGCAAGGCAGATCATTGAAATAATGTGGAAGCGGAAACTCACGTTGTGTCTGGGTGTTTGGGATGTATGCTTAGGGATGTTATTTTTTACCTCAGTGTGTGGGTTGCATAACTCCATGTCTGGGCTCTGGTGCTGTTCCACAGCTTATTCCTGAGCACCTGAGGGAGTTTCTGGGCACAGCAATCAGATTTTAAGATATATGATGATAAGCAGAATCTCCTTTAAAACCTTGTCTCTTCTCTCCCCCACTTTTAAAACATCACTAGATGAGTAAATCATTCCTCTAAAAACGGGAATATTCATCCTAAATCAAAGTTGAGTTTAACTAATGCCAACGCCTGCTCTTCAGTGGTGATCCAGATCAAATATTTAATGGGGGGAGCTTTATTCATCATCTATGACTCCATTTCCAAACTTCCTCCTCTCCACTCCATCCAAAATCAGACAGGTTTAGTGCTTCATTCTTAAGATCCTCCTCAATATTTTCACCAATATTTGACACCCTGATGAGTCATTACAACACCCCATTCTTTTGGAGCCATCTATCACCTCTCTATCAGCATTTCTCACATCTAATCCTACTATTTTTTCCATGTCTTCTCACTTAGAGTTGTCTTTTGGGCATATTCTGAGTTCTCAGGGGTTACTGAAGTTAGTTTTTCTCCTTGCTGTGTTCTTGCTTTCCTGTGCATGTGCCATTAATTGCAGAGACGCTGGAAACGGCTTCCACAATCTGCCTCACACACTTTAAAAAGAGACTTTTCATGAAGCTGAAAACCCTTAAAATCTTGCCCTTTGTTTCATTGTCTTTATTTTGCACCCCTGTTTCAACCTCTGTATGTCAAACCCACTCTTGCCAAACTGGTTTGTCAGTAAATCCCAACCTTTTTCCCTGGGGTCCCCGTGGAATGGACCCTTCAGTCACAGGCACTTTCTTCAGCTTCTGAAGGGCTCGAGAGGAATCCCAGCTCAGGCACATGGGACAAGGACACTCTAGGGGCTGAGATACTGGGGTTAAATTTAAGAAAAACAGTCCTGCACATATTTAACTGTAAGCATTAATAAGAATGAATATAAGCCTGCTGCAAATCTTCCTGAGGCTGGAGCCAGAGAGCAAAAATACTTGTTGAAGGCATTACCATGAACCGCTGGAGGAATGCAACAGGCTGGTGTCTCAGTCCCACCACCGTAATGAATTTATCAGCATATACATGAATATATATAAATATATACTAAAAAATAAATAGAAATGTTGTCTTTAATTAAAAAATTGAATTTAAGGATTTTTTTCAACTAGAATTTTTGTCTTCCAGTGACCTGCAGAGAGGGCAACTGTGTTTCCCTCATGGTCTGTGATCTGGGCCTCTGTGGTTGCCCTTTGTGCGGAATATTTTCACTCCGCACTACTGAGTGAAGGAGCTACTTGAGGAGGTTCAGCTCACTCCAAGATGTTTGTCAAGAACCTGCTCAGTCAGCCGTGTTTTTCCTGTTTTACTTCTCGAAGGCAAACACTGCGAACAAGCAGCAGATCTTATCGAGGCCATGTTAACAAAAATACACCAAATAAAAATCTGCTACATTACAAATGTCAACACTCCAGAAAAGAGGATATCTAAACTGCAGTGGGGTTGATTTTATTGCCAAAGCAATTCCCACGTTTTGAGAAACAGCTTTGCTCTTTTGCCTCGTAGGTGCTATGGACCCGAGAAACAAAAGTCTCATTTATTACACATTAACTTTGCAGGGGTGCTGTCGTCAGAGATGAGAGCATGACTAAAGGGAACTCCACTCTGCTCTGAAATTTACTTCCTCTGCCCCCTGATCCACTCCAAATTAGCCGGGAGTTGTAAAATTGATTGGCCAACAAAATTAAAGTTAAGCTCGAAAGTAATATACACAGCCTAGGTGGGAGATGTTTTATCCTGTATTTTCCCCTGGGTCATTTTCACA
This sequence comes from Pseudotriccus pelzelni, assembly GCA_035584735.1. Classification (NCBI taxonomy): domain Eukaryota; kingdom Metazoa; phylum Chordata; class Aves; order Passeriformes; family Tyrannidae; genus Pseudotriccus; species Pseudotriccus pelzelni. The sequence continues at coordinate 2,030,537 of JAWMRA010000042.1, forward strand.
TCTGCTTTTACTGATTAAAACCGAGTTAAAGCGTTGCTTTTAAAGCCACCAAGCCAGAGTTGTTCAAGAAGTCAGAGGTGATTAATTAAAGCTCAAATCAGCACCAAGGCCTGACGAGCCCCAAATCACGAGCTCGGCCCGGTGACATTCCTCCTCGGGAACATTCCGTACGGTGCTAAGCTCTGTGCACCCCCTAACAAACAGAACTTCAGGGGATGGAGCCTGTGAAAAGCACAGAGCGGCATTTCCCACAGAAAAGAAATTAAAAAAAAACAAAAAAAAGGAAAACGAGCCCCACCACTCGGGTGTCTTACTTTGGGAGCCGCCGCAACCGCTGCTGAGGCTCAGGAGAGAAAGCGCAGGTTGAGGGGAGTGAAAAGCCACCTGAAAGGCCATGGCAGGGAGCCAGGAGAGCCGCAGCGAAGGGAGAGCGGGAACGTCCCGGAACATCCCGCGGGAAGGAGCGGGGATGGACCAGCAGCCCCACGCGGGCGCTGCAGGGATGGAATTGTCCGCCAGCGCGAGCACCGAGTCCTGACAGCTGCCCAGCGGTCAGAGAGGGGCCGTGTCTGCGTCTGACGGCTCGGAGTGGGTTCCAGCAGCGCCGTGACGCGTGTTGGTCACTGCGATACCGCGCCCCTGGTTGGGGCTCGGGGTGTTTTTCAAATCAGGGCCCGAGATCTCTTTGTTCTCCCGTGTCCAGCGCGGCTCTGAGGTCACTCTTCGCCTCGCACAGCCTTGGCTGTTTATGAACGTCCTCGCAAAAACTCGGAGCCCATTTCCCATTGAGGAAGGAGAGAAAACAGGTTGTGTCATTGCCTGGCTCGATTGTTCTCCGTAACTAATTGCAAGGAGAGGAACAGTTACGGGCTTGGAGCTTTATTGTTGTAAAAGCAACAATGAAAGGATGTGCACGGTACCAGCCACGCCATCGAGAAAAATCTGCTTTTCATATTAAAACAAAATGAATGAGAGTCACCTCCATCTAATCTGACAGGAAAATTGGTGAAAGGTTCACAGGGCACCCACCTGTAATGGGTGTTAAGGGGCCGTTTCTGCTGTTGTGTCACCAGAATAGATGGCTCTGGGTTTCTATGTGTGACAGAGGTCTCTGGTGACACCCCAAGCCTTCTGTGCTTTTGGCTTCAGGGTAGAGGAGCAGATTTTGGTGCTCTGAACTGCCATTTCCTTAAAGCTGCAGGCAACGTATCCTCCTGTCCTGGTCCTATGCATTGTTGCCCTGAGCTGTGGCTGCATTTTCTCATCTCAGACAGAACTCTGGGATCCTTCAGAATAAAAGGATCATTATTGCAGCGGTTGGAAAAGTGTCAGCAGAAGGGATGAAATATTGTCCCGTGCCTTTGCCGTACTGAACAGGGAATCTTTTCTTCCACTGTTAGTTTAGGACTTAATCCTGCAAGGTCTTGTCTGTCAGCAAATACAATCAGGTTTAAGAGCATGAATAACCATCCTGGAAATCACTGGAAACTATTTTGTTAGTATAAAATTAAGCAAGTGAGGAAGTTCTCCAATGGATTTGGACCAGTGTGCTCAGCACCCTGCAGAAACAAGCCCTTAGTTCTTAGAACCATTTATTGTGTCCAGAACAGCCATTCATTAGGGCTTTGTGCAGAGAGGTTGAATTTCACTCACTTGGAAGATATTCCCTCTAACCCCCCCGAGACGCACAGGCTCTGGTTGATTTGGAAAACAAAATGATTAATGGCATTTAACAAGTTTTTCCACTAAACAGATTTCAGTTGAAGTCTGTCACAAGCTAAAGAATTTGCAGGAATAGTGTCAATCTGATGTCATAGTGGCAATAAATCCTATTGTACTGGATTACATTTTTACCCGTTAAAATGCTCTGACCTATTGTCATCCAAGTGGAACCACATTCCACTGGCTGCTCAAAAGGTTCTGATTTCACTCCCGATTGTTGCCAGGGCAACTGCACCTCCATCCAAAACTCTGCTGCACCAATCACTTAACTCTGTTTGAACAGACTCAGGGAGATAAAGCAAAGCACTAATTACTTATTCCCACCGAAAAAGTCTAAATCAAATCTTTCTGAGAGCTGAATAACTTGAGGGTTACTTTGGGCTTTTCTTTGCATAAGGCACCAATTGCCTCATTTCTTCGCAGAATAAGTAGCTGTGGCAACAAAATACCATGAAAAGATTAAAATCCTTAGTCTATCCAAAGCAAGAGTGCACTAGAAATCTCACCACAGGCCACTCCTGGAAAGAGTTCTCCCTCGGTTGTGGAAAACTAAAAGGATTTTCATTAATAGTCAAGCAGCTGGTGAAGGCTTGTGAGTGGAAATAGAAATACTTGAGTTTTCCCACTGAGATTTCTGGTGGAAAGTAGCCTGTGTTTTATGGCATCTCCTTTTATTAAGTGAACATCATCTCCATTGTTCGGATCTGTCTCGCTCTGAGCTATCTCAGGGTGGGACAAAGCCAGTTAGGAGACGTGCAGTTTCTCCCAGCCTGCTTTACTCTCTTCTCTTCATTTCACATCACTCAGTGAACCCCTGTCTTGGTTTTCCCTTGAGGTGCAGGAAAACTTGTGTGAAAAATGGTTGTTCAGTGAAATTACCCCTTTTTCACTTTGTTTCCCAGACTTGATTTTTATCAAATGTCAATTCTTAGATCTTCTCAGGGAAGTATAGACCTGATCTCCCCTACCATGACAGCATAAGAGAAACCCAAAATTCAATGGCTCCCTCAGCTGAATCTTTCCACAGGAAATTAAGGGCTGAAACACTCTCCACTCTTCCAACTCTCCAACCCAATGTGTCACCACAAATAACGTTTGAGTAGCTGAGGATTATTCTACCCTGTCTGCACTCTCAAAACAGGAATTTAACCGCTTTAAAAAGAGGAACCAGACAACAAAAATGAACAGTTCCTTGTGAAATGCTGCACAGTGACTTCTTGAGTTACAGCATGTGCAGACAGGATGGACAACTAGTCTGCTTTTACACTAGATGAAAAGATGAAGAATCAAATCACTCTCTTAACCCAATTTAAATAGCAAACAGAAGTCTGAGGTTGTATTTGTTTGTTTGGCTCCTTTGTATTTATCACCTGGCTGTTAAATTGCACAACAGGTTCCTGGGAAGGGATGTTCTGCTACCAAACTTTTCACCAAAAGCTTGTGGTGAGTATATTGGTGACTGATATAGGAAAGAGGGCAAATCATCATCCAATCTACAGAATCTTAGTCACCAGAGAATACTGATCAAGGTGAATTAGCAGAAACTTCCTGAGTGTGAAGTATTTCCCAACTGACCTTTCCCAGAGCTATTCAGAACCTCTTCTGGCAGAAGGGCATCTCAGACTTTAACCTTTTTTCTCTGGTAACGTGCCCTTTGCAAAAGTTTTTTTCCTTCAGAAACAGTTTCCTGGAGAAATGATCAATACATCAGTCCCTGCTCTTGCTGCCTCCAAAGTGACAGATAGAGAGATCTGGGTAAGAACTTGTATTTCTGACATCCCTCCCCTCCTGTTGCAGCACTGAGTCGTTACACGCACGCTAATGAAGCCCATCTGAAATCTGGATTGCCTGGACATTGCCTGAATTTAGGGAGTTTGCTGTGAGGTTAGACATTGAAGTCTTTGCAGATCATGAAAGTTACAGAATTTTCCTCCCTTCCTTCCTTCACTGACTGATTTGTGTTACTGTAACCAGGAGTGGGAATGTTTATACCCACCAAAACTGAAGTATTCACTTCCTTTTCTCCACCTCCTACGTTCACTTGGAAAAGCACTTCCCTTTCCACTTTGGCTCTAGCAGGACAGCTCATAATAATATTACAAAACCCTTTTACTACTGTAAAAGAATTCCTTTTGTGCATTAGAAGCTTCTAGTCTCACTCTGTATCACCACCCACTCAGGGAATGAGTCAGGGGTCAGAAGGAACATCAGCTCAACGTTCCCAGAAGACCAGAGTGTCAGAAGAAAGGAAAGGGATGGAACGCCAGGACACTGCAAACCTTTTGATCTGGACAGACCCCCTCACAGGACACCCGTCTCTAGTCTGGATCCTCTCTGTCCTCTTCCCAGGCTCCCAGCTCTGTGTTGGTCATTCCATGGCAGGAGAGCTTTGACCCAAAACCACGGCACAGGCACCAGTATTTGAGGAAGTCTGAGGGCAAGGAGGATGCAGAAGCCTGGGTTGTGTAACCAAACCCCTGGCAAACACATTCCAACCCATTCAGGGAGCAACATGACAGCTGTATTGGCTTTCCCTGCCATCTTTCAGCTGGTTCTGTCTGGCAGGCCGGTGTTAGCAGACAGGTGATCTTCAGCGGGCACACCCTGGCTGCAGGAGTGAAAACCCCGAATACACGGCGTGGGAGGGAAATCCTGTCCACCACTCTGCCTCCTCCATGGCCTTCTCAGAGCCTCAGCCGACTCAGAAAGGCATTATAGAGTTTTCAGTGCAGCTTAAAATGTTTGCTCAGGGTTTATAAATACAGAAATGGGGGGATTTCTGAGGTGGATGAACAGGATTCTTCCTCTCTCGCCTTTGTTCGTGGGTTTTCGTGGCACACCAAGGGTCAGACTCTCTCATCAGACTCCTTGCACAGACATCTTTGTGCACATTCACACAGGTCCTCATGCAGACACTCAGATCTAACAAAACTGTGCCTATTCTTGTATTTTAGGCCTTCTCTCCCAGGCCCTCTCTGCCAAGATCATCCCGACAAACTGGTTGCTCAGACCAGGCTCCCAAGGCAAGCTCTGGGGCACAATGATTCTTCTGACTCACCCTCATTTCAGCCAGCCTCTCTCACAGTCTGCAACCCTCAATTTCCCTGCTGTGAGCTCAGAGTGCTGCTCTGCCCTCCTGACTCAAGAATTTCGGGAGGCCAGGTTTGCTGCACCTTGGCTTGGCACTTCCCCTGGTAATGACAAGTTGTTAAAACCCCTCCAGAAAAGCGCAGAAAGGAGTGGAGGCACTGCCAGGCTGGACCAGCCCCACAGTCTCTGTGGTCTCATTCCCATCCCCACCGGTGGCTGACACCAAATCCTCCAGGAGAAGGTGTGAGAGCTGCAATTGGCAGCTTTGAAAGGAATTCCCTCCTCCAACAAGTTCTTCCCCTGATCCGCAGTAATTAGAGGCTTCAGCCCTGAAATCACACACCTCAATATCCTCCCCAAACAAGCACTAAAGCTCTGCCACTTTTTAATATTCAAATGAACACGAACTGTCCTTCTGAATTTCAGACCCAGAAACTGTGTTTCCAAACAACAACTAACGAGCTGCCAGGTTACAACTGCAAAACACCCTTCCAGTTAAACAAGATAAGCAGTTTATTCCCACACAGGTCGTTTAGTTAGTTCAAAGCTCTCAAGGTAACAGAATTTCTGTTTACATGCACAGACACAGAGAAAAGAGCAATTAAGGAAGTGAGAACTGGCCTTTACCTTAATGTCTGCTGAGATTTGAAAGAATCTCTGCTTCACTCCCTCCTTTCTTTTTTCTCTGCCTCTCTCCCTCTCTCTTGCATGGCTGGACTGACAGGTTGGCAGAGCTGAGGAGGACAGGTTGGGTTTGTTTTTTTAGGCACAACTCCTCCCCCTCTCAAAGGGAAGAGGAAAAAAAAAAAGCAAGACTGTTTGGGAAAAGTTCACAGAAAATCCCATCCTTTCAGCACATCAGAATTGAGGTGAGAATAACGCTGCTTTGGGGAGCCCAGCAGTTTTCCAACTGTTTTTCTCCAAAAGGCTCAAGGTCTAGTTTGCAATAAGCACGAAGCAACCGAAGGATTTACACCAGGAACTAACTTGACCCTGAACTTTTCCCAATTCCCTGATAACTGATCCAACAGTCCTTTTAAGGCAGCCTTGACAGGAGGATTTTTGCACAAGCAGAAAGGACTTTTTGCAGGTAACACAAACATCTTTGGGCTTTGGGTTTTGTCCCTGCATCCCACCACCATTGTGTGGGATAAAAGTCACCAGGAAATGTCTGAAGTCCTCAGTTATTCCCCAGAGCCCTCAGGAGCTGGCAACCTGCACTCCCAGCAGAAAGCAGGTGATTTTAAACTCCTGTTTCATTCCATCCTCTGAGCTGGTTGCACAGAGAGCAGCTCACCTTCTATCCCTGTCACCTGAGGTGTGAGAGGAACCCCAGAGCTGGGAGAGGTTTTTAGCAGGCCAGACTGGCCACAGGAGCAAGATCAGAGTGAAAAGAGCATGCTATCCCTGTGTGCTTCCACTTCCACGGGTGTTCTGGCTCCCCTGGACAAAACACATTCCTGGGAACTGCTCTGCTACAAAGGGTTTTGACTGAGCCCTTCAGGGAGTGTCACACCCAAGATCTCACCCTGGGCTTTGCAAAGGGGGTTTTCAGGTTAGGGCTGTGACAAACGGACTTTCCCTGCTCCCAATTCTGTGCACGGCTGCTGCTCCTGCCTGTGCCCTCCTAGCTTTGCCTCTGGGCACTCGTGGCACAAGGATTTGTTAATAAATGCCAAGAAAGAGGAGCCAAGAGGTTGGTGGCTGGTCCTGAAATAGCTTCTGCCCTCCCACTTCCCTGCAATCTACCAACAGAATTGACAGGCCAGTCTGTCATTCTCCGCTGCTTTTCTTAAGTTGGCAGTTTGGGCACAGATCTGCAATTTCCATGTTCTCTGCAGAGTAGCTGCCTCTCCCTCACCCGCTGCTTCAAGCAAACAAACACAAATATACAGTAGACTAATGACTGTCATCTGCATAAATTTGCATCCCAGACTCCTTGAATAGAATCCCGTCTCCTCTGGGTCAGATTTGCAGCTGGGCTGTAACAACGAAGGTTCAGAGACTTCTCTTACCTGCCTCACAGGGCTGGAGTTCCAACCCTCCCTGTAACAGCTCCTCAAAGCCAAACGTGTCCCAAAACTTTTGGGAAAAAAAGACAGCCAGTTTAAATTAAAATTATAGTGAGCTAGATTAGAGGTGAATTCAGCGAGTATCACACACAGTCAGTATGACATCATAGCTAAAAATGTCTAGTTCCACCTCTTGCAAGCTCAGCTTTATCTCCTGTACCAGGGGAGAGCCATGTCCATCTATCCCGGGACTGATTTCCATTCCCTGTCTCCTGCAGATTGCATTTGCTTTCTGCCTCTTTTATCGGGCAACTGCTCTCAGTTGTGTTCAGCTCCCTACTTAAGATCTCCAGAGAGATAAGGCGAACGCTCCGAGATCTCTCCCGCCAGTGGAACAAGATACCTGAATCCAGGCAAAACTGGCCCAGGCCAGCTCTGAAATTCAGGGATAATGAGTTCTAGCTGCACCCCCCACTGCCTGCCGAGGGGCTCTGAAGTGAGAAACTCTTCTTAAGGCTACAGACTTCAGGTTTCTGCCTTAATTTCTAATGCAGATGGGACGGGGATGAGAACGCAGAGCATTAAACACACGCCAGTCTCAGCGTTACCCTGTCAAAGGGAGATCCAGCTGCAGTTTGCTTTGGCACTGATTTATAACAGTCTTCTCCGCCCTCCCTCCTCAGCATTATGAGGCTGGAGATCCACACTGGCAGAAGCTTTAAGATCTGTGACACTCAAAGGGGTTTATTCTCCTTATTGACTCACGTTACCTGCCCCAGCAGCAAAACGGCAACACCAAAACCATGCCCAGCACGAGGCTCTTGCTTTACCTGTGGCACATTCCCCTACGTGGGCTGACTCTTCTGTGGGGTCCTGCAGAGGGGGAGAAGCTGAGGAAGATGCCATGAGGGAGAACGTGCCAATCTCCAGCTTTAGCTCCCTGCCCAGTCCCAGTGCAAGCCTGGGGCAGGATGTGTCTGTGTGGCAAGGCTGTGTCTGCCCCAGGAGATAAAGGTGCATCAAACCAAGAGCTGGCCCTCAGTTCTCAGCAAACACAGTTGCTATAAGAGCTTACAACCAGTCAATAAATGCACTTCAATTAAACACTGCAGTGAGGTCAGGTTTCTTGTTTTTCCTGTTTAACCAGCAAGTTTCAAGGCAGCCCAATAATGAACCCTTGGAGCAGAGCTCGTTACACCATCAGAAAGGTTGCAAAATTGCATGCGACTCTGGTTTATTGTGCTCAGTTAGGTACACTCCCTAAAATTAAAAAAAAAAAAAAAAAGAAACAAAAAAGGAAAGAAAAAACAAACCAAGAGGAAGGAATGTATCTCATAATGTAGGAACTTAGTCCAAAATGTCTTGATACTAATGACAAGATGCCATGGCTTTGACTGTGGATCAACACAGCTGAGATAAAGCTGAGATTTTCAGGTCACTCCAGTGTTTCCCATGGATTTTCCAGGTGATCTGTATGTCCTGATTCCCTGGCCTGCCTTGAAAACATCTCCCTCAATGCACTCAAACATCCCTTGGGCAGGTCCAGCTGGGCTGTTCCCACTCGCACCGGAGCCACCTCCGTATTGCAAAGGGAGAAAGGGGAACAAAACCCCACAGTTCAGTTCCAGCTGTTATCTTTTGGGAGTGTGGATCCCCCAGACCACCCTGCAGTGGCCACCGACCCCCATCCTCCCCTCAAACCCAGCAGCCACGTGCACAGGCCAGGCTACCTTCTTCGCTGAGCCTGTTGCTCTGAATTTCCACCCATGCAAAGTCCAAAGTGGGTTTTTATTGCCTGTAAACCGCAGGTGCTGAATGTTTGACAGGGCAGCGAGAAAGCCCTGCAGGGAAGAGAAGCGTATGGGGCGAGGTGTGGGATCTTCAGTGCTTACAGGCCTGTGGTCCCATGAAAATCAACACCAAAATTCCTGTTGGGGGGCACAGGATAAACCACGTGGATGTCACAGACTCTCTGAGAGGTCCTTCAGACTCTTGGGAGCTACAGGAGGGCTCCAGTCCATTTTCCATGTGCTGTTGCACAGGGAGAATAGTTCAGTCTGGGGACTGAATAATTCACCAAGAAATCAGCTGGCCAGCGTGGAAATCATTTTAACTGAACTGAGCCCTTAGGTATTGCATTAACTGGATCTCCAGGGAAGGATGTGGATTACTGCAGCTGAATAGAGCCCTTATTTATCAGATGGAAAAGGTTAATGTCATTTCCTTTCCTCTCCTCCATGGTTTTTCTTACCACATCCCCATTTATGGACAGCATGAGGTGCAGACAGTGTAGGAACATGTGCTTGATTGTTTAAATGACCAGAGCTGTTACTTTATGCAGGGAAGGGGGAGGAGGAGTAAGAAATTAAGATTTCTGCTGGTTTCCTGGGGAGAATTACAGGACTAGGAAACATAAAACACTGAAGAAAGGAAATGGGTTGTGGAGCACCTGGTCTTTGATTTGACTTCCACGCAGACCTAACTGAAGGAGGGAATTTTTGCATTCTCATCTACTGTGTGTGCATAATGAGAACCAGGATCAAACTAATCTAATATTCTCATTTCATACTTTATAAAGCAAGAGCGCACTAAGAAAGGTCATTTTTTTTTTACTCCTTAATGAAGTTTAAATACAGTTAAATTAAGTTCTGCTAATGAAGAGCCTATGCTTTTTTCTAATTTGCCTCTGGAGTCTCAAGAGCTGTTGACCTGAAGATAAATATCAGAGCAGTTCAGCCATCTATTATGTGCTTTGTTGATGATGTCAACAAGTTAATTCTAAAGCCAGTTAAGGAGAAAATTTCCATGCCAGGAAGACTAAGCGCAGTGAGTGCTTGGATGAAGAGAAAAAAGCTCTTTTTGTGGGAAAAGACTCAAGACACCCCAGTATATCTCCCTGTCTCTAGCACAGTATGTCCTTAGGTAAGGGAGCTCCTGCTGTACTAATCAGGATGAACCTAAACAGTGTCTGTTGGCAGAGTTCAAGAGAAGGACAAGGACTTCTGACCATTTGGGAATTTAAGGACACCAGGACCTGGCTCCCTGTTTGTCAGCCAAGAAAGATGAGCACTGAATTCATGTGGGGCTTCTGATCACAGGATCTGTTGCAGGCACTCAGAGCGCTCAACACCAGTGCCAGGCAGATTTCTCCTTGCCTTGCCATAAACCAAGGATGGTTTGGGGTCCTCACTACCCTCTTGTTCCCAAATCCATCAGCAGAACTTAACTCCATTCCAGGCTCTGTAATAGAACACCTGAATACACCTGCTGGTCTCTGCCTGCACAGAACTCCAAGATGTGAAGTTCCCTGAGGTCCAGCTGCAATTCCTTCCCCTGAATCCAGTTCTGTGTTGGAGAAAAACTCGAGCATGCACCTTTCCATGGAAAGAAATCCAGACTGGGGGGACAGTGAGGGTCAGGACTTTGTGTATTTGCTGGGTGATCCTGAGGTCACCTCTCCAGCCCCAACTTTCCGTCTGTGCCCTGAGTCAGTGGCATTACCTTACCTTGTAAAGGTGTCCTGAGGACAGAATATCAATATTTAGGGGCAGTGCAGCGGGGATGGCTAATTCCAGCTCTGAATTAAACGGGGAGAGAGGTGCCCATTGACTTATATGGGATTTAGAATGAGCCCTTATTCATTGACATTGGCCCCTGAACAGCCATCTGAGGATAGCAGGGACTAACTATTAATACTTGGGAGGGTTAAACAATCAGCATCTAAGTTATAATGGAGCAAATGAATGTACGTAGCCAAGGCAACCACATTGTGACTCCTGAGTTGGCTTCATGGAGTATTTGCAGAGTATGAAAAGAAAGGGCTGAGTGCATCTGTTCTCTTTTTCTTTTTTTTCTTGCCCATAAAGGAACAACCTTCCTGGACAACCAAGCAGCAAGATATTACAGCAAGTAGTCTTTCACGTAAGGCCAACCTTGACTTTGTTATAATTGCTATGTAAATATAATCCCACTCATCAATTAAATGCTACTCTGCAAGGCTGGAACATTATACATGTTCATCGGGATGGAATCCCTGTCAATTCAGTTTGCTGCCTCACTATTCATGTGCATTAGCCTTGGAAAAGAGAATGTGATTGCTTGAATAAATTCAGTCCCTATCTCCTGCATCCCTGGATCAGTTGACAGCATCAGTCTGACTGTAATATGGGCTCAGAAATGTGTTGCCATGGAAATCCTAAATATTCAGTCCTTGGCAGGGGAATTCAAATGAGATCCTTGATAATTAGAAATAGTCCAGCCCTTGATAACCACAGAGTTGACACCTTGGCCTTAAAGGTGTCACTGAGAATCAGAAAGTTTGGTTGTTTCCAAAGTATTTGAAGAAGAAAAAAATGTGAATTTTCACCAACATTTGTACTGGATTCCTTAGTGAGTCAGGAAATCTCTCCCAGAACCTCCCATTGCACATATACAGTCTCTCCACTAGTGTTGCATTATTTTTGAGCTGTCTGGATCCAGCCAGTTCCACAGGCCAGAGGGTAACTGTTAATGGGCCCTGAGCACTCAGGTATTGCTGCTCCTGCCCTCAGGGTGACCTGTGGCTTCGTGTCCCTGCACCCACCCCACAGGTCCAGCCAGCGCCTGACCCCTTGTTTTATGGTTATGGTTCCGTGTGACTGAACATTCCCAGCAGTTCAGCCCAGCCCTACGGCTCTGCTGTTCCCTCAGCATAGCCACAAACTTTACAACCCAAAATACAACCCCCGAAAGAGGTTTCCCCCCAGGGCAGAAACCAGCAGCTGTTCAACAACACCCAACACCCCCCTGCAGCAGCTGAGCACCAGCAGTTACCTGTGTCCTACCTCGTCAAGCTCCAGGCAATTCAGGCTGGAGACCAAGTCTTTGCCCTGAGTTGGTAAAGCAGCTCAACAGCCCATTACTGGGGGCACTGAGCATTCCTGTGATACTTTAAATCTCAGTATTTTCTGCAAGGGAGGAGAACCTAAGTTCCATGGAGCGTTGTGGGCATTGTCCATAGACACTGGGGTGCTGGACTCCAAGGAAGAGCAATGGAGGTGGGGAAGGGTCTGGAGCACAAGTGCTATGAGATGTGGCTGATGTGGCTCAGGGGACTCATCCTGGAGAAAAGGACCCTCTACAACTCTCTGACAGGAGAGAGGTGCGAATCCACCCCTTCTCCCAAGTAACCAGTGATTGGACAAAAGGAAATAGCCTCGAGTTGTCCAGGGGAGGTTTAGATTGGATATTAGGAGGAATTCCCTCCACAGAAGCGTTGCCCAGCCCTGGCACAGCTGCCCAGTGGAGTCCACATCCCTGGAGGGATTTAAATGCCATGTGGATATGGCACCTGGGGACACGTGGTGGTGGCCTTGGCGATGTTGGGTTCGTGTTGGAATCGATGACCTTGAAGGTCTTTTCCAACCTCAGCAATGCAGTGACTCTGTAGTAAAACAAGCCTTGGGGCAGGAACACCTTCCTGAACAAGTTTTCTTCCAGAAAATGCTGTGGAAGCGCTTGGGCATCGTCTCCCTTTGTGTGAAACGATTGGAAAGCGGGTCCGGCGCTGTCCCTTCAGCACCACGGCGGCTGCGGCGGCGCTGGAAGGGAAACCACCGACATCCCCCGCACCGACCGGGGCGAGGTCACCCCTCCGCCCTGGAGAGGCAAGAAAGGGGAAAAAAAAAAAGCCTTCCTGGCGGTTTAGATTTCATACGGTTTCGTGCTGGAAAACAAATTAACCTAAGAGGATTTTCGGAACTTGAGCTGGGAACAAAAGACAAGGTGAAAGTGTCTGAATTTTGAAAATGTGCCCAAGGCCCCAGCTAGCAAATCCTTTCTCTGAATGCTCTTACTAAGCCCTTTCGTCAGCACTGGAAGAATACAGAGAAAAGGTGCTTTTTTTTTTTTTTCTTTGAGGTAACAGAAAATATTATCTAAGAACTATTTTCAGTAAAATATTAGTTTTGCTTTCTCCTCTTCTCAGTAAAATGCTTCTGTTCATAGAATCACGTCAAAGAAAACTTAGCAGCCATGCAATCTGTGGATCTGATCTGGCAATTTAGATCAAACTATCACTTGGGTTAATGAAAGTTAGAACTTCACTTATCGAAGTCATAAGTCTCTGCCAGTCTCCTGAACATTAACAATTGGACTTTTAACTGAGATTGTTTCATAGAATCACAGAATCCCAGCATGGTTTGTGTGAAAGGGACCTTAATGATCATCTCATTCCATCTCCTGCCATGAGCAGGGACACCTCCCACTGTCCCAGGTTGTTCCAAGGCCCATCCAACCTTGGGCACTTCCAGGGATGGGGAGTCCAAAACCTCTCTGAGCAACCTCCACACTCCACTACTGCAAAATAATCTGCCACCAAATAAACAGATGCACTTCACTGCTTGCTTCAAGTCAGGCCTGAGGGGTGGAAACCCCCTTTCCACCATCCCAGAGTTTTCATCCTTGGACTCCAGGGATGGCACTTACAACATGATTTCCAAACAGCTTTGCTTGCAGAGCTCAGAGATCCTGAGCAGCTCTGACAGCACAGCAAGGACAGAATTACCAGCAGAGGGGGAGAGGCAGAGAGACGCTGGGATTCCATGGAACATCCTCTGTACTCACTGGAAATATTCTCACTGACCATGCCAACAAAAAGAAGGGAAAACCTTCCACTAGAGGTGTTGGTGAGATATTTTCTCCAATTCATGTTTTCTAGGTCCTGTCCATAATGACAGTTTTCTTTGCTGTTTATAGTCAAGAGTTTATCACCTTTTTTTTTCTGGGCAGTAAAAGAATGCTCAAGAATCATGATGAAGATGAAAAAACCTCCTCCTGGAGCAGAAGGAAGAGGCAGTGAGCAGCTTTAAGCAGAGGCTTCTGTGTGCCAGCCCCTCATGCCCCTGGTAAATCTGTATTGGATTGTGCTCTCTAAGTCCTTAAGCACATTGTAAAAATGGGGGAAATCCTCTTTTGGAATTTACTGACTTAAAAAATGGAAAAGCACCATAATTCCATTTATTTTAACATCATTAGACTCCAAAAAAGAAAGCCTGGTCATATCATGGGACAGTGCTATTGTTATTTCTGTGATTACCAGGGCACTTTAAGACTTGGTACCACACACTGCTGGGGGCCAATGGAGTCTTTTGCTGTGGAGTTTTACAGGAGATGAGGGGCTCGAGTGAGGCATAAAAATCAGTTACTAATCAGCACTTTTTTCCCCCAAGAAAGTCTCATCTATTTATAGTCATGACAATGGCACTGAGCCTGGATGAGGTTTTTCTGCTCTCTGTCTGTACATCTCTGGAGCACAATAAGGTGCAATCCAGTGTATTCTATCCTTTATTATCACCAGAGTGGTTCTGGAAGTGACTCCTAGAATTTCACTAGGAAACAACCCCAAGACCTCAACAAACAAACAAACAAACAAAAAAACCAAATACCCCACCCAAAAAAATTCCCAACTGAAACATAAGTAACCAACGAACCAAAACCCCTGCAGGTCCTCTTGGATCTGGATTTTTGCTGCTGGCTGTCACACCAGTGGGGCCAGAATTTAACTCAGACACAAGGAGCTTGTCTGCTTTGAAGACAGGCAGTATAGAACTGAGCCCCTTCTCCTTTCCCACCTTCTCCTCTGGCAGATCCCTCTGGGAAGTTCCTTTTCCACTTTTTTTTTTTTTTAACCGCTTCAGTTCTGAGGCTGAGTTGGGGCAGCTTGACTGGATTAGCCAGGAGAGGGCAATGAACGTCTCCCCTGGTTCCCTTTCTTTTTCTTTCACCAACAGGAAACTTTCAGCAACTCTCAGGAGTGTCCTGTCCTGAGAATTCCAGTTCTCACTGCTCCAGTGCTTCCTTGGCTCCCTGACAAGTTCTTCAAATCCCTCCTTCCCTTTTTGATGCCATGGTCTGTATTTGCACTTCGCAGCACCCAGAACAAGGCAGGCAAATGTGTTTAAAGTCCAACAGATGCTTTGTAGAATTGCCAGACTGGGAAAAAAAAAAGTGCTCAGGAAATGAGGAAATCTGTGGAACTTTCAATAAACATTAAACTCCTGATAAAAAGGGACAGCAAATTCATCCTCTGCTGACCCAGGTCACCTTTGAGCAGGCACAAGGTTCTTTATCAACTTGCCAATTCTCCCATTCTCTTAGAGAACAGGTTTGTGTTTTGATTTATTTAATCTTTGAGTAAATTGCAACATCTGCATTTGGCCGTTGTAGAAACAGGTTCAAAGCTTCCCCACCGACTTCTCACTTACTTCCTAACCAAGATTTCCATCTCTTGCAATCCTGAAACTCCTCAGTTATTTTTTCTGTGTTATGATTTAGATTTTCGTGGTGACTTGGGCCTGTGTTGACATTCCTCTAATACATCCTAATTTATTCCACCAATACCTGAATATCGGAGTCTGCCTCCAAAGGCAACACAGAGGCAGAAGTGCAGAGAGGAGGATGCTCTTAAATAATGCATTGGGGCTGAGATGTTTTTTGCTTACATGGAGATCACACCTGTCCTAAAGGATTTACTCTTGGAGTAAAATGGATTTCTGAGCAGCTGGAAACAGGAACAATTTGATTCTTCTTTTAGCAAAGTTTGTAAAACCCCGTTCTACTAAAATGTTATTATTTCCAAAAATATGCAATATTTAGCTAATTTGTTATTATAATGAATAGCTACTTTTTGGAAGACTTGAAGTCCTTGTTTTAAACCTCCACTCTTGATCTTCCCTCAAATTTCCTTTGGTGCACTACTTTGCCGAAAGTTCAGTTACATTATTTTCCCTGTAAATTTATGTCACAGCAAATGAAAAAAAAAAAAAAAAAAAAAAACAACAAAAAGGTTTGAGCAAGTGAATCCTTCTCTCTATAAATGAATTTTAAGCCACCATACAGCACACATATATAACATTTTTTTAAAACAAATATTCACACGGTATCGACACAGTAACCAGAACAACTCAGATAAGTGCCCCTGTCCCCTCTGTACTCTGCTGGTGGCACCTGCCTCACCAAGGAGTTTTCTTCTAGAATTCACTTTACTCAAGAGCAGGTTGATAAAACCAAGGGTGCAGGATGAATGAAAAACAAATGGCACAGCTGGTTTGTGTGAGCTCAGAGAAAGGAGCGGTGCAAACACAGATCTCCCCGTGATGGAGACGATGGGAGAAGATGACACAGCACAGAAAAACTATTAGGAGGGGGAAAATAGCTACAAAACCAAGTCTATTAATGTGGAGAAAAAGGTGGTGGAAAGCGGAGAGTGTGTTCTGACTGACCAAACAAACTCCCTGTGCACACTCTGGCACTGTGAATAAAGACACTTCTTCAATTTGAGTCCAGTGAGGATGAAATTAGCTGGATTTATCCAGTGATTTAATTTAAAAAAGACACAATCAAACGTGGATTGCTGTTGGCAGGTTGTTGTGCCCCGGCAGAACACAGGAATGAGTCCCTGCTCTCCCCTGCACAGGTATGGAAAGGATATAAAAGGAACTTTACCTTTGCTTGTACCGCCACGAGGAAGTTCTCCCAGGGGTCCTTTGTCTCTCGTGTCCAGCAGCTGTGAAACTGTAAAGAAAAACAGGGGCTGGGTTAATAATCAAGAAAGGAACAAGCTGTAAACTCCAAAGACTCAAGTTAAACATTTACTCCAGATTGTTCCTGTGAGCAAACGCCGAGGGTCTGCTCAGCAAACTGCTGGAATCCTGAGAAACAGCTCCCCAGCCCCTTCCCTGCCTCCCCTCAGCACAAACCTGGAGTCTTCTGTGCACATCCAGGTGAGGATTTCAAACACAAGAAGCAGGAAGTTCTCCCAGGTAATAAAAGCCCTTCGTAATTCAAATGGTACCTCAAATATTGACACATGGCCCCGGATTTGGAATTACCCGCTGATAGACAACTTTAGAATAAACAGGTTCAAGTTTATACTCCCATTGTTTTATTTATTCAGACTTCTTTTTTTTTTCTCTCCTACAGAAAGCCTTTTGTTTCTAGATTAGCCTGAGGTTTAAGGCAAAGACTTCCAGTGCAACGTCCTTTTCCATGGAAGTCTCAGGGCTGGCAGAATTACAGGTCAGTTCCTGCCAGGCAGAGAGTTGGAAAAAGGGGAGGGTGAAGTTCAGCCTTCACCCCCACGCACGAGCTCTGCAGTGTGGTGACCTTTCAGAAAGTGTATTAGCTCCTCCTTTTCACTCTTCACTTCGTGTTCAGGCTGTTTATTCAGGCACTTGAAGACTAATGTAGGCACTTAGGGATGAATGAAAGCCATTTGAGTTTCTAGGTATGGCTCTTGACCAGGCAAGGTCAGGAGCAGAGCAGAGCAGGATGCACTCCCTGCACAGAGGACTCCTGACCCTTAAATATGAAATGACCTGTCAGAGAAAACCAAACCAACAGCAAATAGCAAGGAGTAAAGAGAGGAGGGAGCTGGTGCAAGGTGGTGTGAGGTTCCTCCAGCTCACACAGCCTGCTCTCCACGGGATTCAGTTGTGCTAAATCACATTAATCACATTTTCCTGAATCCATCTGACCCCTACCTGGTATTTAGATGCAAGAAGATGCAGGTTCACCTCCTTTAATGTCATCTCTGCTCTCCAGAAGTGCCCTCCAGCAGCTGAGAGGAGAGAGGAGGACAAATCCCACAGCTGCACAACACAGGGCAGAACGCCCTTTGTCTGCCTGCTCTGCTCACCCTCTGAGGTGAGACCAGGCTCCTTCTGGATATTTGCACACACCTCATGCAGTGGAATTCCAGTCTCACTCTGGTGCTTCTGTAATACAAATTAATAACAATAACTAGACTTGACTGCTTGACAAAAAGCAAATAGTTTGGAAAAAGCTGTCTTAAATCTTTCTATCCCACTTCCCCAGACCAAAAAAAATCTACAAGCGTTATTTCTTTTGGCAGCTGAAACCTAATCCTACCTTGGTTAGCATAACAGAGAGAACAGGAAGCCCTGCAAAGGAATTTTTCATTCCCTGGGACGTCTTTGATCCCCCTCCCCTCCCTTTTCCTATCAGGTAATTTTCAAATCTCGATGTTTCCACTTAGTCTACGTATCTTCTTGTTTTGTCTACTTCGGTCAAGTGTTATTTAACTTCCATTTCATGGATGAAAAACTGGTCTGCATTTAGACTCTGCTGTTGTGTAAGCTGGAACCTGAGAACTTCAGAATCCAAAGGGGAATAAGAGCTAAAATTCACAGCCCTGGCTGGTGGAAAACCAATCATTCCTCTGCTTTAGCACAGGCAAAGGGGCATTCACGCATCACACAAAAGCTAAACAAATCCTTTCATCATTTTTCTCTTGCAGCCACCACTTTTTGTCACTGAACATCTTAGTCTGACTTCCCAACACAAGGAGGGGATTTTTTCACCGTTACACACCTTGATTTGTGCCCATCTAAAATGGGCAAAGCTCGAAACAAATCCACGCCTGCCTGATGTTTGGAGTTCTGAAGGGATGTGTTGACCCTTTGGAATTCAGGGCAGGATCTGCTGTGGGTGAGCCTTTGACAAGAAAACAGGGAATAATTAAAATATTTAGTCACCCCACAGATCACCCTGAAATATAATAACTGACAAGGTCATAGAAAAATGGAGGAGAGTTAGCTCTTGGTTAGCAAAATACCTCACAGTCCCACAGTTCCATGTATCCCACCCCGTTAGTGAGGAAAACGTGTTCAGAAAACATGTGGGGGTGGTACTTGAGGACCTGGTGGTGGTGCTGGCTGATAGTTGGACCTGGTGACCTCAGAGGTCTTTTCCAACCTTAATTCTCTTACGGTTCTAGGGAAAAAAGAGTCTCATTGTATGGCTGGGAAACTCTGGGCAGAGGCAAGAAATTACTTAAACTGGTATAATTCTTTCTCATTTAAATTAATAATAATAAAAAAAATCAAGCAAAATGTGATCTGAAAGGGAAATTTCAATTAACTTATTCTTTACTCGCATACACACAAATCCATACTACATAAGGCCCCATTACATCTTTTTTTTTTTCTCCCTAGACCATAATACACCTCTCAGGCACACAGTAGGTTTGTTGAGGTGTCCTGTGAAGGGCCAGGAGCTGGACTTGGGTGATCCTTGTGGGTCTCTTCCAGCCGAGGATATTCCATGATTCTATGGCACCTCCAATTTGCTATTAACTATTTGCCTGCTTCCAACTTTCTGTTAGAATGATTAACAGTAATAATTTAGTACAAAATAATCTAATACATAATTATAATATGTTATTTATGTAATAATTTCCATGATACCTGATAATTTAATACAGAACAATTACTATCAGTAATAATAATAATAATAATTGCTAATAGTAATAATGAAGTCCTCAGTAATAATCTAGAAATATTACTTGCACTGGCAAATGGTGTTTGATAATCAACAGTGTTTCTGTCTTTAATTCCTTTATTCCAGTCTGTGACTGAAAGCCACTGGAACTGGGCATGACTTGCTACATGATTATTATTACTGACTAAAGTTAGAATCAAGTCTTTTCTTTTTCCCCCTCTCATTTTCCTTCTTTACCCAGGGATGACCAATATTTCTCCTTCCTTTCCTTCTCTGAGCAAAGTTACAATAAAGAGCCAGGGTGTAACAAAAGCAGGGCGAGCTCACCTTGCTGCAGACAGGGGAAATCACATGGAGGTGCTTGCTTTACTTCTCTTTTATTTTTTATTTAATATTAAAGGGCTTGTTTGCCATCATCTTTCCTCATGTTCTCAACAGGTCTCTCACCGGGCTTTTAAGGATGGGACAGAAAGGGAGGAGATCAGAAAGAAGATGTAGCAGCTTTTTGTTGTTTTTAAGTGAAGTGATAAGCTTGGAAAATATGATCCCACGCTGCCTTGGCTTCGCAGCACTTCCAGGATGAAAAGGCAGAGCCTTCTGATGCACAGCACCACTGTCCTGCAGCTCCCAGTGTTTCCTGGGAGCTTGCACATCCCCTCCTGTGCTTCTGGGATTTAAAAGGGCACAACCGACAGAAAAATGAATTTGAGAAGGTCATTGGAAATAAAAACCAACCAAACAAAGAAATAAAGTTGGCGTGACTGTCCAGATAATAAGACTTAATGATTTTTTATTTCCAATTTTGTCTTTGTGCTTTCTCATGGAAACAGTCTATTTTGGGGTGATAGTTCTTCCTTAAAAAACAAACAAACAAGCAAAAAATTAATGGAACTGGAATGACAAACTGTGCTGCATGGTCAGATCCTTTTCTGCAGCTATTCCAGTAGCTTCTCTGAGCTGTAGGCGTGTGTTTTCTTGCCTCTGTGCCTTCCTGGCTCTCCAAGTGCCAGGATGGGAATTGTTATTTTGAAAAGCAGCACAATAAAATTTTATTAGACAGAACAGGCCGGTGGTGTCCTGGTGTGGGCCAATGGCAGTGCTGGGGGGAGGAAGCCAAGCACAATAAGGGCTGAAGCCCTGGAATGTGACAGTGGTATTTGCCTCAAATTGATTCTTCACCTTGGAGGAAACATTTCACTCCGCAGGAAGCTCTTTCTTCTTGTTCATTGACGACTGTGAAATAACAGAATTGTTCATCAAGCAGTTGTTTAAAAGGCAAAAATAGCTCGAAACCCCCACAGGAGCCTCTTGGCAGCCCCAGGAACTTCCTCCTTGCTGATCCATCAGCTCCCCTGCCAAGCCAGGACCACTGTCTGCATTTCTGGTTCCTTTGGTGAAGCTCATTTCGAATGTTCTGACAGGTGTGGCCTCTGTCATTTCTCTTTGCAGACTCTCGAGGCCTAAGAAACACCAGCTGCAGAAAGTTTTCCCTGCTAAATACCAAATACTCTCATGTCTTTCTTTACAAACAGTCACTGGAATGTTTCCTTTTTCTTTCACCTGCCTTCTTTGAACTTGTTTTTTTGTTGTTTTTTTTTTCTAATTCTCTGGCATATCTAGTGGATGGAAAATGTTACATATCAGTAAATTCCTCTCCTGGGCAGAGCAATGACTGAAAAAGCAGGGCCTGAATCAGTCCCAGGTTTCACATGACTCGGCCAACTGTGCTGCTCCCCTGCATATAAAAATGCAAATTGTATTTACCTGCTTTGAAAAGGTAACATTTAGTAGCCAGCTTCACTTTTATAAGCATTCATAAACGCTGTTTGCACAACACATCACGATAACCAGATTTTCAGTTGTGACTGGAATGAGATCTTGTAAATTGGCCGTTATCTGAAGGTTTGATTTTTATTAAACAAGTAAACAGCACAGCCCAGTAACTTTCCTCTGGCAGGAGGTGGCTGGGGGACAGCACAGCACTGAGGCCACCTCTTCACATGCTTTTTTTTAATTCAGAGGCCCCTTTTGGTGCCTTTCTCTGTAGGGAATTCCTGGCTCCGTGCAAGGAATTGAGGAACCTTTGCAGGAAAACCATACATCAGTACTCTTTCAGACCTCTAAGTGGAGGATGCAAAACCCCAAATGTGTCGTGGTACGAGTGTGCCAGAATTTCTTGAAGCTGTTTTTCTAAGTATAACATCACTTGAGTCACCGCATTTCTAACAAAGGTAATTAAAACCAACAAAAATATTGTCTGCAAGAGCACATTTTTAACATAATTTATAGTAACTGCTGCTTTAGTAGAAGCCACGGCTGGCAAACTGGAGAAGTCCTCATTTTCATTTTATTTTGGAACTTAATGTTTGTCTTGACAACTGTAATCAAACTCTTTTTCTTATCGAAACAAAACACACCTATGGAGTTGTAAAGGTCAGGGGGGAAAACAATGAAATGTGGATGGGGAAAACAGTTTTCTTGGAAACTGGAGGAGATTATTCACCTGTAACCGTGGGAATAAACGTGACCTGAGCTTCCTCATGGAGAATGGAGCAGCTCCTGGATGTCTCAAATGCAGATCTGGGAGAGGTACGAGAGAGAGCTCAAGGCTCCTGCCCAGGGATGTCATTTTTGATTAAAGACTGGGTTAGGCCAAAACCACAGATCCCAAAACCTCTTAAACTTGCCCAAAATAAAACTCCTAATGTGAATTTCACATCTGTCTCTGTAAGGAGCTGAGCTGAAGCTTGACCTCCAGCACCAATGAACTTTGGGAGCGTTCCGTTTCCTGTTCGAAGCTGGGCTTCCTCCCTCCGGAGGAGCTGTCCCGGGAAATCACTGGGTGCATTGATAAATCCACCAACAATACCTCGAGGTGTTCTATACCCAGGCTGTTTGGTGCCAAAATGTTCCATTCAGCCACCTCCAGATGATATCTATTCAGTGAACGGACACGTGCGAGGCCCTCGTACGCCTCGAAGAATTAATGGCAGTGGAAACTATTTGAAGAATTGCAGGTGAGGCATTTCATTGTGCCCAGGGGCGTTTCTGCCCTGGCTTTAATAATGAAGACGGTGTTTTCACAAGGTCACTGACAGCACTCAAAGCTGTCCCAAGAAATGCAGCTCACAGAGAGCTGGGAGGGAGGAGAGAAGCAGTAGAAGCAAAATCATTGTGTGCCTCACACCGTGGGTGAAGCAGTCTGGCTCTCCAAGTGCAAACATCCGAGGGATGCTTGAGGATCACAGGGATGCTGCACCCCCAGGAGGCACAAAGCCTTTCTTTCGGGACGCTGAGGTGGGAAGGTCCTCCAGAAAAAATTTTCCTCTCTGTTTTGCAGAATGCCTCTGTGGCGCTGGAGATGTTTGCAGGCAGAAAGCCCGGGCTGCTCGGCATCCTTCCTGTGCCACCAGCAACACGCAGAGATCAATGTCCTGCAGGCCAGGAAAATGTTCGTTTTAGCCACCACCTCTAAGGGAATAAATAAAATAAGATGAAACAAGGCAGCGTGTTCCTCTGTTGGCAAGTCAGTTAACAAGCACAAAGATTTAAATCCGCCATATGTCACAGGCATCACTGAATACAAAAACAATGCCCAGTGTAACCTCTTGGAGCCCTGCAGCAGGAATTCTTTGTGCCACTAATTAGCTGGATAAATACCCTGAGGTGGGTGAAATGACTCACTCATCACCCAGGAATTGGGGAAGCAGCTTTGCCACCTCCATTTCTTACTGCTCTGTGGTTCAGCTGGTGTTCAGCTGAGGGAGGGGAGCTGCATCCTAAGGGAACAGGGGGAATGGGGATGGAGAGCGTTCCGCTGGTGGCTCCAGAGAATGATCATGTTGTACCTGCATTAATGATACACAGCAAATAATCCACAGGTCAGACACACGCTACGATTTCCATCCCATAATTGCACGGTAAGACACACCAGGCTGTGCATTTCCAGGGGATTATTACACTCCACTGAAATCTGAAGTCGCTTGGCCTTTGGCCTCCTAGAACCACCCAAAAGCTCTCAATAATCTCCAGGGCTCTGCTCCCTGTTGTGTCTTCCTCAGACAAATGGAAAACACATTTTCACTTCAAACTAATCCCCATTAAGCAGCACTGAAACCATGCAAACCCTTGAGCTGATCCTAATAAAAAATAAATTTAAAAAAAAAAAAAAAAGGAACATATTTAGAAGCAAATTAGCCTTGTAACTCAGGCACTGCAAGATCATTCTGTGAAACCCCTGCTGATGTGATTAGCTGCTCCAAAGGCATTCCTGGGCCTGAGTGACAACAACCACAGGGATGATCTGAGCTCTCTACGAGCAGTCAAAGCCTTGACGTGTGTGTGTTGGTGTGTGGGCTTTCCAGCCCTGTGGAACGACACAGACTGTGCTGCTTGGTGAGAGGGAGGCAGCTCTGAACACACACGGATGATCCAGGGAAGGCAGCTCTGCCCTGCTCCCCCAGGTGCTGCAAAGGGTTCCCAGCATGGGAAAGGACATGGAGCTGTTGGATTTGACTCCAGGGAAGGCCACCAAGCTGATCAGAGGGATGGAGCAGCTCTGCTGTGAGGAAAGGCTGAGAGAGTTGGAAAGGCTTTGGGGTGACCTAATTGTGGCCTTCCAGGACCTGAAGGAGACGACACGAAACTTGCAGAAGGACTATTTAAAGGGGCCTGGAGTGACAGGACAAGGGGCAATGGCTTCCCACTGACAGAGGGCACTGTTAGGTGGGATATCAGGAAGAAACTCTTCCCTGTGAGGGTGGGCAGGCCCTGGCACAGGTTGCCCAGAGAAGCTGTGGCTGCCCCTGGATCCCTGCAAGTGTCCAAGGCCTGTGATTTGGGGTGTGATCTCCTCAACACTGTCTTACAGGCTAGGAAGCTGCATTGTCACCCTGCTGTCCTGGGTCTCTCACTCCCCACAGGGACCCCTGGGCTCTCTGCCCTCTGCCCACCAGGCTCTCCTGGGCACAGGAAAGGTGAAAACCCACCCCAGGCAGTGCCTGGAGCCCAGAATCCTTGTTGAACACTCCCTGGGCATTCTGAGCTTCCAGATGGAACGCTCTCACCTGGGTAAACCCTGGAGAAAGGGCCCCCAGAATTCTGCCAGCCCCCCAGGGATGTTCCTCAGCCCAGGGAGGGCTCACACACACACACACACAGAGCAACAGGCTGCAAAGCACCAGGCAGGGATTTTACTGTTCAGTGTTTTAGACTGGGGAAGGGCAGGGAATATATTTGAGTCTAAACAAATTACAGATAAGTGCCTGATATGTTTTAGGGTAGGCGTTTTGTAAGAATAAAAATTGCTATGAATTTTTCCTTGCTCTTTGAGCTGACAGCCTTCATGAAAATATGTAAACTACTTTAATGAAAACCTCAGGCTTTGTTTTCTCGTTATTTTTCTTATTTGAAGCTGCATTTATCAGGAATAAAATAGCAGATATCAAAAACTATGTGTTCTGCTCTTCTCTGTTTGTTTGGAAGGTGAAAACTACTTAAATAAAGGCAAGTACATGATATTAGTGGCTCTTCTTAATTAGTAATTAAAATATAATGAACAATATCATTCATCTATGTTATACTTTTTGGGTGATCAACATATAATCTCACCAGCTAGGTCTGAGAAGTGCAGTTAAGTTACTGTGATAATTTCCCTTTTAATACGGCCATGTTTTGGCTGAAAATGATTTCCAAAACGCTCTCTCCAATAATCTCCTTAATAACCTGTATTCCTCGAGGCTGAGTTCAGTTCCTGAAAATTACATGATTTTTTTTCCCTTTGTATCCCTTCTCTTTCAGTTTTCTGGTTTTAAATTCAGGCCTGTGTCTGTGTAGACACACAATGACAGTGATGCTTCCACGATCTGCTGGCGACTGAAGGTCATGTGTTTGAAACTGTAACTCAAAAAACGTTGTGGGGGAAGGATGGAGGGTCTGTCCTCTTGGAATGCTGCACGCTCCAGGGCACTAAGGATTTGTTGATTGGAATCACAAGGTGGAAATCGTCTCAGCAGCTCTGCTGTTCCACAGGGAACAGAGGGTTGGGTTGGTTGGAAACGCACATCTCCTGACCAGAGTCACCTCTCTTCAAGTCGTGTTCCCACTTGTGAATTCCAGATGGGATTTCAGACACGGGAGGTGGAAATGTGTCAGCTTCCTTTTCCTGGGCACTTTGCACTGAGCTCGGGTGGCAACAGAAACTGCAATGAAAAAGGTCTTTTCTTTCCTATGAAAAATTCAGGTAAAGCCTAAAAACTTTATGCACAATGTTGAACAGCTGTTGTAAAATGGCAGGAACTGATTCTTGCCAGAGCAATTGTCGTGGAAGCATTTCCATTCCACCTCTAAATGCTCCTCCATTGGTTTGGTGTTGCTGTTGGAGTGATAAGCTGTAAAATCATCCTGGAATTCCACAGTCTCCTTTCTGTTGGGAGCTGTTGTTGCTGAGTCTGTGTGATGAGCAAAGGATAGCAAAGCTCTTGTTTTTGTCAGCTACTTCCTTTAGAGAGACTGAATAAGTTACTTTTCCCACTTTTATCCCTGGTGTCTAACAAAAACTTGGAGTGTTTACTTCCATGTGGGAATAATGGGCTCTGATGTGTGCATACTGTGCCAAAGAGATCCTGAAAAGTACATGCAGATTAGGCTATTTCTTAGGTCAGGTTTTGAACAAAGAGTAATCAAGAAGCTCCTAAGTGAAAAGCGGGATAAAAAGCAGAGTCCTGATCAGGAGGTGATTTTCTCTGGCTGTGGGGATGGTTCCTCTTGCTGGGCCAGTGAACAGCTCAGACTGCAGGAATGTGGGGGGCTTGAGCTGTTGAGATTTATAGGAAGCATTTACTCAGTACAGTTCCCAAAGGAAATTATTGTTTCAAGTGGAGATGGAGCAGATTAATGCAGGAATTATAAGAAGCTGGCTAAGGCAGATAAGGAGCTGGCAAGAGAGAGGACCAGGAGGGGATGTACTGAGAGGTGAACTCCCAGGTTGCAGGGCAGGTATGGGAAGCATTCCTAAGGGAAAGGTCCTGTGACCAGCTCCCTCTAATTCTTCCTTAATAACCTTGAGAGAAGGTCTTTGATATGGCTTTTTAAACTCCTGTAATGGTGTGAAGGGCAAAAATATTATACAAGAGACTTTTGTTGACTTTATGGATTAGTTTAACAAAGGCAGGATAAAATTCAATAATCATAAGCACACTGCCATTCTGTTTAGGACTAAGAGCAGGGGGCTGCTATAAACAAGAGTTTTAACATATGGAAAATCAACTTTTTTTTAATAAGAAGTGTTTGTTTGTAGCACATGGCTGAAGTTCTCCTAAGTACAACATTTTCCAGAACACCTGCTCAGCAAAGAGCTGTGATTTCCCCTGAAGAGCTGAGAGCTTAGGTATTCCACAAATTCAGAATAAATAAACCCTTAGTTTTTAAATACCGGGTTCTGAGCCTTCATGTAACCAGCCCATCCACCTCCTCCGCTCCAAAAATTCCCAAACAAACCAACAAAACTGGAAACAAGCTGGTGTGGATCTCAGGCACTAAGTGAGCAGCCCTGTTCTTTGAGGTGAGAAGGCTGAAGATGGGGGAAGCTGGAGCCGGAGCTCAGCCAGGGAGACAGAGCAATCTCTGGAAGGAGGGGATGTCCAGCAGGACTCTGTGGGGTAAAACAGTACAGTTTTTGGCTCCAGGAGGGAGGAGTGGAGCAGGGCACTCACTGTGGGTCAGATCAGCCTGGAGCAAACGGATGTGATCAGTGCTCCTCCCACCTCACAGAAGAACCAGCATGAGCTTTGGGGCTCCAGCTTACTAAAGTGGGTGTGAAAACATAGTGACACCTCCCTCACGTGGGGCTGGCCAGAGGAGAGCTGGGTGTCCTCCAGTCAGCTGCTTGCAGGAACTCAGGAACTCCCAAAGGGTCACTGGTGCTCTGACTCGGGGTCAGCACTCAACAGACTTTCTTCTAGTTGAAGAATCCTGGAACTACTGAGAAAGAGGGAAAAGAAGGGGTGTTTTATCACAGAATCATAGAATCCCAGGATGGTTTGGGTTCAAAGGGACTCTAAAGGCCATCTCATCCCACCTCCTGCCATGGGCAGGGACACCTTTCACCAGCCCAGGTTGCTCCAAGCCCTGTCCAACCTGGCCTTGGACACTTCCAGGGATCCAGGGGCCTCGTAGCACAATCCCACCTCCAGAGTAGCAGCCCCAGACCAAAATGACATCATGGCAGTAAAAAGGAGCAGATGAACCCCCAAATGGGCCCTCATCAGTGAAGTATGGAGATGCTCAACAGCATGGCTGACCCTCTGAGGATTGGGGATTAAAGCCAAAAAGATGAGAAAGAAAAGGAACGTTCTACAGATCAGCAAAAAAATTGGTCCAAAGAGATGAAACAGAAGGTTGGACTAGCTGATCAGTTCTGTGAGTGAGAGGATGACAGCAGCACAGTCTCCAGAGAATCTGTGCACAAACCTGTGATACTCAACTGATAAATGAACTGCACAAGAGGCAGAGTGTGCTGCTGATGCTTTTGTTAGAGCAATGAAGCCGAATGCTGACTGTGGAAAACTGCCGGAGGACTGAGCAAAACCAAGTGCCTGGGCAAGGCAGTGGCAGGTGAAATCTTCTGGAGGTGTGTGCAAAGTGAAGAAGACAAAAAAATCCCACCCATGGGGTGATGAATGCTGAGCTGACCATTGCCACTCGCTGACCAAAATGCTGGGCAGGGCTGGAGCTGTAACACGCAGAGGATGCTTTCCTGAGGTTCATCATAACAGAATCATCACGGAGTGGCCTGGGTTGGAAGGGCCCTTAAAGCTCATCTCATCCCACCCCCTGCCATGGGCAGGGACACCTTCCACTGTCCCAGGTTGCTCCAAGCCCCGTCCAACCTGGCCTTG